>OZ022264.1:175600108-175887608 GCA_963978885.1 Nemotelus pantherinus | reverse complement strand
CAAAACTGTTGATAGATTTATTCAAAAAGGCAATCGAATTTCGAACCGTCTGAATTCACCAGAAGCCGAATACAAACTTGTGTCAAGAAACGATTACAGTCGTTTTTATACAAAAATCGTAATTAAATGCTGATCAAATCAACTACTGCAAAAGTTTTCTTCTGACATCCTAAAACAATAAAAACCACAATTGTCGCAAACAACAACACGTTTGAACATGCGCGTGAAAACCACTTCTGACATCCTAAAACAATAAAAACCACAATTGTCGTAAACAACAACACGTTTTAACATGCGCGTGAAAACCACAATTATTGCACTAATTAGAGAAATTCTAACTTGTCGTTGAGTACTTCCGTCTATTGCTGACGAGCCAATATTTTTCCGATCGCACGTTTATCAGGCACTTCAATCTAAACTCACTTATTCCCATAACTAAGAAAACCGCTGAACTAACTAACTTGCGGTACTGATTGAGTGATGGAGAGAAGTAGTAAGAGTGGACAATAGACTGGTTTCCCATACAAAAATAATTTTTTTTGCTCTTTTATATTCGGTGTAAAATTGTCGTCGAAGCAGGAGAGTACATTGCTAGTGTACGTTGTGCAAGTAGAGAAGACATATACGATTTCGAGGGTGTGTCTTGTTGATGTTTTGCTGCTCTTGTAGACATAAGTTGATTTTTCGAGGAAAACACCATAAGAAATACACGGCGAAAACAAGTGAAACCTGTCCAAATCGTAATGCTTTTATAAAAGTCTTCCGCAGCCGAGGAGGACAGGTTTTTCATACAAAAATCGAGCTTTTTTTAGTTTTTTAGACAAATTTTTTTTCGCTTGAGATGTTGTTGCGAGTTTAGTTGACAGAGCCGGGATCTGGTATTTTGATTATGAGGAGGAGTCGATGCAGATCTGATAATTTTATTCGTGGGCTTGAAGCCGGGGCCATTTTGGTATCGATGCAAATATTTGTTTGTAAGCAAGCTGCACCATGTGCCGGCAACCTTTTTTTTCCTAGTGCCTTGGTGGCTGAGATGTTGTTTTTTATGGTCTGGAGCCGGCATTCTTTGGTTTTGTAAATAAGTGGACCATGTGGCGTATATGTTTTTTATACTATTTGGAGTCGATGCAGATCTGATAATTTTATTCGTGGGCTTGAAGCCGGGGCCATTTTGGTATCGATGCAAATATTTGTTTGTAAACAAGCTGCACCATGTGCCGGCAACCTTTTTTTTCCTAGTGCCTTGGTGGCTGAGATGTTGTTTTTTATGGTCTGGAGCCGGCATTCTTTGGTTTTGTAAATAAGTGGACCATGTGGCGTATATATTTTTTATACTATTTGGAGTCGATGCAGATCTGATAATTTTATTCGTGGGCTTGAAGCCGGTGTCATTTTGGATACGATGCAGATTGTTTGTAAACAAGTTGTACCATGTGCCAGCAATCTTGATTTTTGGCGCCTTGGCCCCGTATATGTTTTTTATACTATTTGGAGTCGATGCAGATCTGATAATTTTATTCGTGGGATTGAAGCCGGTGTCATTTTGGATACGATGCAGATTGTTTGTAAACAAGCTGTACCATGTGCCAGCAATCTTGATTTTTGGCGCCTTGGCCCCATATGACAGGAATCTTGTTTCCTGGTACCGTGGTTATGTTTTTTACACTATTTGTAAGTAAGAAGCCGGGTGAGCTGTTAAGTTTTGACTTGAAACCGGTAAGCAATCTATCTGAACCGGTATGTGTTGTTTTGCTTTGTATATGTTGTGTTGATGTGACGTAGCGTAGGTCAGTTATTCAAATATTTATCTTAGTTTCGGTGTCGATGTTGATTCAATGTATTCAACCGAGACTGGTAAGATATGAATTCTGGATTTGGGTCAGGTTGATACTTCGTGTTCAATGATAATTTTATGTACGCATAAATCATTGAGTGTTAGTCTTTCTTATGTGACTCATATTGTAACGATTTGCATGCTATATTTTTGGATGCGAATGAACACGAAAGTGAAAAGCTAGAATGTGAATATGAATAAAATTTCAATTTGCATTCGAATTGGAGCAGCAATGCTAAGGAACCCTGGTGAATTTTGAAATGAAAAGCGGATTATATGTTTAAGTAGACTTCGTATACGACTACATTTGCCAGACTTAAACTTTTTGAGGTATTAGAAAAGGTTGGTAAATGTATACTTTACTGTGATACTGTTTGTATGATATTTATAGATAATAAATCAGATCCTCTGTCTCTACCCATATCTGATTTCTTAGGTGATTTAACAAATGAAATTGAATGCTTTGGACTGAATGCATATATTTCGGAGTACGTAAGTACAGGTCCGAAAACTTACGGTTTGAAAATTGATACTGTAAAAGGTAATGAATACATGGTGAAATGTAAAGGGATCACCATAAATTTCAAAAATGCTAAGGTTGTAAATTTTTAGCGCTTGAGAGCATTAGTTCTTGATGATGATCAGATAGTTTGTGTGACAAATGAAAAAAAGATTAAACGCAAGCGTCCGGGTATTGTTGTTTCAGCCCCTGAGATAAAACATCTCCGTTTCACATTTGACCAAAGAGTTGTAGTGGAGGAAAGTTCCACATATCCTTACGGTTTCAAAAGAAAGCGCATTATTTAAGATTGTGTAAAATTTTGTTATTTTTAAGTTACATAAAATATAAGATACACTTAGACTTTTAATGTTTAAAACCTTAAAGCAGTCGCACACATACTTAATTAAAACATAATATCAATTTTTGTGTGAGAACACTTTGTAAAAGTGTAAGAGTTAATGATGAAACAACACATACATAATTACATTTTAGTTCCGAAATAATTGTATTTGAGTTAAGAAACAATTATATAAATATCAAAAACAGAGCTATTTTTCATTTCATTTCAAACTTTACTTTCCTACAGCCAGAATGAATACATTCATTTTCGATTTCCAATTCGTGTGTGGTAACAATGGACAATATTTTGCTAAAGAGCTGGCAGTAACCTTTCGAATCAACTGTACCTACAGTTTACTACCTCTCTCCACCCTATCCTTACCAAGAGCTGGATGGTAGGGCACGAAGACAGAACAAATTCGAAGCAAAGAACATTAACGGGTTGCGATGGGATGACGGTGAGGTTAGCTACAACAATCTTCCAAACATTCTAATGCCATTCAGCGAATCTACGATCTACGTAAAAGGTGATACAAAAGTCAAATTTCTAAAGAGGCATCTACCTTCCGCAAACATAGTTCATCTGGAGATACCGAAATTACGAGATCTCAAGAATTTCAAGACCATCTGTAAAATGCATGGTGTACTTCCGGGAATACGATGTGCTGCGCAAAACTGTATAAATCTTTATATGTATTATCTTATGAATACTAAATATTGTTGAAATACAAACATGTTTTTTCTTATTACGTCAATTTATTTCATTACATTAAAAATAAGGTTACAGCTACACAGTATTGGAATTTCATAAAAAAGCCTAGAATAATTAATATGCATATAAGATGTACGAGGTGGTATAAAAAAGTCCTCATTTTCCAGCTTCAATAGATCCTTCTCCCTGCATCTATTACAGTACTGCTCGTAATATTCCTTCACATATTCCGAGGCCAAATTGTTGTGGTGCATGACAATATTAAAAAATTCCATCATATCGAACAGTTTGAATAGCTCCAGATGTTTGAGTGTTATGTTGCCATTGCCTACAGGAATCTGATACCGTTTTAAAAGACCCAATTGATTTTCCGGATATTCATCGCCTGCTGAAGTCTTCAAATCTTTGAGGTAATTGTAGAGTGAAATCCATTGACTGTAGTCAATTGCCAGTGGGAAACGTCCATGGTAGTGAAAGATTACCTTCGCCTGAAATGTCTGCGGGTCAAATTCGAGTATGACCCTACGGTTATGACAGCCATCCAGGAAGGAAGTATAGTTCAGTAAGGAGTCTTCATTGCACGGAGCTTGGGATTTGGGAATCGTTTTCGTTCTTGACTTCTTCTCCTTGCAGTTTGATATGATGTTCTCAAAGCTGCTAGAAGGTTCGACTTGGGATGGTTTCATAACTTTTTTCTTCTTCTGAACAACGCGGACGACTCGCTTAGAGGTTTGTGTTTGCTTATTAGCGGACTTTTCAGCAACTGACGACATCCTTTTAAATTGTAAAAGACAAAACTATGGCTTCGATGGATTGATCACGCTGTTTTTTATATCTCCGGCCTCCTGTCTGCAGGTCTGATTGAAACACTCCCCACCATTTTGCAAAGTGGTCTTCAAATAAATTTTCCGGAATAAATTAACTATTTCACCATCATTGAAATTATAATCTGTAGAGGAGAACCGGTTCAGAAATGTTTTGAAGCTCCTGCCACTGCAGCGAAAATAAAGAAAAACACCGCAATACTGTCCGCATGTGGTTGAGAGCGCACTCTGTAACCGCTGCTTATTATTTACGAAAACTTTACCATTGACCCGAAGAAATCTTTTGAAGTACTTGTTAGTAGGATATTTACCGAAAGAGTCAAAGTACTCGATAGGTCCTTTTCTAGGAATGTAAAAGGCCACCCAATGAGTTCCACTTTTATGAGCTGGATCTGTATTCGCAATAATACAAGCAGGTTTCTTTATTTGATGGGGTAAGTGATCGCACGGAAAAACGTCCTTGAAAAATCTTTTAGTAACATGATTTCGCTTTAAAGAACTACCAAGCTCGATCGTGCTCATTCCTGTTCTTTAGAGGTTATTGCTTCAAGGTTAATGATTCTAGTACGTGGCGTGACGTAGCTCTGGAGGAATTCCTTTGTTGGCTCCCCATGTACGAAAATAGTCGAAAACTTTGCGAGGGTTTTTATAAGATCCTCATCCAGACGTTTAAGTTCAAGGTTTCCAGACACGCCAGTATGATCTGTAGTGCTAACTGTTGATGTAGGATATTTGTAAACGATCTCCTTTGTATAAATTTTATCTGGTGAGATAAAGCCTGCAAACGCAATTTTTTTAAAGAAGGTAAAGTGCCCTTCTGAAAAATACTCGGTGTTTACTAGACAATGAGTCATGGTACTGTAGTTATCTCTAGCTAATGCTCCGATAAATAATAATAAATATAGAAGTGTTGAACCTGTTTATATACTTTTTATAGACTCGAATAAACGTTTCGATTTTTATCGATTTCAATATTCGCATCGTACTCTGCATATACAATGCATGTCACACTATTCTTTAATGACTCTTTGAATCTTCCCTCGATTCTCACAACCCCTTGATTCAATAAACTGCCACAACTTGATTCGTATGAATTATCTGCTGTCAAGTCAAATGCTAGTAAAAAGCAGCCATTGTCGAAGAATTATTTGGATATCTGATGACCTTTATCGAAATAATTGATACCAGTACCCTTGAAAAGGCTCAAGTACCCCCGTGTGCTGAGTGGTTTTTCTTTTGAATAATCGAATTCTATTGGTTGATTTGGTACTTGTACACCATTAACTGACAAATTAAATCTCGTGATGTTATTGTGTTTGAAGTTATATGGATTTTTAGTACGTTTTCCAGTATAGGCGTCGTTGTCTATCATCCCGAAAATTAGCAAGTTTGGTAATTGACCAACCACTATATTGTCCAGTGATAGTGTGAATGTATTTGTTGGTAACGTGTATGTTTTCACTTCGACGCGTTTGTACGGGTAAACTGCATTTGAACGTTGCAGTACTGTTTCATGGGCCAGGAGAATATTGGGATTGACGCTTACATGATTCATGTACATTGTTGCTTCCAGTATTTTAATTCGAGGCGAGAATTCATCATCTTTCGAGTACAGGTAGAATTCAGGTTTCTCTAATGATAATATGACGCGTAAATCTACACCATTAATCAATAGTTTTTCTTGGTTAAATATATCGCTATGGATCTTGCCCATTAACTCGACGACATTACTTTTCTCTAATAGCTCTGATCTACTAAGATAACCTTTATTCTCAGACTTTGGACCAACGCCTTCAATCATTTCCATTTCATTCTGGTCAAGATACCATCCAACCGATTCGAGATGAGTTGTTGCTGCATCTTTACCGTATTTCAGTAGATTTTCAATGTATGCCCTGTACTGGTAGTTGTTGTCTGTTTCAGCTATATTCTTCCCATTCAGCTGAACTGTACATTGTCTAAAAAGCGAATGCATCAAATTATTTGCGACGCCGATTGGATCAGCTTCTACTTCTTTACCATCAGCACCCTTAATGACTTCAGTCCCTGTGAATAACATTTCTTTACCATCCTTTATTTTAACCATCTGCACTTTGAGTCGTAGATATATGCTGGATAAATCACGATACGTATCACCATGGCCGAGAAAGATGAATTCCAGTACAGATGAGTTATCCAATGAAGCTATTGGCTTGTATGCAACTTCTTCGGTTTTTAAAATGTTGCTTTGAATCGGTGATGTGGAGAAAATGTCCAATTCGGATTTCATGCATTCTTTGTAGGAGGACATGTTAATTACTTATCAAATATGTCCAATACACGCTTCTTGCTAGCTTTTCGTTTACTTTTCACCCTTTTAATCTTTTTACGTGACGCTCTTTTTACACTTTTTTTCAATTTACCAGCTTTACGGCGCTTAGGAGAAGACTTGAATTGAATTGTTGTGAACGGGTTAGCTCTTTTTATAGCCATTTGATTACCTGCTCCATCCATCTTATCAAAAAGTTTGTTTATACCTTTCTGAGCTAACTCTTGTGCTGCAGTTTGTCCGTGTTCTCTTAAGAGTTCTTTAAGAGGTTTGTTCCCAACCTCCTGTATAATAGCCTTACCGGTCTTGACCGCTTGTCGTTTTATAGCTTTTACACCTGACGCAGCCAAAGGTTTTAGATAACGTAATAAACCACTGAAAAAACTTCCTATACCTCTACCGCGCTGATAGATAATTGGGGCTCGATAGAGGTCTCCAATATCTGATAAATTTCCACCACTCTGGACCAAATAATAGCGTGTGTAGTGCGAGTTCATGTCGTTAACATCGGTATTGAATATTAACACTATAACCCTTACATCAATGTATGTGAATATTTATACTTTTTCTTACCGTCGTTTAAAGTGAAGCATTATATATGTGGGAGTAAAACTTGGTTCAAAGTCTACTGGTTCACCTTGTTGATCTGTGACTTTAATAGAAATGCTTTCGAAAAATGTTTTTTCCACAGCACAGTACTCTACATGTTTGAATCTGAAAATACTGTCGCAATCTTGCAAAGGAATCGTACGAAGATTTCGCACCAATTTATCAGCTAATATTCTAGGTTTGATAATGTCTGTGTAAGTGTGAATTAAATTGGGGCTTCCACAATCGCTAACGGTCTTGGATGTCGTAGCACGACGTGTTCTTTTATCAAGCTCATGTAAGTTTTTTCCAACCGACTTAGACTATCAAGAAATATGGACTTATCGAAAGATTTTTTTATCGAGACATCTATCAGATCTGGATCGCGTTTATCAACAGGTGTTTTTAAAAATGCATCAATGAATAGACCAGCAATATTTTCAGTTTTAGACACTTCAATCGGCACTGGTGTTGCACCCGTTGTTCCATCACTCCTTTTGTATGGAATGTTTAGTATTGTATCTGATTCAGTTTTTGCCCATTCATCAGGTAATATATCACTACCGGATTCTTTAGCGGCATCACTTATGGATTGACGAATTGATTGACCAATTTTGTAAAATAATTGTTTTCGTACCTGGTACACTGTTCTACCGGAAATTTCAGCTTTCTTTTTTAAATCTTCGTCTGAAAACTCTATTCCACTCAGCAAAAGTGACACAAAATCCGTAATGTTAATCGGTGAAGGTATTGGCAGTTCCACATTTATTTTTACACCATAGTCTTTTAGATGAAACGTATGCGAGGTAAGCTTGATCCCCGCTTTTCTTTCCCACTCACGTCTTAAGCTATGTGCAGGATATATGTATTCGTCAATCATTCTTAATAGCTCTACATGATTTCTTTTCGACCTCGGAATCTGTCCAATTATATAATCAATAAAGTCCTGAAGTGTGTTAAACTTTTTGTTTGAGTTTAAATAAACTTTTTCGGCGATTTTCTCCCCTTGGTAAAAATGTAAACAGAAACCTCCAATCTTCTTTGAATCACTGATGTCGGAAATACTTCCTTCATCTCGATCTTTTTCGATATGTTTGAATACCAGTTCCTTAATTGATGTCAAATAGTAGTTATAGAAGTCAGGTTTAATAACCAAGAAAAATGACGATAGGAATGTTGAAAAATTGATATCGTTTTTTTCATAACAAAGTCTCCGTAAAGTAGCATCACTCCATCTTAAGAGAACAAGATTTCTTTTCAAAGACATGATTTTTACAACTATTTCTGTTACTTCAGGCTTGCTGGATTCTGCTGCAGTTGATCGTCGACTTCTTTTCACCCTACTAGCTTCTTCTTCTCCGATACTGTATTTAGAACGCTTAGAAACACTGCTGGTTGACACTGTCTCTCCTTTTTTTCGTTTTGGCAACATTATCTCCGTCATTCCAACACACCAACCGCTACCAAGCTTACTAGAAGCAGGAAGAATATTCTCAAAAGATGATAATGTGTTTTCAGGGTAAATGCTCAGAGAGCTATTGCTTAAAAGGCATACGTAGAATTCATCATCTGTTACTGTTACAGGCATATCAAATTCTTTCCCAAGCCAGGTCTGGTACACTTGAACTGCGCACTTTTTTTTCTTTCAGTCTCTCACTCTGTCGAACAGGATGTTTTCTGAAGGGTTGATCAGACGTGTATTGATTAGGATCGAACCGAGAGGGCCTTAATATAGAGTAACTAGGCAGCTCTTGCATTTCCACATCCGTGATACTTTCAGAATCTTCTTCACCTTCTTTCTCCATTTTAAAGACATTGGACCCCTCATCATCAAGATTGTCTATCTCCCCTAGAACGTCTTCTACTTCATCAGGACTCATATCAACAGGTACTGTGTATTGTGTTATTCCGTCATCACCAGTTATTATCCTATAATCTTTGTCAGCTGAAGTTTTTCTAAATTTCGATGGTGGCTTCAGACTTTTGGCTATTCCACTTGCCGATAGACGACTCTTTGCTGCAGCCGATAATACACTCCTTGGAGGTGTGATTTCACCTAATGATTCAAACAATTTTTCCACTCGTACAGGTGTAGTTTGCGTAGGTTTCTCATCTCTAAAAACATATTTAGTTTGTGTCGTGTTGTCTCGCAAACTTTTCTGTTTCTTGTGTACATGCTCGCTCGAAGAAGGCATTTGAGTTTTTCTTTCTAGAAATCCTTTACTTCTACGACGTGTGTCTAAAAATTTTATAAGTTCGTTTCGATAATGATACCATTTGTCTTTATCGCTGAATTTTTCACTTTTCAATATCTTATTCATTGCCTTATCGAATAAGCTCTGGTTATTAGAACTTTCAATAGTGTCTTTCAAATTTGCATATACTTCAGGAGACAGAAGTAGCATTTTATTCAGATTGCTGTTCCTATGCATATTTCTCAATTAGTGAACCAATCACCCCTGAAAGTACACTGCCCAGTAATACAGGTAGAAATCCGCCTTGTTGAATTAGTACTTTACGTTGTCGCGGAACTGACCGTTTAGCATCTACTAACTTGCGCATACACTTTTTATATTTACAGAGACGGTTATATATCTTTCCACGAGGTCTGTGGTTACCATTCAACGTATTCAATGTGATTTCGCAAAGTGTTTTAATTACCTCTGGATCGGCATTCTTAAGTATAGCATTTCTCAAACCCGGTCGAGCACGTCTAAGCACGTATAACATATGCTTGTTGTCCTTTAATCGCTTCATTCGTGACACCATTCTCTTGCTTTAAACTATCCTTTGAGCAATAGCACGTTACAAAGTTTTTGTTAAATAAATCAGTACGGAATCGTAGTATATCATTTGTATTCTGAGACAGGTCTATTAATAAATAGCTGTGTGGCGCCTGAGTGATTTCTTTATATATTCTCACAAGCTCCTTGATATTTTCAGGATAAATTTGTTTAGCCAGATGATGAAATTGACTTTTGTCACGCGGGTTCTTGAAGCACACCAGATACTTGCAATTTAGCGATATGTCACGGCAAAATTTTCCCTGATGAAGTACATTTTGTGTTTCTAATATAACCGAAAAATTCCTATGATGTGATCCTTTGGTAAAAAGTTCGCAAACTTGTCTTGAAAACGCATTTAACATCATATCGTCCAAAACAATAAGTATCGGTTCATTCGCATTATTCACAAACTCTTCTGGAATCGTACTTAAGAATTCGATATTTTTAAAACCTACTTTTGTTGGAACAGCTTGAGTTTCAGCATTACACCAAATAACCTTCTTCAACCGAGGCTGTATCATAGAGTCATTTCTAAGAAGTGTCTCTATAAAACTCGTCTTGCCACATCCAGATGGACCGGCAACCATCATTGTGAACGGGTGAATAAAGTGCGTCATTTTTGCAAATTTTCACAGGTTTTAACATAAAAAAAACTCTAGCGCACCTGAACCGCTAGAAACACTAATGTTCGAAGAACAGTAGAAGAATTGTGCAGGTTTTGAGTGCATATTCCACCACATGAGCTGCTTATTACGGCCAAACTGTTTCAAACGCCACGTTTTACTTTGGTCTCAAGAATGCATTATAACTCATATGGTAGAAGGTTTCAGATATTACCACTGGCATGAATTTCAACGTTTATGGGAGCAAAACACGGGTTAATTATATTCGTCATCAGTTGCTTATTTCACAAAATTTCGAAAGCAGCATCTCATATAACATCAATGAAGAAAATGCTCAGTGCCTGCAGCACTGTCACTGAAGTTGGTGTTTGGGGCTGCGATCCGAAAAATTTGCAGAACTTTGGGAATTGAAACATCGGTTATTTATTTTCATTGTAAATGTTTCCGGTATGAATACTAACTGTAAGCATTTATTGATCCAAAAGTAGCACAACCGACTCGTGCTGGCAACCTTTCGCCAGTATCAAAGCCAAAAATATATCACATCTGCTTCACGTTGTTATATTACATTCGAAGTTATAGGAGTATAAAGAAATTTAGGATTACCTGCAGCGAGTTTTTTCAAATAATGGAACGCTTAATATTTGCTGTTTATTGTCACTACAATATCATTACCAATTGAAAATTCTACGATAAAACCGCTTAATAAAGATATTGCAATTAAACACAAAACCAACAATAGCTGGCAACCCTATCGAGGCTTTTCAACCGAATTTGGCCTGAATAATGTTTATAATAAGTTCCATTAATTGTATGAAATTCGTATTGATTTCATGACTGCACTGGAAGTTATAGGGCAAAAAGTTTTATTTTCCTGAGTGAATTTTCAAATCCAAAGACACAAAAATTACCATAGCTGGCAGCACCAATCGAATTTTTCAACCAAATTTCTATCAAACAAAGTTTAAAGTAAGGTTCAGCTACTGTGTCAATTTCATTAAAATCTGGTTACTTATTCAAATTTCATAGGGCAAAAAGCAGTTTTTTTTCTTTGTAATTTTTCAAGATGGCACCACTGGCACAGAGTTGCCCACCATTCAAAATCGCTTCTATCACACCTGGTCCTACTTAAGTCCAATGCATTCTGTAAATTTCAATGGTATCTGATTATTGATTCGTGAGTTCCCGTGAACAGAAGTATTTGATGTTAAAAATATAGGTTGACTGGGAAAGGGTTACCGTTCTTGTCCGACATGAAGTTTCCAAAGTTTTACTTTGAACGTGTAGATAAAGCATAAGATTTGTATACAGATTGGTTTTATTGTAAGAAACGGACAGTTTTTGGAAATTCAATGGTTTAATGTTTTCACTTCCAAATTTTTATTTTTTCAAATTTAAGACACCAAAATTATCATAGCTGGCAGCTCCAACCGAATTTCTCGACCAAATTTCTACCAAACGTGGTATTAAATAAGATTCAGCTACTGTGTGAATTTCGTCAAAATCGAACGATTCAATCAGAATTTATAGGGCTAAAAGCAGTTGTCTTTTTTAGTGATTTTTCAAGATGGCACCACTGGCACAGAATCACCCGCATTACAAAATCACTTCTATCAGACCTGGTCCTATATAGGACCAATACATTCTGCAAATTTCAATTAATTCTGCTCATTGGATCGTGAGTTTCCGTGAACAGAAATTTTTGATGCTAAAAATATAGGTAAATTGGGCAAGGGTTACCAGGCGTGCCCGTTATACCATATCAAATTTTTTTTTTTGTTTATGTAAATAAAGCACAAAATATTCATATGAGTGGCTTTTTTTTGAAGAAACGGCAGTTTTTCAACAGAGACGATGATTTGAAGGTTTTCACCTTCAGTACCTGCCCTAGCTACAGTGTTGCCAGCACGCTCATCAAAAGCTACACGAATTTACAACTAAATAATACCAATATATGTCAAAAAAATTTCGTAATGATTGAATAACTCTGTCAAAAGTTATCGCAATTTAAAAATTTTCAAGTTTTCCCGTTCTGATTTTAGGCACCCAGCGCACACATAGGGTTAAAAAATTCCAAAACATTATTTGATTCACATGTAAAACACGTTCGAAATTTATTTCGTCAACTTTATTTTTGCAAAACTTATTTGTGTACGGAATAATAGGTATATTAAAAATATCACTAAAATGGCCGCCGGCGCCAAAGGGTTAAAGATTATTAACTTTTTGTGAAACCTGGCACTATTCTACATATACACCAATGTGTCCTGAAAATTTCAGCCCAATCGGATGGCGCGTTCCTGAGATTTTTTCACTGAAATTTTTTGATGATATTATATATATATATATATATATATATATATAGAAATATGAATTTTTGGCCAAAGTGATTTTAATACTAATGTTCTTCTTCGAACATTAGTAAAAAAAACTCTAGCGCACCTGAAGCGCTAGAAAACTAATTTTCGAAGAAATTGTCTTTGAGTGATAATGTGGAAAGACATAATACACTTTTTTTTGTAGAATCATATCAACCATTCCTTGTTCAAAGCAACAGAACTCAACAATAACTCAAATGATGAAAATGTTCAGTGCTGGCAACATTTTCCCAACGAAGCAGCAATAAGTTAACCTTCACAAGCTCATACTAAAATCAACTTATCCTTTGAATTTCGTTCTCATCGGAGGATTTCGTCGAAAGCTTTAGCGGGTAACATTGTTTGAAGCAGCCATCCAAAATATGTTCAAAACTCGGAAAATTTAAAAATTGGTTTCTTAGTTTTATTGCAAATGTTTCGCATATGTGAAGCATCTGTTGATGCAATAGTTACGAAAATGGCTAAAGCTCGTTACCCTGTGTTAGCAGCAAAGCAAAATATAAACCAAATCTGCTTCACGTTAAACTAAACCCAACCAATAAATTTCGTTTCGATTGAATCGCTGCGCTAGAAGTTATACGGGTGAAAACATTTTTAGGGTTACCACCCTAAAAACTTTTCAAATTTTTAAAGCGTTAATATTTGTTGTTAATTTTCATTGCAAGATCGTTTCCATTTGCAAATCTAATGACATAATCGCGCAGTAAAGAAATTCCAAAAAATTACAAAACTGGTCATAGCTGGCAGCCCTTACACGATTTTGGTACGAAATTCCTATGACATTTGGTTAACATCAAAATCTATTTACTGCATAAACTAAATTTTGATATCATGACTGCACCGGAAGTTATAGGGAAAAATGCTTTATTTTGCTGAGCAAATTTGCAAGATTTAGGAGACAAAAATCACCATAGCTGGCAATTTTATTCTAATTTTTCAGTCAAATTTTCACCAAATGTTGCCTTAAGTAAGATCCAAATAGTGTGCGAATTTTATTTAAATCTGATGGCTGTATCGGAAGTTGTAGGCCGAAAAGCTGTTTTTTTTCTCAGTGATTTTTCAAGATGGCACCACTGCCACAATATTGCTCGCATTTCAAAATCATTTCTATCAGACCTGGTCCTAGTTAATACCAACATGTCCTGTGAATTTCATTATGATCAAATAATCCGATCGTCAGTTCTCGTGAACAGAACTTTCGAGTGCTGAAAATAGAGGTAATTTAGTGATGGGTTGCCGTTCTTGTGCAAATCGGAATTTTAAAATTTTTAATTTGACATGATGCACAAACGTTTAAATTTATCAATTATTTGAATTTTTTGTCAAAAATCAAAAAATTTTCACGAGGTTCAATGATTTGAAAGATTTTTTTCAAGAGCCTGCCGCAGCTACAGGGTTACCCGCACTACCTTATTAATCCATGTTTATTAAACTTTAGTCAACATCAATACGTTCTGCAAATTTCACGATGATCCAATGTTTTTGTCAGAAGTAATGACAAATCAAAATTTGAAAAAAAATCCTTGCCTACTTTTAGGCACGCTGCACCCACACACGGCTCAAAATTTCCAATTCTTTACCATAAACAAGCATTAAACATAATAAGTTTTCATTCTCAATACTTTTTTTGAACTAAAATTCACGCTACTTCGAAATATAGGAGTACCTCAAAATTCACTAAAACACTCGCCGCCGCCAAAAGGTTTAGGGTATCTGAATTTTAGCAAGTCGTGGACCTATTTACTAAATACATCTACGTTCTCCGAAAGTTTCAGCTTAATCGGATCGGCCACTCCAGAGATTATCTCCCTTAATCATTTTGATGATATATATATATATATATATATATATATATATATATATATATATATATATATATATATATATATATATATATATATATATATATATATATATATATATATATATATATATATATATATATATATATATATATATATATATATATATATATATATATATATATATATATAAAGAAATATGAATTTTCGGCGAAACGAGTTTAATACTACTTTTCTTCGAAAATTAGTTACAAGTAAACGGCCTATATTTATACATTTAATCGTTATGAGTAGAATGCAAATTGTCAACGAGTTACACAGACCTGCTCGTAAAAATTTTAAACGACGTCGGGTCACTATCAGGGGTATCGATGATTTATGGCAGGCGGATTTGGTTGATATGAGCCCATAATCATCAGAGAATAGAGACTACATATTTCTTCTCACAATAATTGACACCTTTTCGAAGTATGCTTGGGCACTACCGGTCAAAAACAATAGTGCTAATGAAGTGACCAAGGCGATGGAAACAATTCTTGAACAAAGACGTATTCCCAGAAATCTACAAACTGATGATGGAAAGGAGTTTTTCAATAAAAAATTTCAACATATCATGAAAAAGTATGAAATTAACCACTATTCAACATTCAGTGCATTGAAAGCATCGATTGTTGAGCGCTTCAATCGAACTCTTAAAGGTATAATGTGGAAAGAATTCAGTATGAATGGAAATTATCATTGGGTTAGCTTACTCCAAAAATTAATTGGCCGTTACAACAGGACAAAACATCGGGTTATTAAGATGCGACCTATGGATGTAAACGCCACAAATGAGATTGAATTACTTTCAAAACTATACAGAAAAGTCAAAGTAACATCAAAACCAAAATTTCAAGCTGGAGATCATGTACGTATAAGTAAACATAAACACGTATTTGAAAAAGGCTACACACCAAACTGGTCTACAGAAATTTTCACAATAAAAGAGTTAAAGAAAACACAACCACGAACATACTCACTGGAAGACTATCAAGGAAATTTGATACAAGGTAGGTTCTATGAACCTGAGTTAACTAGAGTGAAACACCCTGACGCATACCTTGTTAAGAAAATTATTAGAAGAAGAGGAGATCGTGTTTTTGTTAAATGGCTCGGCTTTTCTTCTCATCATAATTCCTGGATAAATATAAAAGACGTGCTCTAAAATGAACGACATTCATTCAAGATGTTGTGTTTAAAGCGAGAATATGACCGAGTCAAAACGTTCACCAATCTAAATATTGACGAACGAAAAATACTTAAGCTTGCACGTAGTGGATTCTTTTACACAAACATAAAAGACCAGGTCAGATGTTACTTCTGTTCGGTTACCATGGATGCATTCAACGCACCTGCTGATGTCGAGAGCGAACACTTACGATTGTCCCCAGAATGTTTCTATGCCAACGGAAAAGACGTCTGTGGACCCTACGACACACCGATTGCATCAAAGAAAAATTGCAGAACAGAGCATTGCCTCTACAACTTATTAAAATGTGCTGGATTCGGATTAATTCTTGGTGGAGTTATTTGTGAAGCTGTTTCGATGTACAATTATTATTCTATGTAAAATATCTGCAAACAATTATATTTCATATCATAATAAAAAGACTTAAGTCTACTTAAACATATAATCCGCTTTTCATTTCAAAATTCACCAGGGTTCCTTAGCATTGCTGCTCCAATTCGAATGCAAATTGAAATTTTATTCATATTCACATTCTAGCTTTTCACTTTCGTGTTCATTCGCATCCAAAAATATAGCATGCAAATCGTTACAATATGAGTCACATAAGAAAGACTAACACTCAATGATTTATGCGTACATAAAATTATCATTGAACACGAAGTATCAACCTGACCCAAATCCAGAATTCATATCTTACCAGTCTCGGTTGAATACATTGAATCAACATCGACACCGAAACTAAGATAAATATTTGAATAACTGACCTACGCTACGTCACATCAACACAGCATATACAAAGCAAAACAACACATACCGGTTCAGATAGATTGCTTACCGGTTTCAAGTCAAAACTTAACAGCTCACCCGGCTTCTTACTTACAAATAGTGTAAAAAACATAACCACGGTACCAGGAAACAAGATTCCTGTCATATGGGGCCAAGGCGCCAAAAATCAAGATTGCTGGCACATGGTACAGCTTGTTTACAAACAATCTGCATCGTATCCAAAATGACACCGGCTTCAATCCCACGAATAAAATTATCAGATCTGCATCGACTCCAAATAGTATAAAAAACATATACGGGGCCAAGGCGCCAAAAATCAAGATTGCTGGCACATGGTACAACTTGTTTACAAACAATCTGCATCGTATCCAAAATGACACCGGCTTCAAGCCCACGAATAAAATTATCAGATCTGCATCGACTCCAAATAGTATAAAAAACATATACGCCACATGGTCCATTTATTTACAAAACCAAAGAATGCCGGCTCCAGACCATAAAAAACAACATCTCAGCCACCAAGGCACTAGGAAAAAAAAAAGGTTGCCGGCACATGGTACAGCTTGTTTACAAACAAATATTTGCATCGATACCAAAATGGCCCCGGCTTCAAGCCCACGAATAAAATTATCAGATCTGCATCGACTCCAAATAGTATAAAAAACATATACGCCACATGGTCCATTTATTTACAAAACCAAAGAATGCCGGCTCCAGACCATAAAAAACAACATCTCAGCCACCAAGGCACTAGGAAAAAAAAGGTTGCCGGCACATGGTGCAGCTTGTTTACAAACAAATATTTGCATCGATACCAAAATGGCCCCGGCTTCAAGCCCACGAATAAAATTATCAGATCTGCATCGACTCCTCCTCATAATCAAAATACCAGATCCCGGCTCTGTCAACTAAACTCGCAACAACATCTCAAGCGAAAAAAAATTTGTCTAAAAAACTAAAAAAAGCTCGATTTTTGTATGAAAAAGCTGTCCTCCTCGGCTGCGGAAGACTTTTATAAAAGCATTACGATTTGGACAGGTTTCACTTGTTTTCGCCGTGTATTTCTTATGGTGTTTTCCTCGAAAAATTATTTTTGTATGGGAAACCAGTCTATTGTCCACTCTTACTACTACTGAGAGAGTGGAAGGAAGGAGAAAAAGTGAAAAAAATTTTGGTTGACTTTGCATATGGTTTATTAAAAAACTTCAGCTAGAAATCATTTTTTTAACAATGTTGCAACTAAACTGAAAAACTCTGCTTCACCGCGGTAGCGCTCTTTTATGAAGGACTCGATAAGAGCCTGCTGCAGTTGCGATGGCGGTGCTCGTGATGGCCTCGGCGTCTGTAAAACATAAACAAATTAAAGTTTGAATATTATCTTTTTTCCAATATATACCTGAGGCCTAAACACTGGAGGCCTTGGTTCCAGCTCCTCTTCTGTTTCAACTTCAAAGACATTTTGGGTTGGTTCCATGGTAAAACTTCAACTGAAATAAACCTTATTCAAAATTCTACTTTTATACGAAAAATCGTAACCGCAATTATATTCTTATCAAATCATTTTTAGAAACTACTTACCATAGAAAAGTTTTCTCACACTTCTCGCATCCTAAAACAATAGAAACCACAATTGTCGCAAAACTTCCTATACGACGCTAAGTAACAACATCGAAAAATGCACTAATTACCTAATTTCCTACAATATTCCAAATATTTCACAATAAAAAATATATTCTCAAATACTAGAAAACCGCAAATTAAGAAAATATTGCAAAGCTAATTCGTTACAATTCACAAAAACACAATTGCTACAAAACACTAGATAACCACATAAAAAAAAAAATCCGTAATCACTTAATTTGACTATAATATTCTCTACCGAAAGAACTTAAAACCGCCACATGAAATTCCATTGCTGATAAGCCGTTTTCATACGATCACACATTCATATGTTCCTTATTATCATTCAAAACCACAGGTTAACAAATTCTTCGTCATTCGAATATCACAGGGTAAAATTTCATATTCAAACATGTCGACGCGTGACGCCATCCAGCAAAGGGCTTCTCCAACAAATTCAAATGTAAAAAAGTCGAATGTGAACAAAACTCAAATGTAAACAAACTCGAAACGCTAAAACCACAAAGCATTGTTGATAAGACGCGAACACGAAAACTCATATGCCGCTTCATATGCAGCACGCGCCAAAAACCACACATTAAATTTCATACAGAGAAAATATATTTATAGCACAAAAATGTATCGTTGATATGAAAACCATACAGCTTCGTTTAAAAATGAAACGCTAGAATCGTTATTCGTAATGCTTTGATGATTATGCATTTTACGTAGGAATCAAACAGTAGATCAATGACCATCACTACACACACCTGTCCCCCTCCCTCTTGTGTCATATGCCATACACCTATCCCCTTCCCTCTCGAACGGCCCGCACGCGCCAAAACCCCCATGCAGCATGCGCCACAATGTGTGACGTCACACGTCCAGATGTCGGTGACCGCAAAGATTTTTGTATGAACTGGGGGTAGAACCCTGACTGGATGTCGCTAACCGCAAAGATTTTTGTATGAAGGGGGGGGGGGGGGCAGAACCCTTGAATTACTACTACTGTCGGCAGAAGAAGAGCCATCCAATCCTTGTGCACATCTGATGGAAATATCACTTCACGAGGAACTACTGAGTGCACATAATAACAATTCTTCAAACTTCAATCCCCCACAAAGTTTCCACCGATAAGAAGATCCCGTTTTTTGTAAAAGGAGTACCAGATTCCACATATAAATTTTGGCTTAACAGGATCTTAAAGGAAAAACTTTCTATCAGTGATTTTAGAGTTGAGATCTTTTCTCAACGTAATAAACATGCAAGCAGGTGCTTCAAAGTTTCAATTCCTGAAAAGTACGCCTGGCTTTTGACTCACGTGAATGAAAGCAATAATAGCTATAAATGGAATGGCATCATGTTTCGTCGTTGGAGGATCATCATCGCTAGCAGCAACATCAAAAGTAGAAATAAGGACTCGATTGTGACTAGTAATTGTACTTCATCTGTATCTACTAACCAGATAGCTCCTTCAAATCTTCCGACTAGAGTCTTCCCCAGCTTTAATCGAAATTCTACCGTCAGGTGTTCCCATCCTGAGACTCATGCTATAGCATATCCAACTAAAGCCTCCTCTCCATTTTAGGCTTCTCATACCCGTAAGGTATGTTCCGACTCAATCGTATCTCGTAATTCAAATTCATCCAGTCGAACATCAACTATTGACACTGCTCTTGCTACGAATTCTGCTAATTCTAATAATCGGGTATCGCTCCTAACAAGATATCCTCAATCAAAAGCCGCAGAATTTATTACCACAATTGCGGTGGTATGAGGGGTAAAATAAATAAACTCTTTCTTGACACCAAATCTCGCCACTTCAACGTGCTTGCTTTCACTGAAACTTGGTTAAGTGTCTCGCATATCAATGAAGAAATCCTTGACAGTACCTGGACAATCTTTAAAAATGACCAGGGCTATGTTTCCACTGGTCAATCAAGAGGTGGTGGTGTCTTACTCGCAGTTAATAGCACTCACTCAAGTGAACTTGTAAACTCTACCTCGCACAAATTGTTCCAGCATATATTTATCCGCGTTTCAATTGACAAAACCTCGGTTTATATTGGTTTATTTTACGTCCCATCGAGATCTGACGTATCAGTGTACAATTATATATGTGAGCAAATATCTTCTTTTATGGCTTCTCGTAGTGCTGAGGATAAAGTTATATTCTTGGGTGATTTTAATCGCCCGAATTTACGTTTTGTTTCTGATAAGTCTGATGATGGTTTAATACCAGTAAACGTACTTGAGTCTTCTGATTTTAACCTTGTGAGTTGTACGGCCATGATTTGCAGCAGGTTGTTCCGACTTCCAACCAAAATGGTAATTGGTTAGACTTAATCTTTACAAATATATATGACGATGTAGTGGTTAGTCCAACAAATGACGCAGAGAATCTCTTTTCTAATAGGCTTCACCATTCCGCTCTTACAGCTGAACTTTCCACTAAAGATTGGAATATGTTAAGTACGTACAATAATACGATTGTCTATTATTTCCATAATGCTGATTATGATAGCATTCAGAATTTCCTTCACAATGTCGATTGGACAAATGTGTTTATGTGCCATTCCCTTGATGATGATGTAGCCATGTTTTATAGAATAGTTTTTGACGCGGTAGATAAGTTTGTACCAAAGATTAGGAAAAAAGATAAACTCTCTAAACCTTGGCTTGACAAGACCCTTAAACGTCTGAGAAACCACAGAAATAAACTTTACAGACTAATGAAGAATCAAGTCGACATTAGCCACCGTATTAAAGAAGAATACGGTTTAATTGCTCAGGAATTCTATACCAAATCTCACGAAGCGTATGACAGATACATTAAAACTACTGGGGAGAATATAATCCGCGACCCTAAAAAATTTGTTGATTTTGTTAATATGAAGCGGAAAACAAGCGGCTACCCCTCTTCAATGTCCACTGAAAATTCAATGTTACCTTCTTCTCCTCAGGAGATATGCAACTTTTTTGCTGACCATTTTCAAGAAGATTTTAGTCCAGTTAGCATCCCAACATTGTAATGACTCCCGGGTGCGACTCAAACAATTTTTGCTGAGGATATGACCATATCGAAATATTTACTGCCATTATGGAGCTTGACAGTAACAAGGGCCCTGGACCTGACTCCCTCCTTCCTATTTTTCTGATCATGTGTGTAAAACAACTGATCTCGCCCCTACATACTATATTCAATAATTCTCTCTCCTCTGGCCTATTTCCTTCGTATTGGAAATCTTCTTATATTACACCTTTTTATAAAAGTGTCGAAAGACGTCTTATTCAAAATTATAGAGGCATCGTCATTCTATCTGCTATTCCCAAACTATTTGAAAAAATCATCTACTGCAAAATTGCTCCTATGGTCGACGCTCAACTGAACGAGCAGCAGCATGGATTTAGAAAAGGTCGTTCAACTACAACTAATCTTATGGTGCTTGTTTCTGATGTTTTGCACAAAATGGAGAAAGGTGATCAAATTGACGCAGTCTATACAGACTTTGGCAAAGCATTCGACCCAGTTGATCACTCCATTTTGATCCCCAACCTGAATTCAGAATTGCAGGATCCTTACTAAAGTGGCTTGGCTCCTACCTAAACGACCGCTTGCAATTTGTGAAATTCCAAGGTCTCAATTCTAAGAAAGTCGTCGTTAAATCCGGTGTACCTCAAGGAAGTCATCTTGGTCCTCTTCTTTTTAATATCTTTATATCTGACATATTGGAGGTTTTATCTGATATTCCTCATTTACTATATGCGGACGACCTCAAAATCTACCATGTCATCAGGTCACAATCTGACGCGGCCTTTTTACTAATGTTCGAAGAAGAACATTAGTATTAAAATCACTTTGGCCAAAAATTCATATTTCTATATATATATATATATATATATATATATCATCAAAAAATTTCAGTGAAAAAATCTCAGGAACGCGCCATCCGATTGAGCTGAAATTTTCAGGACACATTGGTGTATATGCAGAATAGTGCCAGGTCTCAGAAAAAGTTGAAAATCTTTAACCCTTTGGCGCCGGCGGCCATTTTAGTGATATTTTTAATATACCTATTATTCCGTACACAAATAAGTTTTGCAAAAATAAAGCTAACAAAATAAATTTCGAACGTGTTTTACATGTGAATCGGATAATGTTTTGGAATTTTTTAACCCCATGTGTGCGCTGGGTGCCTAAAAAGAGATCGGGAAAAATTGAAAATTTTTAAATTGCGATAACTTTTGACAGAGCTATTTAATCATTACGAAATTTTCAAAACATATTGGTATTATTTAGCAGTAAATTTGTGTAGCTTTTGATGAGCGTGCTGGCAACCCTGAAGCTAGGGCAAGCACTGAAAGTGAAAACTTCCAAATTATCGTCTCTCTTGAAAAAATGCCGTTTCTTCAACAAAAAGCCACTCATATGTAAATTTCATGCTTTGTTTACATATCCAAAAAATAAAATTTGATATGGTATAACGGGCACGCCTCGTAACCCTTGCCCAATTTACCTATATTTTTAGCATCAAAAACTTCTGTTCACGGAAACTCACGATCCGATGAGCAGAATTATTTGAAATTTGCAGACTGTATTGGTCTTAACTAGGACCAGGTCTGATAGAAGTAATTTTGAAATGCGGGTGATTCTGTGCCAGTGGTGCCATCTTGCAAAATCACTAAAAAAGACAACTGTTTTTAGCCCTATAAATTCTGATTGAATCGTTCGGTTTTGATGAAATTCACACAGTAGCTGGAACTTACTTTAAACCACGTTTGGTAGAAATTTGGTTGAAAAATTCGGTTGGAGCTGCCAGCTATGATAATTTTGGTGTCTTAAATTTGAAAAAATAAAAATTTGGAAGTGAAAATATTCAAATCATCGAATATCCTAAAAATGTCCGTTTCTTACAATAAAACCAATCTGTATACAAATCTTATGCTTTATCTACACGTTCAAAGTAAAACTTTGGAAATCTCATGTCGGACAAGAACGGTAACCCTATTCCAGTTAACCTATATTTTTAGCATCAAAAACTTCTGTTCACGGGAATTCACGAACCAATAATCAGATACCATTGAAATTTACAGAATGCATTGAAATTAAGTAGAACCAGGTCTGATAGAAGCGATTTTGAATCGGGGGCAACTCTGTGCCAGTGGTGCCATCTTGAAAAATTACAAAGAAAAAAAAACTGCTTTTTGCCCTATGAAATGTGAATTTGTAACCAGATTTTCATATAATTGACACAGTAGCTGCACCTTACTCTAAACTCTGTTTGATAGAAATTTGGTTGAAAAATTCGATTGGTGCTGCCAGCTATGGTAATTTTTGTGTCTTTGGTTTTGAGAATTCACTCAGGAAAATAAAACTTTTTGTCCTATAGCTGCCAGTGCAGTCATGAAATCAATACGAATTTCATACAATTAATTAAACCTATTATAAGCATTATTCAGGCCAAATTTGGTTGAAAAGCCACGATAGGGTTGCCAGCTATTGTTGGTTTTGTGTTTGTTTGCAATATCTTTATTAAGCGGTTTTATCGTAGAATTTTCAATTGGTAATGATATTGTTGTGACAATAAACAGCAAATATTAAGCTTTCGATTATTTGAAAAAACTTCCTGTAGGTAACCCTAAATTTCTTTATACTCCTATAACTTCGAATGTAATATAACAACGTGAAGCAGATGTGATATATTCTTGGCTTTGATACTGGCGGAAGGTTGCCAGCACGAGTCGGTTGTGCTACTTTTGTCTCAATAAATGCTTACAGTTAGTATTCATACCGGAAACATTTACAATGAAAATAAATAACCAATGTTTCAATTCCCAAAGTTCTGCAAATTTTTCCAAACACCAACTTCAGTTACAGTGCTGCAGGCACTGAGCATTTTCTTCATTGATGTTATATGAGATGCTGCTTTCAAAGTTTGGTGAAATAAGCAACTGATAACGAATATACGAGTAATTAACAAGTGTTTTTCTTTCATAAACTTTGAAACCCATGCCAGTGGTAATATCTGAAACCTTCTACCATATGAGTTATAATGCATTCTTGAGACCAAAGTAAAACGTGGCATTTGAAACAGTTTGGCCATAATAAGCAGCTCATGTGGTGGAATATGCACTCAAAACCTGCACGATTCTTCTACTGTTCTTCGAACATTAGTGTTTCTAGCGGTTCAGGTGCGCTAGAGTTTTTTTCAGTCTAAACTGTATTCTCTAGACCATTGGTGCTCGGCGAACAAACTCCATCTTAACATTGCCAAATGCCACGCAATCGGCTTCATTCGCAAAACTGTACGCGTTCATTACACGTACAGCCTCAACAACACGGCACTCAGCAGGATTGACAACATAATAGATCTCGGTGTCCCCCTGGATGAAAAGCTGCACTTCAATCTACATTATGATAGAGTGCTTTCCCGAGCAAGTAAACAACTTGGTTTCATCAAGCGACGAGCCAAAGAGTTAAAGAATCTCTGGGTTACTAAATCCTTATATATTTCACTTGTTCGCCCTCTTTCTGAATATGCGTGCACTATCTGGAACCCAGCTTTCAAAATTCAGAAGCAAAGATTTGAGTCTGTTCAGAAGCAGTTTTTACTGTTCGCTCTGAGAGATCTTTTCAACCGTTATGATTTCAGTAATCTACCACCATACGAATATCGCCTTAAATGTATTAACTTGTTACTCCTTGCATCGAGAAGATTAATGTTATCTGCCTGCTTCAGCTTCGATGTCATAAGAGACGTGGTTAATGTAATCTACTTGAAAGAAAAGTTTGTGCTCAATCAGCCCTTGAGAGTCACTAGATCCCGACGATTGCTTATTGAATACCAACACAACATATGCAGCAAACGAGCCAATAAATAGGTGCTGCAGGCTATTCAATAGCATGAGCGAGAACTTTTCCCCAACGATATATTAGGAAACTTTTAAAAAACGTATTATGAAGGCTCTCTCTTCATAGTCTTTCCCTTTCCCCTATATATATATATTTATATATATATATATATATATATATATATATATATATATATATATATATATATATATATATATATATCACGCCACAATTACTCTTTTCACCCTGTCACGCTTGTCTATATATTTCATGTAGTGGTTTTGGCTAGTATAAGTATTTGAGCCATTCGTGATGCCATCTTCTAATCTTCCAACACTTCCACACGTATGGACACGAACGACACCATCAGACCTTTACACGGAAAGGGAAAACAACACGACCAAGGAACAAAAAGGAGGCCAGGAAGGAAAACCTGGAGACGATCGCGGCACTTCACTCTAACTACGGTATGTTTTTTTCTTATTTATCATCTTTTTATTGGTCACATAACGCTCCTCTCTAAATTCCTGAGTTCATTTAATGATAGCTGGAAGTCAGCTTCCCAGTTGTACCTGCTTCCTGATCGGTCTATTCTCTGCTTGTCCCTTACCCTCAGTTGAACTATGTGTTTTTCCTCAACTGTGCTTATTTTCACGACCTTCTCATATTCGATAAATAATATATCCCACCACCAAGAAAACTATCTACTAAGACTAACCTAAACCTATCTCTAATACCCTTCACCGACTATCCTACTATACCCTAATATAACCCACCACCACTGTTTAATGTATTGACCGCAAGCCTTTCTACCCCTTCCTGGACCGCCTAATCTTAGATCACGCCACTGGCGTTATTCTTCCCCGTCGACATATTGTTTCAGGTCCTTCACATGCCAAATGCCTGCGGTTTTATTCCTCTCATCAACAAGCTCATAAGTCCATGTCGAGGTTTTCGACTTAATGCGGAACGGACCACTGAACGCCGGAGCTAGCTTCGCTGCAAAGTTCTTACTCGCATCGGATATAACATAGTTCTTCCTCCATATCTTATCTCCCACCTGGAAGTTCATGGGGCGACGGCGTAGGTCATAACGTTTTTTACTACGGGTGGCGGCTTGCTGCATTCGGCTAACCACCTTTTGGCGGGCTTCTTCCAATACTTTTGTATTTCCCGACGGCGAGAAATCGCGTCCCCTGTCTGCTGGCGGTTCGACTCCGTCGCGGAACGTCACCATTTCCCTACAAAAATTCAGAAAATATGGGGTGTAACCCGTAACCTCGTGCTTGTACGTCCTTAACGCGCACGCGATCTTAGGCAGATATTGATCCCACAGGCGATGGTTATCTGAAGCGTAGCATCTTAGCATGCACTTAATGTCCTGATTGCGCCTCTCAGTGGGGTTGGCCTGGGGATGATATAGGGCGGTGTAGCATATCTTTACGCCGTAACCCTCCACCGCCGACTTAAACTGTTTGCCCCTGAATTGCACTCCGTTGTCACATATCAGGATCCGGGGTACTCCGTATACCAAAAACACGTTATCCTCCAACAGTCGGAAGACAGTTGATGCTGTCGCTGTTCGTAGCGGCAATATTACCGAGTACTTCGTGACGTAATCTACGATCGTCAAGATGTAGACATTCCCCCGCGCTGATCTAGGTAATGGTCCCACCAGATCCATACTAATCATCTCCCAGGGTATCTTGGCTTCGCCAGCCCTACTAGCCATTAGACCGATTGGGGATTTCCTCTCCCCCTTGCAGGCTTGACACACCTTACATCGCCGTACATACGCCTGTATGTCTCTCCGCATTCGAGGCCAATAATAGTTTTGGTCGACACGCGACCACGTTCGAGTAACACCCATGTGACCTGCTTTCGGATCGTCGTGATATCGGTTCAGTATTACTTCCCTTTCTGCCTTCGGGATCACCCTTTTCCAGACGAGGCTGTTTCGGCCATCATTCTTCCGCATATTGTCTACAGTATCAGCGTCGAATCCCCGGATGGCTAGCTCGTACGTAAGCTCATCCTTACTCAAACGGTAAGCTGAAAATTTAACACAATTTTCCCCTAATAAACGTCGCAAAACGCCTGCGCCAATCCCTAGAAGACAAACTCCCACCCTGAAGTCTGGAACAATCTAAATATATGTTGCCTCTTATAGGCTAATACTAAGACCTAGAATATCGACCCTATACGGTGCCTCTTATACGCCAACTTCAAAATCTAGAATGTCCTTACTGTATATTGCCTCTTCCTTGCTTACACATACACTCACTCATCCACACTCTCAGCTCTTGCTCCACTCTGTTCTTCACACTATACCCACCACCTCACCATACGAACGATCCAGAATTCAATTAGAAATTTTATGTTAACGGATACGTATATTGTTACAACTCGGATAGCGATTGATATGAGTTCCGATAATATATGCGTCCGAAATAAGTATCTGTTCAATTCAATATCACGAAGATACGCGATAAATGCAAATCCGGTTTCGGAATTCCGCGCTATCTTAACGGCTTACTACGATTTCAACCCTACTAACGCGATTCTCCTCCGTTACTCGCCTTCCCACAATTTGGGACTTGGCAAACTAAAAATTTTCACTAGTGCCGTTATGTGTTGATACCGTTATGCCCCACGTTGGGCGCCACTTTGTTACCGAACGGCCTCCGCCGTTTCGAATTCAACCCTGTCTTCTACCCAGAAGGCCAGGGCAACAGCCTCGGGTGGCTGGCTCACTTGTCGAGAGAAAGGGGTGAGTCCGGGCGCCACTCGTTTCTTGCCCTCGGCTGCCTTGATTATCCGCGCCGCGAAACGAGAATTCGGCCAGATAGTTTATTCGATTACGATATCTCACTATTTCCAACCACTACGAGAAACACCGCGTTACAAAATTATACATCAACTTTATTAACCAAATCTATACGGCGCCGCAAATTGAGAGAAATTTCCACTTATTCCTTAACTATTAGCACACATCTATCTTAAACTAAACTTAATGATATCGCCACGTACCTTCGCCACTAACCATTCATTCGTTGAATTTCCCGCCTCGTATCGATCGCTATCGTCGCTTCGCCTTTCAACACAATATCTTCTTGAGTCGCCGCCTTAATCCGTTCAACCTCGGAACCGCTGTAGCTTTAGAAGAAATCGCCGTCTTCGCTTCACTATTCAACTTAATATTTTCGCGAGTCGCCGCCTTAGTCTATCCAACCTCAGAACCACTGTAGCTTTAGAAGAAATCGCCGTCTTCGCTTCACCATTCAGTTTAATATTTTCGCGAGTCGCCGCCTTAGTCGATCCAACCTCAAAACCACTGTCGCTTGAGAGAAAATCGCCGTCTTCGTTAGTTATTATTCGTTGCGTAGTTCTATTTCTCCACGAAGTTCGTTCAAGTATTCCTTTCGATGCTCGCAGCAAAAAAAGAACAAAATTAATCGATATATTACGCTCTGTTGGCTTACGCTCTGTTCACCTCCGAGTCTGGATCAAGAAGAAATCATTTTTCACATTCGGATCCCTGCAGAGCCTCAGTCCTGCTTGTACGACCCCGTTTTTGCGGCACTATTCCTATGTAATTTCCTCGATATTGAATTATACCGCCCTACCAGGGCAATGTCCTCTAACAGCGGTCATTGATCCTGAATTTGACCGCCTTCATTTGGCAACGCCACTTCAAGTCCTATTGTGAATTTTATCATCTTGTCATTTCAAGTCGCCTACCGTGAACTTCACCATCTGACACTTCGCAAGTGTTCTAATCATACTTCTGCTGTCGCCAGGTGAGTGTTGATTTATGTCCAATTCTTTTCAATTTCCTACATTTTAGTTTGTGAGAATGACGCAAACATCGGTGGGACTCCCTGCATCTAACTGCCGAGGACAGATCCTCTATCACGGACCCGGACAGGGCGCCGGTAGATGGTCAGCGAATTACCCTCCCTGCTCTGACATCTTTCTTATGATCGATCGATCAAATTGCTCGTATGAACGAATGTAATATATGAGGCTAGAAGGTGTCATATCTGTCCCAGCACCATGGGTCTCTTCGGGTAAGTTATTTTATGCTGTTTCGTTTCTTTACGACCCGTTGATCGTGCCGCGCCGCGTCGTATGTCACGTCCGATCGCCCCGGATCGCGTCCTGTGTATCTCGGAGACCGCGTTCCTCGGTTCTTTGTGGCTTCCCAGAATTCACCCCACATCGCCGACCTTGCCTCGGGGTTTTTTTATCGTTCGTCTCATGTCGGGGCAGAACGGGCGCTGGCTGTGGTGTTGAAGTTCAGTCACGGCTGTTTTGGCCCGGTGCCGGCGAATCGCTGCATCAACAACAACATCCTCGTTCGTGTGTACGTGGCCTACCCTAACCATTCATTCTAAGATACAAAATTAATGACCTAACATATCAGTCGCTAGAATACAATTCATCGTCTATTATACAAGTCGCTGGTATACAATCCATAATTTAATATACAACTCGCCTACTTCGCCGGTGTTTTCTCACATTTACGTATGTCTTAGTGCAGCCGGGGACCGACCCCGTGATAGTATAATATTATATATATATATATATATATATATATATATATATATATATATATATATATATATATATATATATATATATATATATATATATATATATATATATATATATATATATATATATATATATATATATATATATATATATATATATATATATATATATATATATATATATATATATATATATATATATGTATATATATGTATTGTAAATTTAAATTTACTTAGTTATTTGTCATTTGTTATTCATTTAGTAATTCGTCATTAAGTTATTAACTAATTTATTTTTGCGTTATTTATTAATCTTGTATTCATATATAGTTTTGTTACTAATTTTCGAAGAAAATTAGTATTAAGCTCGTTTCGCCGAAAACTCCTATATCTTTATATATATATATATATATATATATATATATATATATATATATATATATATATATATATATATATATATATATATATATATATATATATATATATTTATCATCAAAATGATTAAGGGAGATAATCTCTGGAGTGGCCGATTCGATTGAGATGAAACTTTCGGATAACGTAGATGTATTTAGTAGGTAGGTCCATATTTTGCTAAAACTAAGATATCCTAAACGTTTTGGCGGCGGCGAGCGTTTTAGTGAATTTTGAGGTACTCCTATATTTCCAAGCAGCGTGAATTTTTGTCCAAAAAGAGTATTGGGAATGAACACTTAGTATGTTTTCAGCTTGTTTATGACAATAAGTTGGAAATTTTGAGCCGTGTGTGGGTGCACGTGCCTAAAAGTAGGCAAAAAAATTTTGTTCAAATTAGGATTTGTCATTACTTCTGACAAAAACATTGGATCATCGTGAAATTTGCAAAGCGTATTGATGTTTACTAAATTTTAATACTGTTGCAAGTACCCAATTAAGACGTCCGTATTGTTCTATGATCAAACAGCAAAAGAGAGCGATTTATTCAAGTAATAATCCAACGGTACAATATTTAAGAAAAAACTAGTTTTACAAACAAGTTGAATTAGTGTATAAACATAGTTATAGTATATAGGCGGTCATTTCATTTCAACACTTCCACTTAATTAAAATATGACAGATTTTAATTACAAGTTGAAATGAGATTTAATTAATTTTCATCTTTACGAATATATCAAATCCAGTAATGGAGTACATCAAATTCAAAATAAACTTCTACAAAAGTTGCTCAAAAGCTAAATTCAAACATATTTCAAATTCGTTTAAATATTTTAAGTTAAATTTGAAGTTAGTCCGATACGGGTTGTACAAAAGTGATGATTTGGTCCTGGAACAGCTTTTGTGAGTGCATCTGCTACCATATGCATCGTAGAAACATATTCGATGTTAATTAGCGATGATGCTAAGCAGTTGCGATCATAATGATACCTTATATCGATGTGTTTTGCTCGAGAAATGTAGACATCATTTTGTGCCAAGCAAATTGCTGACTTGTTATCGCATTTGACGATAATTGGCTGTTTGAAACTTATTCCTAGCTCTCGCCCGAACTTTGTAAGCGATGTCGCTTCTTGAGTTGCTTCCGTTAGTGCCATATACTCAGCTTCACAGGTTGATAGAGCCACAGTATGCTGACGATGACTTCTCCAGGAAATAGCAGCGTCACACATGTTAAAAACTAAGAGCCGGTTGTTACACAAAACCGCGGGAAACGCTCGAAGATTTGCCTGACCACAGCCGAAGACGGTCGTGGTTAAAACAGCGCCACTCGTTCGATTTCTTTGCGTTCCCTCGGCTACGGAACGAGACGTAGCCTCACGGATAAGTGGGGGAAAAGTGTATCTATATATATTTTTTTTTTCGTTTGAGAAACCAATACTCTACTCTAGGGAGAGTCACTTTTTTTCTTTACTTTCTGGAGAGTCACTTTCCTTTTTATCACGCAATCAAATAATTCACCAACGATTCGTTTGAATTACATACACAATATTATTCATGAAAAATCAACCTTGCAACAATATAATAATAATAGAAACAAACAAACAACTACCTGTGGGGGCCCCCTCTGGATGCAGTCCGTCGATCCAAAACTCGTACTTCGTTCGAGATAATCGCTTATTCGGTTCTTCGTTCTTCGTGCTTACAAGGAAGAAATCTTGAAAATACAGTCACTGGATAAAGCCGACCATTGTGGTCGTACAAGAGAAAAGAAAAGGCCTCGAGATGCTTGCTTATTCTTGCTTATTCTTGCTTATTCCATCCACAAAATCTCCCGATGGTGATGATTTGAATGACCAAATAAATTGGTAAATAATCGGTTTGGTCAAATTGGTAAATAATCGGTTTGGTCACACCGCTGCGTTACTGGACTCGTCACCAGGTGTTATTTTATTGCCTATCTGGTTCCAAATTAACGATTCTTGTAAACATCCACGTTTTTCTTTTTGATTCAGCACAATTGTATTAAATACAATTATTCTTGATCGAACCCTCCTCGACTCGCTCTCAAACTCAACTCAATTATTCTTGATCGAACCCTCCTCGACTCACTCTCTAACTCAACTGACTCAAAAACTACATTTTTTTTTAACTCAAATTTTCAACAACTGACTTTTTTTTTTAGCTTACTGAATTCAAAAATCTATGCAAACATCACAGTATTAATTTGAATTTGGCAACAACATTATTAATGAACATTTATTTTTAGTTTTCAAACAAATCGTTGGTGAAGTAGAGCAAACGAAATCTCTAATCGGACCACAAGTGACTCTCCTCTATATTTACCATTTAAAAACATTAACCAAATATTTAGTGACTCTCCTCTATATTTACCATTTAAAAACATTAACCAAATATTTAATCCGTAACATTTTCCCCCCTCACGAAAAGAATTTCCTGAAATTCAATTGATGTAACGAAACCATTAACGTGTTAATTCATGCTAATTATATCTGTCTTAGGTTATCTCAGTCTACGTATGGTTTAAGATCCTTGGCATGCCAGCGTCCTGCCTCACGCCCTTCGAGATCCACCAACTTAAAAATAGATGAAGTCTCGCGCTGCACAATTCTAAAAGGTCCCAAATATTCTGGAGCTAGTTTCGCAGAATAAAAATGAACTGCGTCGGATTGGGCGAAATTACGCCTCCAAACCAAGTCATCTACAGAAAATGGAGGAATCCTTTTTCGGAGGTTATATCACTGCATACTCTTTCCTGTGGCCTCCTTTAGATGTTGAAGTACTACTTCCCGAATCTTCATCAGTCCCTCCGCCCTCTGTACCGGATCTCTGACTAACTCATCCTCGCATGGAGGTTGTGGTCCCTTTCGCGAAACGATCATCTCTCGACCAAAATTCACAAAATAAGGTGTGGCTCCCATGGTCTCGTGTGTGTATGTGCGTAACGCACATCCAATCTTTGGTAAATCACGATCCCACTTCCGATGATTTTCACCGACGTACGCCCGAAGCATACGTTTAATATTTTGATTTATACGCTCTGCCGGATTTGCCTGAGGGTGATAGAAGGCTGTATATTGCAACCGGGTACCATATGACAACATGAGTGTCTGTAATTCCTTGGACCGGAACTGTACCCCGTTATCACACACTATTACCGCAGGGACTCCAAACAGTAAAAAGACCCTATCTTCGAGTAGTCTGGAAACTTGTGCGGCCGTTGCCTGCCTTAGTGGAAATATCAGAGGAAATTTCGTACAGTAATCCACTACCGTTAAAATATATGTGTTGCCCTGTGTCGATCGAGGCAAAGGACCGATAAAATCAATACAGATAATCTCCCATGGTTCTTTTGCTTGACCCACCCTGGTAGTCATGGTTCCATATGGCGGTCGCCTCTCTACTTTTGTGGCCTGACAAACTTTACATCTGGCCACATACCGTTGAATATCGGCACGCATTTTAGGCCAAAAATACCTCTGTGCCACCCGATCGTATGTGCGACTTGCACCCATATGTCCCGCTGTTGGCTCATCGTGACATTCTTGCAGAACCTTTTTCCTGTCCCCTTTGTTAATCACTTGTTTCCATGAGTTTCCTTTGAGATCCGAATAACGATTGGAAACTCTTTTCCACAACAAGTTGCCCTCTATCCGCCAGTCTTTAAATTGATCTGGATTGTTTCTTACCTTATTCATCATTCCTAATACCTGTGGGAACACCTAGTACACAACATAAATACACATCCACAATCCACAAACACTTGACACTTCAAACAAACACCAAAATTAAGAATTACATAGTAGGCTAAGAAAGTTTTCTTTTTTAATGTATTTAGAATGTAAGTTTAGTAAGTATTCTACTCTTTAACCTAAAACATCAAATAAATATATCTTTTTATAAATACATTTTTTCTTATTTATTTTTAGAAGCAAATATGAATAGCTTCTAAAATTGAATTCGAGACGATGACGAAGTATTGATGTTTTTAGCGTGTTGAATGATGAAATTAGATGCATTCGCTTGAAATAGGCGTAGTAGTCTTCATCAACGATAACTTGCTTTCGTTTACTCCATCGCTTTTTCCAAAATTAGGCACACGTGCCTTTTTCGGGGTCACCAATTTTAGAAGCTATTCATATTTGCTTCTAAAAATAAATAAGAAAAAATGTATTTATAAAAAGATATATTTATTTGATGTTTTAGGTTAAAGAGTAGAATACTTACTAAACTTACATTCTAAATACATTAAAAAAGAAAACTTTCTTAGCCTACTATGTAATTCTTAATTTTGGTGTTTGTTAGCCTTGGCGACTGCCTGTACGGGACCAAGATGGACGATGGCCAGCTCTTGGGACCCGTATTCAGCGCGTGCCGAGATGGACGATGGCCAGCTCTCGGGGCTTAGGCAGTCGCCAGTATTGCCGCCGAGATAGTCAATGGCCAGTGGCCAGGTCTCGGGGCTGATGGCTAGCGCCACCGATGGCGGATTTGTGGATTGTGGATGTGTATTTATGTTGTGTACTAGGTGTTCCCACAGTCTATAGGGAGCACGAAGTTGAAATTAATCAATTTGTCTCTGCCCATGTTAGCAGAGTTACCTACGTCTCCACAATTGTATTAAAAATGCAACCGCAACAATTCATTATAATAAATATTCAACACTGACATAAAAATAAAATAAACAGTAGGTTTAGAAAATTGTAATTTTCAATTTACGTAGAAGATCAGTCTAGTCTACTTGGAATCTTTGAACGAAAAATAAAAGAATATAGTTGAAAACCGCCCTGTTTTTTTATGGAAGACTTAAAAGTCTTCCAAATCATCAATAAATCCATATAAAGAGTTAAAGAATTGATTTGTGGTAATATATATTCCTTATTTTGATCCACTCATGGCAGCTACAAAACTGGTGCAGTCGGTAAACGGGAAAGCCGCGAGGATATCCCTGCCTAACCAAATAATTAAGTAATCAATTAATAAACTGATGTTCCAAATAATTTAAAAGACGAGCCAATAAAGCCCAATAAGTCACTAGCAGAGGCTGGTTAGTGATCAATAAATAACTAAACAGTGTTGTGAAATTTCTTGATATTCAATGACAGTTTTGATTTCTGTTTTACTTCTGCAGTTTCAAGGTGAAAACTGTCGTTCAGATGATTAACAAACAAATTTGAGTTTCCTGAAACAAAACAGCTGCCTCCGTCTATTTATGATTTTTTACTAATGTTCGAAGAAGAACATTAGTATTTAAATCACAATACAATATATATATATATATATATATATATATATATATATATATATATATATATATATATATATATATATATATATATATATCTATGTATATATATATATATATATATATATATATATATATATATATATATATATATATACATTTATATATATATATATATACATATATATATATATATATATATATATATATATATATATATATATATATATATATATATATATATATATATATATATATATATATATATATATATACAGTGGTGGCCAAATAAAATGCGACACATACACACAAGCGAAATTACCTAGAAAATCATACTTTTGTGACCCTTTTAAACCAAATTTACTGGGAAAATCCCATGCGAGGCTAATTACATACCTTTTTGTTCAGGTATCGTGACAGAGTCCGCTTCGGTCACTCGTTCAGTCTAGTTTGACCGTTGACGAGTAAACATGGCACCATAGCTATTGAGTGAAAAACAGTGAGTATTGTGATGTTAAGGGGTTACCCCCACTTGTAACTTTTAAGTTTTTCGTTTTTTTTTTGTTGCATTTTTTTTAAGTATAACTATCTGAGAATACGTCCTTCAAATTTCAAGTCGATCCAAACATAATTAACCGAGATATGAGCGTTGAAAGAGAAGAAACTGTTGCGTATACAACCGTTACTTATACTTATAAACGCGTTTTTCTCGAAATGACATCTTTGAAGTCGGTGACCAAAATTACTCGAAAACTACTGAACCGATCTTTTTGAAACTTAGCAGGCTTATTTAATATATAAAAATCTAGTGTTTGATCGTTCGATTTTTTTTTAAAATAAAAAATGGCCGTTTTATAGCCAAAAGGCGACCATTTTTTTAAGTGAAAATTGAAATATTAACTTTGACTGTCCGCCATTTTGTGAAAAATGGATATTGTTTTAAATCCTTCGATCAACCACTAGTTTATACTGTTATTTAACTAAGTCCATCGCTATTTTTTGTTTCAGATGATCCAGTTCGACACAATTTTGGTCACCGCAAAAGGTGAAAATTAAAATTCCATTGTTTTGACGGCCATTTGTAATTAAATCATGTAATATTTTTCAATAAAAAAATTACTGGAAGGTGTTCAAAGTATGTACTTTAAGAAAATATAACAGTCGTTTAAAAACATTTCGTAGTTTTGTCAAAAAAAATTCATGAAAATGACCTATTTTATTGCGCTACAAGTGGGGGTAACCCCTTAAGCAACGAAGGGCTTTCTACCAGGGCTTTAGCCAGTAGAATTTGTTGTCACCACGGGACTGTGGCGAGTATTTTAGAAAAAAACGCGAAGAGATCTCTTGAGCGGACACCAGGAACAGGATTTGGCAATAAAAAGACGATCCCGATAGATGACCGGCATCTCAAGAACATAAGCCTGAGTGACCGAAAAAAAACCGCTAGGGAAGTCAACATGGAGTTCCAGGAAGCGATGGGAATAGTGATTAGTGACAGAACTACGAGAAGAAGGCTACATGCAGCTGGTCTATCAGTTCCCTCCGAGTTACATGGTTTGGGGTTGCATTTCTTATTTCGGCACCGGAGATTTGGTGTTTTTAGAAGGATCAATGAATGCGATCAGTTACATCAGCGTGATTGACAGCCATGTGATCCCGTCGATGGATAGGCTCTTCCCAGTCATTTACGACCCAATTTTCCAAGATGACTCTGCTCCATGTCATCGCGCTCGTAAGGTAAGTTGTGGTTTTTTTTGAAACAACAGTTTAATACGACAGTAAAAAAAGTCAAAAACTCGAAAAAATTGTTTTGGTTTCCAATAGGTTAAATTATAGGTATTTGAATAATAGGTTAAAGAATTTGTCGCAGAAAGTGAAATTTCGACACTGGAGTGGCCAGGAAAGAGCCCTAATTTGAACCCAATCGAGAATTGTTGGGCGGAACTTAAAAGAAAACTGACGAGTCGGAGACTCAGGACCAAAGAGGAACTCAAAAACGTCACCAAAAAAGCTTGGGAGGACGACATAGCCACTGAATAATGCCAGTCTTTGATAAAATCCATGTCTCGAAGGATTGAAGCTGGGATCCGGGCTCGCGGAGGCAATACGAAATACTAGTTTTGTTAAATTTAATAAAGAATATTGTTTTTACCTCCCTAATAATACTTTTCCCTCAAATTTCCTATTACGAATCCTAAATAATGGATAATTTTCAATTCAACACTTTTTTTCCGAAAATGATCCTTTTGCTCATAAAAGGGAAAAGTGGCTGTACTGTCCACAAAGAATTTTTTTTGGTTCTGTTATTTTAACGTGTAACACTATAGTTAAATTCTTAAACACCAGTTCGTATCATTTAAGCTCGGCGATTATTCTGAAGAGACGTTATGTGGTGATATTCACAGGTGTCGCATTTTATTTGGCCACCACTCTATATATATATATAGATATATATATATATATATATATATATATATATATATATATATATATATATATATATATATATATATATATATATATATATATATGTATATATATATATATCATCAAAAAATTTCAGTGAAAAAATCTCAAGAACGCGCGATCCGATTGAATTGAAATTTTCAGTATACATTGGTGTATATGCAGAATAGTGCCAGGTCTCACAAAAAGTTAATAATCATTAACCCTTCGGCGCCGGTGGCCATTTTGGTGATATTTTAAATATACCTATTATTCTGTCAATAATTAGCTTTTCCAAAAATAAAGTTCATATGGCTCAAAACAACGAAGGTGGCAAATTCTAAGTTTGCACTTTGAGCATAAAATCTTAAAAGCAATATAAAAATTACAGAGTTTAAATGATTGATTCGTTATTGTACTTAACATATTTAAAAGGGGCGCGCACAGATTTCGCATTTTTTCGAATTACAGTGATTTTAAGGCAACTCGGTAGCAAATATCGTCATTTCGGGAACGTGATTAAATATTTGTTTTAAAATATAATACCTCTTACTAATTTTAATTAATTATAATTTATTACAGCGTTGTACTATATTAGCTAAGTGCAAATGGAAATTTCGTGAATACATAGATACACGTATTTATAGAAAAAAATCAAACAGAAATCTAGAATTATGCTAAGTTTCAAATTTCAAGCATAAAATTTAATATATAACAGAATATGGATGACTTAAGAAGTAAAATTAAAAACGACTGTAACAAGAACTTTATTCTGTTTGTATTTAGCTATTTACATCTTTAATAATATTTAAAATTAGTATTATTAAGACAAATAAAAGCAGTGTTCCCGGAAATGATGTAGTGTTCCCGGAATGACCGAGGTGTTCACTGAATTATGCAGTCGGGATTTTGTTACAGGTTAAGGTATTTTTTAGTGATAAATGCGAAGATTTAACTTTTATAATTTCTTTATTCAGTCTTTGAATTGACAATTATAAAAACAAAACAACATTCTTAATAGTTTGATTACTTGTACCAACGATAATCTATACAAACTCAACTTTTAACAAGTTTTAAATAGTTTGAACTTAGGTTCAGATATAGGTGTAGCCTTTTTAAATTAAATCATTCTTCAAGTGAAGTCTTATCAATAAAGTTCTACTTACTCTAAATATTTTTTTAAGAAATTAACGGCTACACGTTGAACTAATGCAATAAAATAAGTAACACAACCGCATAAAATTAAAAAAGAACTAAATTTGCATTCTTTTGCACAAAAAAAGAACCTGGAGAATATTAATTATTTAACCTTTTTCAAATATATCAACAGTGGACTTAAAATGATAATACTCGCGATTGTTTTCAACTTCCAGCGACGGTGTAGGTATTATCTCTATAATTTGTTCAAATGTAACATAAGATACATCTTCTGGGTCTAGCTGAAATATCTTCGAACTCTTGCACACTGATCTCAGGAAAGTGACATTGAGTTCTCCGTCGTCTTCAACACAAGCCTGACTGATGACAAGGTATCTATAGAACACATTTCTTTTTTGGGTGGGCACTTTAACCAATAAAAATGTTCCAGGATCAATTAAATTGGGATGAATATTTTCTTTGCTATTCATGTCATAAGACGATCCAGCTGCTATATTCTTAATGTTGGTCTTTACAGCTGTCTGGCGAAGAGAGATTGTTTGTAAATTTTCGTCATCAGACGAAGAAGAGTCATAAATGCGTTTGAAAATGCTTGATCTGTTATAGATGTTCGTCAGGTCTTCAAAGTTTTCTTCAGTTGGTTCTTCCGATTGACATGAATCAATTTCTAAAGGCATAATAACGTCCGTGGATTCGATAATATCGTTGCATTCATTTTCGGAGAGCACTTGTAGTTTCAACACTTTTTGCAAATGTTGATATTGATACAATTCTATGACAACATCAGGTGCTTTTTCCCAAACAATGTTAGTAATTTTCATTACACCTGGAACAGCATCAATTGATTTGGGAATATTTTTTTTCATTACTTTAACTTCATCGTCAGAAATTTCTTCCACATGGAACTTATGTAGACTCGCGTCGCTTTGCGAAAAAAATCAAAAATCACCAGAATTACTTTCAACAATGAACTTTATTTCTTCGTCCGGCGATCGTATAATTACAACTCAACTTAATTTTACCTTGTTTGCCTCTTTTATCAATTTGCAAAAACTTAACCTAAGCAAAATTTGGAATTGACAATTTTGTATATTTAATTTCATGAGCTAAGCAATCACCGAGTTCAATTGGACGCGTAAGTTAATAGGTCATGTTCCACCTGACAACAAATATGCTTATTACGCGAGAAATTATTATTCGCGACCGGAAATTTGTCCATACAAATATGTAGATATACAATCCCACGGATCGATCGAAGAATTTGTTGTTTCCAGGTAAAAACTTGTACGCAAGCATTAATTGAAATTGCAGGTAAAGGGAGAAGGGGTAATGTGATAACTCTTCCCGCCTTAAAATCTGTGTCAGATTAGAATGGTAGTTTGATGTGTTCCGGGTAGGTATGAAAAATATTAGGTTGTGCGATTTGAAACTCATTTTTACGGTAGTAAAACAAATATAGAACGAAGCAAGCCAAACATATTATTAAAATAATAATTATTATGTCGGAAGAGACGGAAACAATATTATTTTGGAAAATATTGTCTAATTTCTGTAGATTCTTCAAATGAAGTTTGTGTAAGTATTCGAGATTAGGTTTAAGACTTTTTTCAGTTAAATTATTACTTAATACAGGAGGTAAAAAATAGAACTTCCTCGTTTCCAAACTAGTAAACACTGCATCATTAATCTGAATTGTATCATTTTGGATGTTAATTAGAAAAGTACCATTTAAAATCTTGGTTTTGTTCCTATGGAGAAGTCTACCATTAAAGTTTGTTACATAAACTGAGCTATTGTCGATCACTTCAAATAAAGGTTTGTCGTAAAATACTTAGTCACATTTTGCATTGCTTTCCTCTAAAATTTGCGTAAGGCAATCTTCTGAATTGAGTTTCTGAAGCTTTTGCTGTTGGCAAAGTGTTCCGTCTCCGATCCTGGGGCAACCTTCTTTTAGAATACCGTACTTTAATTTCCGGGCCAAGAACAACTCAGAATAACTAATATGGACCATTTTATTGTGGTTTATAGTGGGACGGATAAGAACATGATTATATTCGGTTGTCTCCGTTGTTGGAAGGCAAACGACATAGAGGAGGATTGAATCTTTTATTAAGACCTTCGGTTCCGCGAATTCGATGGCTTCTATTTCATTTTTATATGGAAGAGTTTCGGTTTGGGATATAATTGAATTAATCTCCGAGCTATTAAGCAATTTAGAATTAACAATACCTTGTTTAGCCAGTTGACAGGCCAAAACTATCTCGTCGACTTCATCTTTGAGGATAATCATTTTGTTGAAGAGCATTTGTTCGAATTTATCGTTATTGTGAATATTAATGTCTGCAACTATTCCGTTATAACTATCTAAAATTTCAGAAGATACTTTCGTTATACGTTGATTAAATTTATATTGTTCGTTGTTATTCTGAATGACACTGTTCTGACTTTTCACGATGGCATCCCAGTCGGTTGTATCTGGGTTTCCAGCAACCCATTTCCAGGCTGAGCCTATCCAGTTAATTGCTCGTTTGGGTCTATTTGGCGTTCCGCTTTGTAGTTGTCCGAGTAATCCCGAGATTAAGGACAATTGATGGTGAAGTTGCGGGAATAAAATGCTTGATCTGTTTACTCGATCACGGACTATTAATCCTAGGTTGCTTAGTACTTGCTCATATTGGTGTAAATCGATAGCGTGGATGATTTTAAAGTTGCCGTTCACAATCTTGCCTATTCCTTGCTTGGTTGTCATGACGGGGCCATGATATTGGTATATGTCCATTGAAGCATGTGGGCTCCATAGGATCATCCTGAAATAGAGGAGATGTTCTTGAGGTGGGATTTGTGAACTTTTTTACCGGTATTATTAGTGACTGTAACTCTGTTATTTTTGGCGATGATTTCCTTCTTATATAGAGGTTTATGCTTGGCCTCAATTTTCTTGTTAACTTTAAAAACTACATCACCGGGCTTATAATCTTTGGGAGCCGACCGTTTGGTATTATGTTTTTTCAGTACTTTTTCTTGATTTCGCAAAACTTCGTATTTATGGTTTGGTTAGTTTTGGTTAAGCTTTGTTTTAAAGTCATGTAGGTTTTGGTAATTAACTCTTTCGGACCGGTTAAAAAATATATCAACTGGTTTTCTCTTTGTTACGGAATGAAAAGTATTATTGTACCTGTCGACGGCTATATTCACCACTTCATTGGGAAAAAGATTAGGATATTCTTTCGACAAGCATCTCACGATTTCCAGTATTGTTGAGTGAAGTCTCTCAATTGTTCCATTAACCTCACTTTTTTGCGGCGGTGTTAAATATACTTCGATACCCAGTTCTTGGAGGAGATTGTGAATTATGGGGCTTATAAAACCCCCTTCGTTGCTGATACTAAGATTTGAGGAATAGAAAAATAATGTAAAACTTTGAGGATTTTTTGTCTCAGGTGCAAAGCAGATTTGTTTTTTATGCGAAAAAATTTAGCAAATTTGCTAAATTTATCGATGCAGGTTATATATTTTTCACCCATTATATCCCAAATATTCACGTGCAATATTTGCGTTGGAAACTCGGGACACGGTGTTTCCTGTAACTCAGGTTTCTGTGGGTGTCGATCATATTTATTAAGGTTACATGTTTCGCAGTTAGCAGTATATTTTTTTACCAGACTATTCATCTTGGGAAAATAGTACCTCTCTAAAATTTGTTCCTTATTTTCCCGATGGTTTCTATGTGCTCTGTGATGTTCTTTTTTTATTATTTTAAGTTTATTTTCCTCGTTGGCTATATCGTCGACGACACGCTGCGTAATTCGAATTCGAAACTTTGAAAGGTGTTCCTTATAGACTTCTTGGAGCATCCGTAGAAACTTCTCAGGTATTTTGACTCCATTGGTGACATTCGGGTTTAGATTTTCTTTCAATACCTTCAATAGACTATGCTTCTCTACTTCTCACAAATGTAAATAATGCCGATGGTACCCTGGGTGTGGTTGTTCGTATGCGGTTATTTCCTTGCCTTCGGAAAGGATTATCTGGTTTTTAAAAACATTCAGCGGAGCTTTGCAATGCGGAATAAGGTCGGTGTTGTCCTCGTCTGCGCTGTGTACTGTCCCGGAGCTGGAAGTGATCGCATTTAGTTCGAGTGGCAATCTGGAAAGGGCATCTGCGACAACGTTCGTCTTGCCTGGTTTGTAGGTTAATTCATAGTTGTATTCCTCCAACTTAGCTTTCATTCGTTTAAGTTTTGCATTGTGGTTGGCATTACTGAGCGCGAAGGTTAATGGTAGATGATCGGTCAAAATTTTAATTTCTTTGGCTCCATAAAGGTAGGTTCGTAGCTTATCGAATGCCCAAGTGATGGCTAACAGCTCCTTCTCATTCGTAGCGTACCCCTCTTCAGTGACATTTAACGATCTTGAAATGTAAATAATTGGTTTATCTTTCCCGATTTCACCTTGCGAAAGTACTGCTCCAATCGCATAATTGGAGGCATCTGTCGCTAATATGAAGGGTTTCTCAGAGTCAGGAAAGGTTAAAATTTCGGATGATGTGAGCAACTGCTTCAGGTCATTAAAAGCTTTAAGTTCTGATTCGCCCAATTCGATACTCTTACGCTTTGAATGATTGGCACTGATTTGCGCATTATCACCACGAGTTAAATTAGTTAGCGGCCTTGCAATTTTTACAAAGTCCTTAATAAATTTCCTATAATATGATGCCATACCTAGGAATGTCTTCAGATCTTTTAGATTGGTTGGGGGTTTCATTTTATTTATTGCAGATACTTTCTCCGGGTCGGGTAAGATACCATTTTCTGATATAATATATCCCAAAAATTTTACTTCGGATTTAACAAATGCAGACTTTTCAGCGTTAACTTTTAGATTTGAATTTCGCAGCTGAGTAAAAACCGTCTGAATATTCTTTAAATGGTCTTCCTCATTCTCACCTAGAATGATTATATCATCGATATAAACATAGCAGATTTTTCCAATGAATGGTTTTAATACGTCATCTATCATTCTTTGGAAGATGGCTGGGGCATTCTTGAGACCAAATGGTGGCCTCGTAAATTCGTATTTACCATTTGCCGTTGAAAACGCCGTTTTTGGTATATCTTTTTCCCTCATTTTAATTTGGTGAAAACCAGAAGTCAAATCAAGAGCCGTGAAGAATTTAGATTTGCCAAAACTGGCCAAGGTGTTGGTTATGTCGGGAATTGGGTAAGTATCAGAAATAGTTACGGCATTGAGTCTTTTAAAATCTACGACAAACCAATATTGTTTTTCACCTGATGAACTAGGTTTTTTTAGGTACAATCCAGATTGGGGAATTGTATGGACTCTTGGATGGACGGATAATTCCATCCTCAAGCATTTTGGCTATCTGCCTTTCCACCTCTTCCCTCAAGTTTACTGGATATGGATACGATTTTACGTAAACTGGCTCTGCAGTTGAAGTTCTTATCTCGGCTCTAACAGCAGTTTCTACGATTTCGTTATCAGTTACTGGGCCAAAAATATTATCATAGTTATTAAGAATATTTCGCAATTTACGCTTGGTTTCATCGTTTAAGTGATCGTCTTTGATAATCAAACTATAAACTTGCCTAGATTGTTTCGCTTTTAACGGAATTTTGATATTTGGGTAAATTTCAAGGATGTTGTTCTTCCTATCGATGACTGCATCCAATTGTTTTAGGGTATCATCACCAATTATTCCGTCAAACGAAGTTAAACCCGGTAAGATATAAAAGTCTAAAACCGTGTCATTGCCTACAGATTTGAAAAATTTACCTCTAACCTTTTGAGTGATTTTAATTTTTCCTGCAGCTGATTGGATGGTGAAAGGAGATTCTACAGGTTCAGCATTGAAGCCGATCTTGGGGGACACGAAGTTCTTGTTCGCGCCGGTGTCAATCAAAAACTTCAGAAACTCACCGTCACGATTGCGATACTCTAAATATGGTACGCTACTGAGGCGTCCATCATAAAATTTAGATGATTGTTGGCTTCCGAACTATCACTACTTGCATCAAAGTGATCAACATAAGCCTCGTCGGACTGCACTTGAGATTCTAAATCTTGATAATGTTCAAAAGAGTCGACATATGATGTATCTGGTTCACCTTGTATCTCCAAATTATACAGTCTTTGTAACTTCTTAGGGTAGACTGCAGATTCATTGGAACGTTTTACTGGCTGGACGTAAGAAGGTCTATTTTGGTAATCTACCTGTTTAGTTTGGATTGATTTATCGACTTCCATTGGAATTGGAGGCTTAGCTTGTACCGGTCTAGGAGGAGGAGAACTTTGCGTGGCGGGTTGGATATTTCTCTGGATGTTGTATGATTGGTTTCTCAGAGCTAGCCTCAATGGGTGATAGGTAGGAGAGATTTTGGATCTATTTGGATCAATTCTGGAGTTGAAAAATTGGTTGATGGGAGCTGTAATTGTGTTACCATAACTTCTTTGGTGAATTTGGAAATTCCTAAAGTAAAGATTTTGAAAATCCAAGCACAAGGCATATGCTTCCGGTAGTGTTTGGGGTTTCTACACAATAAGCATAAGAGATAAATCTCCATTTAAACCACGGATGAAAACGTCGAGGGCACGATTTCTATAATTTTCAGTGAGTGCGGTTGTGGTTTCACGAGAATGGTCTTCAGTTTTAAGTTTATTAATTATTAGCGAGAGTTGGTGGTTAACCGCTGCATAAAACTCGTCAATGCTTTTATTTCTCTGAGCCATCGAGTGCAGTTGATGCTCCAGAGTTCTAATATCACGCTTATCAGCGTAATGCAATGATAAACATTGCTTGATTTCCGACCAATCGCTGTCGAAAATATTGTAAGACACAAGTGCCGCATCTGCTGGACCTCTTATTTTTTGCCTTACATGGCGAAGAATTGCGCTAAAGATAGGCTTGTGGCGTACTATTTCATAGTCGCTCAAAATTGTTTCGACGCTGTGTACCCATGACACATACTGGGCAGGGTTGCCTTCAAAAGGCTGCAAGTCTCTAACACAATCAGGTAATTTTTACTAATGTTCGAAGAAGAACATTAGTATTAAAATCACTTTGGCCAAAAATTCATATTTCTATATATATATATATATATATTATCAAAAAATTTCAGTGAAAAAATCTCAGGAACGCGCCATCCGATTGAACTGAAATTTTCAGGACACATTGGTGTATATGCAGAATAGTGCCAGGTCTCACAAAAAGTTAAAAATCTTTAACCCTTTGGCGCCGGCGGCCATTTTAGTGATATTTTTAATATACCTATTATTCCGTACACAAATAAGTTTTGCAAAAACAAAGTTGACGAAATAAATTTTGAACGTGTTTTACATGTGAATCGGATAATGTTTTGGAATTTTTTAACCCCATGTGTGCGCTGGGTGCCTAAAAACAGAACGGGAAAACTTGAAAATTTTTAAATTGCGATAACTTTTGACAGAGTTATTCAATCATTACGAAATTTTGAGAACATATTGGTATTATTTAGTTGTTGATTTGTGTAGCTTTTAATGAGCGTGCTGGCAACCCTGTAGCTAAGGCAGGTACTGAAAGTGAAAACCTTCAAATCATCGTCTCTCTTGAAAAACTGCCGTTTCTTCAACAAAAAGCCACTCATATGTAAATCTTGTGCTTTGTTTACATAAACAAAAAAAAAATTTGATATGGTATAACGGGCACGCCTGGTAACCCTTGCCCAATTTACCTATATTTTTAGCATCAAAAACTTCTGTTCACGGAAACTCACGATCCAATGAGCACAATTTATTGAAATTTGCAGAATGTATTGGTCCTATATAGGACCAGGTCTGATAGAAGTGATTTTGAAATGCGGGTGATTCTGTGCCAGTGGTGCCATCTTGAAAAATCACTAAAAGAGATAACTGCTTTTAGCCCTATAAATTCTGATTGAATCGTTCGATTTTGACGAAATTCACACAGTAGCTGGATTTTACTTTAAACCACGTTTGGTAGAAATTTGGTTGAAAAATTCGGTTGGAGCTGCCAGCTATGATAATTTTGGTGTCTTAAATTTGAAAAAATAAAAATTTGGAAGTGAAAACATTCAAATCATCGAATATCCTAAAAATGTCCGTTTCTTACAATAAAACTAATCTGTATACAAATCTTATGCTTTATCTACACGTTCAAAGTAAAACTTTGGAAATTTCATGTCGGACAAGAACGGTAACCCTTTCCCAGTCAACCTATATTTTTAGTATCAAAAACTTCTGTTCACGGGAACTCACGAATCAATAATCAGATACCATTGAAATTTACAGAATGCATTGGACTTAAGTAGGACCAGGTCTGATAGAAGCGATTTTGAATTGTGGGCAACTCTGTGCCAGTGGTGCCATCTTGAAAAATTACAAAGAAAAAAAACTGCTTTTTGCCCTATGAAATTTGAATAAGTAACCAAATTTTCATGAAATTGACACAGTAGCTGCACCTTACTCTAAACTCTGTTTGATAGAAATTTGGTTGAAAAATTCGATTGGTGCTGCCAGCTATGGTAATTTTTGTGTCTTTGGATTTGAAAATTCGCTCAGGAAAATAAAACTTTTTGCCCTATAACTTCCAGTGCAGTCATGAAATCAATACGAATTTCATACAATTAATGGAACCTACTACAAGCATTATTCAGGCCAAATTTGGTTGAAAAGCCACGATGGGGTTGCCAGCTATTGTTGGTTTTGTGTTTGTTTGCAATATCTTTATTAAGCGGTTTTATCGTAGAATTTTCAATTGGTAATGATATTGTAGTGACAATAAACAGCAAATATTTAGCTTTCCATTATTTGAAAAAACTCGCTGCAGTTAATCCTAAATTTGTTTATACTCCTATAACTTCGAATGTAATATAACAACGTGAAGCAGATGTGATATATTTTTGGCTTTGATACTGGCGAAAGGTTGCCAGCACGAGTCGGTTGTGCTACTTTTGTATCAATAAATGCTAACAGTTAGTATTCATACCGGAAACATTTACAATGAAAATAAATAACCGATGTTTCATTTCCTAAAGTTCTGCAAATTTTTCGGATCGCAGCCCCAAACACCAACTTCAGTTACAGTGCTGCAGGCACTGAGCATTTTCTTCATTGGTGTTATATGAGATGCTGCTTTCGAAATTTTGTGAAATAAGCAACTGATAATGAATATAATTTACCCGTGTTTTGCTCTCATAAACGTTGAAATTCATGCCAGTGGTAATATCTGAAACCTTCCACCATATGAGTTATAATGCATTCTTGAGACCAAAGTAGAACGTGGCGTTTGAAACAGTTTGGCCGTAATAAGCAGCTCATGCGGTAGATTATGCACTCAAAACCTGCACGATTCTTCTACTTTTCTTCGAACATTAGTGTTTCTAGCGGTTCAGGTGCGCTAGAGTTTTTTATCTCAACGAGGTCCTGCTCTGTTCTAGGAACCGTTGATTCGACTTGCACGGGCGGTCTAGAAGCTTGGGATTTTAAATTAGATTCCAGATAAGTTAACCTAGATTCGAATTTTTTACAGATTTCAATCTGTGCGTTGGCCGCGCCAGTTAATTGTCTAACACTTTCTTGAAGGGCTTCCATATCAAACGTAAAATAATGAACGAAACACTAGAGAAACAAAACGCTTTATAACCGACAGAAAACAAGTTATGCAAAAACACGAAAAAACATTTTATGCCTTATTGAACTCGGTTTACAACTATTTCACTCTTTCACTTTCCCACTGTTACACTTCTTAGTCTAATATGTATTTTAAATGCTTTAATTCTTAAATATATTAGATAAAAAATTCTTTTTCAAACAAATTTTAATATATATTCAAATATTTTTTCCTTTCATATGTAGTTTATTCAAAGAAAGTTTAATATATTTAATGGAGTGTAATTTTCGAGCTACCAGTTTATTAAAAATTTTTCCAAAAAAGAGAAATAAGAGGCAAACTTACAGGAATAATATTTTCATTTCGCTGCTGCTGTATTGGGCGTAGATGTCCTTTTTGGCAAAACCCGTTGATTGGAAATTGGCTTGGGTATGCCTACTGCGGTACGCTTCAACTCACAAATCACTGCAACCTGGTTGGAATCCTGCGTTGTTGAAGTTCTCAAAACGATTAGCTTGCCGACTCAATGTTGGAACAATGTAGATGTGCACCAAAAGTGTGATGAGGAAGATGAATATGTCAGTATTTGCAGATTTCGACCTCAAAATAATACACCAGTACTGCACGTAGATTGCTGGACTTCGCTGGCAAACACTGGTAATTGGAAAAAATAGATTTTCCACTGGCACTAAACTTTTAATTCGTGTTATCTGTGTTCTCACGGGAACAGAATAATCTTCGCAAACTTCTGTGTTCTCACGGGAACAGAAATAAATACTCGGGAATACTTTCTGTGTTCTCACGGGAACAGAAAATTTTCCTCGGGCGCCACTTATGTAGACTCGCGTCGCTTTGCGAAAAAAATCAAAAATCACCAGAATTACTTTCAACAATGAACTTTATTTCTTCGTCCGGCGATCGTATAGTTACAATTCAACTTAATTTTACCTTGTTTGCCTCTTTTATCAATTTGCAAAAACTTAACCTAAGCAAAATTTGGAATTGACAATTTTGTATATTTAATTTCATGAGCTAAGCAATGAAAAGTAACGGTATCCGATGATTCTCTTCTTGTTCCTAGGTCAGATCGAGGACTGAACAACCTAATTTATTTAATTTTTTCAACTCTTGAATCCTTCAACTTTAACTTCAATTTTTATTATTTCAAATTCACTCGTCGCTTTTGCGTGGCGAATTTAGCCGCCCCTTTAGCATTAGCTCAGAGTGATTTGATGCAAGAAAATAAATTGAAAGATATATTTTAAGTTTCTCTGTGTCTTTATGGTCGCCTATTCAAGCATGGCTTACCAAGTCAGACTGTCCTTTATTGCATAATTCTTCTTCTATATATATCATACATAAAATACGTAAATCGCTATAGTGTATGGATCGGTTTTGAATTCAAAAAAATAATTAATCATTTACTTGTTGTTCGTCTTGACCGCTTGGTGGTCAGTTGTCGCTGCCATCAATGGTGAGCGAAAAAAAGATGGCTGACAGTGTTTGTCTTGACATTTGTCAGTTTGACTTTTAAGTTTTAGGTTGTACACAACACCCTCTCCCTTTGGGGGAAAAAAAAAAAATTTTTTTGTAATGGAAATTTTTTTTTTTTTTTTTTCTCTAATCCATACACTTTTACAATCTTTGAACAGTTTTAATCAAATAATTTACATCAAAAGCTTATGGTTCACTTAGGGTGGCTTACAATTGGTACATATTTTTTTTTTTTTTTGTTTATTTTTGTTTACTCAATTCATGGTAATTCTTACTTAAATATAATTTTGTATACATATGCTTATATGTTATTTTACATTATTTTTGATAAAATTAACTATATGCACTTTTTGCATATTTATGTTTGTTTTTCTTTTTTATTTTTGTTTTACATTGGTTGGCTATTGTTTTACATTGTTTCACATTTACTTAAAAATATATATATTTGTTTTTTTTTTTTTTTTTTTTGAATACATTTCTTTCGCTAGAATAAATATATGCATTTTTCCTCGTATGTTTTAGCATTACTGTACATGTTCAAATATGTATACTTTTTACTAATGTTCGAAGAAGAACATTAGTATTAAAATCACTTTGGCCAAAAATTCATATTTCTATATATATATATATATCATCAAAAATTTTCAGTGAAAAAATCTCAGGAACGCGCCATCCGATTGAACTGAAATTTTCAGGACACATTGGTGTATATGCAGAATAGTGCCAGGTCTCAGAAAAAGTTAAAAATCTTTAACCCTTTGGCGCCGGCGGCCATTTTAGTGATATTTTTATTATACCTATTATTCCGTACACAAATAAGTTTTGCAAAAATGAAGTTGACCAAATAAATTTTGAACGTGTTTTACATGTGAATCGGATAATGTTTTGGAATTTTTTTAACCCCATGTGTGCGCTGGGTGCCTAAAAAGAGAACGGAAAAATTTGAAAATTTTTAAATTGCGATAACTTTTGACAGAGCTATTCAATCATTACGAAACTTTCGGAACATATTGGTATTATTTAGTTGTAGATTTGTGTAGCTTTTACTGAGCGTGCTGGCAACCCTGTAGCAAGGGCAGGTACTGAAAGTGAAAACCTCCAAATCATCGTCTCTCTTGAAAAAATACCGCTTCTTCAAAAGAGAGCCACTTATATGTAAATTTCATGCTTTTTTTACATAGACCAAAAAAAAAATTTGATATGGTATAACGGGCACGCCTGGTAACCCTTGCCCAATATACCTATATTTTTAGCATCAAAAACTTCTGTTCACGGAAACTCACGATCCAATGAGCAGAATTAATTGAAATTTGCAGCATGTATTGGTCTTAAATAGGACCAAGTCTGATAGAAGTGATTTTGAAATGCGGGCGATTCTGTGCCAGTGGTGCCATCTTGAAAAATCATTAAAAAAGATAACTGCTTTGAGCCCTATAAATTCTGATTGAATCGTTCGATTTTGACGAAACTCACACAATAGCTGGGTCTTATTTCAAACCACGTTTGGTAGAAATTTGGTTGAAAAATTCGGTTGGAGCTGCCAGCTATGATAATTTTGGTGTCTTAAATTTGAAAAAATAAAAATTTGGAAGTGAAAACATTCAAACCATCGAATATCCTAAAAATGTCCGTTTCTTACAATAAAACCAGTCTGTATACAAATTTTATGCTTTATCTACACGTTCAAAGTAAAGCTTTGGAAATTTCATGTCGGACAAGAACGGTAACCCTTTCCCAGTCAACCTATATTTTTAGCATCAAAAACTTCTGTTCACAGGAACTCACGAATCAATAATCAGATACCATTGAAATTTACAGAAAACATTGGACTTAAGTAAGACCAGATCTGGACTTAAGTAGGACCAGGTCTGGGGATATCTGTGCCAGTGGTGCCATCTTGAAAAATTACAAAGAAAAAAAACTGCTTTTTGCCCTATGAAATGTGAATTAGTAACCAGATTTTCATGAAATTGACACAGTAGCTGAACCTTACTTTAAGCTCTGTTTGACAGAAATTTGGTTGAAAAATTCGATTGGTGCTGCCAGCTATGGTAATTTTTGTGTCTTTGGTTTTGAAAATTCTCTCAGGAAAATAAAACTTTTTGCCCTATAACTTCCAGTGCAGTCATGAAATCAATACGAATTTCATACAATTTATGGAACCTATTATAGACATTATTCAGGCCAAATTTGGTTGAAAAGCCACAATAGTGTTGCCAGCTATTGTTGGTTTTGTGTTTGTTTGCAATATCTTTATTAAGCGGTTTAATCGTAGAATTTTCAATTGGTAATGATATTGTAGTGCCAATAAATAGCAAATATTAAGCTTTCGATTATTTGAAAAAACTCGCTGCAGGGAACCCTAAATTTCTTCATGCTCCTATAACTTCGAATGTAATATAACAACGTGAAGCAGATGTGATATATTCTTGGCTTTGATACTGGCAAAAAGTTGCCAGCACGAGTCGGTTGTGCTACTTTTGTATCAATTAAATTATACCGGAAACATTTACAATGCAAATAAATAACCGATGTGTCAATTCCCAAAGTTCTGCAAATTTTTCGGATCGCAGCCCCAAACACCAACTTCAGTTACAGTGCTGCAGGCACTGAGCATTTTCTTCATTGATGTTATATGAGATGCTGCTTTCGAAACTTTGTGAAATAAGCAAATGATAACGAATATAATTAACCCGTGTTTTACTCTCATAAACGTTGAAATTCATGCCAGTGGTAATATCTGAAACCTTCTACCATATGATTTATAATGCATTCTTGAGACGAAAGTAAAACGTGGCATTTGAAACAGTTTGGCTGTAATAAGCAGCTCATGTGGTGGAATATGCACTCAAAACCTGCACGATTCTTCTACTGTTCTTCGAACATTAGTGTTTCTAGCGGTTCAGGTGCGCTAGAGTTTTTTTTTTTTTGTATTGATTTTAAATTAGAGGTGTGTATAGTTTTAATAAGTTATTATGGTATTTCTTACATCTTCCGTTTACTAGTATATGAGTATTAACACCATTTCTTTCTAGTATTTCATATGGTCCGTGATATGTATTTTGTAGTTTTTTTCTATTAATATTTTTCACTAAAACTAAGTCCCCTACTTCAAAGTTTGCCGGGTTTGTGTTATTGTCTAATCTATTTTTCCTTTTCATTTTTACTTTTTCTATTAAGTTTCGAGCCAAATTTATGCTATTTTTCAGCCTAATTTTCAGTTCATTAGCGAAATTGTCTAAATTGTTTATTGGTTCGTTTTGCTCTATAATATCGTCAGGCAATTGGGGTAATCTTCCATAGACTAGTTCGTATGGAGAATATTGTGTATCAATATGTGGACTAGTATTATATGCGAAAGTGTAATACGGTATCCATTTGTCCCATTCATAATCGTTAGCAAAATTAAGTAAATATTCATTTAACACTCTGTGGTTACGTTCCACTGAGCCGAGTGTTTCGTGATGATATGGTGCTGAGAAAACTTGTTGAATTTTTAATAAATTACAAATGTTTTCCATAAGCTCATTGACGAATTCAGTTCCATTATCTGATTTTAGAATTTTGAAAATACCATGCTTTAATATTAGTTGTTCTACTAGTGTTTTGGCAATAGTTTTAGCGTCTTTTGTTTCAATAGGGCATGCAATAACGTATTTTGACAATTCGCATTGCATCGTGAGAATGTATCTGTAACCGTTTGATATTCTGAGTGGCCCTACTGTATCTATGGCAATTGTTTCGAATGTGTTCCTTGGTGTGTCTGTTATTGTTTGTTTCTCTTTTATATGTTTTGTTTGTTTATTTTTCGTACAGGTTTCACAGTTTTTAATAAATGTCTTTATCATCTTGTTCATATCTTTCCATATATATTTTTGTTTTAGCTTTAGTAATGTTTTTCTTACACCCAAGTGTCCTCCTATCGGTGTTGTATGAGAGTTGTTTATTAGTTTAAATTGTATTATTTTATCGTTTATTCGTTTCGGTGGTTTGTATATTATTATTTTTAGGGGCTCTTTATTGTTTGTTCGAATACTATTCTGTAGTTGGTTGAATTTGTTTTTAAATTCTTCTTTATTTATCATGTCATATATATCATCTTTTTCTTCTATGTATATTTTCGTAATATTTCTTCTAGTTGCTTGTAATGTCAGTTTCTCCAATGTTGGAACTAATTCCGATGGATTATCGCTGCATATAATTAGAATCTGATTGTTCTCAATCATGGTTTTTGGAATGCTCCCTATTTCGAATTTTAATTTTACTAGATTTTTTATATCAGTACATTCACTGCCCCATATGTAGATTTCATTATGTCTTGGTTTGCTTATTATTCTTGTTTGCACTTTTTTAGTGTTTTCGAGGTTTTTTACCATATTTCTTGTAAAAGGTAATACCTTCTTTTCTTCGGTAATATTTCTCTGCTTGGGTATCATGTCTTTTAAGGTGTCTGAATTTAATTTGATGCGTGATAATGCATCAGCATTAACATTCATTTTGCCCTTTCGATATATTATATCGAATTCGTAGTCGCATAAATCTAGTCTTATGCGTGTCATCTTTGATGATGGGTTTTTATGTGTAAATAATGATATTAGTGGCCTGTGGTCTGTAATGACCGTAAATTTTTTTCCAAATAAATAGGGTCTGAAAAAATTTATCGCCCAATGGATTGCCAATAATTCCTTTTCGATTATCGGTTTGTTTAATTCATGTTTTGTTAAGGATCTACTTGCATAAGAAATGGGTAGGTCGTGCCCTATTTCGCCTTGTGAGAGTACTGCACCTAATGCATAATCTGATGCATCAGTTGTGACAATAAATGGTTTATTGAAATCTGGGTACTGTAATATTGGTGCATTCATCAGTTTATTCTTCAGTATTTCAAATGCTGATTGACTTTTTTCAGTCCATAAGAATTTCGTATTCTTTTTTAACAAATCATTCAGGCATTTTGTGATTTTGGCGAAGTCTGGAATAAATCGGCGATAGTAATTCGCAAATGCAACGAATCTTCGGACTTCGTCTGCGTTTAAAGGTACTGGATAGTTTCTAATTGTATTAAATTTTGCAGGGTCTGTGCGGACTCCGTCTTTTGTGATTAGGTGTCCCAAATACACTACTTCACTTCTCAAAAAGTTGCATTTCTCAGGGTTGAGCTTGAGGTTGTATTTTTGTAACCTATCAAATACTTTTACTAAATTGCTATTATGGTGTGCGAGGCTACAACCAAAGACAATTATGTCATCGACATATAAGAATGCTGATGAGTCTAATCCACTTAAGGCGACTGTTAGCATACGTTGGAAGCTGTTTGATGAAATTGTTAGACCAAAAGGTAATCGTTTGAACTGGTAATGTCCTTTATTTGTCGAAAAGGCTGTTAATGGTCTTGATTCCTTTGTCAATTCGATCTGGTGAAAGGAGCTTGTCATGTCCAGGGTGGAGAAGTATTTCGCTCTTCCTAGCCTGTCTAAAACATCTTCTAGCCTTGTGAGTGGAAACTTATCATTAACGATTTTTTTGTTAAGTGCCCTGAAATCTACTACCAGTCTCCATTTAGTTGGGCCTGACTCACTTTTCTTCGGAGTTAAGAGTAGTGGTGAGTTATATGGACTAGTAGAGTTTTCGATTATATTATCATGTAGCAATTGGTTAACTTGTCTATTTATTTCTTCAATATGTGAGTGGGGCAGTCTATAGTTTTTTATATACGTCGGTGTATTATCCGTGACGTGTATATTTTGTTTGTAAAAGTTATTTGCAGTAAGAGTATCATTTTCTAGGTGAAAAATATGCTGGTAATTTTTGATAATTTCTAATATTGATTTTTGATCTTTTGAGTTCAAGTGGTTTAGTTTAATATATTTTAATAACTCTTGATATCTTTGTCTTCCTCTGTTGTTTTTATTTGTTGAAATGTTATTTCTATTCATTTTGTATTTAGTTAATGGTTCTGTTTCTACTTTAAATTTTTGAATTATCACGTCCTCTTCGTTAGTGTTTAGTAGCTTTATATGTTTGATGCCTTCTGTTGGCATTATTGTGCTACCTATATATACTCCTGGAGTGATTTCTTTGTTCATCACTACGCTATCTTCTTCGATGGTAAAGTCGACTGGGCATATGTATTCACACCGTGCGGGTATCGTTAACTTATGTATTTCGCAATTTGTACTGATTGGCATAGTATATTCTTCATCGTCGACATTAATCGTTATCGTATAGGTTTCATAGTCAATTTTTGCCAGTTTTTGTACAAAAAAGTCTCTTCCTAGTATTCCGTCCGTAAGGATGGGAAAGTTGAGTTCTACAATTTGGAAGGGGAAACGTATGTGTTTTTCGCCAATGCTTAAGTCTAGATTGGCAGTACCTATTGAATATATTTCTTGGTTTGTTATTCCAGAGAACTTGCATCGTTTATCTTCTTCTATTTTTTCGTTTTCTGAAATTGCATTTATTTTGCATATTGATATATCAGCTCCTGTATCTATCAGTAGCTTCAAATTTTTTTTTGACTTCTCGCAATATAACGTTGCGTAGTTTTTTAATTGTGTGTTTAGTAGGTAAATTTTTTCTTCCTGTATCCCGGGGTCAACTTTTATTATTCGTTGCTGCTGGCCTCCGGGCCGATTGCGTTTCCCTGCACTATGTTTATTCTGTTCTGTCTGTTACTTCCGTAGTTCCTGTTTGTTCCCCTGTTGTTTCTATTATTTGTGTTGGGGGGTTGATATGTACTTCTGTTTACTTCATGATACCTGTTATTGTAATTATTTCTATGGTTTATCTCTTCATATCTGGGATTGTAACCATATCTATAGTTATTTCTGTAATTGTTGCTTTGGTTTTTGTTATGGTTTAGTACATTATTTCTTGTGCTAAAATTATTCCTATTATTCCGATTGCTATCTCTGTTATAACCGATATGGTTTTGATTAAAATTGTTATTTCTGTAATTATTGTTGTAATTATTTGGTCTATTCCTAACATTATAATTCAACCGCTGACCTATATTGTTTCTTTGGTTTACGTACATAATGTTCTCTGTAACATTGCTGCTTGACTCAAATTCAGTTGCAATTTGAATTGCTTCTATAAACGTATTAGGCTGTGCGGCAAAAATTGTGGGTTTAAGTGTTTCGATTAACCCATTCTTAAAGATGGTTAGTGCATATGAGTCGTTTGACTTTTGTATCGCACTTTTCTCTGCTTGAGATGGATTTTTGCCTAAACTACTTATTTGAATCTCACTTAATTCGTTAATGAGCTCAGATATTTTTTCGCCAAATTTTTCAACTGTTCCGCGTTGACTTAATTGTGCTAACTGAGTATGAAGTTGCTGTGGACTTTTTTTGTTTTTAAATCTATTTCTGAGAATTTTTTCTAATTCATCATATGTTTTTATGTCTAATGTTAAGAGCTGAGTTTTTACTGCTGTTCCTAATTTCACATTTCTCGTAAAATTCAACAAATTGGTTTTTCCATCTTCATTAAGACTTTCATTGATAAGATTAACTATTGTTAGAAATGCTTCTAGTTCTTTGGGGTTTCCCGTAAAGGTTGGTATGGATTTCAACGCTAATTCAATATTGAAATTGCTCATTTTGCTGTCTACTGAACTTTCTAATTTTTCTAATAGTAGTTCTTTTGCCTCTTTATATTTTTTTATCAAAGCTTCTAGTAATTCTTGACTACTGTCTGTGTTAATTGCTTCTTTTTGGATTTCTTCTATTATTTCTAATTTTTCCTGAATATAATCTCTTCTGTAAGTTCTATTCGGGGTTTTCTTTAAGTTGACTATTATTTTCGTAAGGATGTTAATATTTTGTTCCATTTATAAGGACCATATGAAATCTTCCTACTTCCTATTTGTATTCTTGCAATTGTACATATTGTAAATATTCAAATTAATGCCAATAATTGTACATCTGTACACATTTAAATTGTAATTTTAAAATTTGTTTCACTACTAGGTCATAGGTGTCGCTTGTGACGCCTAGTGCAACCAAGTGCAACTGTCAAAATTGAAAGTACTTAGTGTTTTTATGTATATGTCAAAAGTTTTCTAAGCAGGAAAACATGTGTTTTGTGTTTTTGATTTTGAAATTGTATATTAAATTCATGTTATAATTTTGAATTGTATATTGAATTCATGTTAAGTTCTAATACATTTTAATTTACAATAAATGTTTAATTCATTCAGTTATTGTATTATTTGTTTTATTTGGTTTCGCAGTTGTTCGATCCGGTCGTACATCTGCTGTTGAATCTCCCACGGTGGCGGATTGCTTTCGTCTAAGGCTAATGGCTTGAGCGCTGCGATTTCTTCCTGTAATTCCTTTATTTGTCTGTTGTCGTGTGGTTGGTGATCTTCTGCTGTTGTCGGCTCGTTTTTTGTTTCTGTGTCGCGGCGTTTTATTTGCTGCTTCAGATCATCAATTTGTTGGTACATCTGCGTTTGCTTTTCCCATGTTGGAGGGTTTTCGACGTCGGTTGCAATGCGTTTTATGGTTGCAATTTTTTTTTTAATATAGACAAGGCTGCCGCCGCGTTTTTTTTACTAATGTTCGAAGAACATTAGTATTAAAATCGATTCGGCCAAAAATTCATATTTCTTTATATATATATATATATATATATATCATCAAAAAATTTCAGTGAGATAATCTCGGGAACGCGCCATCCGATTGAGCTGAAACTTTCAGGATACATTGGTGTATATGCAGAATAGGTCCAGGTCTCTTTAAATGTCAGTTATTGTTAACCTTTTGGCGCCGGCGGCCATTTAAGTGATATTTTTAATATACCTATTATTTCGTGCACAAATAATTTTCGCAAAAATAAAGCTAACGAAATAAATTTCTAACGTGTTTTACATATGAATCGGATAATGCTTTGGAATTTTTTAACCCTATGTGTGCGCTGGGTGCATAAAAAGAGGACGGGAAAATTTAAAAATTTTTAAATTTCGATAACTTTTGACAGAGCTATTCAATCATTACGAAATTTTCAGGACATATTGATATTATTTAGTTGTAGATTTGTGTAGCTTTAAATTAGCGTGCTGGCAACCCTGTAGCTAGGGCAGACACTGAAAGTGAAAACCTCCAAATCATCGTCTCTCTTGAAAAAATGCCGTTTCTTCAAAAAAAAGCCACTCATATATAAATCTTGTGCTTTGTTTACATAACCAAAAAAAAAAAAAAGATATGGTATAACGGGCACGCCTGGTAACCCTTGCCCAATTTACCTATATTTTTAGCATCAAAAATTTCTGTTCACGGAAACTCACGATCCGATGAGCAGAATGAATTGAAATTTGCAGAATGTATTGGTCTTAAATAGGACCAGGTCTGATAGAAGTGATTTTGAAATGCGGGCGATTCTGTGCCAGTGGTGCCATCTTGAAAAACCACTAAAAAAGATAACTGTTTTAAGCCCTATAAATTCTGATTGAATCGTTCGATTTTGACGAAACTCACACAATTGCTGGACTTTAAGCCACGTTTGGTAGAAATTTGGTTGAAAAATTCGGTTGGAGCTGCCAGCTATGATAATTTTGGTGTCTTCATTTTGAAAAAAAAAATTTGGAAGTGAAAACATTCAAACCATCGAATATTCAAAAAAATGTCCGTTTCTTACAATAAAATCAATCTGTATATAAATCTTATGTTATATCTACACGTTCAAAATAAAACTTTGGAAATTTCATGTCGGACAAGAACGGTAACCCTCTCCCAGTTAACCTATATTTTTAGCATCAAAAACTTCTATTCACGGACACTCACGAACCAATAATCAGATACAGCTAAAATTTGCAGAATGCATTGGACTTAAGTGGGACCAGATTTGATAGAAGCGACTTTGAATTGTGCGCAAGTCTGTGCCAGTGGTGCCATCTTGAAAAATTACAAAGAAAAAAAACTGCTTCTTGCCCTATGAAATGTGAATAAGTTACCAGATTTTCATGAAATTAGCACAGTAGCTAAACCTAACTCTAATCTCTGTTTGATGCAAATTTGGTTGAAAAATTTGATTAGTGCTGCCAGCTATGGTAATTTTTGTGTCTTTGGTTTTGAAAATTCGCTCAGGAAAATGAAACTTTTTGCACTATAACTTCCAGTGCAGTCATGAAATCAATACGAATTTCATACAATTAATGGAACCTATTATAAACATTATTCGGGCCAAATTTGGTTGAAAAGCCACAATAGGGTTGCCAGCTATTGTTGGTTTTGTGTTTAATTGCAATATCTTTATTAAGCGGTTTTATCGTAGAATTTTCAAATGGTAATGATATTGTAGTGACAATAAACAGCAAATATTAAGCTTTCGATCATTTGAAAAAACTCGCTGCAGGTAACCCTAAATTTCTTTATACTCCTATAACTTCGAATGTAATTAAACAACGTGAAGCAGATGTGATATATTTTTGGCTTTGATACTGGCGAAAGGTTGCCAGCACGAGTCGGTTGTGCTACTTTTGTATCAATAAATGCTAACAGTTAGTATTCATACCGGAAACATTTACAATGAAAATAAATAACCGATGTTACAATTCGCAAAGTTCTGCAAATTTTTTGGATCGCAGCCCCAAACACCAACTTCAGTTACAGTGCTGCAGGCACTGAGCATTTTCTTCATTGATGTTATATGAGATGCTGCTTTCAAAATTATGTGAAATAAGCAACTGATAACGAATATAATTAACCCGTGTTTTGCTCTCATAAACGTTGAAATTCATGCCAGTGGTAATATCTGAAACCTTCCACCATATGAGTTATAATGCATTCTTGAGACGAAAGTAACACGTGGCATTTGAAACAGTTTGGCCGTAATAAGCAGCACATGTGGTGGAATATGCACTCAAAACCTGCTCGATTCTTCTACTGTTCTTCGAACATTAGTGTTTCTAGCGGTTCAGGTGCGCTAGAGTTTTTTTTGTGTCTATTTTAGGTATTGCTGTCCTCAGCGCTTCTTCTTTCCTGGCCTGTAGGATTCTTGGATGGATCCTTGGCTGTGGTCCACCAACCTTCGGTAGACCAAATTCTTTTGGGGGCAGGATCTCCATGAAAAGTAACGGTATCCGATGATTCTCTTCTTGTTCCTAGGTCAGATCGAGGACTGAACAACCTAATTTATTTAATTTTTTCAACTCTTGAATCCTTCAACTTTAACTTCAATTTTTATTATTTCAAATTCACTCGTCGCTTTTGCGTGGCGAATTTAGCCGCCCCTTTAGCATTAGCTCAGAGTGATTTGATGCAAGAAAATAAATTGAAAGATATATTTTAAGTTTCTCTGTGTCTTTATGGTCGCCTATTCAAGCATGGCTTACCAAGTCAGACTGTCCTTTATTGCATAATTCTTCTTCTATATATATCATACATAAAATACGTAAATCGCTATAGTGTATGAATCGGTTTTGAATTCAAAAAAATAATTAATCATTTACTTGTTGTTCGTCTTGACCGCTTGGTGGTCAGTTGTCGCTGCCATCAATGGTGAGCGAAAAAAAGATGGCTGACAGTGTTTGTTTTGACATTTGTCAGTTTGACTTTTAAGTTTTAGGTTGTACACAACAGCAATCACCGAGTTCAATTGGAGGCGTAAGTTAATAGGTCATGTTCCACCTGACAACAAATATGCTTATTACGCGAGAAATTATTATTCGCGACCGGAAATTTGTCCATACAAATATGCTGATATACAATCCCACGGATCGATCGAAGAATTTGTTGTTTCCAGGTAAAAAATCGTACGCAAGCATTAATTGAAATTGCAGGTAAAGGGAGAAGGGGTAATTTGATAACTTGGATGCTAGACTCTGTAAACAGATTAACAAATTCTGATGCAGTCTTGATGTCTTTCTCCATTAGCACATGACTATCAGCAGTTCTTTTTAAGACTCCGCCTACACCATCCATCGGCCCCTTTCCATGTCCGGGTTCGCTAAATGTCCACGTAGATTTTATGATTTGTTTAAATTCACAAGCCAAAGTTTTGAGCCACATATATATGTTTGTACGATTACGATATTGCGATGTCGGTCCGTCAGAGCAAATATGCAAAGTGTCAATTTTGTTGTTTTCCAATATTTTCCTTAAAATTGGTTTCATGTGTGCCCACACGCATGGGCCTGGTGATTCAAATTTTCACTCACTGTAGCAAAAGACGTTGTTTGTAACTGGTGGTCATCATTTCGTGAATAGTAAACTCCAGTGTGAATAGTTAATTGATTTTTGACAAAGTGCGAGGATTGTATTTCTTCTGAATATTTTGTTATATAATTTTCCGAAAAGTCTATTTGGATCATGATCTCATTCTCAATCATGGTTTCTTTTAGCTCTTTTTACTAATGTTCGAAGAAGAACATTAGTATTAAAATCACTTTGGCCAAAAATTCATATTTCTATATATATATATAGATATATATATATATATATATATATATATATATATATATATATATATATATATATATATATATATATATATATCATCAAAAAATTTCAGTGAAAAAATCTCAGGAACGCGCCATCCGATTGAGCTGAAATTTTCAGGACACATTGGTGTATATGCAGAATAGTGCCAGGTCTCACAAAAAGTTAATAATCTTTAACCCTTTGGCGCCGGCGGCCATTTTAGTGATTTTTTTAATATACCTATTATTCCGTACACAAATAATTTTTGCAAAAATAAAGTTGACGACATAGATTTCGAACAAGTTTTACATGTGAATCGAATAATGTTTTGGAATTTTTTAACCCTATGTGTGCGCTGGGTGCCTAAAAAGAGAACGGGAAAATTTGAAAATTTTTAAATTGCGATAACTTTTGACAGAGCTATTTCATGATTACGAAATTTTCAGGACATTGTAACACTTCTTAGTCTTATATGTATTTTAAATGCTTTAATTCTTAAATATATTAAATAAAAAATTCTTTTTCAAACAAATTTTAATATATATTCAAATATTTTTTCCTTTCATATGTAGTTTATTCAAAGAAAGTTTAATACATTTAATGGAGTGTAATTTTCGAGCTACCAGTTTATTAAAAATTTTTCCAAAAAAGAGAAATAAGAGGCAAACTTACAGGAATAATATTTTCATTTCGCTGCTGCTGTATTGGGCGTAGATGTCCTTTTTGGCAAAACCCGTTGATTGGAAATTGGCTTGGGTATGCCTACTGCGGTACGCTTCAACTCACAAATCACTGCAACCTGGTTGGAATCCTGCGTTGTTGAAGTTCTCAAAACGATTAGCTTGCCGACTCAATGTTGGAACAATGTAGATGTGCACCAAAAGTGTGATGAGGAAGATGAATATGTCAGTATTTGCAGATTTCGACCTCAAAATAATACACCAGTACTGCACGTAGATTGCTGGACTTCGCTGGCAAACACTGGTAATTGGAAAAAATAGATTTTCCACTGGCACTAAACTTTTAATTCGTGTTATCTGTGTTCTCACGGGAACAGAATAATCTTCGCAAACTTCTGTGTTCTCACGGGAACAGAAATAAATACTCGGGAATACTTTCTGTGTTCTCACGGGAACAGAAAATTTTCCTCGGGCGCCACTTATGTAGACTCGCGTCGCTTTGCGAAAAAAATCAAAAATCACCAGAATTACTTTCAACAATGAACTTTATTTCTTCGTCCGGCGATCGTATAGTTACAATTCAACTTAATTTTACCTTGTTTGCCTCTTTTATCAATTTGCAAAAACTTAACCTAAGCAAAATTTGGAATTGACAATTTTGTATATTTAATTTCATGAGCTAAGCAATGAAAAGTAACGGTATCCGATGATTCTCTTCTTGTTCCTAGGTCAGATCGAGGACTGAACAACCTAATTTATTTAATTTTTTCAACTCTTGAATCCTTCAACTTTAACTTCAATTTTTATTATTTCAAATTCACTCGTCGCTTTTGCGTGGCGAATTTAGCCGCCCCTTTAGCATTAGCTCAGAGTGATTTGATGCAAGAAAATAAATTGAAAGATATATTTTAAGTTTCTCTGTGTCTTTATGGTCGCCTATTCAAGCATGGCTTACCAAGTCAGACTGTCCTTTATTGCATAATTCTTCTTCTATATATATCATACATAAAATACGTAAATCGCTATAGTGTATGAATCGGTTTTGAATTCAAAAAAATAATTAATCATTTACTTGTTGTTCGTCTTGACCGCTTGGTGGTCAGTTGTCGCTGCCATCAATGGTGAGCGAAAAAAAGATGGCTGACAGTGTTTGTTTTGACATTTGTCAGTTTGACTTTTAAGTTTTAGGTTGTACACAACACCCTCTCCCTTTGGGGGAAAAAAAAAAAATTTTTTTGTAATGGACATTTTTTTTTTTTTTTTTTCTCTAATCCATACACTTTTACAATCTTTGAACAGTTTTAATCAAATAATTTACATCAAAAGCTTATGGTTCACTTAGGGTGGCTTACAATTGGTACATATTTTTTTTTTTTTGTTTATTTTTGTTTACTCAATTCATGGTAATTCTTACTTAAATATAATTTTGTATACATATGCTTATATGTTATTTTACATTATTTTTGATAAAATTAACTATATGCACTTTTTGCATATTTATGTTTGTTTTTCTTTTTTATTTTTGTTTTACATTGGTTGGCTATTGTTTTACATTGTTTCACATTTACTTAAAAATATATATATTTGTTTTTTTTTTTTTTTTTTTGAATACATTTCTTTCGCTAGAATAAATATATGCATTTTTCCTCGTATGTTTTAGCATTACTGTACATGTTCAAATATGTATACTTTTTTTTTTTTTGTATTGATTTTAAATTAGAGGTGTGTATAGTTTTAATAAGTTATTATGGTATTTCTTACATCTTCCGTTTACTAGTATATGAGTATTAACACCATTTCTTTCTAGTATTTCATATGGTCCGTGATATGTATTTTGTAGTTTTTTTCTATTAATATTTTTCACTAAAACTAAGTCCCCTACTTCAAAGTTTGCCGGGTTTGTGTTATTGTCTAATCTATTTTTCCTTTTCATTTTTACTTTTTCTATTAAGTTTCGAGCCAAATTTATGCTATTTTTCAGCCTAATTTTCAGTTCATTAGCGAAATTGTCTAAATTGTTTATTGGTTCGTTTTGCTCTATAATATCGTCAGGCAATTGGGGTAATCTTCCATAGACTAGTTCGTATGGAGAATATTGTGTATCAATATGTGGACTAGTATTATATGCGAAAGTGTAATACGGTATCCATTTGTCCCATTCATAATCGTTAGCAAAATTAAGTAAATATTCATTTAACACTCTGTGGTTACGTTCCACTGAGCCGAGTGTTTCGTGATGATATGGTGCTGAGAAAACTTGTTGAATTTTTAATAAATTACAAATGTTTTCCATAAGCTCATTGACGAATTCAGTTCCATTATCTGATTTTAGAATTTTGAAAATACCATGCTTTAATATTAGTTGTTCTACTAGTGTTTTGGCAATAGTTTTAGCGTCTTTTGTTTCAATAGGGTATGCAATAACGTATTTTGACAATTCGCATTGCATCGTGAGAATGTATCTGTAACCGTTTGATATTCTGAGTGGCCCTACTGTATCTATGGCAATTGTTTCGAATGTGTTCCTTGGTGTGTCTGTTATTGTTTGTTTCTCTTTTATATGTTTTGTTTGTTTATTTTTCGTACAGGTTTCACAGTTTTTAATAAATGTCTTTATCATCTTGTTCATATCTTTCCATATATATTTTTGTTTTAGCTTTAGTAATGTTTTTCTTACACCCAAGTGTCCTCCTATCGGTGTTGTATGAGAGTTGTTTATTAGTTTAAATTGTATTATTTTATCGTTTATTCGTTTCGGTGGTTTGTATATTATTATTTTTAGGGGCTCTTTATTGTTTGTTCGAATACTATTCTGTAGTTGGTTGAATTTGTTTTTAAATTCTTCTTTATTTATCATGTCATATATATCATCTTTTTCTTCTATGTATATTTTCGTAATATTTCTTCTAGTTGCTTGTAATGTCAGTTTCTCCAATGTTGGAACTAATTCCGATGGATTATCGCTGCATATAATTAGAATCTGATTGTTCTCAATCATGGTTTTTGGAATGCTCCCTATTTCGAATTTTAATTTTACTAGATTTTTTATATCAGTACATTCACTGCCCCATATGTAGATTTCATTATGTCTTGGTTTGCTTATTATTCTTGTTTGCACTTTTTTAGTGTTTTCGAGGTTTTTTACCATATTTCTTGTAAAAGGTAATACCTTCTTTTCTTCGGTAATATTTCTCTGCTTGGGTATCATGTCTTTTAAGGTGTCTGAATTTAATTTGATGCGTGATAATGCATCAGCATTAACATTCATTTTGCCCTTTCGATATATTATATCGAATTCGTAGTCGCATAAATCTAGTCTTATGCGTGTCATCTTTGATGATGGGTTTTTATGTGTAAATAATGATATTAGTGGCCTGTGGTCTGTAATGACCGTAAATTTTTTTCCAAATAAATAGGGTCTGAAAAAATTTATCGCCCAATGGATTGCCAATAATTCCTTTTCGATTATCGGTTTGTTTAATTCATGTTTTGTTAAGGATCTACTTGCATAAGAAATGGGTAGGTCGTGCCCTATTTCGCCTTGTGAGAGTACTGCACCTAATGCATAATCTGATGCATCAGTTGTGACAATAAATGGTTTATTGAAATCTGGGTACTGTAATATTGGTGCATTCATCAGTTTATTCTTCAGTATTTCAAATGCTGATTGACTTTTTTCAGTCCATAAGAATTTCGTATTCTTTTTTAACAAATCATTCAGGCATTTTGTGATTTTGGCGAAGTCTGGAATAAATCGGCGATAGTAATTCGCAAATGCAACGAATCTTCGGACTTCGTCTGCGTTTAAAGGTACTGGATAGTTTCTAATTGTATTAAATTTTGCAGGGTCTGTGCGGACTCCGTCTTTTGTGATTAGGTGTCCCAAATACACTACTTCACTTCTCAAAAAGTTGCATTTCTCAGGGTTGAGCTTGAGGTTGTATTTTTGTAACCTATCAAATACTTTTACTAAATTGCTATTATGGTGTGCGAGGCTACAACCAAAGACAATTATGTCATCGACATATAAGAATGCTGATGAGTCTAATCCACTTAAGGCGACTGTTAGCATACGTTGGAAGCTGTTTGATGAAATTGTTAGACCAAAAGGTAATCGTTTGAACTGGTAATGTCCTTTATTTGTCGAAAAGGCTGTTAATGGTCTTGATTCCTTTGTCAATTCGATCTGGTGAAAGGAGCTTGTCATGTCCAGGGTGGAGAAGTATTTCGCTCTTCCTAGCCTGTCTAAAACATCTTCTAGCCTTGTGAGTGGAAACTTATCATTAACGATTTTTTTGTTAAGTGCCCTGAAATCTACTACCAGTCTCCATTTAGTTGGGCCTGACTCACTTTTCTTCGGAGTTAAGAGTAGTGGTGAGTTATATGGACTAGTAGAGTTTTCGATTATATTATCATGTAGCAATTGGTTAACTTGTCTATTTATTTCTTCAATATGTGAGTGGGGCAGTCTATAGTTTTTTATATACGTCGGTGTATTATCCGTGACGTGTATATTTTGTTTGTAAAAGTTATTTGCAGTAAGAGTATCATTTTCTAGGTGAAAAATATGCTGGTAATTTTTGATAATTTCTAATATTGATTTTTGATCTTTTGAGTTCAAGTGGTTTAGTTTAATATATTTTAATAACTCTTGATATCTTTGTCTTCCTCTGTTGTTTTTATTTGTTGAAATGTTATTTCTATTCATTTTGTATTTAGTTAATGGTTCTGTTTCTACTTTAAATTTTTGAATTATCACGTCCTCTTCGTTAGTGTTTAGTAGCTTTATATGTTTGATGCCTTCTGTTGGCATTATTGTGCTACCTATATATACTCCTGGAGTGATTTCTTTGTTCATCACTACGCTATCTTCTTCGATGGTAAAGTCGACTGGGCATATGTATTCACACCGTGCGGGTATCGTTAACTTATGTATTTCGCAATTTGTACTGATTGGCATAGTATATTCTTCATCGTCGACATTAATCGTTATCGTATAGGTTTCATAGTCAATTTTTGCCAGTTTTTGTACAAAAAAGTCTCTTCCTAGTATTCCGTCCGTAAGGATGGGAAAGTTGGGTTCTACAATTTGGAAGGGGAAACGTATGTGTTTTTCGCCAATGCTTAAGTCTAGATTGGCAGTACCTATTGAATATATTTCTTGGTTTGTTATTCCAGAGAACTTGCATCGTTTATCTTCTTCTATTTTTTCGTTTTCTGAAATTGCATTTATTTTGCATATTGATATATCAGCTCCTGTATCTATCAGTAGCTTCAAATTTTTTTTTGACTTCTCGCAATATAACGTTGCGTAGTTTTTTAATTGTGTGTTTAGTAGGTAAATTTTTTCTTCCTGTATCCCGGGGTCAACTTTTATTATTCGTTGCTGCTGGCCTCCGGGCCGATTGCGTTTCCCTGCACTATGTTTATTCTGTTCTGTCTGTTACTTCCGTAGTTCCTGTTTGTTCCCCTGTTGTTTCTATTATTTGTGTTGGGGGGTTGATATGTACTTCTGTTTACTTCATGATACCTGTTATTGTAATTATTTCTATGGTTTATCTCTTCATATCTGGGATTGTAACCATATCTATAGTTATTTCTGTAATTGTTGCTTTGGTTTTTGTTATGGTTTAGTACATTATTTCTTGTGCTAAAATTATTCCTATTATTCCGATTGCTATCTCTGTTATAACCGATATGGTTTTGATTAAAATTGTTATTTCTGTAATTATTGTTGTAATTATTTGGTCTATTCCTAACATTATAATTCAACCGCTGACCTATATTGTTTCTTTGGTTTACGTACATAATGTTCTCTGTAACATTGCTGCTTGACTCAAATTCAGTTGCAATTTGAATTGCTTCTATAAACGTATTAGGCTGTGCGGCAAAAATTGTGGGTTTAAGTGTTTCGATTAACCCATTCTTAAAGATGGTTAGTGCATATGAGTCGTTTGACTTTTGTATCGCACTTTTCTCTGCTTGAGATGGATTTTTGCCTAAACTACTTATTTGAATCTCACTTAATTCGTTAATGAGCTCAGATATTTTTTCGCCAAATTTTTCAACTGTTCCGCGTTGACTTAATTGTGCTAACTGAGTATGAAGTTGCTGTGGACTTTTTTTGTTTTTAAATCTATTTCTGAGAATTTTTTCTTATTCATCATATGTTTTTATATCTAATGTTAAGAGCTGAGCTTTTACTGCTGTTCCTAATTTCACATTTCTCGTAAAATTCAACAAATTGGTTTTTCCATCTTCATTAAGACTTTCATTGATAAGATTAACTATTGTTAGAAATGCTTCTAGTTCTTTGGGGTTTCCCGTAAAGGTTGGTATGGATTTCAACGCTAATTCAATATTGAAATTGCTCATTTTGCTGTCTACTGAAAGTAGTAGGGATATGTATGTTCTAACGCAAGTCCATACAAAATTTTTGCGGTTAGCGACTTCCGGTCGGATAGCATAAGCCACGCCCACTTTGTGGTTAGTCTTTGTGGTTAGAGTCTTTGCGGTTAGAGAAAATAGATAAGGATTGTTTACGTTTACGCTGCTTGGATGGTATCAGGTGCGTGTGTGTGTGTGTTATGACGGCTATTGGTCGACGGCATTGGGTAGCGTGGCGTGTGCTATGTTCTTATCAGCAATGGAATTATGGGCAGATTTGGCTCTTATCAGGCTTTGTGGTTTGGGTCCAGGCAGATTCGATGCTTTCTAGTGTGTTTCGAGTTTGTTTACATTATTGGATGACGTCATCGCGTTGCGGTTGAGTATGAATGGCAACATATGATAAGAGTGGTTGATAAGAAAAATAGGTGATTTTCTTATCATTCTGTGTGGTTTTCTAGCGTTTCGAGTTGGATGACGTCACGTGTCGACACGTTTGAACATGAATTGGTTTCGTTTGTTATGTGAATAAGTGATAGATTGGAGGGACTGATAAGCGTGCGAGTATTGGCTCGTGGCTAATGAACGGAACCGCAAAATTTCACTAATTAGCGTGGTTTTCTAGCGTTTTGACTTGGATGACGACATGTTTGAACATGCGCATTGCGGTTTTGTTCGTTGAATATGCGAAGAAGTGTTAGATTGGACTGATAAACGTGCGAGTATTGGCTCGTGTCTAATGAACGGAAGTACTCAACCGCAAAATCTCACTAATTAGCGAAGTTTTGAAGACGTCACTCGTCGACATGTTTGAACATGAATTCGCTTGATTGATTGGTAATGTTCGTAAATTCTTTGCGGATGTCTGTATATAAATAGTAAACAAGACCAAGAGTAATCATTCTTTCAAGCGATCTCGGTGCGGAAAAAATGTTTTGGATTGAAGTACTTCAAGATAAAACTGTATATTGTATCTGTGAACATGTATGGTTATCTTTTCGAATTATCAATATAACCGTGACTGGAGGATTTTTCGAGTTGCACATGACTCCTGAGGGTGGTCCAAAAACATTAGTGTTAAGACTAAGAAATGGCGAACCTATTCCCAAGCATTTCAACGTTGATTTCAATTTCGAACCATTTCAACACGTTCAAATTGCAGTATATGGTGAGTATTCATTCTTTCTCTCTTTGTAAGATAATGTTGTTACTTTTCTATTCAAGGAGGTGACATCGTTCTAATGGGATCAACAATCAGTGGCTTTAAAAACTCCGGAGCACTCAATAAATTCCCATCCGGGTGCACCTTCAATCATTACGATGACTGGTATCGTAGCGAATCATTCCATAGATTGCGTCTGGAGAGAATAAGTGAGGAAGCGGGAATCAAAGAGAAAATGCGTAGAGATAGCGGCAAACGCGAACCTAGGACCAACAGAGATTCAGAGGTTCTTTGGGAGAAAGTGCCAGAGAAAAAATAAATCATGTTCTTTTTCCTTATACAACAAAAGTGTAATAAAAGAGATTTTTTCAATTAATTTTTTATTTTTTCTTAACATAAGTGTGTACAGCTTTTACAGGAAGATAGTGATAAGTTGTTCGAAAATGCAGCTGCAACGGAAGTATTCAACCGCAAGTTATTTCACTAATTAGTGGTTTAGGAAACTATTTCATGTTATGTGATCGTGGGAATTAACTTGATAATAAATTCAGCCGTACAATCTGAGAAATCATGTTGAAATACAGCGAAAGTATTCAACCGCAAGAATTTGACTAATTAGTGGTTTAGGAAACTATTTCATGTTATGTGATCGTGGTAATTAACTTGATAACAAATTCGTATAAATAGCCGTGCAATCTGAGAACAGTATCGTTTTCCTTCAAAGTTAGTCAAAGCGTGAACATCGAAGAACAATGGAATCAATCAATGAGCTGTTAAAGTGCAAGCCGTTATTATACACGAAAATTGCAGATTTGGAAGTTGGCAAGCGGTATAGAATTACAGCTGGCGAGAGAATGTCAACACGGTAAGCTAAATTTAATGATTTACATAAGTACTTGAAAGTATTTTTTTTGTTTTCAGGTATGGAACGGCAATCGTAATCGACTTAGACAACAGCATGCGAATATTTCTGCCAGCACGGTTCAACAAATGTAGCGATAGAGTTTTGGAGGACTTTAACGGTGGAAAGCTAGCGCTGAGTTGTACCACCAACGATCACAAAGGACTACAATTCCATGAAGTGGATGGAACCTATTTCTACACTCCCTATTAAAAATAGTTGAAATAAAACAAAATGTAGTTCATAAAAAGTATTCTACACTCTTCACCAGGCAGCTAGCGCAAAATGCAAAGTAAAAAAGAATTTATCAATATCTGGTTGAAATAAAACAAGAATGTTTATCCACAAAAAAGTATTTTTATTTAATGGATTTCATAATATAATTTTTCAGAAGGAATACATTTTGTTGTGCACAACATCCACTATGCAAAGTACATTGTGGTGTTTCAGGATATTGTTTTTTCAGCGCTTTCAGATTAGGACAATTGTAGTCATCCAAGTTGATTATAGTGGCAATGTTCCCCAACAAGTCAGCGAGCCAGTTTTTCTTCTCCAATCCTTTGACGAATATTATGACATCTTTCATATTTAAAAGCAAATATTCTTTTAGCTTCGAGAACGTCGTATGGCCACATTCCCAATCCAATCCATGATAATTTTCGTATAACCACTCCGCTTGAAATTGAAGCTCTTTTGAAAGTGTTGCAAATCTGAAGGGAGCTTTGAGTAGGAAATGTCGATGAGAATGCTCGTACACATTTACGACAGCCAACTCTTTGACGATGAAGGCGTTGTTGGGTCCTCTGAATCCTTGCATGTCGATAGCGAAAGTTTTCGTTGCCATAATGGAAGAGCATAAACGTGATACTGACTAAACATTTATATTTGTCATAGTTTTTATACAAGTTTCTCAACTGTGCTTGTGAGAGGATTGTATTCTAATACGCGATCATGAAGGAGTAAGCAGTAGGCTGTAGTTGAAGCAGGTACATCTACAGATGTTTTGATATCTAGTCGGATGTCAACTGAGCCGGATTTCATGGAATCATTTTGACGTGAACAATCAATTACTACAATTGGTGCAGATTTCTTGTATTCGATTCGTGAGAGTAGTGGTTGTGGTTGAACGCCGTAATAAGATTGTTGAAAACTGCTGTACATATCATAAAGCAGAGCAAATCGATCACGCGTGAATTTGATATTCATATCATCATAGGGATACGATTCAGAGTTCAAATGTAATTTGACATTGGATAAATCACAATGATCGAATTTGCTAGCATCCTTATCTTTGTGATTTTTTCGATTTGTTTGCAATGCTAAAATAATATAACGAGGTTTCTCGAGCTGACTGGTGGTTTTTACACTCCACACATGTTCTGTTGTTGTTGGTAAGACTGGATATTCGTATAGTTCCCAACTTCGAAAGCTTACTTGAACTGGTTGTGCTCCTTCAATATATTTCAGCATTGTCAGCTTTTCAGAGCCATCTGGTGTGACGTGTGGCACCTTCCATTGTAATTTAAAGATTTTGACGTGCACATCATCGGTGCTGGAAAGAAAAGCGTTTTCGTCGCTTCTAGTACGAATAAGAATCAGCTCATGTTTGGCATTAACGATAACCTTCTTGTAGTCTTCGGCGAATCCCAAAAGTTTTCTTAGCGGAACGCAAAAGTTAAAGTAACCACTTGACGGGGTGATGAGCTCGTTTGGCGACCAGCCGGCATTATAAAGCATTTTACTTTCGTTTTCATTAAGGGATATATAGTTTTTCAATGTCGATGTTATTCCAACATTTTTGTTTCGGTCAATTTCGATTCCATTGAGTTCATATCTGATCTCGTCAAATAGAAATGCGATGGTATTATTCGTTAGTTGGGCGGTTGTTGAGCTTGTTCCATCCGCCTTAGTTAGAGCGCCTTCAATATAGATGAAACTCTGGCTGGGTAAAATGCACAAATCCTGTTGTTGTAGAGGAATTCTTATTTCATCACTGCAGTTGAATGATGATAAAAATGGAGAATAGCTGTGGTATTCAATTTTCGAAATACTATTGTCGAAGTTGACTTTACGCGTAATGTTCAGAAGCTCATTCATTTTCTGTTTACTTTGAATCCTAATTGTTTCAAGAACTGCTTATTTTGTAGCGTCAATCGTGATCTGACTCGTTTGGTTTTCCTGTTGCAACTGATTGCGTTGGGCGGGTATTTATCGTTATATAGCAGCATTCTGGGGCTTCAAATGAAGTCTTATAGTTATTGTTTCTCCCTTGAAATTGATGATGTCACCGTCCTGATCAATCAGTTTAAGAGTCAACGTACTTATTCGTTTAACGTTTACCGGTAAATAGATTACATTACTAGGAACTTCCACTATTTTATAGCCTGGTCCAACCTCGGGCGAGAATTCGTGTATTGTGTGTGAAGGTATACTATTAATATACGAATTTCCAACAATGGTGCAATCAATCCGTATGACGTTCACTTTACTTATGCTTACAGGTAGATCGGAAGTATGTTTTATATTGGCTTTTAATTCTCGTTTATTGAATCCTAGTAATTGGCCAATCGATCTTTCTTTATCAAAGTAAATAGGAGCAGTCGACTTGATTTCACTTTTGAGGGTATTATTACTGGCGCGTATTGTAAGATTTATTTTATTATTGATCTTGGATAGTTCTTTGTATAGGTAGTTGGCAATATCATCAATTTCGTACGATCCAACGGGAATTTCTATAATGTGTTTTCCAATGTGTAGTAGATTATTTTTTCCATCCACATTAGGTATAGAATTATATGTTTGAAAATCAACAAGTCCGCATACATAGTCGCCTTGTAGTTCGATGGGAGGAAAGTAATCTGTTGTAAGAATGGATGAGTTTCCACTTAGAGTCAGTGTTAGTGCCATGGTAGTATACGAAACAATGATTGATTTTTGGTTTATTAATAGTATTTATTCATCTAGAAGCTTATACAAAAATTTCAAACATAAATGACCACAGTTGTATGAATCATAGCTTTGATATGTGTTGTAGTTGTATTTTATACTAGATCCTAGATAGTCAATTAATTCTCTCGGTGGAGGTAAGTTTCCAAAGCTATCAAAGTATTCTACATTACGTTTTTTCTTGTTGTACGCTACCCAATGTGTACCGGGTCCTTGAATGTCATCGAGATTGACAATCCCACATTCGTTTTGCATTGGGGATCCCTTCGGTAAACTATTTCGCATGAAAACTCCTCTAAAGTCGGGCAAGAATCGTGCAAACTTTGTTAAATCATTCTCGTTTAGGGCTCTCTTGGGTAGCGTTTCTAAGAGTTTTTTGAAGCCGGTTTTAAATACAAGCCCAATCCTTTCCTGTACGGTTTCAAATGTAAACCTCGACCTACTGCTATCTGCTCCATTTTCTGGTTGTGTCGCTTCTTTTCTTCTAATGTGCTTTTCGCATTACTAGCATCATTAACAGCTTTAGCTATTCCGGCAGCACCACCTGATAAAGCGCCTATTGCAGATAATCCCGCGAAAAGAGGAATCAGAAACGGTAGAACTCCTCCAACTTTAGGAATGGGTATTATTCTGGGAGTTTGGATTGACTTCTTCTGTCCCTTGGTTATACTCTTTGCTGCAGCTAAAGCAATTTTAATGCTTGTTTTGAGATTGTCGGGCTTCTTTTTCTTCATGATTTTCCGTAGTTTGGTAACAACTGTTCCAAATCTCGTTGTGTTTTTCACTCCCATTCCTAATTTTACTTTAGCTTTCATCATATTGGTCACGAGTAGTGCGTGGGTGCGTTCTGCTAATCCTGCGTCTGTTGCCCGGACTCGTTGCCACGCCTTTTCGGCTAATATTCTATCAAGTTTGTGACGATCGCTCGTTTCTTTGAATTTCGAATATCCAATATCGTGTTCTTTACAGGCCTGATCCAATAAATTTATTCCGGGGTCACCTCTAGCAAGTCGCTCGCTTAGTTTTGTACCAGGTCCACAGTACTGATAGCCAGGTAAATGCAGTTCAAACGGTAGTTTACTGATGAGAGTATTAACAAGACCTCTTCCGCTCACCGCTTTTCGTGATCTACTGGAACATTCCTTTTTGTGATCAATCATTTTATACTATTCGATCCGTCTCGTTCAACAGCTTCTCGTAGACTATACCTAAAACCTAGTTGTTTTCATGTTTTCTGTTAGTTCAACTCAGGATGCGTTTCATACAGCAACAGCAAAAGTTGTCGGTGGAAAATGCTGACAATACGAATGAAATTTGCTCAGCTAAACATAGCAATTTATTACCTAATAGCATCCGCGGTATAATAGTGGGTCCTTCAAACTGTGGTAAAACCAACGTAATGATTTCTCTGCTGAAACATCCGAATGGTGTTAAATTCGAAAATATATACATCTACTCAAAGTCATTGCACCATCCCAAATATAGACACTTGGAGCAGGCGGTAAGACATATTTCCGGACTAGGCTTCCATACATTTTCAAACAATAGTGAAGTGATTGCACCTGAAGAAGCTCAGTCTAATTCTATATTCATTTTCGATGACATTGCCACCGAGAAACAAGATAACGTTCGATCATATTTCTGTATGGGACGACATCATAATATTGATAGTTTCTATCTGTGTCAAACTTATACGAGAATACCGAAGCACCTTATTCGAGATAACGCAAATTTTCTGATTGCATTCAAACAGGATGATATGAATTTAAGACACATTTACAATGACCACGTGAACACCGATATGACTTTCGAACAGTTTAGAACCGTTTGTGCGGAATGTTGGAATGATAAATATGGATTCTGTGTAATCGATAAAGACAGCCCCCTGGACAAGGGACGGTATCGAAAGGGGTTCGATATATTCATAATGATATAGAAGCTTATAAAAAACAACTCATAACATCGAAACAGTACAGTTGCAGTTCAAAAGCAGTTAAAAGCAGTTCAGTACCAGTTAAAAGCAGTTCAATACCAGTTAAAAGCAGTTCAGTACCAGTTAAAAGCAGTTCAGTACCAGTTAAAAGCAGTTCAGTACCAGTTCAATACCAGTTAAAAGCAGTTCAGTACCAGTTAAAAGCAGTTCAGTACCACTTCAATACCAGTTAAAAGCAGTTCAGTACCAGTTAAAAGCAGTTCAGTACCAGTTAAAAGCAGTTCAGTACCAGTTAAAAGCAGTTCAGTACCAGTTCAATACCAGTTAAAAGCAGTTCAGTACCAGTTCAGTACCAGTTAAAAGCAGTTCAGTACCAGTTCAGTTTCATGCAGCTCGATAGCTGCTCAATACAGTTTGATACCAGATCAATACGGTTTGAGTGTAGCAACAGTGAAGATAGTTCGGGAAAAATCGAGAAGAGCGTAAATCGATTTAAATACAACAAAAATCACTTCAAAATCAAATTAGAACCCATTAGGAGAATATTTCAAAATATTGTAGAGACGTTTCGAAACTGTTGCGCAAGCACCAAGAACAATGAAGTCTGATAAACGGTTGCTCAATGATATTGTAGAGACGACAAATTCGATAAGGAAAAAGTATCAACAGCTGAAAGCCAACAAAGCCGGAATTGAAGTTCAGTTGGAGGAAACATTTAAGCCAATCACCAAACCTCTCAATGAATTCGTGAAAAGAACCAAGCTCTCGGAAATTAAAGAAGAGCCTCTGCCTTCAGTTAAACGTGAAGAAACAAGTTCGGAGAGGAGTGACGACGATGAAGACAGTTTTAAAACTCCCACGAGGCGAAAGCTTGACCTCACCATCACCCCATCCAACTCTTCTACAAAAACCGTTCGTAAATTTGTTAGCACCCCGAAAGGACAAGAACATCTTAGGCAATACATGGATCAGAAACAATTTTCGGAAATTCCTATGCAATATTTACACACATTTATTAATGAACCCTCTGCAATTGATAATACATATGGGGTATATAAGGATGATGATGATGGAGAACAATGGAAAATAGGAAATTCGAATTTCACAATCGATGGCAATAAAATACTTGTAAACGAGAAATCATATACGGGGACTTGTGGTTTATATGAACTGCTTTTTATGAAACAGCCAGATGAAACTATATATAACGATAAAGATTTAGAGAATTATAAAAGTATTCTTCTGTACACGAATGCTCACAGACGTTCTTACGACAGCGATGGTCAAATAAATGGAAATCGAAGTTTTAAATATACAAAAATAATTTCTAAACTTCTAAACAAGGGAGGAAAAGGGTTAGAACCTAACATTAGCAAAGACTACAGCTTGATGCAAACATCGAATAAGCCAAAAGATTACATATATTGGGATAATCCGAATGAATTAGTGGATCGGTTGCGGCTCCTTATTGCATCACACCAAGCCGGTCACAATAACCACAACAACGAAATTATATCAATCATTGAAGAACTGAAAGAATCACAAATAATAGATTAAACGAAAATGGGTATTGATAAATTTGGTCGATTTTCAACGGAGAGAGGAGCAAAACGTGGCTTACAAGGTCTTCAAGGTCCCCCAGGTCCACCAGGTCCACCAGGTCAGCAGGGACCACCAGGAAAACCTGGCGTCGAGGGTCCTCAAGGTGTAGGGTTCAGTAAAACGGAAGATGGTGACTACGTTCTTAATTATAAACGAATTAAATACCTTGAATCACCCATTGAGGATGACGATGCTTCCACAAAACACTACGTTGATATTAATATTGTAAAACTTAAGCAATATATAGATAAGGAAATTCAAAAACGACACACTAATGTCTCTGGTCATAAGTAGACTGGTTGCATACAATGAGCAAAAGACAAGTCGTAAACGAATTACATAAGACCGCTCGAAAAAATTTCCAACGACGACGAGTTGTAATAAAAGGTTTGGATGATCTGTGGCAGGCTGATTTAGTTGAGATGGGGACATATGCTAAGGAGAATACAGGATTTCGTTTCCTCCTCACAATCATTGACACATTTTCCAAGTTTGCGTGGACGGCTCCTATCAAAACGAAGACTGGCATAGAAGTTACTAGGGCGATGGAACACATACTCCAACAAGAACGCATTCCTCAAAACCTGCAAACAGACGATGGAAAAGAATTCTACAACAGCCATTTCAAAAACCTCATGAAAAAATATCAAATAAACCATTATTCTACATATAGTTCGCTCAAGGCATCAGTTGTTGAACGATTTAATCGAACACTAAAGAACATGATGTGGAAGGAGTTTAGTATGAATGGAAATTACAAATGGATTCGTATAGTTGATGATCTGGTTAAGACATACAACAATAAAAAACACAGAACAATAAAAATGGCCCCATCTGCTGTTAATAATTCCAATGAAAAATTGCTTCTGTCTACCGTATACAACAACATTAAGGTGATGGGTCCATCTAAATATAAGGTGGGTGACCATGTGCGAATCAGTAAATACAAGCATGTGTTTGAAAAGGGCTATACACCAAACTGGACTACGGAAATTTTCAGGATCCGTCAAATTCGAATAACCAACCCCGTCACATACCTACTGGAAGATTATGAAGGAAACTCCATCGAAGGCGGCTTCTATGAATCTGAACTATTGAAAGCCAAGTATCCGTCGCTCTATCTCGTGGAAAAAGTATTGAAACGGAGTGGAAATCGAGCGTTTGTCAAGTGGCTGGGATTTTCGGAAAAACACAATTCCTGGCTAAATGTTAAGGATATGATAAGATAATTTAAAACATTGTATAGTTTTTAAAATTATTTATTAATAGCACGTAAAGTTGAACATTTTTTTCATTTTTTAATAAAACGCATATAAAGTTGAACACGTTTTTTCATTTCACATATTATCCTACGAACACTATAACATTCACAAGTATCTGGTCCGGATTTCGCATCATCATAAGCCCAAGGACAGCTCACATAATGTTGACCAAATTTGTTGACTTTCTGCTCCATAACGGTGTAGGGCTTCAAAAACGCATAGTTACTCGTAAATTCATCAAAGTGTTCGTCAAAAATGTATTCTCTATTAGCGTAGAAAAAACTTTTATAATCCTCAAGAGAATGTTGAAGATCGTTTTTCGTTTCGTTGTTGCTATTCATGACTGCGATGTGCACTGTTTTACGGTTCAAGTAATACTCATGCTATATGTTTGCTTCATCCTCTTTAAATCCAGAAATTCTATATTTGACTTATAGTTTGGATCTTCCTGTTTTATATATTCAACTTCACCATTGCTTAGAATTCTTTCGGCCTCAAATTCATGATATTCATAACACGAGATCTTGAGTGAGCGCATCGAATAATTGCTATCATATGTACATCGAACTGTCAACATTTTTTCATCGTCAAGCTCTAATTTAAAATGTCTGTAAAAAATATTTTTGCTCTCGATTATTCCAGCTATTTCCATTTCTTTCTTAAGCAAATCTTGCCGAAATCCCTCTATTGCTTCATCGACCGTAACAAATCTTCTCGAGGGTTCTGTTGTTGTAGTCGGCGAAATTTCCGTCGATGATGAAATAGCAGCGTCATTCAATGTTTCCGTTTGTGGTGAAATTGTCATAAGTCGAAAAGATAATGCTACTTCCACTGTCTTGTTATCAGGAAGCGCGAGATTAAATGCCAAATTGTTAATGCTTTCATTCTCACTAAGGGTCACCACTGGCAGGGGGCTACCTTGAAGAAAAGACACTACACTCAAAATAAGAGCTATGTGTAAGAACGCCATTCTCTATTCCAATCAACAAACAAACTGATTTCCTGCCTCCTATCCTGAAACTACTTATAGTAAAAATTCTTCTACTCTCTCGCTCACACCACCGCTAATTGAAAGAAACAAAAATTGTTTTTTCATTGTTTTTATTACTTATATTACTAATCTACATCCATAACTATACTTATATCACTAATCTACATCCATAGCTATATTATAATGTCCCCAAGCATACGTACTAACCCCATCTCCCCTTATAAAACGCTTATCATCTGTACAACTAAGTGCAATCTTATTAATACATTCCGTATATAAATTGTGTAGCTTAGATCTAAATACATACATACTACCTCTAAAAATTTTTTTCTTAAATAAACAATCTCTATAGCTATCTAAAGTTAATCCATCTATTATAATTTTTTTCACACCTTTTGCTTTCTTAACTACCTCGCCATTATCTACACTTAATGAATACATTTTAGATCTTAATCCTACAAATTCCTTCATAATTACTCCATTGTTCTCGTCCTTCATCATCCCCAATACTTTTCCATTCCTCTGAGGTATATTATAGACGTTGTTGGCGGCATATTCTGAAGTGTCAAAGTATTCATCGATATCGGGCGAAATATCTTTATAGAAATCAGCCGTTTGAATTGTGTATATAAAGGAATCCGTATCCATATAGTTAAGAGTAATATTTTCACCATACTTGGGTTTCATGAAGCTATAGTGAAAATCATACATCTTTAACTTTGATAAGTCGAGCACTGTGAACCCCAGATAGATCGGCTTATTATAACAGGTTAATACTCGATCCATTTGGATAGCGGCCATGTTTTCAGTAAATACGGCTGCACTATGGAAGTTGGGTTTCGATATTAGACTTCGAGCACCCGAATGTCTACCTCGACTTTCCCAATCTGTGACAATTTGAACGTCCTTCCTGTTGTCAACGTTCTCCATAGTTTTCCCATAAACCGCATTATTCATTAGCTTGAAAAAGTTTTTCTCAAATGAATTTGTGCTTTTTTTGCGGTGAAAAGTGTTGAGATCGATATATTGTTTCATCCAAGATGACTGCCGAAACTGTAAACCCCTATAGATTCGAACCAGTTTCACCCCATTTTTAATGCATTGCTGCAGATTCCTATAGTGAATTATATATTTGTGTTTGTTTGTCAAATCAGCAATCAATTTTGAGGTTTTTGAACCACCCACTATTTTGTTTTCAGCACAGAAAGGTAAATCATTATGACTGTCATGCATTGATTGCGGATATTCCAAATCAACTTCAAATATGTAACCAATGTCAGAATCTGCAGCAATACTAAAAATATCAATATCATCCGGATTGACAATCCACTTAAATTGAGAATGTGGAAGTGGCTGAGACATCGCCCACCCATACAAATTGTTAGCATCTAAGTATAACAGATATTTGGATGGATCTTGCGCGTTATAATTGTCCATATATTTATTATTTGCGATTGAATGACGATGCGAGCATTGAACGATACCACCTCTGATTCCCCGTTTAACGAAATGATGTATGGTAACGTCAGTTAACAACTCAAGTTGAATAGATGTTGTTTTGAGCATTGCGTCCCACGATAGCCCCGGAGTTGTATAATACTGACAGGGATCAAGACCATATATTTTCCGACAAACTTTTCTAAAATTCTCAAACACATCTGTCAGAAGTAGCACGTCCGTCTTTAAATATAATTCCAAATAGTCCGAAAGCACAGTACAGTTGAACTCTGTCCAAACATTTTGCGCATGTTGGTAATCGTCCTCTTTGCACTCGCTATTTGTCATTTTATTGAAAAACTTCTCGCGTGGTGGTAGGCAAACGTCATTCAATCGATCCCAAGAATTAATATAGTCATAAGGAAATACACCCTTTCGAGTAAGTAGCTGAACTTTCTCATCCTCTCCATACGCCGAAAATACCGTTTTTAAATCTTCTTTGGATAAATTTTTCACAAGAGCATCCAAACTGCTCTGCATAAATCTGGCTGAGTCCAAGAATCTAAGTTCAATCGTTTCAAAACCGTTGTCACTAATAACTTTAATGCGTTTAGAGATTGAGACGTACAGCTCCTTATTCAAGAGAATCACTGATATTCCCCCATCAACTCTATCCAATTTTTTAATAAATAAATGGCAATCGTAGCCGGAGAGGTTGTGGAATAGTATTGGGAAGAATTTCGGAACCCGAAACAATAAATTACACGCGTTATGAGCTGGACCTCTATAATTGCCAGTGAAATGACAATGATCACGCACCCTGTCACTCCCAAGCTCTTTTTGACAAATATGGCAATTATTTAAATTTTCAAATTCAACTTCCTCTTCCAATGTAAGGGGAGTCATTGCCTTTGGTTTCCTGACGTGGTTGAAGTAAAGGAATTTAATGTCATTGACAATTGAGTCAACGAAGTTTTTGGGCGAGTCAAGTCCTTTATACATTCTAAACTTATCTAAACTTTTATCATACGAACACTTAATATAATAGGCGAAAGCACAAGGTACATGCTCCTGAATTTTCGTTGTTGATGATTCCTCTGGATCGGGCTCACAACTATCGATGTCCTGCAGAAGGCACTCAAAGTCCGCGTAGATTACGAACGGTACATCCAGTTGCCGCTCGTAATTTTTATACTGCAGCGTTGACTTTTCTGGCTCCACCATTTTCGTCACTATGCGACCGCATTCAGTTTTGTGCGCTTCGTGCTTTTCAGCGGTGGTAAAGTATTGCAAACACTTATTGCATACATGAATAACCGTAGTGTGTGACGTTTGTTGAGAACGAATTAACCTGTAAAAAAACATATTTAACTATGAAACATTTATTCTTTCTAATAATCATACCTTGAAATATCTTTAATCCAAATATAGTGGCACTTCTCCTCGACTTGCAATAACAGCAGGTTAATATGATGTTCCTTTTCTTCCTTTGTAATATGGTAAGGTCCAACCACTTTTTTCAATTCTGCATCGTAGCCAAATAGATTGATGCTTATGGTGTGATTCATCATCTCAAAATTTTGAATATCTTCCACCTTTAACGGAAACTCAAGCCCCCAAAAATTCAGAACGAGCCCATTTCTCAATCGTATTAGTGTGTCAGTGATATCTTCGATTTGGTATGAGAAAATTCGTTCTGAATCACGTTCTACTGGGTACAGAGCGGAAATTATGCTCCACTTGAAACAATAACTGTCTTTATTTTTAACGTTCACACATGCCTTTTTTACAGATAAATATTTTGGGGTGGGGATGTAACTTGAACCTCTCAGTGGTTTATATTCATTCACATTTAACTCACAATGCACTATTCTAAGTAGAGCCCACCCACTGTCTCTCTCTTGGAATTCTTCCATTTTCACTTTAATTTGAATGCACATGTCCAATTCGCTCAGTTCAATTCGCACTTATTTGTTATAACAACCATTTTCGTATTAAATGATTTTACACTCACAATTAATTCACTATCAAGATTATCATCATTGTTCACATCCATTTTTATATATTCATTCATTCACATTTAACTCACAATGCACTATTCTAAGTAGAGCCCACCCACTGTCTCTCTCTTGGAATTCTTCCATTTTCACTTTAATTTGAATGCACATGTCCAATTCGCTCAGTTCAATTCGCACTTATTTGTTATAACAACCATTTTCGTATTAAATGATTTTACACTCACAATTAATTCACTATCAAGATTATCATCATTGTTCACATCCATTTTTATATATTCCCCAAAAAGTTCAATGTTAAATTTAATCGCGCCGCGTTCGTTCACAGTCTTTGTAAGGTATTCCATTAGTGGACCTTCCATTCTCTTTAAAAATTCTTCGGGGTACAACAAACCTTCATCTTTATTTTCAAAGATAAGAGTTTCAATCCGATTGTTGAAACACCCTTTTACCCTCTTAAAATGCTCATTTACGGACTCTGCACAGTTTCGTTTGTGGAAATTCGTCCGCAAATGGCTCCCCCATAAATTGTTTTGCACTTCGATTTTACAAATTTCGCAATACATATTGTCTTCGAAAATAATGTCACTTGATTAAAAACCGAAAATTGTCTATTGTTTTACACTTGTTTATTTATATATTAACGACACAATGTCAAAGTTTTCTCAGAGTTTATTTTTCACTTTCACTTTTCACAACCTGAAAAACGGAAAGTCGCGATTAGTAATACAAGTAAAATCAAAATGTCACACAGAAAATATTTATATTTAAAGTTACTCACCAGATTTAAACTGTTTTCGCTTGCTTTCCACCTACTCACTGTATGTTCAAACAATTCAATCACTATATTAAATTGAAATAACCGAAACTGTTAATAACTTTATTCAAAAAGGCAATCGAATTTGGAACCGTCTGAATTCACCAGAAGCCGAATACAAACTTGTGCTAAGAAACGATTGCAGTCGTTTTTATACAAAAATCGTAACCGCAATTAAATGCTTATCAAATCAATTACTGCAAATGTTTTCTTCTCACATCCTAAAACAATAAAAACCGCAATTATTTCGCTAATTAGTGAAATTCTCACAAAACACTTGCGGTTGAGTACTTCCGTCCATTGCTGACGAGTCAATATTTTTTCCAATACCCGCGCCTTATCAGTCACTCTAAACTCACTTATTAAAAATTTCATACTCAACCACAACGCGCATGTTCAAACGTGTCGTCATCCAACATAAACTCGAAACGCTAGAAAACCACAAAGAATGATAAGACGCCAAAATCATCCAATATTTTTAATATAATGATCAAGCAATATGCACCCGCATGGATTCTAATTCTTATCAGTGATTTCAAACTATCACGCTTCATACATTGCTTATTATTATTCAAAACCACAAGCCAAAATTCGAAGAATTCTTCGCTAACAAAAACACGCAACGCGCATGTTCAAACGTGTCGAAACTCGAAAAACGCTAGAAAACCACGCTAATTAGTGAAATTTTGCGGTTCCGTTCATTAGCCACGAGCCAATACTCGCACGCTTATCAGTCCCTCCAATCTATCACTTATTCACATAACAAACGAAACCAATTCATGTTCAAACGTGTCGACACGTGACGTCATCCAACTCGAAACGCTAGAAAACCACACAGAATGATAAGAAAATCACCTATTTTTCTTATCAACCACTCCTATTCATATGTTGCCATTCATACTCAACCACAACGCGATGACGTCATCCAATAATGTAAACAAACTCGAAACACACTAGAAAGCATCGAATCTGCCTGGACCCAAACCACAAAGCCTGATAAGAGCCAAATCTGCCCATAATTCCATTGCTGATAAGAACATAGCACACGCCACGCTACCCAATGCCGTCGACCAATAGCCGTCATAACACACACACACACGCACCTGATACCATCCAAGCAGCGTAAACGTAAACAATCCTTATCTATTTTCTCTAACCGCAAAGACTCTAACCACAAAGACTAACCACAAAGTGGGCGTGGCTTATGCTACCCGACCGGAAGTCGCTAACCGCAAAAATTTTTTATGGACTTGCGTTAGAACATACATATCCCTACTACTACTGAACTTTCTAATTTTTCTAATAGTAGTTCTTTTGCCTCTTTATATTTTTTTATCAAAGCTTCTAGTAATTCTTGACTACTGTCTGTGTTAATTGCTTCTTTTTGGATTTCTTCTATTATTTCTAATTTTTCCTGAATATAATCTCTTCTGTAAGTTCTATTCGGGGTTTTCTTTAAGTTGACTATTATTTTCGTAAGGATGTTAATATTTTGTTCCATTTATAAGGACCATATGAAATCTTCCTACTTCCTATTTGTATTCTTGCAATTGTACATATTGTAAATATTCAAATTAATGCCAATAATTGTACATCTGTACACATTTAAATTGTAATTTTAAAATTTGTTTCACTACTAGGTCATAGGTGTTGCTTGTGACGCCTAGTGCAACCAAGTGCAACTGTCAAAATTGAAAGTACTTAGTGTTTTTATGTATATGTCAAAAGTTTTCTAAGCAGGAAAACATGTGTTTTGTGTTTTTGATTTTGAAATTGTATATTAAATTCATGTTATAATTTTGAATTGTATATTGAATTCATGTTAAGTTCTAATACATTTTAATTTACAATAAATGTTTAATTCATTCAGTTATTGTATTATTTGTTTTATTTGGTTTCGCAGTTGTTCGATCCGGTCGTACATCTGCTGTTGAATCTCCCACGGTGGCGGATTGCTTTCGTCTAAGGCTAATCGCTTGAGCGCTGCGATTTCTTCCTGTAATTCCTTTATTTGTCTGTTGTCGTGTGGTTGGTGATCTTCTGCTGTTGTCGGCTCGTTTTTTGTTTCTGTGTCGCGGCGTTTTATTTGCTGCTTCAGATCATCAATTTGTTGGTACATCTGCGTTTGCTTTTCCCATGTTGGAGGGTTTTCGACGTCGGTCGCAATGCGTTTTATGGTTGCAATTTTTTTTTTAATATAGACAAGGCTGCCGCCGCGTTTTTTTTTTGTGTCTATTTTAGGTATTGCTGTCCTCAGCGCTTCTTCTTTCCTGGCCTGTAGGATTCTTGGATGGATCCTTGGCTGTGGTCCACCAACCTTCGGTAGACCAAATTCTTTTGGGGGCAGGATCGCCATGAAAAGTAACGGTATCCGATGATTCTCTTCTTGTTCCTAGGTCAGATCGAGGACTGAACAACCTAATTTATTGAATTTTTTCAACTCTTGAATCCTTCAACTTTAACTTCAATTTTTATTATTTCAAATTCACTCGTCGCTTTTGCGTGGCGAATTTAGCCGCCCCTTTAGCATTAGCTCAGAGTGATTTGATGCAAGAAAATAAATTGAAAGATATATTTTAAGTTTCTCTGTGTCTTTATGGTCGCCTATTCAAGCATGGCTTACCAAGTCAGACTGTCCTTTATTGCATAATTCTTCTTCTATATATATCATACATAAAATACGTAAATCGCTATAGTGTATGAATCGGTTTTGAATTCAAAAAAATAATTAATCATTTACTTGTTGTTCGTCTTGACCGCTTGGTGGTCAGTTGTCGCTGCCATCAATGGTGAGCGAAAAAAAGATGGCTGACAGTGTTTGTTTTGACATTTGTCAGTTTGACTTTTAAGTTTTAGGTTGTACACAACAGCAATCACCGAGTTCAATTGGAGGCGTAAGTTAATAGGTCATGTTCCACCTGACAACAAATATGCTTATTACGCGAGAAATTATTATTCGCGACCGGAAATTTGTCCATACAAATATGCTGATATACAATCCCACGGATCGATCGAAGAATTTGTTGTTTCCAGGTAAAAAATCGTACGCAAGCATTAATTGAAATTGCAGGTAAAGGGAGAAGGGGTAATTTGATAACTTGGATGCTAGACTCTGTAAACAGATTAACAAATTCTGATGCAGTCTTGATGTCTTTCTCCATTAGCACATGACTATCAGCAGTTCTTTTTAAGACTCCGCCTACACCATCCATCGGCCCCTTTCCATGTCCGGGTTCGCTAAATGTCCACGTAGATTTTATGATTTGTTTAAATTCACCAGCCAAAGTTTTGAGCCACATATATATGTTTGTACGATTACGATATTGCGATGTCGGTCCGTCAGAGCAAATATGCAAAGTGTCAATTTTGTTGTTTTCCAATATTTTCCTTAAAATTGGTTTCATGTGTGCCCACACGCATGGGCCTGGTGATTCAAATTTTCACTCACTGTAGCAAAAGACGTTGTTTGTAACTGGTGGTCATCATTTCGTGAATAGTAAACTCCAGTGTGAATAGTTAATTGATTTTTGACAAAGTGCGAGGATTGTATTTCTTCTGAATATTTTGTTATATAATTTTCCGAGAAGTCTATTTGGATCATGATCTCATTCTCAATCATGGTTTCTTTTAGCTCTTTTTACTAATGTTCGAAGAAGAACATTAGTATTAAAATCACTTTGGCCAAAAATTCATATTTCTATATATATATATATATATATATATATATATATATATATATATATATATATATATATATATATATATATATATATATATATATATATATATATATATATATATATATATATATATATATATATATATATATATATATATATATATATATATATATATATATATATATATATATATATATATATCATCAAAAAATTTCAGTGAAAAAATCTCAGGAACGCGCCATCCGATTGAGCTGAAATTTTCAGGACACATTGGTGTATATGCAGAATAGTGCCAGGTCTCACAAAAAGTTAATAACCTTTAACCCTTTGGCGCCGGCGGCCATTTTAGTGATTTTTTTAATATACCTATTATTCCGTACACAAATAATTTTTGCAAAAATAAAGTTGACGACATAAATTTCGAACAAGTTTTACATGTGAATCGAATAATGTTTTGGAATTTTTTAACCCTATGTGTGCGCTGGGTGCCTAAAAAGAGAACGGGAAAATTTGAAAATTTTTAAATTGCGATAACTTTTGACAGAGCTATTTCATGATTACGAAATTTTCAGGACATGTTTGTTTTATTTAGTTGTAGATTAATGAACGTTTTAATGATTGTGCTGGCAACCCTGTAGCTAGGGCAGGCACTGAAAGTGAAAACCTCCAAATCATCGTTTCTCTTGAAAAAATGTCGTTTCTTAAAAAAAACGCCACTCATATGTAAATCTTGTGCTTTGTTTACATAAACAAAAAAAAAAATTTGATATGGTATAACGGGCACGCCTGGTAACCCTTGCCCAAGTTACCTATGTTTTTAGCATAAAAAACTTCTGTTCACGGAAACTCACGATCCAATGAGCAGAATTTATTGAAATTTTCAGAATGTATTGGTCTTAAGTAGGACCAGGTTTGATAGAAGTGATTTTGAAATCCTGGCGATTCTGTGCCAGTGGTGCCATCTTGAAAAACCACTAAAAAAGATAACTGCTTTTAGCCCTATAAATTCTGATTGAATCGTTCGATTTTAAAGAAATTCACACAGTAGCTGCACCTTACTTTAAACCACGTTTTGTAGAAATTTGGTTGAAAAATTCGGTTGGAGCTGCCAGCTATGATAATTTTGGTGTCTTAAATTTGAAAAAATAAAAATTTGGAAGTGAAAACATTCAAACCATCGAATATCCTTAAAAATGTCCGTTTATACAATAAAACCAATCTGTATACAAATCTTATGCTTAGTCTACACAGTCAAAGTAAAACTTTGGAAATTTCATGTCGGACAAGAACGGTAACCCTTTCTCAGTTAACCTATATTTTTAGCTTCAAAAACTTCTGTTCACGGGAACTAACGAATCAATAATCAGATAGAATTGAAATTTACAGAATGCATTGGACTTAAGTAGGGTCAGGTCTGATAGAAGCGATTTTGAATTGCAGGCAACTCAGTTCCAGTGCTGCCATCTTGAAAAATTACAAAGAAAAAAAACTGCTTTTTGCCCTATGAAATGTGAATAAGTTACCAGATTTTCATGAAATTGACACAGTAGCTGAACCTTACTTTAAACTCTGTTTGGTAGAAATTTGGTTGAAAAATTCGATTGGTGCTGCCAGCTATGGTAATTTTTGTGTCTTTTTGTGAAAATTCGCTCAGGAAAATAAAACTTTTTGCCCTATAACTTCCAGTGCAGTCATGAAATCAATACGAATTTCATACAATTACTGGAACCTATTATAAACATTATTCAAGCCAAATTTGGGTGAAAAGCCATGATAGGGTTGCCAGCTATTGTTGGTTTTGTGTTTGCTTGCAATATCTCTATTAAGCTGTTTTATCGTAGAATTTTCAATTGGTAATGATATTGTAGTGACAATAAACAGCAAATATTAAGCTTTCGATTATTTGAAAAAACTCGCTGCAGGTAACCCTAAATTTCTTTATACTCCTATAACTTTAAATGTAATATAACAACGTGCAACAGATGTGATATATTCTTGGCTTTGATACTGGCAGAAGGTTGCCAGCACGAGTCGGTTGTGCTACTTTTTTATCAATAAATGCTTACAGTTAGTATTCATACCGGAAACATTTCCAATGAAAATAAATAACCGATGTTTCAATTCCCAAAGTTCTGCAAATTTTTCGGATCGCAGCCCCAAACTCCAACTTCAGTTACAGTGCTGCAGGCACTGAGCATTTTCTTCATTGATATTATATGAGATGCTGCTTTAAAAATTTTGTGAAATAAGCAACTGATAACGAATATAATTAACCCGTGTTTTGCTCTCATAAACGTTGAAATTCATGCCAGTGGTAATATCTGAAACCTTCTACCATATGAGTTATAATGCATTCTTGAGGCAAAAGTAAAACGTGGCATTTCAAACAATTTGGCCGTAATAAGCAGCGCATGTGGTGGAATATGCACTCAAAACCTGCACGATTCTTCTATTGTTCTTCGAACATTAGTGTTTCTAGCGGTTCAGGTGCGCTAGAGTTTTTTTTTTTTTGTTTATCATAGTTGTAAATACCATAAAGATGATGTTTGATTCTTGGAATTTCTTCTGCTAATGCTTTCCTCAATTATCTCACTGTCGTTGTAATAGGAATTTTAACTGTAATTTTAAATGTCTTTTTCTCTCCCTTAATCATACTTTCTTTATTTATAGATTGCCACTGAAAATATGTTACTGAATCTTCGTTTTCTCCTTCTTCTTAAGCCAGCTCTTTACAATTGGCGCATAATCCATTTATGCACTTATAGGAAGTCGGGTCACAAACATAATTTTTCATAAATGCATCGGTGTCACGGCATTCTGTTTGGTGTAAGCTATTTAGCTTCCTTAGTTTTAGTTCGAAGTTTTCGTGTTTGACACAAAGTCAAGTTTCACGATCTCTTAGTTTTGGTGCTACTATCCAAAATGGCTTTGCTCTTAGGAATGTTGTGTAAGGTAAATTGATTCCAGTTTCCTGAACAAATCTAGGATGTAAGGCTTTAATTGTTGATAAAAGCACACGTTTTTGTTTTTTGACACCATTTTTGTTTACGAAGTTCTTTTTTCCTGGAGACATCCTTCTAACATCGTCCTTTTGGAAGAAATCCCTGACCTTTCGGCGAACATCTGGCTTCAAAACTACCTCGCGAACTTTTTTCTTTGACATCAAAATGGTTTTATTAGTTTTCTCTTGGGGCATAAATGCCTTAGCCATGTGCAACAATTTGTACTCCCTGAAACCGGTGTCACTGACACATCTTTGGAAAAAAGTCTCTCTCTTTTGAGTTTTTCTGTAATTTTGATGCCTTTATCTTCAATTGAGTAGATAATTCCTCACCAAATAACAGTCGCTTGTGTACTTCAGGAGGTATTGGTACTGGAATATCTTTGATTAAATCATTCACTTTACTTTTAGGAGACATCTGTACATTCTTTTTCTTCTCCTCTATATTTTTCTTTCTGATTAATTTTTTCCTCAATGTCTCAATTTTACGTCTCATTTCTGTTATCGTATCTTGTTACTTTTTTAATATTCTGTAAGCTTTTGTCCGGTTTTTTTTTACATGTTTTCTTCCGCGGTGTCTTCGCATGAAATTGCGAGGTGATGGTAATGGTATGTCTAACTCAGTATCTGAAGGCAGAGGGGTATTGCTGATTACATTTGCTAATACCTTTTTTTTGTCTCTATAGTTCTTTGATGCTTGTTTCCATTGTTTTCTTTGCTTACGTTTTTCCCGTTCTGTCATATCTATTATTTTTCTTACCTTGTTCTCTGCTTTTTTCTGGTAGTACTCCCTATCCTTAGCTCGTTTTATTTGTCTTTGTTCCTCTGTCATTTTATCTAAAAACTTCCTTTTTCTTGCATTGGCTTTTTCTCTTTGGTTTAAATAAGCTGAACTATTTTTTTTAACTATTCTTTTAGCATTCTTCTTCTTCCCATCTCCATTTGGTTCCATGTTTGCTGAAAGTAATAATAGATCTTTGAATTTCCACAAAATATTTATTAAATATTAATTCAGCAAGAATAACGTCATATCGGGAACAACAGCGTCATTTCGGGCACGTGTCATCATGTTCGGGAACGTTCCCGTAATGACCGTTCTCGGAATGACGTTTCTGGAATTTCGCGTAATTTATTCCGATACCCGCCATCTTCGATGCATTATTTTGAAGTTATTGAGAAGTTAACAATGATAGTTATAAGGAATACTCATATAATAGCTATAATTCTAATATATCTAACAATTACACGCATTCCCGTAATGACGCATAATTAAGGTACGGTAACAAAAAATTTGATATAATAGTACTTATCACTGAAATTATTATTTATTTGCGAACAAAGCAAATGAAACCGGTCACACAACACAATTGCTCACTACTACAGCACACTAGCGCCAAAAGTTGCGTTCAAGAATAAAAGTTTTGCCTGCTTAATGCTGCGTTCACGAATATGATGTAAATTTTCTTGGACAATCTTTGGATAAATGCTGTGTTCCAAATTAATTTGTTTTGTCAATATTAGTTTTGAATACTTACTATTTAAGAAACAAACCTATTATAATGTTCATTGGCCCTGGTTATGCCGTAGCTAAAATAGCGCTGCCAAACTGGCGCTGCTATAGTAGTAGCGTTTACACCGTACAGCTTATTAACCAAAGCAAAAATGGCGTAATATCTGAAAGGAGCTCAATATAAGAACAAAAACACCCTTGCACCAAGGCTTCCAGATTGCGAATGTCACTCGAAACTAGAAATCCTATTTATGACTGTTCTAGTGTTTATACCAGTGCTACCTTCACACTTATAACCGCGCTAAATTTTAGCAGCGCTAAATTTTAGCAGCGCTAAAGTAGCGTAGCCAAAATAGCAAGCTCTGCTAATTTAAAAGTGGTTTATACCGCTGCTAAATAAGCAGAGCTCACTAATTTAGCTACGGCATAAACGCACTCATTGAAAACAATTAAAGTTTGATTTTACTATATGTTTACGTAAGTTGAAAATAGAAGTTGTTGTTTAGGATGTGTTCCCGAAATGACTTTTTAACCATATTTTTTGTAAAATTCATTTGAATTACTTGTTTTTCAAATCACAAACTTTAGGTATAGATACATCAAACTAATCTCGATATTATGAAATGCTCATTTACTGTTTATTCATACAGACACAATATTTTATGAGCTGCCATAGCGAGTTTGCCACCTCCGTGGTTTTGAGCCATATAATGAATTACGACCGTGTTCTTAACCCTCCCCAGACACACTACAATTCGAGCACCTCCCTAGACACACCTGGGTCTATGGAGTCCTGCCGTTTTTTTACCACACTTCGAATCGTTTTAAAATCTGAAAAAATTCATGAAGGTAGATCGATATCTATAGAAAAAGAGCGTGCATTAGGTGATGGATATATATGAATTTTTATTATTGTTATTTAATGGAAATCGACACAAAACACGAGAAATACACGTATTCACTTAAAACATCATAGCTTCTTGTTAAATAAGTTTAAGAAAATTCTACTGAACGAAATGTTTCTTGACATATAGTAGATGAAAGAAAAAAAAAGGACATAATTAAACTACGAAAAAAGTATAATTATTATGACAAGAGAAAAAGTACAATTTTTTTGGAGTCGAAAATTCGTTTGAAATTACAATTTTTGGTTTGAAAGTAATGTAACTCAAAGTTTTATACGTTTTTGTGTTATTTATTATTACTTACACTTATTCTTATTAAAATAAATAAAGTAGCTGAACAAAATTACAAAATGCATTCATTGCATACATGAAGCTTGTGTTCTTCGCAAATTTTTATTTCTTCGCTCGTTAAACTAAGTGCTAACGTTTCAATAAATTTATATCTTCCCAATGCAGTGTTCGCTTCATTAAAATTGTACAAAATGTTACAATTAACTACCGCTTGATCTAATATACCGAAGAAAAGCTTCGAAGAAAATGCACACTTTTATGCTTCCGTAGACACACATGGGTCTTTGGTGTCCGCAGCCAACTTTGACAGCTCGGCAATTCACGAAGAACGGAGGACCGAGCGTGACGTTCACTACGCCAGTTCTGGATCCAAGTACAATTTTTTAAGTGGAGGTTAGAACCCGAAATATTGACGTACCTGTGCGCCCTGACGATTTTCAAAAACGGCCGGACACCAAAGACCCAGGTGTGTCTAGCGGGGGTTAATGTGAATATGATAATGTTTTTGAAATTTTTAACTTTCTGTGTGCACTAGGCGCCTAAAATGAGATTGGGAAAATTTGAAAATTTTTGTATTGCGATAACTTTTTACTTTATCATCAAATTATTATGAAACTTACAAGATATATGAATGTTGTTAAGTTGCACACTTGCATAGTCTTTTATGATCGTGCTGGTAGCCCTGTAGCTACAGCAGGTACTGAAAGTGAAAACGAAAACATTCAAACCATCGAATCTTCTAAAAAACTTCCGTTTCATACAATTAAAACTTACTAATACACAAATCTTATGCTTTGTCTACGCAGTTAAAGTAAAATTTTGGAAATTTGATGTCGGACAAGAACGGTTATCCTTTCCCAATATACCAATAATTTTAGCCTCAAAAATTTCTGTTCACGAAAACTTACGAACCAATAATCAGATGTAGTTGAAATTTACAGAATACATTGAACTTAAGTAGGACCAGGTCTGAAAGAAGCAATGTTGAATTGTGGGCAACTCTGTGCCAGTGGTGCCATCTTGAAAAATTACAAAGAAAAAAAACTGCTTTTTGCCCTATGAATTCTGACTGAGTTACCAGATTTTCATAAAATTGACAGAGTAGCTGAACCTTATTCTAAGCCGTGTTTGGTAGAAATTCGGTGCTGCCAGCTATGATAATTTTTGTGTCCTTGGTTTTGAAAATTCGCTCAGGAAAATTAAGGTTTTCCCCGTATAACGACCAGTGCAGTCATGGAATCAATACGAATTTCATACAATTAATGAAACTTACTTTAGGCATTATTCAGACCGAATCTGGTTGAAAGGCCACGATTGGGTTGCCAGATATTGTTGGTTTTGTGTTTATTTGCAATATCTTTACTAAGCGATTTAATCGTAAAATTTTCAAATGATTATGATATTGTAGTGACAGTAGACCGCAAATAATTAGTTTTGGATTATTTGAAAAAATTTACGGCTGGTAACACTAAATTTCTTTGTACTCCTATAACTTCGAACGCAGTCATTGGGTCGAGACAGAATTCACAGGGTAGGTTAATTTCAACGTGAAACAGATGTGATAAATTTTTGGTTTTGATACTGGCAAAAGGTTGCCAGCACGAATCGGTTGTGCTACCTTTGTATCAATAAATGCTTACAGTTAGTAATCATGCCGTAAACATTTACAATGAAAATAAATAACCTATTTTTCAATTCCCAAAGTTCTGCAAATTTTTCGTATCGCCGCCCCAAACATCAACCTCGGTTACAGTGCTGCCGGCACTGAGCATTTTCTTCATTGATGTTGTATGAGATGCTGCTTTGAAAATTTTTGTGATATAAGCAACTGATAGCGAATATAATTAGCAAGTGTTTTGCTCTCATAAACTTTGAAATGCATGCCAGTGGTCATATCTGAAACCTTTCCACAATATGAGTTACAAGACCAAAGTAAAACTTGGTGTTTGAAACAGTTTGGGTGTAATAAGAAGGTCGTGTGGTAGAATATGCACAAAAAATCTGCACGATTCTTCTACTGTTCTTCGAGCATAAGTGCTTCTAGCTGTTCAGGTGCGCTAGAGTTTTTTTACTAATGTTCAAAGAACATTAGTATTAAAATCGATTCGGCCAAAAATTCATATTTCCATATATATATATATATATATATATATATATATATATATATATATATATATATATATATATATATATATATATATATATATATATATATATATATATATATATATATATATATATATATATATATATGTATATATCTATATATATATATATATATATATATATATATATATATATATATATATATATATATATATATATATATATATATATATATATATATATATATAATCAAAAAATTTCAGTGCGATAATCTCGGGAACGCGCCATCCGATTGAGCTGAAACTTTCAGGATACGTTGGTGTATATGCAGAATAGGTCCACGTCTCACTAAATGTCAATTATTGTTAACCCTTTGGCGCCGGCGGCCATTTTTGTGATATTTTTAATATACCTATTATTGCGTACACAAATAATTTTCGCATAAATAAAGTTAACGAAATAAATTTCGAACGTGTTTTACATGTGAATCGGATAATGCTTTGGAATATTTCAACCCTATGTGTGCGCTGGGTGCCTAAAAAGAGAACGGGAAAATTTGAAAATTTTTAAATTGCGATAACTTTTGACAGAGCTATTCAATCATTACGAAATTTTCGGAACGTATTGATATTATTTAGTTGTAGATTTGTGTAGCTTTAAATGAGCGTGCTGGCAACCCTGTAGCTAAAACAGGCACTGAAAGTGAAAACCTCCAAATCATCGCCTCTCTTGAAAAAATGCCATTTCTTCAAGAAAAAGCCATTAACATGTACATCTTGTGCTTTGTTTACATAACCAAAAAAAAAGAGATATGGTATTACGGGCACGCCTGGTAACCCTTGCCCAATTTACCTATATTTTTAGCATCAAAAACTTCTGTTCACGGAAACTCACGATCCAATGAGCAGAATTAATTGAAGTTCACAGAATGTATTGGTCTTTAATAGGACCAGGTCTGATAGAAGTGATTTTGATATGTGGGCGATTCTGCGCCAGTGGTGCCATCTTGAAAAATCACTAAAGAAGATAATTGCTTTTAGCCCTATAAATTCTGATTGAATCTTTCGATTTTGACAAAATTCACACAATAGCTGGACCATGGACTTCAAACCATGTTTGGTAGAAATTTGGTTGAAAAATTCGGTTGGAGCTGCCAGCTATGATAATTTTGGTGTCTTAAATTTGAAAAATTAAAATTTGGAAGTGAAAACATTCAAACCATCGAATATCCTCAAAAATGTCCGTTTCTTACAATAAAACCAATCTGTATACAAATCTTATGCTTAATCTACACTTTCAAAGTAAAACATTGGAAATTTCATGTCGGAAAAGAACGGTAACCCTTTCCCAGTTAACCTATATTTTTAGCATCAAAAACTGCTGTTCACGGGAACTCACGAACCAATAATCAGGTACAACTGAAATTTACAGAATGCATTGGACTTAAGTAGAACCAGGTCTTATAGAAGCGATTTTGAATTGTGGAAGTTTGAACAGTGGTGCCATCTTGAAAAATTACATAGAAAAAAAACGGCGCTACGCGCCTCGCCGGGGGGCTTCGCCCCCCCGGACCTTCGCGATTCGCATTTTTACCAGGCTAAAACATGAAAAATATGGAACATATTTTTGAGAAAATTTTTTGAAAATTTTTAAGAAATTTTTTAAGAAAATTTTTAGAAAATTTTCAAGAAAATTTTCAAGTTAATTTTTTGAAATTTTTGGAAAATTTTTAGAAAATTTTTAAAAAAATTTTTTGAAAAAAATTTTTGAAAATTTATTGAAAATTTTTGAGAAAATTTTAAAAATTCTTAAAAATTTCATCTTTAAAATTTTCAAAAAATTTTCTTAAAAATTTTCACAAAATTTTCTTAAAAATTTTTCAAAAAATTTTCTAACAAATTTTCTTAAAATTTAAAAAAAAAAAATTTCTTAAAAATTTTCTCAAAAAATTTTCTTAAAAATTTTCTTAAAAATTTTCTAAAAATTTTCTTAAAAATTTTTCAAAAAATTTTCAAAAATTTTTCAAAAAATTTTCAAAAAATATTTCAAAAAAATTTTTTTAAAATTTTCTTAATAATTTTCTTAAACATTTTCTTAAAATTTTCTTAAAATTTTCTTAAAAATTTTCTTAAAAATTTTCTAAAAATTAAAAAAAAAAAATTTCTTAAAAATTTTCTTAAAATTTTCAAAAAATTTTCTTAAAATTTTCTAAAAATTTTCTCAAAAGAATTTTCTAAAAATGTTCAAAAAAAATTTTCATAAAATTTTCTTAAAAATTTTCTTAAAAACTTGGCGCTACGCTCCTCGCCGGGGGGCTTCGCCCCCTTGGACACCCTCCCTCACTCTATTTATAGCAACCAAGCACACACCAACACAGCCAATGTTCGTGGAACGCTTTCTGATAACGCTTTTTTATGTCGTTTTTCTATGTCGTTTTTTTCAAACAGGCTACCGTAAAAGTATGTTCCATACTAAAAACTGCTTTTTGCCCCATGAAATGTGAATAAGTAATCCGATTTTCATGAAATTGACACAATAGCTGAACCTTACTCTAAACTCTGTTTGATATAAATTTGGTTGAAAAATTCGGTTGGTGCTGCCAGCTATGGTAATTTTTGTGTCTTTGGTTTTGAAAATTCACTCAGGAAAATAAAACTTTTTGCCCTATAACTTCTAGTGCAGTCATGAAATCAATACGAATTTCATACTATTATTGGAACCTATTATAGACATTATTCAGGCCAAATATTGTTGAAAGCCACGATAGGGCTGCCAGTTATTGTTGGTTTTGTGTTTAATTGCAATATCTTTACGAAGCGGGTTTATCGTAGAATTTTCAAATGGTAATGATATTGTAGTGACAATAAACAGGAAATATTATGTTTTCGATTATTTGAAAAAACTTGCTTCACTTAACCCTAAAATTCTTTATACTCCTATAACTTCGAATGTAATATACCAGGGGGAGCAGATGTAATATATTATTGGCTTTGATACTTGCAAAAGGTTGCCAGCACGAGTCGGTTGTGCTACTTTTGTATCAATAAATGCTAACAGTTAGTATTCATACCGGGAACATTTACAATGAAAATAAATAACCAATGTTTATATTCCCAAAGTTCTGCAAATTTTTCGGATCGCAGCCCCAAACACCAACTTCAGTTACAGTGCTGCAGGCACTGAGCATTTTTTTCATTGATGTTTTATGAGATGCTGCTTTGAAAATTTTTGTGAAATAAGCAACTGAGAGTGAATATAATTAACAAGTGTTGCTCTCATAAACTTTGAAATTCATGCCACTGGTAATATCTGAAACCATTCCACCATATGAGTTATAAGACCAAAGTTAAACCTGGCGTTTGAATTAGTTGGGCAGTAATAAGCAGCTAGCGTGGTAGAATATGCACTCAAAATCTGCACGATTCTTCTACTGTTCTTCAAACATTAGTGTTTCTAGCGGTTCAGGTGCGCTAGAGTTTTTTGAATTCCAGCATGTACGGCGGAATATCGGAGAAAAGAATGATCACATCTTCGACATCTGTATTAAGATTTTCCACCTCGCTTGAGGACGTTGCATTTTCGGTAGTATGAGATTTATCAATTAGGTTGTGGAGACTCAAATTGGTGGTCACGTCTTCGGAGTCACGACTTTCATTCGCGCTTTTGTCTTTTCTTTTGGAGCAACACTTCTCTGGCGTGTTAATGAAAGGAAATGGTTCCGTTTTTTCATCGAGGATTGTAAATTCGCCTTCAAAAAATGGGTGACAAAAAATTTGAGCCCAGCTAAGTCGCAGATTTGGATCTTTTTCCAGTAAACTCTGAAAGAATTTCATGATAGGAATAGAATTCAGCCTGATGTGGAACGAATAATATAACCAGCATGAAAAATACACAATCGCCGGGTGCGAATGAAAATACTACAAAGCAGATACAAGATACGTGTCAGCAAATGTGCTTCATTCTCTGAAATTACTCCGTTTTCCCTTAAATATTTGTGAAGGTCGGTCTTAGCGAATTTTGTCACCACCACAAGCTCACTCTTCGTCTCGAATGACCCTATACATTTCAAAAATATTTGTGTGCTTGAGTTGTCGTTGCATGTCACATTCTTGGGGTAAATTTTTTGATCTTTTAGACATACGATATCCCTTCAAGACTGAATACAGAGCATTAGAGAATATCACTTCATGCCTGATGAACTTACCTTTTTAATGATTTTTATAGCAACATTACTATCTACTGCTATTTTGCATGCTTTAGAAACAAACACGAGAGAGCCTTCCGCGTCAATGTAGAATTTGTTTTGATGCGGTCAAAATCCAAAATCGTCATCACTGACAGATGAGATAGCCAGAGCCAGCTGTTCAGCAAAAGCTCTTTAAAATTTCCCATCGATGTATTTCAGCAAAACTGGCGGCTCATGCATGAACCAACAGGCTTAATGATGTCCTGTGAGAGTGAACAATAAAATACTAAATGAGAAATTTGGAAGGAAAAAAATTCAGTAAAAAAATTCTGACCAAATAAAAAGCGATTAAGCGGTTGAATCTGAAAGTGTAAGGTCATATTCCTTGATGCGAAGCAAAAAAAAATTGAAAAATTGATTGAAGTTAAAGAAAAATTAATTCCAAAAGTATTTCGGAATCCAAATAAAATAGTGTTTGGCTTATTGTCCCGTAGATTTGAAAAATTGAATTTTGAATTCTTTGGAAAGAAAAGAAGAAAAATTGGAGAAGCAAAAAGCACGCAGAGTGAAGGTCAATTATGAGTTATCAACGAAGAATTTCCTTTCGCTGACAAATCTGGGCTGGGAACTTGATGGCGAAAGTGAAAGATGCTGGTACAGTCGAGCGTGCTAAGTACTTCAGCTAAGTATTTCTTGCGTATAAATACAGCTTGCATGCATCCCCTGCCGAACGCTGCCGCCATTTCTTTCGCTGCTGCAGCGTGGCTAGGTATTCAGTCTGCCACCTCCTCCAAAATGCTAGCGTTATTTGATGTAACTTGCGCCATGGTCGTAGACCACTTTTGCTCAGCTCTGGCTCATTTCTTGGTAGTGGCTGCACTATCGCTTCTCCAATGAAAAAATGCCCCGGGGTCAACGAACTCAATTTTTCGGCATCGTTTGATATCGCATTGATTGGTCGCAAATTTAGACAAGCTTTTATATCGATTAAAACCGCGCACAATTGCTCATATGTCACTTGTTGATGCCCCAACATGCGCCACAGATGATATTTCATCGACCTCACAGCCGCCTCCTATATACCACCTTGATGTGGAGCAGCTGGCGTGATAAATTTCCACTCTCTACCTAGCACATCTAACTGCCCTAGTACTTCTGCGCTCTGCCATGTCTTCATCGCACTTCTCAATTGCTTGTCTGCAGCCATGAATGTCTTGCCGTTATCACTCCATAATTTCGCACATTGCCCTCCTTCCCGCAAAACGCCGAAAGCATGCCACAAATGCATCAGCTTCTTAGCTCGTCACTACATCCAAATGCACGGCTCTCGTCGATAAGCACATAAAAACTGCAACATAGCTCTTAGTTTCAACTTGATGCCCTGCTCTGCCCTGTCTCGCTATCATCGTGATTGGACCCGCAAAGTCCACGCCCGTATGTAAAAATGGCCTTGCTGGCTGGACTCACTCTTCAAGAAGATTGCCCATTAATTGCTCGCTCATTCGCGCATCTAATCAAGCACATGTCACGCAATTATGTACTATCCGCCGCAATGCTTTTCTCAGCTTTGGTTTCCAATATTTTTGTCGTATATATTGCATCATAAGCTGCACACCACCATGCTTAGTTTTCTGATGCGCTTTTGTCGTCAATAAATGCGCCAATCTTGACTGACGTGGTATAATAATAGGGTGTCGCTCATCGTTGCTGCACTCGGCTCTGCTGATCCTTCTCCTTACGCACAGTATATGATCATCGCTCAGAATTGGCTTCAACGCTGCTATTTTGCTCTTGCTCGGGAAGGTTTGTCTTTTTGCTCTTATGTAATCTAGCTCAATACGATAATATATCATTTGCACTTGTCGCACCCAAACATTTCGCGCTTTTTTTCTCTTCGCTCGTCGGTTGCACATTTTGCCTGTATTCATGCTCCTTCTTGCGTACATTACGTATGTACCGCAAAACATACGCCGTTATATTAATTGCTTTGCACCGGCTACTCGCTCTTTCTAGTATTGACGCCGCTCCTACAGTTATTTTCACCATGATACAACTCTGCACATTTTTAGTATCTCTGCACTCGCTCATAACTTACTCTGTATTCACACTGCTCATCAAAGATTTCGGCCATTTGGTTTCTGCTTTCTTAATCCATTTTGGCCTTTTCGACCATAGCTCATTGTTCTCTAGCTCACTTGGTTTCGCTCCTCTGCTCAATAGATCAGCTGGATTATCAGATGATCTTATATGCGCCCATGCTCCTAGCTCAGTATTACTTTGTATCGACGCTACTCTATTTGCCATATATTGCTTCAGCACATCTGGTGGCTTCTTCATCCAGTGCATTACTACCATCGAATCGCAGCACAGGAAGTATTTCTCAAGTTCGCACTCTAGCTCTTGTCGCACTTTGCTCATCATTTTGCTCAATAGCTCTGCTGCGCTCAGCTCAAGTCGTGGTATCATGGTTATCTTAATTGGCACTACACGTGATCTCGATATTACTAAAACTGTTGAAATTGCTCCTTGATCAATCTCTGCTTGAATATAAACTGCACCACCATATGCTTTCGTCGACGCATCAGCAATCCCATGCAATTGTCTTTTGTGCCTTTTGGTCATTCCAAGCCACCGTGGAAATAAAATTCTTTCCACTATCGGCAGTGCATCTCGAAGTTGCCGCCATTCATCTTGTATATCTTTTAGCAACCCTTCGTCCCAATTTAGCTTTTGTTTCCATATAGTCCTTGATCAATATCTTCGCACGCACTATCATTGGTCCCAGCAAGCCATTTGGGTCATATAATTTCGCCACTTGACTTAAAACATGCCTTATTGTGGTCACCATCGTTTCATTGCTCTTGCACACGCGGAATACTAGCACATCTCGCTCCATAATCCATCTTAACCCTAGCACCTTTGTTTCCATATCGTCGCATAGCTCCGCCGATTTTTCGCACACTTTGCTCTTGCTTTGCACCATTTGCTCTTTGCTCATCTCATGCTCTGCTTTTACATTGCCCATGCTCCGCACTACACGTTTGTTGTTTGATACTCATTTTGCTAGCTCAAATCCTGCACTTCGTAGTATACCATCAATACCCTTGCTCAGATTAATCGCTTCTTCCTCATTACTTGCACCAGTCAGACAATCGTCCATATAAAAATCGTTCAAAATAGCTCTCGCAGCTCCTGGATACTCTTGCTTGCTCTCTTTTGCACATTGCACCATTGCTCTTACTGCACTATGGGCTGACGAGGCCATTCCATATGTTGGCTCTTTGCTTGCTCTCTGCATATGGCCTAATCGCTCAGATTCTCGCATAAAGTCAATATATTGCTCTCTTAGCTCTAGCACTCGCTCTTATTTTCGCTCAAGCACCATATATCTGCGCAGCGCTATTTTTTTTGAGTCACCAATGGTCTGGATATCTGGCTTAATTGGTATCGTTATCGTATATTGCCCATGCTCATCGCGCTGATGTGTCTTTATAAACAGTTCTTCAATTTGCTCTTCCTCTTTAGTTCTTGCTCTTTTGATTTGCACCTCTTCTTGCTCCCAAAATTTTTTAACCAGCTCATCTCAGCTCTGTTGTTGCACCAATGCACTCATTTTCGCTCCTACTAAGCCCTGTCTGGCACCGCTCCCATCAATATATACCCAAGCACTGTCTGTTGTAGCACCGCACCATTTGGCCCTCGTATAATCTTAGCTCTTATCATTCTCGCCCATACATTTGCACCCACTATTATCTCAATCTCACCTGGTACCCCTTAACTTGGGTCGGCCATCGGCATGTTAAGCTTATCTTTCTTTACGTCATACTCGATCTTCTGTGATGGCGTCACAATGAGCCATCCTTCATGCGCTACTAGCAGACTGCACCATATTTGTTCGCGCGACTAACGAGATACTTGTCGTACCCGGATAAAAAAAAAGATAATTTACTCGATACTAACAACTTTATTTGCCGTTTCAAGAATACTACTCAATTATACATTTCAGTGATCTATTTATTGGTTCAGAATGCTGCGTAATTAACTCGTGCCGACATCGTTCGATTTGTGAATTTGCTTGCTTTGCTGAACTTGCAAATCGATGTCGACACGTTTTAATTTTACATGATTGAGCTAAATTCAATTTGGATACAATGCCATATGATACTACATATAATTCAACATGCTTAATACAATAGAAGTGAAGTGTGTACGTAACTCCTCCCCCCTTAAGAGTGAAGCGATGGCCAAAGGAGATTGCTTCCTGTCCCCGCAGTTAAAGTATCATCATGAGGTCTCGAGATCTGGATGACCATCTTCCTTCGTTTGACGAGATAGATGAGAATTACGCTAATGCTCAGTCCCAAGATTGTCATCGTGGACCAAGTGACGTAGTTATGCTTTTCTGTAATTATTTCCAAAGAGTTTATTGATAATCTATTTTTTGATTGTTGTAAATTTAGTTTTGGCAGGCTTAATTTCTTGGATGCGATGTGTTGAACATTTTCAGGAATTATAGGATAAATGTGTATTTTTTCCAAGAAAATGTTAGGGTTGTCTTGATAATGAATGCCGTTAATTTCGATCGTGCAGTTATGATACCGGATTAGAACTGTTCCTTGTAGGAATTGGACGTTGTTTCCACAATCAGATCTGAGCCTTGTCTTGGGTGCATTAACCATTAAAATGTGATTAGGTTGTTTCGATTAATAATGCTAATAAAAGCATTTTCCGCTGTAAAGGATAGAAATCCACCGGTGATTCTTCTGGTTCAAGGTTTACAGCTCCCTTTTGCACTAACGACTTACTCTCGTTGCCGCACACACAAATTACTTTCCCGATATACCGTCGAGGATAACTTGTAGAGCTTTCGCGATATTCCTTCGCGGATTTTATTCTATCACCAGGATACAAAGAGACCGTCAGCGTATCCTACCGACTGCGCCACTAACGAGATACTTGTCGTACCCGGATAAAAAAAAAGATAATTTACTCGATACTAACAACTTTATTTGCCGTTTCAAGAATACTACTCAATTATACATTTCAGTGATCTATTTATTGGTTCAGAATGCTGCGTAATTAACTCGTGCCGACATCGTACGATTTGTGAATTTGCTTGCTTTGCTGAACTTGCAAATCGATGTCGACACGTTTTAATTTTACATGATTGAGCTAAATTCAATTTGGATACAATGCCATATGATACTACATATAATTCAACATGCTTAATACAATAGAAGTGAAGTGTGTACGTAACTCGCGCACCGAACCATGGCTTTATCGAGACCATTACTTTTCGCTTCAATATTGTTCGCTCACCCGTTAACGTACAAATCTCGATTTCATCACTTTCTGTCTTTAGACCATGTCTTTTCACACATTTACTCGCAATCATGTTGATCTGCGATCCCGAATCGCACAACGCTCTTATCGGCCCGATCTCTGTATTGTTTATGTTTAAATGCACCATTGCCGTCGCTAGCACCGAAACGCACCTTGCACCATCTGTCTCTCTTTTTTTATTTTCGCACAAACGCTCTGCTCTCGCACTTTCAATATTTCTCTGTCCGCACATATTCGCCACACATTTTGCACTTAGCCCTTTCATTTTGCAGTTTTTACGCACTATCTCATTATTTTCACTCTCTAGCACGTAGTCTTGCACTTTATTTTCCACACCTCTTTGCTCTAATCGTCTTCTCACTATTTGCCGCGCATTACAATATTCACGTCTATTGTCAAATCGTTCATTCTTCCGCACGCTCTTTATCACTTCGCCCTTATTTTGACGCTTCGCACCATTACTATTATTTTGCTCCTTCACACGCACTTTGTTTTTTAGACCGCCCCCGCACTGTCTTTTCACCGCTCGTTCTTTGCTCTGTACATCGCCCTTGCACCGTCTTTGCACTACGCGTCCTTTGCACCGCACATTGCCCTTGCAACATATTTGCACTACGCGCCCTTTTCTCATATTGAATTAGCTACGCCATGTTCTTTGCACTTTACCTTTTCTCGCTCTTAGCTCTCCGCGCACTTTATTTTTGTCTCTCAACCTATCACGCACTACGCACTCATTGTCTTTTATTGTTAAAACCGCACCGCTTTTTCACTGCCCGTATCTTTGCATTTTTTGTTTATTATTGTTTTTACGTCGCGCACTCACGTTGCCCCAATTGTCTCGCACTATTAGCTCGCTCATTTGCACATTTTTGCACTCAAGTTTTAGTTACTTTTCACTAGGTCCCGCACTTTGACCTCCTACGCGTTTGCGCACTGCTCCACTCTCCCTCTGTGACCTCACCGGACACATCACACTATTGGGCCCCCGTAGCACTTGTCTGCACTATGCCCCGATTTCAAATAGTTGAAACACAACATTTTGTCCACAACAAACGTGCGCCTATCTCCAATATTCATCCGCAGAAATTGCTCACACCTATACAGTGGGTGATCGCCATCGTACCGTTTAAGCTTGCTCACTTGCACTCCAGCTCGCATCATCTCCTATGCTCCGCCGTTGACCTTGCTCGCTCCTTGCCCTCTGCATGACATTTCCATTGAAGCATGCGCCAATGCCTTTGCTCTTTTTTCTAAGAAATTGCACAGCTCGCGCACCGATGGGCTCGTCTTTTTTCCTCGTAAGCTCCCATTGCTCTGCCGTCTTTGGGCCAACCGTTCTATCGTCATGTACGTGATGATCGGGTCCCATGTATCGACCCCAACGCCCAGCACTTGCAGTTGCCGTATCGACTCATAGACCGTATCTACGATAGTTCATATGTTGCTGTGCCCATGCATGGTATCTCAAAAAGTGCTCGAATATGCGCCTTCCCTACCAAATACTCGTCATCGTAGACCTCCTCCAATCTCCTCCATGCCGCTTCGTATTTGGCTTCGGTCAATTGCTATGACCCTAGAACTCGGCTCGCTTCTCCTTTCACAGCTGCCAATAAATACTGCAGCTTAAAAACTGGCTTGATGCTCTTACTTAAGTGCACCGCCGATCGGAATTTGTCCCGGAACGCGCTCCATTCTCAGAACTCACTCGCAAACGTGCCCCACGTGTTTGTCACTTGCCCACGCTCCCTCAGCTCAATTTAATTCAATTCAATTCGATTTATTTCACAAAAACTCTTACATCAAAAAGCTTAGAACGCTAAATTTATGATTGTGTAATAGCCTCCTTATAAGCTAAGCTTATGGTAGGAGACTTAAACTTTTACAACTATACTAATATAAATCTATCATTAACTCAATTCATTTGATTGACTTGCATAAGAGAACGATCGCTAACGTTATACCTTTAGATTTATTCTATTACTTTTATACATAGCTGAACATAGCATCAAATTCTTCATTTGACATAGACTGGAGCCATTTTTTAACGCTATATTTAAAACGTGACAATGAATTTATATTTCTTAAAACTGTAGGGAGGTCGTTATAGCATTAAGGACCGATGTATGTAACGTATTTTTGGATTTGTGTTTTATTACAATAAGGAACAACAATTCTGTTGTAACTATGTCTAGTATCCTGATCATGGCGAATCAGATTCTATCTTTCGTATATATACGTGTAGTATAACACAGATTTCACATATAGCTTTTTGACGTCGAATACCTTAGAGTTCCAACGAGGAAAATTGACGAGGTAATTTATAGATTACTTTTAGTACGTGTTTCTGAGTCGTCTTTATATTTGCTAGGTGTGAAATATAGGTTCCACCCCAAACAGTTATGCAGTATTGCGGAGTAGACTGTATCAAAGCAAAGTATATAATTTTCAATTGGTCCTGGGTAAAGACATCACGTAACTTATAGAAAAGATATATACTACGCCTTAGCTTCGCGTTTATCATTTTCGTGTGCCTATTCCATTTAAGATATTTGTCCATAGTTACGCCACGATATTTGATTTCATCTACAACTTGTACTTCTCGACATATATCGCTGCATGGTGCATCTTCTTCGCGCCTGCATTTATGGTGATGCAGTGTCATCGTGTCATTAACTTTTACCCGCTGCTGGCGTAAGCTTAAGTAAGATCGGAAAAGATTTAGAGGTTTGTCTACAATACCGATTCTTTCCAATTTGGTTAATAGCAAATCATTGGGTACTGTGTCAAATTTTTTCCTTACATCCATAAATATTGCTAAGGGTTTATTGCTCTTATTAATTTCTTCATATAGGAAGTTTGACACATTTATTACAGCATCTTCTGTATTTAGTCCTCCGCGAAATCCGTATTGTTGTTTGGATATTATGTTATTTTTCGTGAGGTATTTGGTCAGATTGCTTTTAATACAGCGCTCAAATATCTTGGCAAAAGTCCACAGGAGTGATATTGGTCGATAATTATTAAGTTCGTAGTTGTAACCACCTTTAAATATTGGAATAATAACAGCTTTTTTGAAAACCAAAGGGAAAGTTGCTCCATCTAAACACTTATTAAGTAACTTAGCCAAGGGTGAGACAACGTCACTTTTTATTTTGTGTAATAACTTGCTATTTATACCATCCCATCCTGGTGCTGAGTTTATTTTTAATGATCCTATTATGTGAAATAATTCCTTATTAGTGATTTTATGCAAATGTAGATTTGTTTTTAGGCCACGAACGTTTGATATAGTGGGTGTTGGCAAAGCGTTATTAATGTTACGTGTTATATTCTCTCCAATGTTTATAAAATAACCATTGAAATGGTTCGCTAATATACGATTATCATTATCGTTTGCTTCCTTTGTGACATTTTGCAGTAAGCTATTGACTACTTCCGTGGTGAAGTTGTTGGCCGATTTTGATTTTGTCATTTCACTTACAATATCCCATAATTTTTACTAATGTTCGAAGAAGAACATTAGTATTAAAATCACTTTGGCCAAAAATTCATATTTCTATATATATATATATATATATATATATATGTATATATCATCAAAAAATTTCAGTGAAAAAATCTCAAGAACGCGGCATCCGATTGAACTGAAATTTTCAGGACATATTAGTGTATATGCAGAATAGTGCCAGGTCTCAAAAAAAGTTAAAAATCTCTAACACTTTGGCGCCGGCGGCCATTTTAGTGATATTTTTAATATACCTATTATTCCGTACACAAATAAGTTTTGCAAAAATAAAGTTGACGAAATAAATTTTGAACGTGTTTTACATGTGAATCGGATAATATTTTGGAAGTTTTTAACCCCATGTGTGCGCTGGGTGCCTAAAAAGAGAACGGGAAAACTTGAAAATTTTTAAATTGCGATAACTTTTGACAGAATTATTCAATCATTACAAAATTTTCAGAACATATTGGTATTATTTAGTTGTAGATTTGTGTGGCTTTTAATGAGCGTGCTAGGAACCCTGTAGCTAGGGCAGGCACTGAAAGTGAAAACCTCCAAATCATCGTCTCTCTTGAAAAAATGCAGTTTCTTCAAAAAAAATCCACTCATATGTAACTTTCGTGCTTTATTTACATAGGCAAAAAATAAAATTTGATATGGTATAACGGGCACGCCTGGTAACCCTTGCCCAATTTACCAATATTTGTAGCATCAAAAACTTTTGTTCACGGAAACTCACGATCCAATAAGCAGAATTAATTGAAATTTGCAGCGTGTGTTGGTCGTAAATAGAACCAGGTCTGATAGAAGTGATTTTGAAATGCGGGCGATTCTGTGGCAGTGGTGCCACCTTGAAAAATCACTAAAAAAGATAACTGCTTTTAGCCCTATAAATTCTGATTGAATTGTTCGCTTTTGACGAAATTCACACAGTAGCTGGACCTTCCTTCAAACCACGTTTGGTAGAAATTTAGTCGAAAAATTCGGTTGGAGCTGACAGCTATGATAATTTTGGTGTCTTAAATTTGAAAAAAATAGAAATTTGGAAGTGAAAACATTCAAACCATCGAATATCCTAAAAATGTCGGTTTCTTACAATAAAACCAATCTGTATACAAATCTTATGCTTTATCTACACGTTCAAAGTAAAACTTTGGAAATTTCATGTCGGACAAGAACGGTAACCCTCTCCCAGTTAACCTATATTTTTAGCATCAAAAATTTCTGTTCACGGGAACTCACGAACCAATAATCAGATACCATTGAAATTTACAGAATGCATTGGATTTAAGTAGGACCAGGTCTGACAGAAGCGATTTTGAATTGTGGGCAACTCTGTGCCAGTGGTGCCATCTTGAAAAATTACAAAGAAAAAAAACTGCTTTTTGCCCTATGAAATGTGAATAAGTAACCAGAATTTCATGCAATTGACACAGTAGCTGAACCTTACTCTAGTCTCTGTTTGATAGAAATTTGATTGAAAAATTCGATTGGTGCTGCCAGCAATGGTAATTTTTGTGTCTTTGGTTTTGAAAATTTGCTCAGGAAAATAAAACTTTTTGCCCTATAACTTCCAGTGCAGTCATGAAATCAATACGAATTTCATACAATTAATGGAACCTATTATAAACATTATTCAGACCACATTTGGTTGAAAGGCCACGATAGGGTTGCCAGCTGTTGTTGGTTTTGTGTTTGTTTGCAATATCTTTATTAAGCGGTTTTATCGTAGAATTTTCAATTGGTAATGATATTGTAGTGACAATAAACAGCAAATAATAAGCTTTCGATTATTTCAAAAAACTCGCTGCAGGTAACCCTTAGTTTCTTTATACTCCTATAACTTCGAATGTAATATAACAACGAGAAGCAGATGTAATATATTCTTGGCTTTGATACTGGCGAAAGGTTGCCAGCACGAGTCGGTTGTGCTACTTTTGTATCAATAAATGCTTACAGTTAGTATTCATACCGGAAACATTTACAATGAAAATAAATAACCAATGTTTCAATTCCCAAAGTTCTGCAAATTTTTCGGATCGCAACCCCAAACACCAACTTCAGTTACAGTGCTGCAGGCACTGAGCATTTTCTTCATTAATGTTATATGAGATGCTGCTTTAAAAATTTTGTGAAATAAGCAACTGATAACGAATATAATTAACCCGTGTTTTGCTCTCATAAACGTTGAAATTCATGCCATTGGTAATATCTGAAACCGTCTACCATATGAGTTATAATGCATTCTTGAGACCAAAGTAAAACGTGGCATTTGAAACAGTTTGGCCGTAATAAGCAGCTCATGTGGTGGAATATGCACCCAAAACCTGCACAATTCTTCTACTGTTCTTCGAACATTAGTGTTTCTAGCGCACCTAGACGCGCTAGAGTTTTTATTATTGTTATTGGAGTTGTTTATTAATCGTTGATAATAATTTCTTTTCGCCTTTCGCTTGATAATTTCTCATTTATTTCTGAATTTTTTATAACGTGACTGTAATTTGATATTAAAGGATTCTCTATTCAATGCTTTTTTGAGTTTGTCTCTCTTTCTAATATACGTTATGATTCCCAAGGACATCCATTGTTTAAGCGGCGCGTATTTATTGGGAGTAGTTTCGAAAGAGGTTGATTCATCAATGATTTTTTTAATCTGCATTATGAATTTATATGCAGATATATTAGCATTGTCTTCAATGTTTAGAAAGTGATTCCAATCAACTAGTCCAATTTTGAGTTTCATTTCGTCGTATTTTATTCTTTTTAACACCTTGATTTCTGTGTTTTTGGCTGTTTCTATTAGGTTTTTGTTAGCTTCGATTTTAAGTAAAATAGTATAATGGTCCGTTATACTATTTTCTAATATAATTGATGTAACGACATTAAATTGAGAACTTATCCGTTTTCTTAGAAGAACATGGTCGATGCAGGAGCTACTATTACCATCAATTCGAGTAGGCTTGTTGACGTACGAAAAAAAACCTAAACTATTAAGTGCGGTCAGATAATTGTTTGTCGTACTCGAGTTGTCTAATAAGTTGATGTTAATATAGCTTATAATTACGTCAATATCAACGTTATTGTTATCTGAAACCTTACTTTAAATATCTGAGGTAAAACTATCATTATCTATAGTGGGCGATTTATAAATTGCTAGTACTCTTATGCTTTTGCTGTTCGTCGTTTCTATCATTAGCTGTAGTCCTGTCATGTATTCTGAGCTAACTTTTTCGCACTTGTGGCTAATTCTCTGGTTTATGTTTACTATTACTCCGTCATTTTTATTAACGCATTGCTCTGTATAATACAAACTGTACTTAGGGATTTGTAAAAAAGGAGCTATATGGCTGAAATCTGTAGCGTAACTATTATGGTGTGTTTCCGATAAAATAATAACATCCATAGTATTGTTCAGCTCACTTAGCAAAACTTTTAGCTCATCAACATTTTTCTTGATACTCCTAATGTTCAAATGAAGAATTTTAATGCTCGTGTTTAATGTTCGATCGAAAATCCGTTTACAATCTTTGGAACAATTTGCAACATACGTTTCAATATCTTTATGGTCTGAAAATTCTGTTTGAAAAATCATTTAAAAATATAAATAATTAATAAAAAGTATTATATAATAAAAATATCAGTTTACACAAATTGCAAGATCAAGTATTTACTTTAAGTGGTCAGTATGTAGATCCGATTCACAGTTGATTCTATAAACTATTCCTTCCTCAGTGTTCCTAATTAATATTTGGTCATCCCGAACCCAAACAAATTTAAACGAGCTGTCTTTAGCGAACTGGTTTGTTAAGAACAGAAGCCTCTTGTTCGTTTTCGTAAGATGATAATTTATGTAGAATTTAGTTGGCGGTAAATTTTCGTCAAGATTCTTACAAAGAAGGGTATGCTTATACGTTTTAGTTTTCTCCAGGCAGATGTTCCTGTTTTAATTAGAAGCAAAGCGTGCTTTTATTACTCCTGGCTTGTTATTCCTTTGTTGATGTTGCGTAAGCCTCTTTGCAAGACTAGGCTTGGCCTCATCTCCCTGTATGTTTAGTAAATTGGCAACTTTGTTTAAGACAGCAGGTATGTTTTCTTTCGGCGTCTCCACTAGTCCGTTTATTTCAACTTCACATTGTAATCTATCCTGTTCCAATATTTTGATTTGTTGTGTGAGGGATTCGATTTGCTTTTTAAAGTTCGCATTTTCTGCAGCCAAATTATCACATACGCTCATAAGACTATCCATTTTTTTACTATATATATCCATTTGTGTATTGTATTCATCCAGTTTGTTGCAACAGTAATCCAATGATTTTCTATATTCTTCAAGTTCACTTATAAAGAATCGTTTTATTTCAATTAATTGCTGTGTGTGTAAACGCATTTCGTTTTTGATTTCAATCATGTTAGTTTTCATTGTACTATCTCTATCATCTGCGTCATCAGTGTTATTATTTCCAATCGACACATTAGTTTCATTGTTTTGACTTGCCCCAGGTTTCATTTTACATTGTTGACATTGCCAGTTCTTTTTCCAGTCTTTGCTGAGTTTTCTGAAATTATTTTCTGGGAATCCCGCGCAATAGAGATGCAAACTTTTATTGCAGGTAATACACTCTAGACATTCTGTCTTCTCTACAATATTTTCCCTGTATTTCTTACAGTTTAGTATATTCGATATTGTTGACATAATTGATCAAAAGCTTCGTTGCTGCCTGCCGAAGGTGTTTCGAATACCACTGTGTTCCTGTTAGCTTTATTGATGGCTGTATCAGCTGATGTAAGCTTAATGCGTAGGTGGCGCTGATCCTCGTTAACTTTGATGGTAGTTGTAGCAACTTTTAAGCTTACTTAGTGGGTGGTGTTGATCCTCGTTAATTTGATGGTGGTTGGATCAACTCAACGTAGGCTTAATCAGTATGTGAAATATTGACTAAGCCAGACACTGATTCTCTTTGTTTAGATTATGTAAACAACTTTGATATCAATTGATCAATTCACAAACAAGATTTTACAATTAGAACGTTACCTTGATATTAATTTCAACCAGCTCCTTTGCCTTAAATATTCCACTGCACTCTGCGTTCAAAAAACGGTAGCTGCTTTCAATTTCGTACAGGTAACCAGGAGCGATCGATTTTCCGTGTTTGCACTTTGACAGATTGACTTTGCTCAATTTGCACATCGCTCTCATGCACCGTTGTTCCTTGCACCACCTCGCTCAGCTCCGTCTCACTTTGCTCCGCACATGACAATAGCGCCGTCTTTGTCTCAAAGTATTCTAGTTCTACCCGCTCATATAACGCCGCCTCGCTCTCTACATCGCGCCCTACCTAACGGCCGAGCACATGATGCGCCTTTTCAAACTTCGCCCAAGCTCCTTCTAAAGTTTGCAATCGCGCTTTCAAATTCACCGACGGCACTGCTCTCGCGCCCTCACTAACTGCAAACGCCCGTGCTCGCGCTATGCTTGCAGCATAGGTATTACGCTCTGCTTCCGACATTATTACTCTTTACAACTCGAAATAAATCTACTTTAAATCACCGTTTATAGTTTTCGACAATTATTCGTTTACTTTTTTTATTCTCGACCGCTTCCGCTCACTAATTATAAAACAATAACATACATACCATGCTACGCACCTTTAATAGGCATTCCTTTAACCCATTTACCATATTTACCATGCACCTTTTACCTAAATTCATGCACATTATATCCAGGCCTGGATTTACAAATACATTCGCAAGTGTGCAAAACATTCTCAGCCCATGCTCTTTATCTTCAATTTCCATGCACCTTCGCTCTATACATTTCGCTTGGGCTATGTGATGCGATAGCCCAAGCTCTACTTCGCACATCTCCACACACATACATACATACAACGTTCTATGCACGCTATGCCTACCACCTATGCCTCGTAGAAGTACGGGCCGTCATGCAGAATGATGACGTCACAGTAATAGGCCAAAATGTCGTGAAAAACACACGCAGTCTTATGGGACGTCCGCGAGAAAATGTTTATTGTACAGGTTGTGTTAAAGTTAGTGAAATGAAAATAAAGTGAGGTGTGCGGTACAAAGTAAGTGAACAGCTACAACACAAATTAATGCGGTGCGCGCGGTGTAATTGGAAAAATTCGCTACGAAATGTTTATCAGTCTTTGCTAGTGTTCAATATCAACATTGAACAATCATTGTTAACGTACAAATGCAATAATGCAACGTACTCAGCACATTCTTCGCTGTGTGCATCTTCATTGCATTGCTCGAAGACATAACAATGTTTACGCTTGAGCATTTGCAATGCAACGAAAAGATGTAACCTGATCATCTTGCATATCGTCTGCGTAAACTTCTAAGTACGTTAATGCAACGGTGATCACGTTATATCTTCACATTGTCTATTTTTCATATTGTCTATTTTTCGCAAATGGGTATAGCCAAAACATTGGAATTTGCATGATATGCTTACTCCTGAAAAATTCAAGTGTGTACTTAAGTTAGATTCATAGCGAGAAAATGATCAGTCTTGAATGGACAATCAAATCGAGCGGATTAGTAAAATAAAGTTATTTGAAACAGTACAGAGTTCTTTTTGGTGGTTCGTCAATGTTTAAAAATAAGGAATAAACTTTCAATTGGTGCTTCGACCAATTGATTGGTTTTATTTCAACATCGATCAATCAATTGGTGCTTCGACCAATTGATTGGTTTTATTTCAACAAATTTCAATTGGTGCTTCGACCAATTGAAAGTACCAAATTGGGACAATCAATCAATTGGTGCTTCGACCAATTGATTGGCTTTATTTCAACACCTTCCAATTGGTGCTTCGACCAATTGAAAGTAGCAAGTTGGGAAATCAATCAATTGGTGCTTCGACCAATTGATTGGCTTCATTTCAACGCCTTGCAAATTGGTGCTTCGACCAATTGAAGGTATCACTTGTGACAGGCAATCACTTGGTGTTTTAACCAATTGATTGCATAACAAGTCTACGCAAAATAGCGTAGACATAAATTTTGGTGACCCCGACGTGATTTTCAGATCAAAAGGTGTCTGAGCAGGTCCAACATGGCAGACATTATTTTAAAGCAGACCCAAAAGGGTGCGGATATTCAGCGAATTATTGCCAATTTTAATAAGAAGACCGAAGACCGAAAACGATCAAAGTCTTATTTTGAAGTCCGCTTACAACGACTTGATGAAGCATGGCATGACTTCCAAGAAGGGCATGGTCAACTTGAGGCAAGTGATCTTCCACCCGAACATGACTATTTCGGAAAGGATTATTACGGGGAGATCAACCGGCTTCTCGACAAATATCGTCACATTTTTATGGACGCTATAAAAGCTTTCGGGATTGCTACAGTTCAAGCTCCCGAAGCTGCTCAGGTGAAAATGCCAGTAGATGCATCCGAAGGTAGAGAAGTTGAACGAAATATTCGACGACAGAGAGCGCTTACCCATTCATTAAAGCGATTGGTCAGCAGTTTAGATCGAACAACTGATGATCAGCCTACCCATTACTACGAGGTATCGATCACAACTCTCAGAGAGCTCTGGAGTCAAATTGCTGCTACAAATCTTTAGATTTGGGAAATTTCGTGTGACCCTATAGCATTAGGGTACGATTTCGAAGAGTATCTTCATCTCGAGGATGAAGTATGGAAAATGACTTTCGGGTTGTCTTTAAGATTAACTGGCAGAACGACAAGTGAACCACATGCAGGGCGACACACCGCACAGCCGATGCCAGTTCAGCTTCTAACGATATCGATCCATAAGTTTGACGGCGACTATGCAAAATGGCGACCATTCGCTGATCTATTTGCACAGCTAGTGCACGTAAAAAACATAGGGAACTGCCAAAAGATGTGGTATTTAAAGACCAATCTAACTGGCGAAGCTGAGAAACTCGTGAGACACCTTCCCTTGCCAAACGAGAACTATCATACATCTTGGGAGCTACTTCATAAAAGGTATGAGAACAAGCGTTTGTTAGTTGCCACGTTGATTAGACGACTGGTATCTCAATCAAATGTGGGCTCCGATGCTTCATCGGCCGCCATTAAAGCACTGCACGACACTACGTGCGAGTGTCTGCTTGGATTGGAGAACCTCGGCTTGTCCATAGAGTCCTGGGATCCAATCCTTTTACACATTTTGTCAAACAATCTGGACAAAGCTACTCATCTGCTCTATGAACAGTCCCTAGAAAATCCAAAGGGGCTACAGAGTATGAAACACTTTTTGGAATTTTTGCAAACAAGATTTCAAACCTTAGAGGCACTTGGCTTGAAGACCAGGTTCACCAACGAAACGCAGCAAACATGAAAGGAAACAAGAATTCTTGCATCGGTAGTTTCCGGAACGTTGTGTGTAGTGTGCCACAAAAGGCATCCACTTTACGCATGCAATGTCTTCCTGAGCTGCGTGCCGGCCGAGGGAATCCAGATTGTACGCAACAACAACTTGTGCTTAAATTGCCTGAAACCTGGTCATCGATCGAACACTTGTGAAGGTGGAACATGTCCCAAGTGTGCAAGGAAACACAATACCTTGCTTCATCTGCCCGAGGTATCGACCAAAGGCACAATAACCGGCAAAACTAAGCAACCAAAGGCACCTTCATCGACACACTTGAAGCAGCCAGAGCAAGTGATCGTACTTGCGGCACAGGGCAATCGATGTAATAGCCGGTACGTTCTCCTGAGTACGGCCAGGGTTATATTGGTCTCAGAAAATGGACGTGAGGTAGAGTGTCGAGCTCTTTTGGACTCGGGATCCCAAGTGAATCTTATTTCAAACCGAATCATTAAGAAATTGGGAGTCGCGGTGAGTCCTGATGCCATGCATATTCAAGGCATTGGAAGTGCCAGCCAGCGCACACAGCGTCGAGTCAACCTGGAGCTGAAATCAAGAACCACTGGGTTTTAATGAGCGTGCTGGCAACCCTGTAGCTAGGGCAGGCACTGAAAGTGAAAACCTCCAAATCGTCGTCTCTCTTGAAAAAATGCCGTTTCTTCAAAAAAAATCCACTCATATGTAACTTTCGTGCTTTATTTACATAGGCAAAAAATAAAATTTGATATGGTATAACGGGCACGCCTGGTAACCCTTGCCCAATTTACCTATATTTGTAGCATCAAAAACTTTTGTTCACGGAAACTCACGATCCAATTAGCAGAATTAATTGAAATTTGCAGCATGTATTGGTCGTAAATAGGACCAGGTCTGATAGAAGTGATTTTGAAATGCGGGCGATTCTGTGGCAGTGGTGCCACCTTGAAAAATCACTAAATAAGATAACTGCTTTTAGCCCTATAAATTCTGATTGAATTGTTCGCTTTTGACGAAATTCACACAGTAGCTGGACCTTCCTTCAAACCACGTTTGGTAGAAATTTAGTTGAAAAATTCGGTTGGAGCTGCCAGCTATGATAATTTTGGTGTCTTAAATTTGAAAAAAATAAAAATTTGGAAGTGAAAACATTCAAACCATCGAATATCCTAAAAATGTCGGTTTCTTACAATAAAACCAATCTGTATACAAATCTTATGCTTTATCTACACGTTCAAAGTAAAACTTTGGAAATTTCATGTCAGACAAGAACGGTAACACTTTCCCAGTTAACCTATATTTTTAGCATCAAAAATTTCTGTTCACGGGAACTCACGAACCAATAATCAGATACCATTGAAATTTACAGAATGCATTGGATTTAAGTAGGACCAGGTCTGACAGAAGCGATTTTGAATTGTGGGCAACTCTGTGCCAGTGGTGCCATCTTGAAAAATTACAAAGAAAAAAAACTGCTTTTTGCCCTATGAAATGTGAATAAGTAACCAGATTTTCATGCAATTGACACAGTAGCTGAACCTTACTCTAGTCTCTGTTTGATAGAAATTTGATTGAAAAATTCGATTGGTGCTGCCAGCAATGGTAATTTTTGTGTCTTTGGTTTTGAAAATTTGCTCAGGAAAATAAAACTTTTTGCCCTATAACTTCCAGTGCAGTCATGAAATCAATACGAATTTCATACAATTAATGGAACCTATTATAAACATTATTCAGACCACATTTGGTTGAAAGGCTACGATAGGGTTGCCAGCTGTTGTTGGTTTTGTGTTTGTTTGCAATATCTTTATTAAGCGGTTTTATCGTAGAATTTTCAATTGGTAATGATATTGTAGTGACAATAAACAGCAAATAATAAGCTTTCGATTATTTCAAAAAACTCGCTGCAGGTAACCCTTAGTTTCTTTATACTCCTATAACTTCGAATGTAATATAACAACGAGAAGCAGATGTAATATATTCTTGGCTTTGATACTGGCGAAAGGTTGCCAGCACGAGTCGGTTGTGCTACTTTTGTATCAATAAATGCTTACAGTTAGTATTCATACCGGAAACATTTACAATGAAAATAAATAACCAATGTTTCAATTCCCAAAGTTCTGCAAATTTTTCGGATCGCAACCCCAAACACCAGCTTCAGTTACAGTGCTGCAGGCACTGAGCATTTTCTTCATTAATGTTATATGAGATGCTGCTTTAAAAATTTTGTGAAATAAGCAACTGATAACGAATATAATTAACCCGTGTTTTGCTCTCATAAACGTTGAAATTCATGCCATTGGTAATATCTGAAACCGTCTACCATATGAGTTATAATGCATTCTTGAGACCAAAGTAAAACGTGGCATTTGAAACAGTTTGGCCGTAATAAGCAGCTCATGTGGTGGAATATGCACCCAAAACCTGCACAATTCTTCTACTGTTCTTTGAACATTAGTGTTTCTAGCGCACCTAGACGCGCTAGAGTTTTTATTATTGTTATTGGAGTTGTTTATTAATCGTTGATAATAATTTCTTTTCGCCTTTCGCTTGATAATTTCTCATTTATTTCTGAATTTTTTATAACGTGACTGTAATTTGATATTAAAGGATTCTCTATTCAATGCTTTTTTGAGTTTGTCTCTCTTTCTAATATACGTTATGATTCCCAAGGACATCCATTGTTTAAGCGGCGCGTATTTATTGGGAGTAGTTTCGAAAGAGGTTGATTCATCAATGATTTTTTTAATCTGCATTATGAATTTATATGCAGATATATTAGCATTGTCTTCAATGTTTAGAAAGTGATTCCAATCAACTAGTCCAATTTTGAGTTTCATTTCGTCGTATTTTATTCTTTTTAACACCTTGATTTCTGTGTTTTTGGCTGTTTCTATTAGGTTTTTGTTAGCTTCGATTTTAAGTAAAATAGTATAATGGTCCGTTATACTATTTTCTAATATAATTGATGTAACGACATTAAATTGAGAACTTATCCGTTTTCTTAGAAGAACATGGTCGATGCAGGAGCTACTATTACCATCAATTCGAGTAGGCTTGTTGACGTACGAAAAAAAACCTAAACTATTAAGTGCGGTCAGATAATTGTTTGTCGTACTCGAGTTGTCTAATAAGTTGATGTTAATATAGCTTATAATTACGTCAATATCAACGTTATTGTTATCTGAAACCTTACTTTAAATATCTGAGGTAAAACTATCATTATCTAAAGTGGGCGATTTATAAATTGCTAGTACTCTTATGCTTTTGCTGTTCGTCGTTTCTATCATTAGCTGTAGTCCTGTCATGTATTCTGAGCTAACTTTTTCGCACTTGTGGCTAATTCTCTGGTTTATGTTTACTATTACTCCGTCATTTTTATTAACGCATTGCTCTGTATAATACAAACTGTACTTAGGGATTTGTAAAAAAGGAGCTATATGGCTGAAATCTGTAGCGTAACTATTATAGTGTGTTTCCGATAAAATAATAATATCCATAGTATTGTTCAGCTCACTTAGCAAAACTTTTAGCTCATCAAAATTTTTCTTGATACTCCTAATGTTCAAATGAAGAATTTTAATGCTCGTGTTTAATGTTCGATCGAAAATCCGTTTACAATCTTTGGAACAATTTGCAACATACGTTTCAATATCTTTATGGTCTGAAAATTCTGTTTGGAAAATCATTTAAAAATATAAATAATTAATAAAAAGTATTATATAATAAAAATATCAGTTTACACAAATTGCAAGATCAAGTATTTACTTTAAGTGGTCAGTATGTAGATCCGATTCACAGTTGATTCTATAAACTATTCCTTCCTCAGTGTTCCTAATTAATATTTGGTCATCCCGAACCCAAACAAATTTAAACGAGCTGTCTTTAGCGAACTGGTTTGTTAAGAACAGAAGCCTCTTGTTCGTTTTCGTAAGATGATAATTTATGTAGAATTTAGTTGGCGGTAAATTTTCGTCAAGATTCTTACAAAGAAGGGTATGCTTATACGTTTTAGCTTTCTCCAGCCAGATGTTCCTGTTTTAATTAGAAGCAAAGCGTGCTTTTATTACTCCTGGCTTGTTATTCCTTTGTTGATGTTGCGTAAGCCTCTTTGCAAGACTAGGCTTGGCCTCATCTCCCTGTATGTTTAGTAAATTGGCAACTTTGTTTAAGACAGCAGGTATGTTTTCTTTCGGCGTCTCCACTAGTCCGTTTATTTCAACTTCACATTGTAATCTATCCTGTTCCAATATTTTGATTTGTTGTGTGAGGGATTTGATTTGCTTTTTAAAGTTCGCATTTTCTGCAGCCAAATTATCACATACGCTCATAAGGCTATCCATTTTTTACTATATATATCCATTTGTGTATTGTATTCATCCAGTTTGTTGCAACAGTAATCCAATGATTTTCTATATTCTTCAAGTTCACTTATAAAGAATCGTTTTATTTCAATTAATTGCTGTGTGTGTAAACGCATTTCGTTTTTGATTTCAATCATGTTAGTTTTCATTGTACTATCTCTATCATCTGCGTCATCAGTGTTATTATTTCCAATCGACACATTAGTTTCATTGTTTTGACTTGCCCCAGGTTTCATTTTACATTGTTGACATTGCCAGTTCTTTTTCCAGTCTTTGCTGAGTTTTCTGAAATTATTTTCTGGGAATCCCGCGCAATAGAGATGCAAACTTTTATTGCAGGTAATACACTCTAGACATTCTGTCTTCTCTACAATATTTTCCCTGTATTTCTTACAGTTTAGTATATTCGATATTGTTGACATAATTGATCAAAAGCTTCGTTGCTGCCTGCCGAAGGTGTTTCGAATACCACTGTGTTCCTGTTAGCTTTATTGATGGCTGTATCAGCTGATGTAAGCTTAATGCGTAGGTGGCGCTGATCCTCGTTAACTTTGATGGTAGTTGTAGCAACTTTTAAGCTTACTTAGTGGGTGGTTTTGATCCTCGTTAATTTGATGGTGGTTGGATCAACTCAACGTAGGCTTAATCAGTATGTGAAATATTGACTAAGCCAGACACTGATTCTCTTTGTTTAGATTATGTAAACAACTTTGATATCAATTGATCAATTCACAAACAAGATTTTACAATTAGAACGTTACCTTGATATTAATTTCAACCAGCTCCTTTGCCTTAAATATTCCACTGCACTCTGCGTTCAAAAAACGGTAGCTGCTTTCAATTTCGTACAGGTAACCAGGAGCGATCGATTTTCCGTGTTTGCACTTTGACAGATTGACTTTGCTCAATTTGCACATCGCTCTCATGCACCGTTGTTCCTTGCACCACCTCGCTCAGCTCCGTCTCACTTTGCTCCGCACATGACAATAGCGCCGTCTTTGTCTCAAAGTATTCTAGTTCTACCCGCTCATATAACGCCACCTCGCTCTCTACATCGCGCCCTACCTAACGGCCGAGCACATGATGCGCCTTTTCAAACTTCGCCCAAGCTCCTTCTAAAGTTTGCAATCGCGCTTTCAAATTCACCGCCGGCACTGCTCTCGCGCCCTCACTAACTGCAAACGCCCGTGCTCGCGCTATGCTTGCAGCATAGGTATTACGCTCTGCTTCCGACATTATTACTCTTTACAACTCGAAATAAATCTACTTTAAATCACCGTTTATAGTTTTCGACAATTATTCGTTTACTTTTTTTATTCTCGACCGCTTCCGCTCACTAATTATAAAACAATAACATACATACCATGCTACGCACCTTTAATAGGCATTCCTTTAACCCATTTACCATATTTACCATGCACCTTTTACCTAAATTCATGCACATTATATCCAGGCCTGGATTTACAAATACATTCGCAAGTGTGCAAAACATTCTCAGCCCATGCTCTTTATCTTCAATTTCCATGCACCTTCGCTCTATACATTTCGCTTGGGCTATGTGATGCGATAGCCCAAGCTCTACTTCGCACATCTCCACACACATACATACATACAACGTTCTATGCACGCTATGCCTACCACCTATGCCTCGTAGAAGTACGGGCCGTCATGCAGAATGATGACGTCACAGTAATAGGCCAAAATGTCGTGAAAAACACACGCAGTCTTATGGGACGTCCGCGAGAAAATGTTTATTGTACAGGTTGTGTTAAAGTTAGTGAAATGAAAATAAAGTGAGGTGTGCGGTACAAAGTAAGTGAACAGCTACAACACAAATTAATGCGGTGCGCGCGGTGTAATTGGAAAAATTCGCTACGAAATGTTTATCAGTCTTTGCTAGTGTTCAATATCAACATTGAACAATCATTGTTAACGTACAAATGCAATAATGCAACGTACTCAGCACATTCTTCGCTGTGTGCATCTTCATTGCATTGCTCGAAGACATAACAATGTTTACGCTTGAGCATTTGCAATGCAACGAAAAGATGTAACCTGATCATCTTGCATATCGTCTGCGTAAACTTCTAAGTACGTTAATGCAACGGTGATCACGTTATATCTTCACATTGTCTATTTTTCATATTGTCTATTTTTCGCAAATGGGTATAGCCAAAACATTGGAATTTGCATGATATGCTTACTCCTGAAAAATTCAAGTGTGTACTTAAGTTAGATTCATAGCGAGAAAATGATCAGTCTTGAATGGACAATCAAATCGAGCGGATTAGTAAAATAAAGTTATTTGAAACAGTACAGAGTTCTTTTTGGTGGTTCGTCAATGTTTAAAAATAAGGAATAAACTTTCAATTGGTGCTTCGACCAATTGATTGGTTTTATTTCAACATCGATCAATCAATTGGTGCTTCGACCAATTGATTGGTTTTATTTCAACAAATTTCAATTGGTGCTTCGACCAATTGAAAGTACCAAATTGGGACAATCAATCAATTGGTGCTTCGACCAATTGATTGGTTTTATTTCAACACCTTCCAATTGGTGCTTCGACCAATTGAAAGTAGCAAGTTGGGAAATCAATCAATTGGTGCTTCGACCAATTGATTGGCTTCATTTCAACGCCTTGCAAATTGGTGCTTCGACCAATTGAAGGTATCACTTGTGACAGGCAATCACTTGGTGTTTTAACCAATTGATTGCATAACAAGTCTACGCAAAATAGCGTAGACATAAATTTTGGTGACCCCGACGTGATTTTCAGATCAAAAGGTGTCTGAGCAGGTCCAACATGGCAGACATTATTTTAAAGCAGACCCAAAAGGGTGCGGATATTCAGCGAATTATTGCCAATTTTAATAAGAAGACCGAAGACCGAAAACGATCAAAGTCTTATTTTGAAGTCCGCTTACAACGACTTGATGAAGCATGGCATGACTTCCAAGAAGGGCATGGTCAACTTGAGGCAAGTGATCTTCCACCCGAACATGACTATTTCGGAAAGGATTATTACGGGGAGATCAACCGGCTTCTCGACAAATATCGTCACATTTTTATGGACGCTATAAAAGCTTTCGGGATTGCTACAGTTCAAGCTCCCGAAGCTGCTCAGGTGAAAATGCCAGTAGATGCATCCGAAGGTAGAGAAGTTGAACGAAATATTCGACGACAGAGAGCGCTTACCCATTCATTAAAGCGATTGGTCAGCAGTTTAGATCGAACAACTGATGATCAGCCTACCCATTACTACGAGGTATCGATCACAACTCTCAGAGAGCTCTGGAGTCAAATTGCTGCTACAAATCTTTAGATTTGGGAAATTTCGTGTGACCCTATAGCATTAGGGTACGATTTCGAAGAGTATCTTCATCTCGAGGATGAAGTATGGAAAATGACTTTCGGGTTGTCTTTAAGATTAACTGGCAGAACGACAAGTGAACCACATGCAGGGCGACACACCGCACAGCCGATGCCAGTTCAGCTTCTAACGATATCGATCCATAAGTTTGACGGCGACTATGCAAAATGGCGACCATTCGCTGATCTATTTGCACAGCTAGTGCACGTAAAAAACATAGGGAACTGCCAAAAGATGTGGTATTTAAAGACCAATCTAACTGGCGAAGCTGAGAAACTCGTGAGACACCTTCCCTTGCCAAACGAGAACTATCATACATCTTGGGAGCTACTTCATAAAAGGTATGAGAACAAGCGTTTGTTAGTTGCCACGTTGATTAGACGACTGGTATCTCAATCAAATGTGGGCTCCGATGCTTCATCGGCCGCCATTAAAGCACTGCACGACACTACGTGCGAGTGTCTGCTTGGATTGGAGAACCTCGGCTTGTCCATAGAGTCCTGGGATCCAATCCTTTTACACATTTTGTCAAAAAATCTGGACAAAGCTACTCATCTGCTCTATGAACAGTCCCTAGAAAATCCAAAGGGGCTACAGAGTATGAAACACTTTTTGGAATTTTTGCAAACAAGATTTCAAACCTTAGAGGCACTTGGCTTGAAGACCAGGTTCACCAACGAAACGCAGCAAACATGAAAGGAAACAAGAATTCTTGCATCGGTAGTTTCCGGAACGTTGTGTGTAGTGTGCCACAAAAGGCATCCACTTTACGCATGCAATGTCTTCCTGAGCTGCGTGCCGGCCGAGGGAATCCAGATTGTACGCAACAACAACTTGTGCTTAAATTGCCTGAAACCTGGTCATCGATCGAACACTTGTGAAGGTGGAACATGTCCCAAGTGTGCAAGGAAACACAATACCTTGCTTCATCTGCCCGAGGTATCGACCAAAGGCACGATAACCGGCAAAACTAAGCAACCAAAGGCACCTTCATCGACACACTTGAAGCAGCCAGAGCAAGTGATCGTACTTGCGGCACAGGGCAATCGATGTAATAGCCGGTACGTTCTCCTGAGTACGGCCAGGGTTATATTGGTCTCAGAAAATGGACGTGAGGTAGAGTGTCGAGCTCTTTTGGACTCGGGATCCCAAGTGAATCTTATTTCAAACCGAATCATTAAGAAATTGGGAGTCGCGGTGAGTCCTGATGCCATGCATATTCAAGGCATTGGAAGTGCCAGCCAGCGCACACAGCGTCGAGTCAACCTGGAGCTGAAATCAAGAACCACTGGGTTCTCCGAACACTTTGAAGCGTTTGTGCTAGACCAAATAGTACCACCACAGCCAACACAAAGCATAAACCCTGAGAAGTGGGGTATTCCACGGAATGTTACCTTAGTTGATCCAGAATTTCACATGGTAAAAAACATTGACGTACTTATTGGTGCCGAGTTCTTCTACCAAATCCTAGCAGTGGGACAGATAAAGCTAGCATCGGGACTTCCGACACTACAAAACACAGTGTTTGGATATATCGTCTCAGGAAATGTTAGCCTCAACACTAGATCAGAAGCAGTCTGTGGTGTTGGTGTGACTCAAGAACAACTAAGCCATTCGATCGAAAAGTTCTGGAAGATTGAAGAAATTACCAATATTGCCTCTACTCTTTCTACCTCTGAAAAGGCTTGCGAGCGGCATTTCAATGAAACGATACAACGACTACCTAGTGGTCGATTTATGACCACACTGCCGTTCGCAAGGAGCCCTGATTGCTTGGGAAATTCTAAAGACATGGCACTGCGTAGATTTTACGCTCTCGAAAAGAAGCTCGCTATGGACGAAGAGTTACGACAACAATACATTCAGTTCATGGAAGACTATTACCAAATGGGCCACATGGAGGAAGTTGACATCAAGAACATCAAATCCCCACATTATTTTTTGCCCCACCATAGCGTAATGAAGCCAGATAGCAGTACCACGAAACTCCGCGTGGTCTTTGATGCGTCCGCCAAAACAAGCGCGAACATTTCATTAAATGACATATTACTTGTGGGCCCAACCGTACAAAGTGACCTGTTGACAATCTTACTCCGTTTTCGCTTACCGCACTATGTGTTCACGGCGGATATACAACAAATGTATCGACAAGTTCTTATCCGACCTAGTGATCGTAGCTTCCAATTAATATTCTGGCGAAGAGAAGTCAATCAGCTTATCAAATGCTACCAGCTTTCTACTGTGACCTATGGCACTGCATCAGCTCCGTATCTGGCAACCAAGGCACTTCAACGCCTAGCATTTGACGAACGAAATACATATCCAGAAGGATCAAAAGTACTAGCGCGAGACTTCTATGTTGATGATGTAATAACAGGTTTCAACACCCTGTCAGAAGCAATCACCGCTCAGAGCGAACTCATAAGTATGCTAAAAAAGGCAGGCTTTAAATTGCGCAAGTGGTGTACGAACCATCCAAGACTACTGCAGAATATTCCACCAGCTGAACAAGAGGTTCAACTTAACTTCTCAAAAAGAGACAACGAAGCTATCGAAACTCTAGGAGTGTCATGGCTTCGTAAAGTAGACCAACTTAGAATCCGAACCCACTTCACTGACCATCAGCGGGTTGCCAAAAGAATAATGGCCTCAGAAATAGCCCGGCTGTTTGACCCTTTGGGGCTTGTAGCACCCGTAATCACAAGAGCAAAAATAATGTTGCAGCAGCTAAGGAGGCTTCATCTGGACTGGGATGCTGCCATTCCACAAGAAATCCACACACAGTGGACGACTTTTAGTAGCAGACTAAATGAACTGGACAGCATTCAGATCCCTCGCCACGTAATTCTGCCAGAAAATGCGACCAAAATTCAAATTCACATATTCGCAGATGCATCAAAGCAAGCATACGGAGCTGCCGTGTATATTCGGTCAACCTCTAGAGCCCAGACTATCGTGCGCCTTCTCTGTGCAAAATCAAGAGTAGCCCCAATCAAAAAATTAACGGTGCGAAGGCTTGAATTATGCGCAGCTAAATGGGCAGCTGAACTTGCCGAGAGGGTGACAACAGATTTAAAGCTCGAAACTACAAAGGTGACACTGTGGACCGACTCACAGATAGTACTTGCCTGGGTTCATCCTGAGGCTGCCAATTACAATACCTTCGTCGCAAACAGGATCTCGTCCATCCGAGAAACCACAACGCCACAACAATGGCGTCATGTAGGAAGTAAAGACAATCCAGCTGATGTCATATCTCGTGGAATATCCCCCGAAACACTACCACAATGTTATTTATGGTTTTATGGGCCAGGATTTTTGCATGGAGATGAGTGTTTGTGGCCTCCACCATTTTAGCCAAGTGGCAAGTGCTCCATCGAGGCAAAAAACTTATTGATATCAGCAGCAACAGTGAAGGAGGAAGGGAGTTTCATTGATAAGATTAATCACAAAAACTCATTTCAAAGGTTGCAACGGATAATAGCGTATGCCCTAAGGTTCATTTCCAAGATCAAACGGTATCCGCAAACTACAATTATAGATAATCATCTAACTACTCAAGAAATAGATGACGGGCTCCAGGTGTTCCGATGTAAAGTAATTTTAAAAGACTGCTTGATTGTCACTAGATTTTCATTGACTTAAAAAGTGCAATACGTAATTTGGCTTACCTATAAAATGCTTGTGTATCGACAAATTGCACATTGCTAACCTGATTTATTTATTTTGATTACTTTCATATATTTCATTGAGGAGTCAAGCAAGCACAATTACATATCGCGTACATTGCTCTAGTTTTAATATTATTGCACTTTGTGCATATTGCTCTTTACAAATTAATTAGAGCAAATGCTTAGTGCGTACATTGACACTGTACATGCATTATGATATATTATTGCACTTTGTGCATATTGCTCTTTACAAATAAATTAGAGCAATATGCTTAATGCGTACATTGATTATATTGCACATATATTGCGCAACATGATAACATGAATACAATGTATGCTGGCATCAATATTTGACAATGCGAGTTATATTAAAATTAAGCTTATAGATTAAGTGTTAACATCACCGCCCACCAAGAGCCTCTTGGCTATTATACTTCATGTTCCTCATACCAGGTTGATGGATTTGTTGGGCCACTGTCCTGTTTGCTGCAATGTTTGTTGTGGTATTTGTAACGTAAAAACGCTATAATTGCTGTTGCGCAGGTTAGACATGATGTCACAGTAGATATGCTACCAGTTGTTACATGATGTCGCACGGACTTCCATGGTATCTCGTCTATGTCTCTAGTCATTATTTCTTGAGCGGTGACTAACGATGCGAATGAATCTGTTGTTTTTATGATTGATGTAATGTTAAGGGTTTCTATTTCCTGTGTTGTCATTGAAATGTTGTCAAATGATACTATTTTTGGTGTGATATATACTGGAAACTCTGATCCCTTATAAATTTTGTTGCGCCGTTAGTATAAAATCCTTGGTGAACAGCGTGCAATCTTTTGATAACCTTAGTATACCTGTGCCCTGCAACATTATGTCTGACCTTACACCTAGGCATACTGTCTGTGCTGGGACGGGATTTGGTGAAACAAAAAGCCAAGAATTTGCATTGATCATCTGGTTCCAAAGTAGTGTGTGAATTCCAAATCTGTGCGAAGAACAATTGCTCAATCCGTAAGCAGCATACATTTCTTTAATTACGCAATTAGGTCTGGTCTTCATGTCGATTAGTGTTGGTAGCGACAGCAGAAAGTTGTTGGTGTCAATCTCTGGAGCTGCAAGTACAGATGTTTCAGAAATTTCAAAGTATAATTGCTCGTTATAATTGATTCCAAGGATATCAGAATTAATATTTAAAGCAGCAAAAATATTCAAATTCTGCTGCTGTGGTATTGCCGTTGCCTTCACTAACTCATAATTTCGATTGTCAATGATGGGCAAGAATCCAGATATTTCTATTGCCTTGTCAGTGTTTTTTACCGATAATTTTGTAGTTGTTATGTGCAGAATTTCCAAATGTGCTGTTAATAATTTTTGCGTGCTCCTTATAGTAGGCTCAAATTCTGTCAGTTTTATACAGTCCCAGATTCCCTTCTGTGTGTAAATGGCTGTCAAAATGCTGTTATATTTGCTATAGACCTCTTGAAGAATATTACTCGCTCTTTGATAAGTCGCCAAAAACTGGATGTTAATTATGTTGTGATCTACTGTCATACTATGTATACCACTTTCTGAATCCATTGATTTGATCTATTCCATTTTGAAGCTGTTGTTGGAACCTTTCAAGCTGCTTATTGATTTTACTGGATGTTGTGTTTAAAGTTTTTGTTGCCTGAAGGACAATTTTTCCTTGTTGATGAATTAAATGCTTCAAGCTATCTTGATTTTCTTTCAAATCATTCACATCAGTAATCACTTCTTCATTTACTCCAAACACTGCCATAAGCATTCGCCCAAGAATGCCTCGTTTAGTGCGGGCTCGCATAAAACGTAATGTGTTGATTTTTTGCATCGCCTCCTGACTTAACTCTGCCACATGGCTGACTAAGTCCCAACAATGTATTTCGTTTGTTATGCTTTTCCCAAGTGAGCACATAGATAGGATGCTTTCATTTACGGTTTGTATGTGTTGTTCGTCTTTTGATAAGTCTCCAAATGGTACTTGTATTTTTATTTGTAAACTTCCTCGTAATAAGTTTGCTGATCCAAGATGTTCAATGTATATTCCGCCACTTAACTGGGTAATGTTAGCTGCTGAAAATGACGGTGATATTGCTGACCCAAGAACTATTAACATGGTGAATAACACGGTTCCTAGCGGGTTCTTTGCTGTTGAAGGTAACATCCTCTTCCTTCGTTGATTATCCTCTTTGTTATTAATCGACTGAGACCTCTTTCCAGACAAAACTATTGGTTCTGAATGATGAATTGTCAAAGGTTCTGGTATGTTGTTTTCTTGCGGTTTGTTTGAAAAAGGAAGCATACAAATTTTGGTGATTGGCCGCTTTGTAAGTTTCCCGTTCATCTTGAGTGTGACAACTCGGACTAGACCATCGGTCCTTTTATGAGTTTCTATAATCCTTGCTAATGGCCATTGCATGGATGGAATGTGATCTGTTTTAACCAGCACCAATTCTCCTACTTCAGGATTTTCTTGTGGTTTGAGCCATTTGGGTCTTTGCTGTAGTCGATGTAAATATTCCTGACTCCATCGACGCCAGAATGAATGCTTCATTTGCTGGACTAACTTCCAATTCTTTAGCAGTGTGGCAGCAGTTTCACTTGGATCGCTTTTCACTTCGAACAGATTGTCCCCGGTTAGAAAATGACCTGAAGTAAGAGCAGCCATATCTGTTGGATCATCACTTATTTGAGTAAGCGGACGCGAGTTCAAACAAGCTTCTATTTGCGCAAGAAGGGTAGTAAATTCTTCAACATTCAAAAGTTGATGTCCGATTGTTTTGTAGAGATGTTTCTTCATAGACTTTACACCGGCTTCCCATAGTCCACCGAAATGGGGACTACCGGGAGGGATGAATTTCCACTCAATACCCTCATTTGCTAACTCAGCGCCACTTGTTTGCAATATTTTCTTGTACTGCTCCTGTAATTGTTTGTTGGCACCCAGAAAATTGCTTCCACAATCGCTATAAATTGTACGGCATTTTCCACGTCTAGCGATGAATCTACGTATTGCAGCAATACATGTAGTTGACGATAAATCTGATGCCAATTCCAAATGAAACTCCTTTGTTGCCATACACACAAAAAGAACTATATAAGCCTTTGTGGTTTTCGCGCCACGTCCTCCATTCCATTTTATGATGATAGGTCCAGCATAGTCAACACCTGTGTTCATAAAGGCTTTTTCTAACTGAACTCTTGCAGGAGGTAAAATTCCCATTAATTGTTCCCTGGGTCGCGCCATCATTTTATAACACTTTAAGCATTCGTGAACTACTTTCTGCACTAATGACTGTCCGGACAATATCCAATATTGAAGTCGCAGCGTGGCTATGGTTAATTGCACACCACCGTGCAATGTTTGGTGATGCGCTTGCTGCGCTAGTAACTTTGCCAAAGTACCTTTTTTTAAAATTGCCGGATGTTTTGTTTCCTGTCCGACTAAGGCATTCTGTATTCTCCCGCCTATCCTGAGGATACCCTCAGTATCAATCCAAGGCAAGAGTGAACGAATATTGCTAGTGATTGGCTTCGCTTGTCGCAGCTGTTGTAGTTCTTCTGCAAATGAGTGTTGTTGGGCAATTAAAATACACCTGTTGTGGGCAGCTTTCAGTTCTTGAGTTGTTAAATAGCCTGAGCGTTTGTACTGAGGGTTTCGTGTGTTATGTATGAATCGAAGACATTGAGATAATACCCTGGTTAATTTACCGAAACTGGAATATCGATTGAATATTTCTGGTTCAGGTAATGACGTCACTACGTGAGCTACAATCCGCTCTTCTATTCCATTGTGTGACATAACTACCTTTTTTGGAAATCGGATGAGTGGAGTTCTGAGCCATTCTGGTCCATGCCACCATATACCTCCTGTTTTTAATTCTTCAGGGTACATTCCCCGAGTGGCAATGTCTGCTGGGCTGTTTTCGGATGACACATGGTGCCAACTTTCCACTGTACTCTCTTGTTGAATAGTACTTACTCGGTTAGCAACATATACTTTCTACCTAGACGGGGAGCTTTGACTCCAAGCTAAGACTATTGTAGAGTCAGTCCAATAAAACCTTTGTACATTTATCCAATGATGTGCTTTCATTACTTGATTCATCAGCTTAGCTAGTAGTACTGCTCCACACAATTCCAGCCTTGGTATCGATTGTGTTTTAACTGGAGCTACTTTCGACTTTGCTCCCAATAGCTTAACCGTTATTGATGACGGTGTTATAACTCTTATGTACACAGCTGCGGCATACGCCATTGTTTATGCGTCACAAAATCCATTAAGTTCAATTTGCCTTTCTGATGAGTACCCTATCCAACGAGGAATGCGTAAGTTAGAAAGACTTGGCAACTGATTGCGAACTATTAGCCATTCCTTTACAATCTCCTTTTCCAAAGGGTCATCCCAGCCACTCTTAGCTAGCCAAAGTTTTTGTATAGTTATTTTACCAACTATAATACAAGGTTGTAACCAACCGATAGGATCAAATAATTTAGCCACCTCTGCCAGTATGCTACGTTTCGTGTTTTTGGTTTCACCTTCAACATTGTAAACCATGAATGAGAACTCGTCAGATACTGGATGCCCTCGAAGTCCTAGAGTTTTGATATCATCGGTTAACGTTATACTGAACGGTACGTGGGTTTTCTCTGTCTTCGACAGGAATACGTTCTAATAGTTGCGAATTGTTGGCTGTCCACTTTCGCAGATGCAAACCACCTTTTTGCAATAAGCGTCGTAGATCTGATTGCCTTTTCAAAAGCTCTTCCAGGCAATCGAAACCAGTCAACAGGTCGTCAACATAGAAATTTGTTCGTAAGGTTTGAGATGCTTCCGGAAAATTTTGTTGTTCATCTGATGCTAGTTGATGAAGTGTTCGAATTGCCAGGAAAGGCGCACTCGCTGTGCCGTATGTAACGGTGTTCAACTGATAATGTTGAATTGACTCAGTTGGACTACTTCTCCATAAGATTCTCTGAGAATTTCTATCTGCTTTATGTACCCATATCTGCCGATACATTTTCTCTATATCGGCAGCTACCACAAATCGATGTTGCCTCCACCGCATGAGAATTTGCAGAATAGTCTCTTGAATTGTTGGCCCAACCAAAAGTAAATCATTTAGAGACTTACCATTCGAACCTTTCTGCGATGCATTGAAAACCACACGTAATTTGGTAGTAGAACTACTTTCCTTGATCACAGCATGATGCGGTAAATAGTAGCAGTTCTTTCCGTTCACATATCGATCTGGTAATCGAGTCATATGTCCCTTAGCAATATATTCTTCCATGAATTGTTTATACTGGTCATGAAGTTTTGAGTTTTGTGAAAATCGATGTTCCAATTGTCTGAATCGAATGTGAGCAATCCGTTTTGTGTCTCCAATTTCTGACCATGGATCACTTGTTGTAAACGGCAATCTCACTGAATATGTACCTGTCTCATTTCGAACTGTATGGTTTTGATAATGCTCTTCGGCTTTTTTTTCCCTTTCGGATGCTGGCCTTGTAGATGAAACTTCTTCAACTTCCCAAACACGCTGTAGTGCTTGATCTAATTCTTGATATGAAACTAAAGCATGACAGGCTTGTGTTCCTGCTGAGTGTGGTACAGTCCCGATTAGTACCCAACCGAATTTCGTTTGCTGGGCAGAGGAATTGCCAACTAAGAACCCAGGTAACACAATTTGACTATATACGTCCGCTCCAAGTAGTATGTCAATTCCTGATGGCTGATAAAAGGTAGGATCAGCTAAGTCTTCTGTACTAATTCCCTTTGGCACTTTAATTGGCAAGTGTACCGATGGTAACGGTGAAGTTATAGATTTTAGAATCAATGGCTTGAGCGTTAGTTCACCAGTTGAGCCATCTTCATTGTTAACTAATGCTGTGATTGTCGTAATTCCCCGAGTGGTTACAGCATGTACAGCACTAACTCCTCCGATTTTAATTTTGGCGTGACTACGAGAGGCTCTCAGTACTTGCATTGCTGATTCGCTAATGAACGACCATTGAGCACCAGTATCCAGTAATGCTCGCAGAGTTACTGGTTCGCTTCCTGCTTGTTGAATTTTGACCCATGCTGTAGCCAAAAGCACATATTCTTGATGCGACTTCGTTGACGCACAGTGGGATTGTATCTTCAAAGGTAAATTGATTGATGGTGTTTCTGTGTATATGTGTCAGAGTGTGTTGTGTTTTTTGGTACAAACCTTGCAACTATGCTGTGACGGACATTTATTGACCTTATGCTGCATGCTAAGACAGTTGGAACACAATTTCTTTGAATTAACCAGCTCACGACGAGCTAGTACGTTTGCTTGTTTGAATACGTTGCATTCATATATCTTGTGAGAGGCTTTACACATTGGACACTGCTGCTTTGTTTCGACCTGCGCGGAATGGGCCTTTAATACACCATGCTTGTAATTCTTCGATTGCATTTTTGTTTGTGTAAGTGATAATGCTTCCAGCATCGTAAATCTTTGTTTGATGAACTCCAAAAATTGCGATAATTTTGGATTTTCCATTGTATTCCCTATGTGTCTCTGCCACTCTTTACGTGACTCACCATCCAATTTTTGATCCAGCATAAAGACGGCTATAAGGTTGAATGGATCCATTTTGATCGTTTTGATACTCGCCACAGGTTGATTAACAGTATCCAGCATCCTCTTCAAGCCATCCGGGTCGTCATGATTGCATTTCGGTATATTACTAAACCGTTGCATCATTTCCTGCGATATTGCTCGATGATTGTCGTACCGTTCGCAAAGAAGTTCCCATGCTGGTTGATAATTGGCTGCAGTTATACTCAGATGATTTATTAGCTGCTCTGCCTCATTTCGCAATGAATTGCGCAAATACTGGAGCTTCTGCACCGGGCTTAAGGACAAATTCTCATGAACCATACTTTTGAAGAGGTCCCGGAATGCAAACCAATTTGTATACGTCCCATTGAATGTTGGGATCCTTATACGCTCCAGCCTCACTTGCTCCGATGTTTCGGACGTTGGACTGCTCTTTTCAACGTATTCAGCCATTTTTATCCTGAATAGAGTAATGTAATCGATGACTAGTGCCTCCAGTCTTTCGTACTCGTCCATGTATTTTTGGAGTTCTTCAGTTTTGACCGCTAACTCCTGAGATGTTTGGAAGTGCTGTTCCTCAGCTGTTTGGAAGTGCTGTTCCACGATTCGGTTAGTCTTTCTGATCTTGTCTGAAAATAAATGAAACTATGCCGTGACTCGCTGTCTTTTTTAAAATTTGAAACAACACGTTGGACCTGCTTAATGTTTACTTCTTGCAGCTGATAGCCCATGTTGAAAATCCGGTTCGAAGGACCAATGTTCCGATGTAAAGTTATTTTAAAAGACTGTTTGATTGTCACTAGACCGAATGAATTTTTTATTTAAACACCTATGTTTATATACATTATTTTCATTGACTTAAAAAGTGCAATGCGTAGTTTTGCTTACCTATCAAATGCTTGTGTATCGACAAATTGCACATTGCTAACCTGATTTATTTATTTTGATTACTTTCATATATTTCATTGAGGAGTCAAGCAAGCACAATTACATATCGCGTACATTGCTCTAGTTTTAATATTATTGCACTTTGTGCATATTGCTCTTTACAAATTAATTAGAGCAAATGCTTAGTGCGTACATGGACACTGTACAAGCATTATGATTTATTATTGCACTTTGTGCTTATTGCTCTTTACAAATAAATTAGAGCAATATGCTTAATCCGTACATTGATTATATTGTACATATATTGCGCAACATGATAACATGAATACAATGTATATTGGCATCAATATTTGACAATGCGAGTTATATTAAAATTAAGCTTATAGATTAAGTGTTAACACCAGGTTATTGTCAAAGAGATGCAAAAGCAAGAGTTCAAAGAAGAAATCGATCAACTACGGAAACACAAGCAGGTTGATAAAAGAAACCGTATCAGCAGCTTAGCTCCATTTTTAGATGATAAGGGTATCTTGAGAGTTGGAGGGAGATTAAAAAATTCCGCGTTGCAGTTTGACGCAAAACATCAAATGCTTATACCTTACTCGCATCCAGTGACAAGATTGCTGATTGAACATATTCATCGCGAAAACTTTCATGCAGGCATAACGGCCTTACTTGCAGACGTCAGACAAAGATTTTGGCCCCTAAACGCAAACACCTTGGCCAGATCTGTGGGACACTCTTGCATACAATGTGCCAGAAGTAAACCTCAAATGTTGCAGCAAGTAATGGGGGATCTACCAGCTACTAGAGTGCAGCCTGCAAGGCCTTTTGTTCACTCTGGCGTTGACTTCCGTGGCCCCTTGTCTGTCCATTACAAAATCAGAGGGAAAAGGCCCCACAAATGCTACCTCGCCGTCTTTTGCTGCTTTTCAACAAAGGCTGTTCACCTTGAGCTGGTGTTGGACCTCACCACCGATGCCTTTATCGGGGCACTTAAGCGGTTCATGGCTAGAAGAGGAAGGTGCAAGGAACTCTACTGTGACAACGCTACCAATTTTGTGGGCGCCAGTAATAAGCTGCACGAACGAGTCCCAATCATCCATTCCGAGCAGTCACAGGAAGCCATCAAGTCAATGTGTGTCTCAAAGGGAGTCAATTTCAATTTCATACCTCCCCGAACTCCACACTTTGGAGGTTTGTGGGAGGCAGCTATAAAGTCTGCTAAACGGCTGTGGAAACAAAACTTAGCATCAGCATCTTTAACTTACGAAGAGCTCGAAACAGTTGTCATGGAAATCAAGGCGATCCTGAATTCGCACCCACTCACTCCTATGTCAACGAGCCCAATGATCTTTACGCGTTAACGCCGGGTCATTTTCTTGTCGGCGAACCTCTCACAACTCCTGTTGATGTGCATGCTGATCTTCACAAAACAAGTTTGCTCACTAGATGGAAACTGGTTTCGCACACAAAACATGAATTTTGGCGCAGGGGGAGCCGAAAGTATCTAAGCGAGTTGCAACATCGTCGTAAATGGAAGACACCATCACCGAATGTAACACCTGACACCATGGTCATCGTGCAGGAAGATAATGCGCCAGTACTGCATTGGCCTTTGGGAAGAATTGTAAAGACATATCCCGGCAAGGATGGTTACGTTCGTGTTGTGGACGTAAAGACAGCCTCAGGAATACTCCGGCGGCCCATTCACAAGCTTGCACCTCTTCTATGTGACGGTGAATCGGTCACAGACGATGAATCCTTTTTAGATAAGATTCAAATGGCAGCCAGTACGATTGATTCTCCGATGGCAAGACCAGCAGCGGCACGATCTCATCAAGACCAAAACGAAATTCCTCCCAAAAAAACGACGAGTGGTCAGCGGCCCAGCATTATTGTCAATCTTCTTGACCCTTCTAGTGCTACCCTGCTCCATTGCATCACCCATTAAAATTCAGCAATTCATTGGAGGACTTGGTTTCCATTTTGACCACTTGGGGACCGTTGACTTAGCCACGGATGAATGGAAGTTGATTGTATACTATAACTTGGACCCGTATTGGAAGAATGTTGCAAGCACAGCGGACGGCATCGACACCATTACAAAGCTATGTAATCGAGTGACCAAAGGCTACCTATGTAAGCCAGTCATTGAACAATTCCAACACATTATGGGAGAGCTAAAGGACGATAACGAGCTTTTGCGCCCTCACTCAAGCCTCAACCGATCAAAACGTGGTGCATTCAATATCGTGGGGCACATAGCCAACTCGCTTTTTGGGCTTCTTGATGCTGATTATGCCGAAGAAATTGCGAAAAACCTGGATTCCACTCAAGAGAATCAAAAACATTTGCTCAGTATGTTAAGGAATCGAACATCAATCATCGATTCTACAAATAGCGTCATCAACACCAACCAGAACTCCGCTTTTCAGTCCATCACAACTGAGATCCAGCGATTAACCAACCACATCAACCGCACCAGTGATGAAATTTAGCAATTAACCATATTACAAACTTTCATGTCGGTCTCGATTCAGATGCTATTTATGGTGTCCGAATTACAACGAATGCAATCATCAATGATTGACGTCATTACTCATACGCGTCAAGGAAAAATTCCTTTACTCATCTTGCCGCCAACACGATTGCGTCAAGAACTCATCGCAATCAAAAACCATTTGCCTGCAACCATTCAGCTGCCCGTAAAGCCAGATGACCTTCATTACCTTTACCAGCTGATGGAAATCAAGGGACGCGCGTTGGAAAAATACATAATATTCCAGTTCAGCTTACCATTGATCACCACTGACAATTTGGAACTCTTGCGGGTGATGGCCATTCCGAGCTCAATCAATGGCACCCTAATTGTTATACAACCAACAGCTCCGTTTCTCGCCATTACTCTCCATCGAGACCAAGTCTATACGATGGATGACGGGGAACTAAGTGCCTGTAAGGTTACGAATTCGTCAACCTACATTTGCAAAGCGCTTCATTCACTTTATCGAAGGATGTCTAACATCAGTACCTGTGAAGTTAACCTAATTAACAACATGCCAATTACAACCGCATGCAAGCTGAGTAAATTGGCGAATCATTTTTTTTTGGGCGAAATTGACCAGTCCAAATACCTGGCTCTTCGCTTCTAACGTAGGCATCAACATCAACTTAGCATGTGGAAATCAGGCTTCGTCACAAATGCTAGAAGGGTCTGGTATAGTCCACCTACAAGCTAATTGTATCATCAAACACGATTGGTTCACAATCAGAGGACTGCAATCACACACCGGCAGTACGAATCTTTCGTATACAAAACTAGTTCATCTTGCTCACCTTGACAACATCGAAAATACTCACTTATATACAAACCAAGCCATTGTATATCAACAAATACACCTCAAAGAACACAAGGCCATTCAAACACAGCTCAACATACCGGAACTGGCGAATCTTCCACATAGAGTCAAACAAACCGACACCCACCAATTTGCGGTCAGCTACCTCAGACTTTTGATAGCAATTATTCTCATCATCATCTTGGTATCCTACAAGATCACTGGTCAACTTCAAATTTGTCGATCCAAACCAACACCACGACCAAGGCAGCATTGCGAACCAGCATTCGAAATCACAGTGGAATAAAATATATATGTTAGGTAGTAGTTGAATCTGTAATACTAAAAGAAAATTTCTCATTTGTTATGTTTAAAGTCGCATTTCATGTAAATTCACTCAAAGGCAAAAATACAATTAGATAACTTTTATTAAAAAGCATTTTGCATCAAAATTAAGATTGAACATGCGTTCAACGCGGGGAGTAATGTTCAATATCAACATTGAACAATCGTTGTTAACGTACAACTGCAATAATGCAACGTACTCAGCACATTCTTCGCTGTGTGCATCTTCATTGCATTGCTCGTAGACATAACAATGCTTACGCTTGAGCATTTGAAATGCTACGAAAAGATGTAACCTGATCATCTTGCGTATCGTCTGTGTAAACTTCTAAGTACGCTAATGCAACGGTGATCACGTTATATCTTCACATTGTCTATTTTTCATATTGTCTATTTTTCGCAAATGGGTATAGCCAAAACATTGGAATTTGCATGATATGCTTACTCCTGAAAAATTCAAGTGTGTACTTAAGTTAGATTCATAGCGAGAAAATGATCAGTCTTGAATGGACAATCAAATCGCGCGGATTAGTAAAATAAAGTTATTTGAAACAGTATAGAGTTCTTTTTGGTGGTTCGTCAATGTTTAAAAATAAGGAATAAACTTTCAATTGGTGCTTCGACCAATTGATTGGTTTTATTTCAACATCGATCAATCAATTGGTGCTTCGACCAATTGATTGGTTTTATTTCAACAAATTTCAATTGATGCTTCGACCAATTGAAAGTACCAAATTGGAACAATCAATCAATTGGTGCTTCGACCAATTGATTGGTTTTATTTCAACGCCTTTCAATTGGTGCTTCGACCAATTGATTGGTTTAATTTCATCGCCTTTCAATTGGTGCGTCGACCAATTGAGAGTAGCAAGTTGGGACCATCAATCAATTGGTGCTTCGACCAATTGATTGGCTTCATTTCAACGCCTTGCAAATTGGTGCTTCGACCAATTGAAGGTATCACTTGTGACAGGCCATCACTTGGTGTTTTAACCAATTGATTGCATAACAAGTCTACGCAAAATAGCGTAGACAGTTAGGTTATGTGAGTTTTGTGTCGATTCACTTCCGATAGAATTGATTGACTCAAAATGCAATTTATGACTAAATATTATTACTACAACACGTCCACGCACAAAAAACTAACGTTTTAATAATATTTTAGCTTAAAAACCGCAAGTGAGATCTCCGTGTGTGTCGCCACTGCCTCGTGGAAATGTCAAAATTGCCTATCGCCATGACGTCACAGCGACAACGATTACGTAGCCTGACGGTCCGTACTTCTAGAAGGCATTGCCACTACGCACATTTCCATCGCGAGAATTCTATGCCCGTGCGCTTATTAATACATTTCCTTTGCTCTTGTAATTTCTACGCTCGCGTCTATGCCCGCTTATATACTATTATTCTTCTTTTCATCGCACACCCGTCTCACTATCCACGCTCTAGCTCTTACTATTCGCGCATTAGCGATCCGCATCTACACCGATCCGCACATTGGATCTCATGTTTTCACATTTGCTCTTGCTCATATATCCGCACATTGGATTTCATATTTGCACTTGCCTTGCCCCGTCATTTGAATTGATCCTGCACATTGGATCTCTTGCTCACACTTTGCTTTTGCTCCGTCACTAGATTTGATCACGCACATTGGGTCTTGAATCGCTCTTATTAATATCGCGCATGCTCATCAGCACCAATCATATATTGCTCTTCTTTCTATCTACGTGCCGGCCACAGCGCACAATCAATCGCTTCAGCCAGGCATCATGTCTCTCGGCCATTCTTCTTTACGGCTGTCCGCCTTCATAAGGTCCAACTAGTGATGAGTCTGCGTCCGTACGTGCGCATATGCGCCGAGGTAAACCACGCAAAGCATATGTTGAGCTGTCCGTACGTAAAGTGGTGATGAGATACGACTTGACATACGTTCGCTTATGCGCTGCATGGGCACTTACGTTCACTCCTGTTTACGTATGTCAAAAGTTCCTTTTTTGCTCTAAAACCGGTCGATTTTGACGGACGATAACGTTCGCAGGCTCATCTTTGGTTAGGGCTATAGCCAGCGTACATGCGTCCATATAGCTTGTTCGCTCTGGCGAAATTTTCTTCCGGTCGGCTCTCACACCGGGGCTCGACTAGCAATTTACCCTGCAATTTCCGATGGTAGCAACTGTCAAATTTATGGTATGCAATCTGTGCATGGGCAATTTCATAGCATGCAATTTCATTTCGAAAATGACTCTGAGCGAGAAGGACGTGCGCTGTATCCGAGTGTCAAATGCTCTTAAGAAGTAATTTGAAGCGCAGAGCGAAGAAATTCTGCTACTTATGAAAAGTTCACTTGTAGGATTAGTTACTTTTTGGATAAGCGAGTGAAATTTCAGACGAAAATGTAACTATTATATGATTTGCTGGGGTATGAAGGGGAATGAGATAAAAGTAATTTGAAAAATCCACCAATCATCAACTGGGTCTCATAAATTTACTCATCGTCTAAAATCGAAATTATTTCATTTTTAAATCAAAAAATTATATTCACCATTCCGCATCAAAATTCGATTTTTTCGCAATTTCCCACCATTTCATATTGTGTGGACTATTTTCATTGCTCAACGAGATCTAAAAATCCCTTTGAATTCAAAATCCCTACAATTTCCTATAAGAAATAAAACATTCCCACAGTTCTGCGCCATTTTGAAATCAAGAACTGTCAAAATATTGCCAGACAGACTGCCGAGCAAATTGCATACCATATTGCCTACCATTTATGGCAGACCATAAAATATTGCATACCATAGGCTGCCTCCAATGGCAATTTCAAATTTCATGCCATGGGAAATTGCTAGTGGAGGCAGCCTGTCAGGTGCGTACAGTGGCTCACAAAAGTCTGCATACAGCATGTAAAAACACGAATATGGTACAGTGGAAAAAGACAGAATGCAATGAAAACGTAAAAATAGCTCTATTGGCATTGAATATAAGTTTCATAACATAGCAACAAAAAAAATCCGAACACAGAAAGAAATAAGCCATGAAAACTAAGAAAATTCATGCATCGAAAGTCAGCATACACTACGAGCCATGTTTCGAAAAGAACGAGAATGACCAAAAAACGTGAGCTCAATACTTTGTAGGCCCTCCACCAGCCTTAATAACAGCTTCTAAACGCCTTCGCATTGAACAAACGAGATATCCGGTAATTTCGGGTGGATTATTCATCCAGGTACACAGCAGAGTAGATTTCAAGGTCTTTTTTGCTAGTAATAGTTGCTCTTGCGGCTGGCTCACGAATTCTGTGACCCAATTCCTCTCGTAAATGCTCTATAGGGTTTAAATCGGGAGACTGAGGTGAACTGTGAAGCTGATGAGGAACGTTATACAGCAACCATTCTTTGACATTTCTAGCTGTATGTTTTGGATATTGTCCTGCTGAAAGATCCAACCTGGCTGTAGGCCTAATTTCTGCACAGAAGGTATCAAATCGCCTCGCAATATGTTCAAATACATGTATTGATTCATAGTAATATCAATAAAATGTAATTGCCCCACACCAGCGGCCGACATACAGCCCCATACGAGGACTGACCCTCCATCGTGTTTCACTGTAGTACGCAAATTCTTCTTTGCCAATGCTTGGTTCCGCTTCCTCCACACGTGTCCGCATTCGTCAGAGCCATAAATATTATACTTTCTCTCATCACTAAATAGAACTTGATTCCAAAAAATTTCGTCCTTATTAAGATGCAGGCGAGCGAAGTCAGGCCTCTTCTTTTCATTAACTGGAGAAATGGAAGGTTTTCTGCGCGGAACTCTACCGTTATAACCCTGATTGCGCAAAACTCTACATATTGTTTCTGGACTCACTTGCTTCCCTGTTGCCTTTGCAAGTGCAGTGGCCATTGCCGGAGCACTTTTTTGTGGCTCCTTACTTATTTTCCGTAAAAAGTCTCTCTCATCTCTCTTACTTAAGGATTTGGGTCTACCTGTTCGTTGTTTATTTTGTATTCTCCCTTCTGTTTCCGCTTTCAGTATGATCGTTTGCACCGTTGCCCGACTTCTTGCAACTATTTTATCAATTTCGCCATACGACTTCCCTTCCACTCGTTCACTAAGGACGATTTTTCGCACTTCCAAACTTGTTTCCTTCCGTGTACTCATTTTTAAGCATTAAAGGCACCCAAATCACTTTAGTTTGATCGACTTGCAATGTACTAATGTTTATCTTTGTATATTAACACGGGTAGCAATCCTTGTCGCAGTATGACTCATCGCTTAGGCTGATTCTTTTGAATTTTCTGTGGTGTATGCTGACTTTTGTTTCCTCACTTTCAGCGGAATTTCTTGTTATTTACTATGTATATGTGTATGTATATGTATATTCTTATTAATTCTGTGTAAAATAGATTCCAATGTCTTTGATATTCCTTTTAAGTTCGTTTTTCATCCGTCTTTTCATTTTTTTTCTACCTATATATTGCCAATTCCGCGTTTTTAAGCGGTGTATGCTGACTTTTGTGAGCAACTGTATACATATCAATTGTGGGTTTAACCATGATACAGGTTTAACTACATTCGCTCGTGGTATTTGTGTTTCATAAATATGAAACCACGACATTTGCCCTAGCTCTTGCATATTACGCGTTGCTCATGCACATTCCATCGCTCTTTATTCGGAGCGCACATCAATGCTCCTATTTTCGATGAATTCCTGCGTCATGTTGACTGTTGCTAGTATCAACAATATTTTTCTCGTTGTTAGATGACGCAAATACGAGAATTTGAGCGTGTATAATATGCTGCTGGCAGTTCATGGCATTTTAACGCATGTCTAGCATTATACCATGAATCAAAGAACTATAAGATTACGACACGCGCATGTCTCTCTCGGCTCGCTGCTTGTGCGTGACGTCACTGGGAGAGTTCGGTTCATGAATGAATGCATTAAATTGTATTGGAATACAAATAAATGCATGAAAAATGGTTTATGGTTTTCTTTTGTAGCATTGTTTTAATATTATAAACTGTCAATGAGCTTATTTAGGTCATAGTAGATTTTATTTACAGGAGTATATATGTGAAAAAAGAAAATATGCAATGTAATTTGTGTGTTATTGCTGTACTGAAAGTCAAAAGAAGAATACTGTGGCAGAAGAAAAAACTATTTTATATGTATCCAACAGATCAAATTTTTGTGATGTGTAAAAGGAGCGAAAAGGTATCGGAATTGTCTATTGCATGATTGTTTTTGAAATATTTCCCGAAAGAACATTAAGTTCAGGATTTGAAATACGAAATGCTTGATAGTCTTCTCTGGATATATTTGAAGGAAAGGTTAGTCAATGATGATCCTGAGCAGTGCTGTCGTTTTAGTGTTTCTTTGTGCAGTAAATAAAACTCCGAAGTTGCAGCAGATTGTTCTAAATTGCAGTAGATTGATTCTTCTATAGGTATATACATATGTGTACACATATAAGTCTTCTTACATGCATTTAAAATACAACTATTGCTATTTGAAATACCATTAATAAACCATATTCAATAAAATATGTATAATTTTTTTTTAAAGATATCAGATTCGAGTTTTGTCGTTTGGTGAAAAATACATATTATTGTTAATATCAGTTTTTCCATATTAAAGAAAATAAATTACAATATACAGTTATATCTCCAGGATTTAGAATTGGGGAAATTTCTATTCATTCTTAGTTCAAAATGGCTAGCGGTTGCATATATAACTAAGCAGAGCGAAACTAACTTACTAAATATGCTAGCTAGATTAAACAAATATCAAATTTCGTAAAATGTAATAGATGAAACGCAAATGCAATGTTGCAGTGAACTGCATCAAATTACAGCAGATATGCTGCAATTGCAGTAAAACGACAGCACTGATCCTGAGTGTAAAGCGCAGTCTAAAAATTCAAAGAAGGGAAATGCAATTCTCATCATTTCAAAATTTGAAAAGATAATTCTATTGTAAAATGGAAACAAATTAGCTAGCGCAAATTAAGTCTATGAGCTGAAAGATTATGTGCTAACAGCTTTTCCAAATTCTTCAATAACAGCTCTTCAAGATGATGCTAGAAAGCCCATTTACAATCAGGGTTTCTTATTACGGCGATAAAAATTATGTGGAGGTCTGAACTCAGCTGCATTCTGAAGGTATCTGTTTTCTCATTTAATGAGTTGAAAATTGACTCCATCCGAAAATTATGTGATTCAAGGCTTGTTCGAAACCTGCCAGCGACCAAAATATTATGCCTTTCTATGTAGAACCACAAAATAAAGGTCTGCTAATTTAACAAATGTTGTAAATTCATACAATTGTTTTTGATTCAGGAGATGAAAATCCCACAATCCATAAGGAGTTAGAAGTATTCCAGTTTTCAAACTTAAAATTTAGGCACTTCAAAAAAACCCCAGAGATATAAAAATGAATTGCTATTTATAGACCGACCAACATTTTTTGAGCTATGTGAGCCACGTAAAGTACTCCAATCATAGTTTGGGTTATTCAATCTGTCATATTGGACGTCCTTCATTTCTCAGTTCAAATATTTCATATATATGTACTTAGTAAGGTATTTCCCTGATTTCACCCTAGAGGAGTCTTAAACTAGCAATGGAGTTTTTGTATTGAAAATAAAATTAATTAAAATGAGTAAAATCTATTTTTTGAAGTTGAAATTATCAAAAGCATAATTAAATTGTGTTATTTACAATAATATGGTTGTTTAGCCACATTTCGAAGAGTGAACATTGACTTTCTCAAATGTACAAACAATGCGTTTTGTTCCAAATCTACATCTTTTGAAATATACTTTAATCATATTTTGCATAAATTGTGCATAAATTTTACATGTACTATTAAGCACATAATTTAACTGTACATATTATGATTCCTTAAGTGACGATTTTATGTACAAGAATGTATGCAAACATGTTTTAATTACGGATTGTTTAAATGAATTACGCCAGCGCCCATACATTTTACACTAATGCATGTGAACATGCCGCGCGACGAACTCTCCCGGTGACGTCATGCGCAGAGAGAGAATAAAATGGCCACTCTAGTGTCGCTATCTCTAGTGTTTCTTGTATCATGGCATTATACGGGAACATTCCTGCTCGATTTTTCGTATGTTTCGTATAAATATTTATTAGCTATAGAGTGATATAAATCAAAATTCTTATGAAAGCATTATAATAATTGTTTTGCATTGTTATTGTGAATTAAATTCAATTTGAACGTAAACAGATATGATAAAGGAGAGTAGTGTGAAGACTTGGTAAAACTTAAACTTATCGATGCATCTTTCTAGAAGGTCACAACAAACAGCTTAAAACGTACTTTAATAAAACAAAAAAAAATTTGGCAAATATGTGACCGAATGTTAACAACAAATGATGATGTAATACAGGATTAATTATGCAAAAATCAAAAGTTTATAGATGGTTATAAAATCCATAAGATACAAAGGGGCCGTCCATAAATCTCGTGACGCTAAAAATGACCAAAATTGACCCTCCCCCCTCCCTCGTGACAGAATGTGACGATGTAAAGACCCCCCCTGTAGCGTCATGTGACGAACCCCCCCCCCCCCCCTGCTTTATAAGTTTTCGTAAGGGAGAGAATTTATGACGCTGTATTCCAATGTGGTACAATACATATTTACTTTATTCTATTACAGTTTATAAAAAGTTATAACATGGCCGTGTTCAATACTTTCGTTTCCATTGCTTCCAGATAGGTTCCAAATGTTTTTCGATTGTCATGAGTGGTGCTGAGAGATTTACACTGCTGTTTTCATGCACAGGGACACCAACAAAATCTATCTCATCTTCATCCAGCCACTCAATTTCCTCATTCTCATAGCTTTTTATAACGGCCAAAAATTCTTTTTGTCGGGTAGCAGCAATTCTGACCGGGCGAACTTTATGAGTCGTTTCAATTCCACAAATTTTAGTATGGTTCTTCAACTTGTTGAGACATGCAAAATATAAACCGCATTTTGGGCAAATTTTTTTCTGAATTCCGAAAAAATTCCGAAATTTTAAATAATCTTAAAATTTGTTGGAGATGAGAAGTTTATTGAATTGATCAAATGTGCGGTAAGAGGGCAACAACTCAAATTTTTCTGAAGAAGAATTCGAGTAACGCAATGAGGATTATTCTCATATTTTAATATGTGCAAATTGTTTTTTATTACATCATTAGCCTTGAGCGATGGGCCAGGACTTGAGTGAGCTGCTTTTTCAGTAGGAGTTCGAATATTGCTGCTGATGGATGGTTTTGCCGTTAATGTATTTTCTCGGTCAAGCTGGGTGTTTGATTTTTTTGGCACCTTTAAGAAAAAAGAGCAGATAAAGGAATTAATGCTATATCGATCAATATTTTAATTCCTTATGATGCAATTACGTGATAAATATAAATATTTGTTTTTCTACTAGTTTTTCCAAATGTGAAAAAGGAATCCACTAAAAATTTTTTCGCATGGAAGTCAAAATCAGAAAAATTGAAAAAAATACAATCAAACCACTCGGAGACTGAAATAATTATGATTAGTTTTTTTCCAAAATTTTTTTTTCTTCAAAAAGTTTTTCAATTCAATTTTTTTTCATTTCCGACTCAAAAAATTTTTTTCAAAAAATTTTCAGTGTTTTTCTTATTAATTAATCATTATTATGTAGATATGTTTTACTCGAATATTTCTAATTTATTCTACGTTTTTGTCAAAACATAAAATACTTACTTTACTCCAGAAGGAAAAAAGGTTGCTTTGCTTCTTCAGCTTTTTATTTGTCAATTCCTCGAGTTTTTTCGTGAATAACTCCTGAAAATTCTCAGCTTTTTTGATAGAATTCCAGAAAAACACAGCTTCATTTTGCACATCTGCCACTTTTTTATCAGGAAAAGCCGATTTATAGTTTGAAAACAGTTCTTGATACAATTTATCCATTTTGCTCTGACACGGAGTCCGGAAGCGATTTCTTAAATATTACTGTTACTTATCACTATAATCGCAAAAACAGGTTAAATCTTGCTACACGCTTTGTTCTTGACTTATATATTATTATTCTTGAACATTGCGGAATAGAAAAAACAAAAGAAGTCTGTCAGTAAAAATGCGTCTGCTGCAACTCGTCTACGCGATAAATTCTGCGCTATTAAAAAACAAAAGAGCAGCGGAGCGGTAATTTAAAAACAATTAACATTCAAAATGCTTTTGCGAATTGAAAGTATATTCAAAATCCGGAGAACTGTATATACTACATATCGTCATACTTCGTAATGCGCTACTTCCGAAAATATTTGTCGTTCACATTTAAATATCGAAAAATTTGCACTTTCAGTTGAATGCCCGTTTGTATGGCGGGCGATTTCAAATAGTTATTTAGCGAAATGAGAAATTGAATATATTACCGAAATAACTTAAGCGCTCAAACTTTAAGAATGGGCTAATGTGTAAGAACTTAACGCATAAAAATAATCGATGCATAAACTCCTGATGAAGCTCAACTAAGAAGTATTTAATAATAAAAAAATGACATAAAAACTAAAAAATCATTTTCATTATGATATAAATAAAAATGCATTTTTTCCAGTAAAATTTTTTTCCGATATATTTATTACTCGACATTGGCTGCGGTGTTAAATGAAATATTTTTCATAAAAGGACGGATATGCAATATAATCGATTTAATTCGTCACGTGACGTTTTGAAAAACCCTCCCCCCCTCCGGCATGACGAATCGTGACGTTTCTTCAAACCCTCCCCCCCCCTTTCGAGCGTCACGAGATTTATGGACGGCCCCAAATGACTTTGAGATGAGAAATTATAGAAGTCGATTGTGAAAAGGTGAAAATCACCTGGATTCTATTGTGTTATATTCCATAGTAGTATTGACGAAAGGAAAAATCAGAATGCTGATTGATAATTTTGACATATCATAGTTATCTTATTATAAAGAACAATTCTAATTAGTTTTGCTATATTCTTTAAAATCAACAACAAAGAAACTAATTTTCAGAAAGAAATTACATCTATGTTGAATAATGTCTTAAATGAGCTAAATTTAAGCAAACATTGTATATTTTCCAAAAATTACAAATTATAAAAATAACATTAATATAGAAATTATTGAATGAGATATGGAAACAATCATTGTTATGGAAACAATCAAAAACACTAAGCAATTATACAGGTATATTAGTCAAAATTGTGATTCAAAAATTGTAGAACATTACTTCTCAAATATAGAAGAAATAGCAAAGGATTATTTTTACTTGCCGTCAAATAAAGATACAAACAATGTCATAGATAAAATTACACTAGATATTGTAATAATTGATAATGTAATCAACGTAAATAAAATATAAGAACTTCTAATTCACAAACAATGGTCATATAGAATTAACTTAGCTGTAATGATTTTTGGAATACTTACCATATGGGGGACATTAGTACATTTAAAACAAAAAACTCTAGCGCACCTGAACCACTAGAAAACTAATTTTCAAAGAAATATTCTTTGAGTGACAAATAAATGTGAAAAGACGTTATACACTGTTTTGTAGAATCATATCAACCATTCTTTATCAAAAGCAACAAAACTCAACTATAACACACATGATGAAAATGTTCAGTGCTGGCAGCACTTTCCCAACGAAGCAGCAATAAGTTCACTTTAACAAGCTCATACTAAAATCAACTTATCCTTTGTATTTCGTTCTCATCGGAAGATTTCATAGAAAGTTTCAGCGGTTAAACGTTGTTTGAGGCTGCCATCCGAAAAATGTTCAAAACTCAGAAAATTTAAAAATTGATTCCTTATTTTTATTGCAAATGCTTTGCATATGAGAACGTAATTTGAAGCATCTGTTGGTGCAATTTTAACGGAAATGGCACATTGCTGGTTAGCCTGTGTCAGCAGCAAAGCAAAATACATACCAAATCTGCTTCACGTTAAGTTAAACCCAACCAATAAATTTCGTTTCGATTGAATCACTGCGCTGGAAGGTATACGGGTGAACAGAATTTTAGGGTCACCACCCTTAAAAACTTTTCAAATTTTTAAAACGTTAATATTTGTTGTTAACTTTCATTGCAGGATCATTCTCAATTGGAAATCTAATGACATAATCGCTCAGTAAAGAAATTCCACAAAATTGCAAAAATGGTCATAGCTGGCAGCCCTTTCATGATTTTTGTACAAAATTGCTACGACATTTAGTTCACATTAAGGTCCATTTACTGCATGAACTTCGTTTTGATTTCTACACTGGACCGGAAGTTATAGGGAAAAAAGCTTTATTTTGCTGAGCAAATTTGCAAGATTTATGAGACAAAAATCACCACAGCTGCCAGCCCTATACTAATTTTTCAACCAAATTTTCACCAAATGTTACAGAGAGTAACATCCAAATATTGTGTAAATTTTTTTAAAAATCTGATGGCTGAATCGGAAGTTATAGGCCAAAAAGATGTTTTTTTTCAGTAGTTTTTCAAGATGGTACCCCTGCCACAGGATTTCCCGCATTTCAAAATCACTTCTATCAGACCTGGTCCTAGCTAATACCAACATATCCTGTAAATTTCATTACGATCGAATTATCCGGTCGTCAGTTCTCGTGAACAGAACTTTCGAGTGCTGAAAATAGAGGTAATTTGGTGATGGGTTGCCATTCTTATGCAACTCGGAATTTTGAAAATTTTGTCTTGAAATGAAGGACAAAGGATAAGATGTATCAAAGATTTGAAATGTTTGTCAAAAATCAAAAATTTTTCAGGAAGGTCAATGATTTGAAGGATTTTTACTAATGTTCGAAGAAGAACATTAGTATTAAAATCACTTTGGCCAAAAATTCATATTTCTATATATATATATATATATATATATATATATATATATATATATATATATATATATATATATATATATATATATATATATATATATATATATCATCAAAAAATTTCAGTGAAAAAATCTCAGGAACGCGCCATCCGATTGAACTGAAATTTTCAGGACACATTGGTGTATATGCAGAATAGTGCCAGGTCTCACAAAAAGTTAATAATCTTTAACCCTTTGGCGCCGGCGGCCATTTTAGTGATATTTTTAATATACCTATTCTTCCGTACACAAATAATTTTTGCAAAAATAAAGTTAACGAAATAAATTTCGAACGTGTTTTACATGTGAATCGGATAATGTTTTGGAATTTTTTAACCCCATGTGTGCGCTGGGTGCCTAAAAAAGATCGGAGAAAATTGAAAATTTTTAAATTGCGATAACTTTTGACAGAGCTATTTAATCATTACCAAATTTTGAGAACATATTAACATTATTTAGTTGTAAATTTGTGTAGCTTTTGCTGAGCGTGCTGGATACCCTGAAGCTAGGGCAAGCACTGAAAGTAAAAACTTCCAAATTATCGTCACTCTTGAAAAAATGACGTTTCTTCAAAAAAAAGCCACTCATATAAAAATTTCGTGCTTTATTTATATAGACAAAAAAAAATTTGATATGGTATAACGGGCACGCCTGGTAACCCTTGCCCAATTTACCTATATTTTTAGCATCAAAAACTTCTGTTCACGGAAACTCACGATCCGATGAGCAGAATTAATTGAAATTTGCAGACTGTATTGGTCTTAAATAGGACCAGGTCTGATAGAAGTGATTTTGAAATGAGGGCGATTCTGTGCCAGTGGTGCCATCTTGAAAAATCACTAAAAAAGATAACTGTTTTTAGCCCTATAAATTCTGATTGAATCGTTCGATTTTGACGAAATTCAAACAGTAGCTGGACCTTACTTTAGACTCTGTTTGGTAGAAATTTGGTTGCAAAATTCGGTTGGAGCTGCCAGCTATGATAATTTTGGTGTCTTAAATTTGAAAAAATAAAAATTTGGAAGTGAAAACATTCAAATCATCGAATATCCTAAAAATGTCCGTTTCTTACAATAAAACCAACCTGTATTCAAATCTTATGCTTTATCTACACGTTCAAAGTAAAACTTTGGAAATCTCATGTCGGACAAGAACGGTAACCCTCTCCCAGTTAACCTATATTTTTAGCATCAAAAACTTCTGTTCACGGGAATTCACGAACCAATAACCAGATACCATTGAAATTTACAGAATGCATTGAACTTAAGTAGAACCAGGTCTGATAGAAGCGATTTTGAATTGGGGGCAACTCTGTGCCAGTGGTGCCATCTTGAAAAATTAAAAAAAAAACTGCTTTTGCCCTATGAAATGTAAATATGTAAGTTACCAGATTTTCATGAAATTGACACAGTAGCTGAACCTTACTCTAAACTCTGTTTGATAGAAATTTGGTTGAACAATTCGATTGGTGCTGCCAGCTATGGTAATTTTTGTGTCTTTGGTTTTGAGAATTTGCTCAGGAAAATAAAACTTTTTGCCCTATAGCTTCCAGTGCAGTCATGAAATCAATACGAATTTCATACAGTTAATGGAACCTATTATAAGCATTATTCAGGCCAAATTTGGTTGAAAAGCCACGATAGGGTTGCCAGCTATTGTTGGTTTTGTGTTTATTTGCAATATCTTTATTAGGCGGTTTTATCGTAGAATTTTCAATTGGTAATGATATTGTAGTGACAATAAACAGCAAATATTAAGCTTTCGATTATTTGAAAAAACTTGCTGCAGGTAACCCTAAATTTCTTTATACTCCTATAACTTCGAATGTAATATAACAACGTGAAGCAGATGTGATATATTCTTGGCTTTGATACTGGCAGAAGGTTGCCAGCACGAGTCGGTTTTGCTTCTTTTGTCTCAATAAATGCTTACAGTTAGTATTCATACCGGAAACATTTACAATGAAAATAAATAACCAATGTTTCAATTCCCAAAGTTCTGCAAATTTTTCGGATCGCAGCCCCAAACACCAACTTCAGTTACAGTGCTGCAGGCACTGAGCATTTTCTTCATTGATGTTGTATGAGATGCTGCTTTCAAAGTTTGGTAAAATAAGCAACTGATAACGAATATAATTAACAAGTGTTTTTCTTTCATAAACTTTGAAACCCATGCCAGTGGTAATATCTGAAACCTTCTACCATATGAGTTATAATGCATTCTTGAGACCAAAGTAAAACGTGGCATTTGAAACAGTTTGGCCGTAATAAGCAGCGCATGTGGTGGTATATGCACTCAAAACCTGCACGATTCTTCTACTGTTCTTCGAACATTAGTGTTTCTAGCGGTTCAGGTGCGCTAGAGTTTTTTTTCTTTCTTTTCGCTTTATGCTGAAAATGTGCCACATGTGCCATACTTTAGTCAACATCAACACGCTCTGTAATTTTCACGATGATCCATTGTTTTTCTTACAAGTAATGACAAATCAAAATTTGAAAAAAATTCCTTGCCGACTTTTAGGCACCCTGCACCCACACACGGCTCAAAAATTTCCAATTCTTTATCATAGGCAAGCTAAGAACATAATTAGTTTTCATTCCTTATACTTTTTTTGAACAAAAATTTACACTGCTTGGAAATATAGGAGTTCCTGAAAATTCACTAAAACGCTCGCCGCCGCCAAAAGGTTTAGGACGTCTGAATTTGAGAAAAGCATGGACCTACCTACTATATACATCTACGTTTTCTGAAAATTTCAGCTCAATCGAATCGGCCACTCCAGAGATTATCTCCCTTAATTATTTTGCTAATATATATATATATATATATATATATATATATATATATATATATATATATATATATATATATATATATATATATATATATATATATATATATAGATATATATATATATATATATATATATATATATATATATATAAATATATATATATATATATAGATATATATATATATAGATATATATATATATATATATATAGATATATATATATATATATATATATATATATATATATATATATATATATATATATATATATATATGTATATATATAGATATATATATATATACATATATATATATATATATATATATATATATATATATATATATATATATATATATATATATATATATATATATATATATAAAGAAATATGAATTTTCGGCGAAACGAGTTTAATACTATTGTTCTTGGAACATTAGTAAAAAGCGAAGAATTGTAAAAGTTAATGTAGAAAAAAGAATTCAGGAGAATCCAATTGTGAGAGGAGAGAAGTTATATATATGACACCTCCACAATTGTAACAAAAATGAAAAAGTAACAATTCATTATTATAAACACTCAACACTGACATAAAAATTAAATAAAAAGTAGGCTTAGAAAATTGTAATTTTTAATGGACGTAGAAGGGTAGTCTAGTCTACTTGGAATCTTTGAACAAATAAGTAAAAAATATAGTTGAAAACCATGTTTTTTTTTATGGGAGCCTTAAAAGTTTTCCAAATCACCTATAAATCCGTATAAAGAGTTAAAGAATTGATGTGTGGCAATAAATATTATTTATTTCGATCCGCTCATGGCCGCTTCAGAACTAGTTTCCCATATTACATTTTTGTTTAGCACACTAGGAAAAGTAGCTAAAAATTTAAATACTTATAGTCAGTTTTAGTTTTCAAGTATAATAATTAATAGACAATTAGTTGGTAGTTAGTATAAGTCAATACTTTAAAAGTAAGCTCTTTAAATAACAAACCTAAGTAAGATTAAGATAAGACCAATAGACACTGAAGAAGAGGGCAGATAACCATCGAAATATCGATATTTGTCACAAAATTCAATAGATCTAGCTTCGCAAGGAAAAACCGGTTTTTTTATTTAAATATTTTTTTACAAGCTAGGAAAAAATTGGTACACATTAAAAACAATTGATAATGACTACCAGGTCAAAAACTGATTTTATTAAATTCGTAGATTATAAAAAAGTAATCGGTGGAATCTCTGAAGATATAAGATTTCTTAGATTATGTTTAAAAAAGAATGTGACTCCAAGAAGTCATATTATTAAATTTAGGTCCCATCTATTAAGAGTAGGGAAACAAATTGCCCTGGTCAAAAGGAATGTCATTAGAGATTCCGTAAATAGGCTTTATCAGAGATAAGGGGATCTTGGGGGATGACCAAGGTCCAGAATTTTGCTGTCAAGGAAACAACATTCCCAACAGAAAACTTGGTAGTAGACATCGAAGCAGCGGTAAAAACCCTTACCGAAGAAGGGAAAGCACATATTAGAAGCAATGTGGCTAAACTTATCAGGAAGGATATGAGAATGCACAAAGAGTGCTCAAAGAGTTGGCTGCTAAACCGGGCTTTAGTGCCAAAGCCGATAAAGGAAATGCCGTGGCCGTAATGGACAAAGATGAATATGACCGATCAGTTATGGAAAAACTCAACAACGATGATTACCATGAGCTTGGGAAAGATCCCTTACTAGACTCTATCAAACGAGTTGAAAGAGTGCAAAAGGACAATTAGAGAGGTGAACAAGCTGCAGGTCCCAAACCCCTCATTGCCAAAAATTAGGTGCCTTCCAAAGATACATAAGGAGGGAAGTGAACTTAAGGAAATTGTCACCGCTACAAACGCTTCAACAAGGAGTGTAGAGCCTAATGGAAGATTAGCGATAGAACAGTTAAAAATCGAGACGAGGTAATAAGGTGGCTTGGACGAGTGGCAACAATAGAAGAAGATAAGCTAATTGTATCATTTGATGTCAAAGCTCTGTTAGAGAGGAATAGTTTACCGGAGGGGAGAAGGAGGGCTAAAGACCTTTTGAAACTCGCTTCGGTTTGCATGAATGAAAGTTATTTTACTTTCAGGGGGAAATACTTTAAAGCGATGGAAGGTGTTGCAATGGGAAACTCTTTATCCTTACTTATGATTGTGATATTTATGGACAGACTGGAGAAGAAACTTTATGAAGAAGGTTCGCTTCCTCGGGTTTGGTTGAGATATGTAGACGACATTTAAGCTATAAAAAAGATGCTTTGGGAGAAACTTTGGAGAAGTTGAAACAAGCACATTAGGACATCCAATTTTCAATGGAAATCGAAACTACCCTTCTTGGATTTAATGGTCATAAGAAAAGAAGGTCTTCTTAGTTTTAATATCTTCCGGAAGCCCACACACCCAGAAGACAACACCATTCACGTCTGATCATTGGCATTCTCAAAAAATGGCACCCTTTAATTCGATGATTCACCGGCTATTAACAGTGCCCATGGATCAGGAAAGTTTTAACTCAGGAGTTAAATATATTAAAGATACGGCGAAAAAAATGGGTTTGATGAGGGGAAAATAAGAAATCTTGTCAAAAAGAAAAAGTATAGAATACAGCGTGATCTATTAACGACGCTTTTTACGCAGGAAAAACAAGAAACAACCATAAGAGTTCCATATATGTATTCATCAGTATCCAAAAAAGTTCGGGAACTTCTTGAACGCTTTGATATTAAAGCAGTTCCAACCAGTAAAGCTAAAAAATTAGGTACAATACTATGTCACGTGAAAAAGGATAAAAAGGAAAAATGTGGAGTTTATAAAATTACCTGCCCAGAATGCGACAAAATATACATCGACCAAACGAAACGGTTAGTTGGTGTTAGACTGACGGAACATAAACGGAAAGCGAGGAAAAGGAATACAACATTAGTACGATCAGCGGTAGCGAAGCACATCTTGAAGGAGGATCACAACATAACATGAGACAATGTGGATGTGATTAAGGAAGTACACCAGGTACGAAAACTGGATGCTTACGAAAGCCTGAACATATGGAAAACCCTAATGAATAGAAGACTAAACACAGACCAAGGAAACTGTGCATCACCGTTGTTCAGGTTAATTTGAACATTCATTTGATAGTAAGGTGGAACATTTAATTAATACATATTGTCAAATGTATTTAAATAAAGTAATTAATAGACAATTAGTTGGTAATTAGTATAAGTCAATACTATAAAAGTAAGCTCTTTAAATAACATACTTAAGTTCAATTAAGGTTAGACCGATAGCCACTGAAGAAGAGGGCAGATTTACATCGAAATATCGATATTGGTCACAAAATTCAATATATCTAGCTTCACAAGGAAAAATCGGTTTTTTTATTAAAATATTTTTTTACAAGCTAGGAAAAAATTGGTACACATTAAAAACAATCATTAGAAAGCTTGGATAAAGCTCAAATATCAAATCATTACAGAAACTTTCATAATAATCTGGATTAAATTTGGTTTATTTTCCTGGCTATATGAAGTACATATATAACATTCACACGTAATTTTAAATATAAATGTGTTTATTTTATTGATTAAATTAATTTTTTTTGCTTGAGGTAACACTTTAGTATATATTTTTGGTTGGACTGGCAGTGTGGTAAGTTAGCTAAATGCATGACTTAGCTATTTCTTGACATAACTAGCCGCTACTTGACATGCAAGTGGTATGTCTCCGTACATGTTTTATGCATTTAGATTAGATTAAGTATGTTGCTATACGATAATGCATAATTTCTATCAGCTTATGAGCCACCGGGTATCACAAAAATATCTAGGAGTTGTATATATAAAAGATTTGCGGCTTATGCGTTTGCATGCATATACTTATGTGCACGCAAAGAAGTCAGATGGGAACATTATTTCCTAATGCAATCTAAAATAAACAAAATGGCACATTTACCAGTTCACTGTTCCGTTCCTCAAAAAGTGGGAAATGTCAGATTGGTCAGAACGGATATTCGCTATGAGATGCATGTAGCTAAATCCGAAACAAAAGAAAATTTGGATAATTAAATACGGTAAAAAAACTGAAACACAAGCTGCGCATATTTTGAATAAAAATAGATGACTACATACTAAAGCAGCTGCTTTGAAAATAAGTTTTTCATTTCAGAAAATCAAATTCAGCTTCAACTGATAACTTCGATTATAAGAAGTACAAAGAACATAAATCATTATTAATTCAGCATAACTACAATCAAAAACAATTCATAGTTTTCAAAATTTTCGTATGTATGTTCATTTTTATTGCGCAATAATTAATTTAATAACTTATTATACTTTTAGTAGTTGTGAAATGTTAACGATGTGGGCATTATTATTAAGGCAAATGAGTTTGGGTAAATTAACCTTCAGTCAAACGTTGTATTTTTTGCAAATTTAGATGTGGTATAATAATATATAAAGTAATATATAAAGTGATAAGGTTAAAAATATTATTGTTATTAAAATGTGCCACTAGCTGAAAAATAATGCATCTGTTATAAATGTTTTGAAACATATGGACAAAACTAATGTATAAAATATGACGAGTAAAGGAAACTTTGAACTTCTAAAACCAAAAGTTCTTGTAGATAACATTTACAATTGTTGTGATTGTGAAGACTGCAGCAAGCACTCAAAATAACTCCAGTTCGGTTGATGGCTGCATATTTGCTTCAACTCTTAGGCTTCGTGGCAAGCACTGTCATTGCGCAAAAGAAACTGTGTATAACAGCAAGAACATAGAACAGAAAGAATCAGTCCTCTTAAAACAGACTTTTTAGAAAACCAGCAGCACTAGCCTGTTTTGAAAGAAATCGCAAAGGTTATTCCTGTTAAATCAAATCCAAAAAAACTTTACCTCTTGTTGTTGTGTTTGAGACCGAAGTTTTGCCTGAGTATTTTTAAGAGCCCTGAAATATGTTTATATGTTTAGTGCAATACATAGCTTATTGAAAAACATACTGTTGCAAGTCAATAATTGTTTTTTCTTTGGTATTTTGTTCCTCTTGTGACATTTGAACCAGTCGCAACAATCGCTCAGTTTCAGCTGTTGATTTTTTGGCCTCTTCGCGTGCATTTGTCAACTCGGAAGTTAATCTAAAGATATATTTTGCTAAATTAGTGACACAGGAATTAAATCAAAGCTTAAAATGCTCTATATATATATATATATATATATATATATATATATATATATATATATATATATATATATATATATATATATATATATATATATATATATATATATATATATATATATATATATATATATATATATATATATATATATATATATATATATATATATATATATACATAAATATATAGATATATATGGATTTAAATTAAAACTTAAAATGCTTTATATATATACATATATATATATATATATATATATATATATATATATATATATATATATATATATATATATATATATATATATATATATATTTATATATATATATATATATATATATATATATATATATATATATATATATATATATATATATATATATATATATATATATATATATATATACATATAAATATATCTGTATCTGTATCTATCTGAAAGAATTTACTGGATTCAAAATGGAATTTAATTTATTACTTTTTTCATGTAAAATCATTGAATTAAGAGTAAATTATTGGCTTTGTGGGTATTGTCGTGTTATATCATTGTTATAATGAGTCTATTTATTACAAGCAAAATACAAAAACTACAAAATACGCATTCTTCAAATTGTCAGAATAAGCTTCTGTGGTAAGTTTTCCATGATGAAGAATTTTCTTAACATGAAATATTTGGAGCTTTAAAAACCGCTAGAAACGCTGATTTTCAAAGAAAACAAGAGGAATAAAGATTTTAAATGCTTGTTTTGCTAAACGTGCTCCTTATCACCACTAACCTATAAAACTTTGTTCCGATGGAAAGTCAAGTCAGAGCTAGAAATTACTTGAGTTTTGAAATTTACGAAAGTAAAATACTTGTTCTTCATTTTCAATATTTGATTTTTATCATTTGAAAATTTTATTGGAATTCATACAAATGCCGTTGAGAGCCATTTAGCACGCACTGATAGTATTTGAAAAGCAATATTTGAGACGTACGAGTGAGAATTGTGGCCCTGCTGCCGACACAAATCGTTGTAGGTCTGGGTGATAGTCCCCAAATGGGCTCGATTGCCATACGTTTGGCATATCCTTAAAACTGGTAAGTAGTTTTTTCCCCCTAGTGTAGATGGCAAAAAAAATCTGCTTACCAGATCCCCGGGTGACCTATCACCTCGGAGTATTTGAGGTTTGACTCACTAAAAAAAGGACCTTCTACAAGCCCACGACTAGACATGAATTATACAAGTTAAATAATAAACGCGGTTGGCTTTCCGCTACGACTTTAAGCACCTCGACCGGTACCCCATCAGGACCCGGAGCCTTCCGGTTCTTCATCCTGGACACTGCACTGTTCAGCTCCTCGTCCGTAAAGGGAGGAACATCCTGGATATCGCATCCATGAGAGTGCTACGCCGCATGCAGCCAAGTCTACGAGTGACCAATTTGTAGCCATCTCCCCAGGGGTCTGAGATGACCTCCTCACAAAGAGCCTGCCATTTGGCACGTTCACTCCTCGTGATGGCCTTGGTCAGCTCCCTCTTTGCCGCAATGCGAGCAGCAGATAGCTCAGCCGCTCCCGGCCTAATCCTGGCTCGCTGTGCCCTGCGCCTGCACGCCAAAGCGATGCGTCTCAGTTCGGCGATTTCATCGTTCCACCAGTATGCATGTTAGCAATAGCTCCTATCACCACGTGTGCCCCCAAGAAGAAAGAAATGGAATACCAGCGGATGCTGAAAGACCAATCTGCTAAGAAGGCAACTCCTGCAGGGGTTGTGGGAGTAGATTGGCCAAGGCAGAAAAACGCGTGGCTGAATCCAGCCCTAAAGATTTTGAGGAAGTCCAGATGAAGAAGAAGGTGCCAGTTTCTTACCTAAGAAGGCGGGGACTGTTACCTACAAAAAGAAGGGAAACGTCACCAAAATACCAGTAGTATCCACTTCTTGGGAAAAAAGAGGGTTACAACGGGGCGAAGAGAAGGAAATGATGGCAAAAAAGAATAAAAGAAAGAGCCAGGGCAAAGAAAATCAAGACGGAAAAAGCAAGATTGAGGTGACATTCACCAATAAATACAAGGCTGGAGCTGAAGGAGCCAGTGAGGCAAAAACCACATTTTCCTCTCACAGAATGAGACACTAGCATCCAAAATTCTTAAGTCTGGTTGAATCTAAGTGGGAATCATAAACACACGAATGATAAAGTGGGCTGAGATGACACTATGCTACCAGTGCCTAAGCTAAGGCCACACAATGTGTAGCTGCAAGGGTCTGGCCCGGAGAGACAGTTACTGGAAGTGTAGAAAAGCTGACCACTGGCCAGCAGGTTGCTCTGCTCAGGGTCAGTGCATATAATACACTGAGAAACATGGAGTAAATGGTTCAAAGTGTTAAATGGGATTGACTGCGTTTCTCGATGGCAATAATAAACAGGGAAGGGCACGAAAATTTGTGTGCGAACATGAGGCTCTGATTGTATTGATCGCGAAACCCTGTAAAGGTGACTAACTCGTCAGCTTAGTTGGCATATGCTACGAGATACGTAGCATTAAAATCAAAATCGTTTGTATAATATTTTATCCAGTTTTGGAAAATGCAACTAACTCAATTTTGACCCCTGGCAAGATAAGCATATATATATATATATATATATATATATATATATATATATATATATATATATATATATATATATATATATATATATATATATATATATATATATATATATATATATATATATATATATATATATATATATATATATATATATATATATATATTTATCTATATATATATATATATATATATATATATATATATATTTATATATATATATATATATATATATATATATATATATATATATATATATATATATATATATATATATAAATATGAATTTTGGGTCAAAGTGATTTTAATACTAATGTTCTTCTTCGAACATTAGTGAAAAATACATAACCTGTTTTCGCTCTCCTGAAAACTTTAAACGGAACGATGGTTTCACCCATGAAACGATTTACGGTCAATTGACATATGGTGTACGTGCTTAAAAATGCTTGGCCGTGTTTATGAAAGGCTATTCTCAAAAATGATGAGCCCGTAGGGATAAAAACGCGTTGCAAAATTGCTGTAAATGCATTAAAAGGTTACCATTGACCACATGGTAAGGCATTTAAGCATCTCTGTAGATTTAAAAAGAATATACATAAATAAGTTGAAGCTAAACAATCTGTTCCTCGCTAGCGTTAAGTCTTTATTCAACAAGAAGGGTTTCTGTCCATATTACTTGGAAGTGTTCTTTTCGGAGTAATTGGCTGACTAATGTAAACAATGTCTTATATAAAATGCTTCTACTGTCTCCGCAATAGATGATAATTTAATGAGACAATTGAAAGCTCACGAAATCAAACAATATTTGACAGAGCGAAAAGTAAAGTATTGAAGGGCAAGAACCTTGGCGATAATAACAAATCGTATCAGTACAGAAATGAGCTAGTGAAATTTTTAAATAAGAGACGGAGAAGACAGACATTTCCAGAAAAGCTATCTAAAAATCATTTGCCAATTGATCAAGTGGATAGATCGCAGATTAAAAAGTTACGTGACAGCAGCACTCAAACAAAATTCATGTTTAAAGGTGATAAACCAACTCAAACTTCACGCATAGCAGTGGAAAAAATAATTTAGCCAGCAAGAGACATAGTTCCGCCACGACAAGAGCTAAGCTCCAACACTAAGCGATGATTATCAGCAAGCGGTGTGGGTAAAAGTCTCAAACCACCATCTAAAGTCCAAAAAGTCAAGTGCATCAGAGCCGCTAGAAAACTAATTTTCGAAGAAGCTATCTTTGAGGAATTTAAAAATGTGTGAAGACGTAATACACATCTTTGAAGTATCGTTTCAACCATTTCTTACTCAAAGGAGCAAATATCATTTTCTGACAGCAATTTCTATAACACAAATGATGAAAATGTTCAGTGCTGGCAACATTTATCCAACACAGCACCAATAAGTCTACCATAACATGCTCGTGCTTAATCAATCTATCCATTTAATTTCATTTTCATCCGAGGATGTCATCAAAGTTTCAGCGATTAAGCTATGTCAGGGGCTGCCATCCGAAAAATTTCCAAAACTCGGAACATTTAAATATCAGTTGCTTATTTTATTGTAAATGCTTTGCTTATGAATAGCAAATGGAAGCATCTGTTGGTGCAATATTTGCAAAATTGTCCGGTGCTGGCAATCATGTGCTAGCACCATAGCTGCTTCACGTTGTGTAACATCGCTCGATAAAGAACATCGCTTGATAAAAATATGTCAATAAAATACGAAATTAATCATCGCTGGCAACCTTTTCACGATTTGTCAACGAAATTCCTACATAATTAGAAACGAAACAAGATATACTTACCACATGAATTTCGTTTGGATTTCATTACTGCATCGGAAGTTATAGGGAAATAATCTTTATTTTCCTGAGCAAATTAACAATTATTAGGAGACAAAAATTGCCGTAGCTGGCGTCCCTATACTAATTTTTCAACCAAATTTCAGTGAAATCTATCTTAAAGTAAGGTTCACATACTGCGTTACATTATTTTGTTACAAACTTTTCAGGAAGGTCGATGATTTCAAGGATTTTTGCTCAGGAGCTTGCTGTAGCTACAAATTACCCGCACAGTCTTGAAAGTTAATGTGTGTTAAATTCTAGTCTACATCAATACGCTCTAAAAATTTTACGATGGTCCATTATTGTTCTTAGAAGCTATGACAAATCGAAATTTGAAAAAAAATCCTTGCCTACTTTTAGGCTGTCAGCGCCTACACAAGGCTCAAAGTTTCCACTTCTTTATTATAAGTAAACTAAAAACATAATAAGTTCTCTATCCTAGTACTTTTTTTTAACAAAAATGTACACTGCTTGGAAATATAAGAGTACCTGAAAATTCACTAAAATGCCCGCCGCCGCCAAAAGTTTTAAGATATCTGAGTTCTAGCAAGTTATAGAATACATCTATGTTCTCCGAGAATTTTAGTTCAATCAAATCGGCCACTCCAGAGGTTATCTCCCTTAACCATTTTGCTGATATATATATATGAGCAGGAAGAAGTGTTCCTGAAATCACGTATGCAACCATCTATATTAAGACCCTCACGTCTAAAACCTAACGAATATGAACTCAACTTTCCAGTCAGAAAAAAAAAGATCTTTGGTAAAAGTGAACGATGGAAAGAAAAATAAGAACGTTTATCAAGCGTACCCGACTTGTTTTGGGAAAGAATTTAAAAGTGCCTCTGACAATAACAGATGATGAATTCTACGTGTGCTTTTTAAGTAACTGTTCATTGGATATTTTTTATGAAAACACGTTATCATATTTTGAGAACATACTTCCTGCCTCTTGCAAGTTTGGTAGCGGTATGTGTGTTGGAATGACGAAGATAATATTGCCCAAACAAAAGAAACCACGAGTGTTTCAAAGAGTTTCATACATAGTATTGAAGAAAAAGAAACTAGTAAGATGAAGAGAAGCTGAAGATCTGGTCAAGTAGAATACAGCAAGCCTGAAGTATTGGCTATAGAAGTAAAAATTATGGAATTTTCAAAAATTTCATGTTCGTTTCAAATTGATTATTGTTTTTTTACGGAGACTTTGATACGAAAAAACGATATCAGTTTTTCAACATTCCAGACGTCATTTTTCTTAGCGGTTAAATTTGATTTTTATACAACAAGATCGAGATGAAACAAACATTTTGACTTAATCCAAGATTTTTACTAATGTTCGAAGAACATTAGTATTAAAATCGATTCGGCCAAATATTCATATTTCCATATATATATATATATATATATATATATATATATATATATATATATATATATATATATATATATATATATATATATATATATATATATATATATATATATAATATATATATATATATATATATATATATATATATATATATATATATGTATATATATATATATATATATATATATATATATATATATATATATATATATATATATATATATACGTGTATATATATCATCAAAAAATTTCAGTGAGATAATCTCGAGAACGCGAAATCCGATTGAGCTGAAACTTTCAGGATACATTGGTGTATATGCAGAATAGGTCCAGGTCTCTTTAAATGTCAGTTATTGTTAACCTTTTGGCGCCGGCGGCCATTTAAGTGATATTTTTAATATACCTATTATTTCGTGCACAAATAATTTTCGCAAAAATAAAGTTAACGAAATAAATTTCGAACGTGTTTTACATATGAATCGGATAATGCTTTGGAATTTTTTAACCCTATGTGTGCGCTGGGTGCCTAAAAGGAGGACGGGAAAATTTGAAAATTTTTATATTGCGATAACTTTTGACAGAGCTATTCAATCATTACGAAATTTTCAGGACATATTGATTTTATTTAGTTGTAGATTTGTGTAGCTTTTAATGAGCGTGCTGGCAACCCTGTAGCTAGGGCAGGCACTGAAAGTGAAAACCTCCAAATCATCGCCTCTCTTGAAAAAATGCCATTTCTTCAAAAAAAAGCCATTAACATGTACATCTTGTGCTTTGTTTACATAACCAAAAAAAAAAGAGATATGGTATTACGGGCACGCCTGGTAACCCTTGCCCAATTTACCTATATTTTAAGCATCAAAAACTTCTGTTCACGGAAACTCACGATCCGATAAGCCGAATTAATTAGAATTTGCAGAATGTATTGGTCTTAAATAGGACCAGGTCTGAAAGAAGTGATTTTGAAATGCGGGCGATTCTGTGCCAGTGGTGCCATCTTGAAAAACCACTAAAAAAGATAACTGTTTTTAGCCCTATAAATTCTGATTGAATCGTTCGATTTTGACGAAACTCACACAACTGCTGGACCTTACTTTAAGCCACGTTTGGTAGAAATTTGGTTGAAAAATTCGGTTGGAGTTGCCAGCTATGATAATTTTGGTGTCTTCATTTTGAAAAAAAAAATTTTGAAGTGAAAACATTCAAACCATCGAATATTCAAAAAAATGTCAGTTTCTTACAATAAAACCAATCTGTATATAAATCTTATGTTTTATCTACACGTTCAAAATAAAACTTTGGAAATTTCATGTCGGACAAGAACGGTAACCCTCTCCCAGTTAGCCTATATATTTAGCATCAAAAACTTCTGTTCACGGAAACTCACGAACCAATAATCAGATACAGCTAAAATTTACAGAATGCATTGGACTTAAGTAAGACCAGATTTGATAGAAGCAATTTTGAATTGTGGGCAAGTCTGTGCCAGTGGTGCCATCTTGAAAAATTACAAAGAAAAAAAACTGCTTTTTGCCCTATGAAATGTGAATAAATTACCAGATTTTCATGAAATTGGCACAGTAGCTAAACCTAACTCTAATCTCTGTTTGGTGGAAATTTGGTTGAAAAATTTGATTGGTGCTACCAGCTATGGTAATTTTTGTGTCTTTGGTTTTGAAAATTCGCTCAGGAAAATAAAACTTTTTGCACTATAACTTCCAGTGCAGTCATGAAATCAATACGAATTTCATACAATTAATGAAGCCTGTCATAAACATTATTCAGGCCAAATTTGGTTGAAAAGCCACGATAGGGTTGCCAGCTATTGTTGGTGTTGTGTTTAATTGCAATATCTTTATTAAGCGGTTTTATCGTAGAATTTTCAAATGGTAATGATACTGTAGTGACAATAAACAGCAAATATTAAGCTTTCGATTATTTGAAAAAACTCGCTGCAGGTAACTCTAAATTTCTTTATACTCCTTTAACTTCGAATGTTATATAACAACGTGAAGCAGATGTGATATATTCTTGGCTTTGATACTGGCGAAAGGTTGCCAGCACGAGTCGGTTGTGCTACTTTTGTATCAATAAACGCTTACAGTTAGTATTCATACCGGAAACATTTACAATTAAAATAAATAATCAATGTTGCAATTCGCAAAGTTTTGCAAATTTTTCGGATCGCAGCCCCAAACACCAACTTCAGTTACAGTGCTGCAGGCACTGAGCATTTTCTTCATTGATGTTATATGAGATGCTGCTTTCAAAATTATGTGAAATAAGCAACTGATAACGAATATAATTAACCCGTGTTTGGCTCTGATAAACGTTGAAATTCATGCCAGTGGTAATATCTGAAACCTTCCACCATATGAGTTATAATGCATTCTTGAGACCGAAGTAAAACGTGGCATTTGAAACAGTTTGGTCGTAATAAGCAGCACATGTGGTGGAATATGCACTCAAAACCTGCACAATTCTTCTACTGTTCTTCGAACATTAGTGTTTCTAGCGGTTCAGGTGTGCTAGAGTTTTTTGATTTTCTTATTGGTAGAATTCCAAGGGCAAAAAAAAATCATGCACAGCCATGACGAATGACTGACGATTATATATATTCAGGACAAAACATAAGAAGAGAACGTAAAATAAAATTGATAGTTAAGCCAACCTCCCATACGTTTCATCTAAAAGTCTATGATGTGAAAATTACTGAGAAACTACCAGTACCTTTTTAAATTAATATCACGCAATTTGTGGCTTTCTTGCTGGGTGGATTAGAATTTATAGACGAAGGTTTAAGAAAAAGAACTGAAACTTCCGGTAAAATAGTACACCACCTACAAAAACATTTATTGTACCCAAATGGGCAACCAATTCGTCATTTAACAAATGCTGCGGCGGAAAAATCCGGTACCGATATATTACCGGATGACTAGGCAAAAACTGAATCAGATACAATCCCATACAATACAAGTGATGGCGAAATGGGTACAACACCAGTACCGATTGAAGTGTCTAAAACTGAAAATATTGCCAGTTTATTCATTGAAAAATGTGATCCAAAGTTGATTGATGCCTCAACGAAAGAATCTATTGTTAAGGCAATACTTCTTGACAGTCTAAGTCGATTTGAAAAAATGCTAGCTCATCAGAACCACTAGAAAACTAATTTTTGAAGAAATATTCTTTGGGTGACAAAAAAATTTGGAAAGACTTAATACACTTTTTTGTAGAATTATATCAACCATTCTTTATCCCAAGCAACAAAACTCAACTATAACACAAATGATGAAAATGTTCAGTGCTGGCAAAACTTTCCCAACGAAGCAGCAATAAGTCAACCATAACAAGCTCATACTTAAATCAACTTATCCTTTGATTTCCTTCTCATCGGAGGATTTCATCGAAAGTTTTAGTGGTTAAACGTTGTTTGAGGCTACCATCCGAAAAATGTTCAAAACTCGGAAAATTTAAAAATTGGTTTTTATTTTTACCGCAAATGTTTTGCATATGCGTACGTTATTTAAAGCATCTGTTGGTACAATATTTCCGAAAATGGCTAATGCTGGTTGCCTTGTGTCAGCGGCAAAGCAAAATGCATACCAAATCTGCTTCACGTTAAGTTAAACCCAACCAGTAAATTTCGTTTCCATTGAATCACTGCGCTGGGAGTTATACGGGTAAAAAGAATTTTAGGGTGACCACCCTCAAAACTTTTCAAACTTTTAAACCGTTAACATTTGTTGTAAATTTTCATTGCAGGCGCATTCCCATTTGCAAATTTAATGACATAATAGCTCAATAAAGAAATTCCAAAATATTACAAAAATTATCATAGCTGGGAGCCCTTTCATGATTTTTGTACGAAATTCCTACGACTTTTAGTTCACATTAAGGTCCATTAACTGCATGAACTTCGTTTTGATTTCATGACTGGACCGGAAGTTATAGGGAAAAAAGCTTTATTTTGCTGAGCAAAGTTACAAGATTTATGAATCAAAAATCACCATAGCTGGCAACTCTTTTCTAATTTGCAGCCAAATTTTCACCAAATGTTATCTGAAGTATGACCCAAATACTGTGTGAATTTCGTTTAAATCTGATGGCTGAATCAGAAGTTAGAGGCCAAAAACCGTTTTTTTTCTCAGTGATTTTTCAAGATGCTACCACTGCCGCAGGGTTGCCCGAATTTCAAAATCACCTCCATCAGACCTGATCTTAGCTAATACAAACAAGTCCTGTAAATTTCATTATGGTCGGATAATCCGGTCGTCAGTTGTCGTGAACAGAACTTTCGAGTGCTGAAAATGGAAGTAATTTGGTGAAGGGTTACCGTTCTTGTGCAGCAGTTCGAAATTTCAAAAATTTTAATTTGACATGACGGACAAAGGTCAAAATTTATCAATGATTTGAATTTTTTGTCAAAAATCAAAAAATTTTCAGGAGGGTCACTGATTTGAAGGATTTTTTACATTAGCCTGCTCTTGCTACAGGGTTACCCGCACTATCCAAATGTGTTAAATTTTAGTCAACATCAATACGCTCTGCAATTTTCACGATGATCCAATGTTTTTGTAAGAAGTAATGACAAATCAAAATTTGATATAACATCCTGGCCTACTTTTAGGCACGCTGCACCCACATACGGCTCAAAATTTCCAACATTTTAACAGGACAAGCAAACATGTTCTAAACATAATAAGTTTTCATTCCCAAACATTTCTTTAAACAAAAAATTAACACTGCTTGGAAATAAAGGAATATCTCGAAATTCACTAAAACACTCGCCGCCGCCAAAAAATTTAGGACATTTAAATTTTAGCAAGTTATGGACCTACCTACTATATACATCTACGTTCTCCGAAAATTTCAGCTCAATCGGATCGGCCACTCCAGAGATTATCTCCCTTAATCATTTTGCTTATATATATATATATATATATATATATATATATATATATGTATATATATATATATATATATATATATATATATATATATATATATATATATATATATATATATATATAATATATGTATATATATATATATATATATATATATATATATATATATATATATATATATATATATATAATATATATATATATATATATATATATATATATATATAGATATATATATATATATATATATAATATTTATGTATATATATAGATATATATATATATATATATATATATATATATATATATATATATATATATATATATATATATATATATATATATATATATGGGGCATTCCACGTGAAGCGGACAGGTAAAAAATTTTGAGGTTTCCGATTTTAGTAATATTTGATTATGTTATACCTATATATGTTCTTGATCCAGATGCATAATATTTTTAGTGTAATAAGTCTGGTTAGCGAACTAGAGGGCTTTAAAAATTTCTAGTCGGCAGGTATACGCTATTTCGAATCAAATTATCCAGTTTAAAAAAGTAGCAATAAAATAAATAAAGCACTCGAATTGACGCGTTATATAATGGGCTTATTAAATGCAATTTTGGGTATTTAGAAAAAAAAAATTTGGGGGGAAAAAATATATTTAAATTTTTTAAACTTGAATTTCACAAAGTTCGACCATTTACTTTTTTTTTAATTTATTTTCTAAAAATAGCTAATAGTGTGTAGATAATCCTTGCCAAGTTTCATAATGGGCGCAGAAGTCGTTTAGGAGCTAGACCAATTACAGTTTCGAAGCAAAACGGCCGGTACCCTGTTCGCGCCTACCGCCCCCTAACGCCCCCTAACGCCCGATTATGGAAACTATCAATCAAATAAAATGCCTTTAGTCCGAATATGAGATCATATTTTGTGAAGCTTTAATGATGTAAATTATGTTTTGATATAATGTTCAATTCAATTGTACATTCCAATTAAATAACAATTAAATAACGTTACAAGTGTTTTTTTATAGTTTTGTGAGATAATTTCTCAACAAAAAACTTAAAATATACAAACAAATTTGTAAATATATATCTAAATGGTTTTGTAGCGAAATTATCTCACAAAACTATAAAAAAAAACACTTGTAACGCGTTTGTCTAATTAAGTAATTGCTAAGCCACTGACTAAACTATCGCAAAAGTTTGAATACGCAGCGTCATGGGTTTGTCTCTTTTAGACAATGGACGTCTTTTAATTAAAATTAAATATTTAATAAAATTGCACTACAAAGAAATTTTTCCGAGCAGCGCCATTTTAAATCAATCTTCATAAATTTATATAAAACAAAATGTATAAATGATTCATTATTATTTAATTGGTGTGTACAATTGAAATGAATATTATATAAAAATATAATTTACATCATTAAAGCTTTGCAAAATATGATCATTTTGTATGATTGAAAGTTTCTGTAATCAGGCGTTAGGGGGCGGTAGGTGCGAACTCGGCGCCAGCGGTTACGCTTCGAATCTGAAACTGGTCTAGCTGCCCATTATGAAACTTGGCGAGGATTATCTATACACTATTAGCTATTTTTAGAAAAAATATTAAAAAAAAAGTAAATGGCCGAACTTTCTGAAATTCAAGTTTCAAAAATTTATATATTTTTTCCCCCCAAATAATTTTTTTTTAAATACCCAAAAATGCATTAAATAAGCCCAGTATATGCCGCATCAAATCGAGTGCTTTATTTATTTTATTGCTACTTCTTTAAACTGGATACTTTGATTCGAAATAGCGTATACCTGCCGACTAGTCAAATTTTTAAAGCCCTCTAGTTCGCTAACTAGACTTATTACGGTAAAAATATTTTGCATCTGGATCGAAAACATATATAGCTATAACATAATCAAATATTACTAAAATCGGAAACCTCAAAATTTTTTACCTGTCCGCTTCACGTGGAATGCCCCATATATATATATATATATATATATATATATATATAATATATATATATATATATATATATATATATATATATATATATATATATATATATATATATATATATATATATATATATATATATATATATATATATATATATATATATATATATATATATATATATATATATATATATATATATATATATATATATATATATATATATATATATATATATATATATATGGGGCATTTCAAGTGAAGCGGACAACGAAAAAGGTTCTGGATTTCGTTAATATTGTGCATAATGGTACTTCTAGAAGATATGAATGTGGATGCACAAGTTTTTTTTTCTATGAGGTTTAGTTGCCGAGCTATGGGCTTCTGAATAATTGACGAAATTCATAAAAGGTTTTTTTGGAAGCGGATTCTGAGATTCAAAACAAAATCTAAAAAATATCAAATATATTGATTGGTATAGAAAATTAGCTGTTCTTTTTGATTTTGAAATTAGATTTGAAATATAAATTTTTTTTCCTGTGTGGAACCGGAAGTAAACACTACAACTCGTAATTGGAATAATTTGGACCAGGTTAATTTTGTTTATTTTTGAAACAAAATAAAGCCTAAAGTATATTTATTTTGTCATAAAAGTTTTAGAATGGGATGGCTAGTAGCTTAGGAGATAGGTGAGTTTCAATACATAAAAGTCGCATGGAGCGTGGTACCAGGAGCTTCATTATGATAGCTAGTGAGTGTGAAAACAAAATATTTGTAGTAAAACTATTATATATCACTTGTGTCAGTTACATATAGAATATAAAATATTAAAAATTGGTAATGCTGATTTACTTAGTGAAAAAAAAAGCTATTTGTGTATGGACAAATGAATTTATTTCACAATTTTTACAATTTTACTCTCGTTTCTTAAACTAGCTCTTTTTACTAATGTTCGAAGAACATTAGTATTAAAATCGATTCGGCCAAAAATTCATATTTCCATATATATATATATATATATATATATATCATCAAAAAATTTCAGTGAGATAATCTCAAGAACGCGCCATCCGATTGAGCTGAAACTTTCAGGATACATTGGTGTATATGCAGAATAGGTCCAAGTTTCTTTAAATGTCAGTTATTGTTAACATTTTGGCGCCGGCGGCCATTTTAGTGATATTTTTAATATACCTATTATTTCGTGCACAAATAATTTTCGCAAAAATAAAGTTAACGAAATAAATTTCGAACGTGTTTTACATATGAATCGGATAATGCTTTGGAATTTTTTAACCCTATGTGTGCGCTGGGTGCCTAAAAAGAGGACGGGAAAATTTGAAAATTTTTATATTGCGATAACTTTTGACAGAGCTATTCAATCATTACGAAATTTTCAACACATATTGATATTATTTAGTTGTAGATTTGTGTAGCTTTTAATGAGCGTGCTGGCAACCCTGTAGCTAGGGCAGGCACTGAAAGTGAAAACCTCCAAATCATCGTCTCTCTTGAAAAACTGCCGTTTCTTCAAAAAAAAAAGCCACTCATATGTAAATCTTGTGCTTTGTTTACATAACCAAAAAAAAAAAAGGTATGGTATAACGGGCACTTCTGGTAACCCTTGCCCAATTTACCTATATTTTAAGCATCAAAAACTTCTGTTCACGGAAACTCACGATCCGATGAGCAGAATTAATTGAAATTTGCAGAATGTATTGGTCTTAAATAGAACCAGGTCTGAAAGAAGTGATTTTGAAATGCGGGCGATTCTGTGCCAGTGGTGCCATCTTGAAAAACCACTAAAAAAGATAACTGTTTTTAGCCCTATAAATTCTGATTGAATCGTTCGATTTTGACGAAACTCACACAACTGCTGGACCTTACTTTAAGCCACGTTTGGTAGAAATTTGGTTGAAAAATTCTGTTGGAGTTGCCAGCTATGATAATTTTGGTGTCTTCATTTTGAAAAAAAAAATTTGGAAGTGAAAACATTCAAACCATCGAATATTCAAAAAAATGTCAGTTTCTTACAATAAAACCAATCTGTATATAAATCTTATGTTTTATCTACACGTTCAAAATAAAACTTTGGAAATTTCATGTCGGACAAGAACGGTAACCCTCTCCCAGTTAGCCTATATTTTTAGCATCAAAAACTTCTGTTCTCGGAAACTCACGAACCAATAATCAGATACAGCTAAAATTTACAGAATGCATTGGACTTAAGTAAGACCAAGGCAAGTCTGTGGGCAAGTCTGTGCCAGTGGTGCCATCTTGAAAAATTACAAAGAAAAAAAACTGCTTTTTGCCCTATGAAATGTGAATAAATTACCAGATTTTCATGAAATTGGCACAGTAGCTAAACCTAACTCTAATCTCTGTTTGGTGGAAATTTGGTTGAAAAATTTGATTGGTGCTACCAGCTATGGTAATTTTTGTGTCTTTGGTTTTGAAAATTCGCTCAGGAAAATAAAACTTTTTGCACTATAACTTCCAGTGCAGTCATGAAATCAATACGAATTTCATACAATTAATGAAACCTGCCATAAACATTATTCAGGCCAAATTTGGTTGAAAAGCCACGATAGGGTTGCCAGCTATTGTTGGTTTTGTGTTTAATTGCAATATCTTTATTAAGCGGTTTTATCGTAGAATTTTCAAATGGTAATGATATTGTAGTGACAATAAACAGCAAATATTAAGCTTTCGATTATTTGAAAAAACTCGCTGCAGGTAACTCTGAATTTCTTTATACTCCTTTAACTTCGAATGTTATATAACAACGTGAAGCAGATGTGATATATTCTTGGCTTTGATACTGGCAGAAGGTTGCCAGCACGAGTCGGTTGTGCTACTTTTGTATCAATAAACGCTTACAGTTAGTATTCATACCGGAAACATTTACAATTAAAATAAATAATCAATGTTGCAATTCGCAAAGTTTTGCAAATTTTTCGGATCGCAGCCCCAAACACCAACTTCAGTTACAGTGCTGCAGGCACTGAGCATTTTCTTCATTGATGTTATATGAGATGCTGCTTTCAAAATTATGTGAAATAAGCAACTGATAACGAATATAATTAACCCGTGTTTGGCTCTGATAAACGTTGAAATTCATGCCAGTGGTAATATCTGAAACGTTCCACCATATGAGGTATAATGCATTCTTGAGACCGAAGTAAAACGTGGCATTTGAAACAGTTTGGTCGTAATAAGCAGCACATGTGGTGGAATATGCACTCAAAACCTGCACAATTCTTCTACTGTTCTTCGAACATTAGTGTTCCTAACGGTTCAGGTGCGCTAGAGTTTTTTACTAATGTTCGAAGAACAATAGTATTAAACTCGTTTCGCCGAAAATTCATATTTCTTTATATATATATATATATATATATCAGCAAAATGATTAAGGGAGATAATCTCTGGAGTGGCCGATTCGATTGAGCTGAAATTTTCGGAGAACGTAGATGTATATAGTAGGTAGGTCCACGACTTTCTCAAATTCAGATATTCTAAACCTTTTGGCGGCGGCGAGCGTTTTAGTGAATTTTGAGGTACTCCTATATATCCAAGCAGTGTAAATTTTTGTTAAAGAAAAGTATTGGGAATGAAAACTTATTATATTTTAAGCTCGTTTATGATAAAGAATTGGAAATTTTGAACCGCGTGTGGGTGCAGGGTGCCTAAAAGTAGGCAAGGATTTTTTTTCAAATTTTGATTTGTCATTACTTCTAAGAAAAGCAATGGATCGTCGTGAAATTTGCAGAGCGTATTAATGTTGACTAAGATTAAGCACACCTGGATTTTCAAGATAGTGCGGGTAACCCTGTAGCTACGGCAGGCTGCTGAAAAAAAAACCTTCAAATCATTGACCTTCCTGAAAATTTTTTGATTTTTGACAAAAAAATCAGATCACTGATAAATTTTAACCTTTGTCCATCATGTCAAATTGAAATTTTTAAAATTCCGATTTGCACAAGAACGGCAACCCATCACCAAATTACCTCTATTTTTAGCACTCGAAAGTTCTGTTCACGAGAACTGACGACTGGATTATCCGATCATAGTGAAATTTACAGGACATGTTGGTATTAGCTAGGACCAGGTCTGATAGAAGTGATTTTGAAATGCGGGCAACTCTGCGCCAGTGGTGCCATCTTGAAAAATCACTGAGAAAAAAAACAGGTTTTTGGCCTATAACTTCCGATTCAGCCATCAGATTTTGATAAGATTCATCTAATACTTGGATCTTACTCTATGTAACAATTGGTGAAAATTTGGTTGAAAAATTAGAATAGAGTTGCCAACTATGGTGATTTTTGTCTCCTAAATCTAGCAAATTTGCTCAGCAAAATAAAGCTTTTTTCCCTATAACTTCCGGTCCAGTGTAGAAATCAGAACGAAGTTCACGCAGTAAATGGACTTTAATGTGAACCAAATGTCGTAGAAATTTCGTACCAAAATCATGAAACGGTTGCCAGCTATGACAATTTTTGTAATTTTGTTTAATTTCTTTACTGAGCGATTATGTCATTAGATTTGCAAATGGAAGTGATCCTGCAATGAAAATCAACAGCCAATATTAACGCTTTAAAAATTTGAAAAGTTTTGAGGGTGGTAACCCTAAAATTCTTTTCACCCGTATAACTTCCAGCGCAGTGATTCAATCGGAACGAAATTTACTGGTTGGGTTTAACTTAACGTGAAGCAGATTTGGTATGTATTATGCTTTGCTGTTGACACAGGCTAACCAGCATTAGCCATTTCGGTAAATATTACACCAACAGATGCTTCAAACAACGTTCTCATTTGCAAAGCATTTGCAATAAAAATAAGGAATTCTTTTTTAAATTTTTCGAGTTTTGAACATTTTTCGGATGGCAGCCTCAAACAACGTTTAACCGCTGAAACTTTCGATGAAATCCTGCGAAGAGAACGAAATTCAAAGGATACGTGGATTTGAGTATGAGCTTGTTATGGTAAACTTATTGCTGCTTCGTTCGGAAAGTGCTGCTAGCACTGAATTATATGTGTTATAGTTGAGCTTTGTTGCTTTGGATAAGGAATGGTTGATATGATTCTAAAAAAAAAAACAGTGTATTACGTCTTTCCACACTTTTTTGTCACTCAAAGATAATTTCTTCGAAAATTAGTTTTCTAGCGGTTCAGGTGCGCTAGAGTTTTTTTAATAACTAGAGGTGTTTTTACGATCAGTTTTTTCCTGCAGATTCGACATAATTTTTTTTCTGCTAATATTCTTGGAATTTTTCTTAGGTTTTTAGTCTTCCGATTAAACTTCAATTCGAATGGCTTGAAACATCGATAGCCGAACGGAGACATAATACACGTAATTAAGACTCTTTAACTTATCAACGAAAGTTATAGTCATTGCAAGCGTTGAACAGTAGCTAAAAAAATAACGGAAAATTTGAATTGGCTTGGCGTCAAATATATTATATTCGCGTCATATATTTTAATTAGGTTTTTATGGGATAATAAAACCTTTTTCAAATAAGAGATATAAGATAACAATTCACATTTCGATAACATTTTTAGTTTTTGAGCCAGCTAGCGGTATTAAACAAGCTCTCGGTACCACACCCCATGCGACTTGTATGTATTGAAATTCACCTACCTCCTAAACTACTGGCCATCCCATTCTAAAACTTTTATGATAAAATAAGTACACTTTAAGCTTTGTTTTATTATAAAAACGAACAAAATTAACCTGGTCCAAATGATTCAAATTACGAGTTGAAGTGTCTACTTTCGATTTCACATAAGAAAAAAAAATTATATTTCAAATCTAATTTCAAAATCAAAAAGAACAACTAATTTTCTATATCAATCAATATATTTGATATATTTTAGATTTTGTTTTGAATCTCAGAATCCGCTTCCAAAAAAACCTTCTATCAATTTCGTCAATTATTTTATTTATTTATTTTATTCATTCACCAAAACAAGGTACAAAATCACATATTAAAAAAAAAAGGACATCAAATTAAAATAAAAAAAATGGAAAAGTTAAGTAAAGTAAAGGAAAAAATAAAAACAAACAAGTTAAATAAGTAAAAAACAAACAATTTAACAAATAAATCAATAGATAGCAATCAATAAATAAACATTGACTTAAAAGCTATAGCTTAAGGTTAAGGGTACGAATGGCATGGAAAAGAGAGGACTTGAAAGATGATTTGGAAATCGTAGGGGAATATAAATTGCTTATTCTGTTGAATATTCTGCAGCATCTATTTACTGGCTCATTAGCTCCATATGTGGTCGAATGAGAATATTCTTTTAGGAAACGATTGGCCCTGGTGTTCCTCACAGGGATATTTATCGAAATTTTATTATTCAAGAATTCTACATTAATAGCGCCTCTAATGACGTCGAATGTGAAGCAGGCCGATATCACCATTCTTCTGGAGGCTAGTGTCGATAGGTTTAAATGACCCAGTCGAAACTCATAAGGGGGTAGGCTATTAAAGTCATAAGGGTTGTATAGCTCTCGCAAGGCGAAAAGTAAAAATTGCTTTTGTATTGACTCGAGTCTGTCACTGTGGGTTTCAAAAGCAGGATTCCAGCTAATGCAAGCGTATTCGAGAATAGGACGTACGAGTGAAGTGTATAACGATCTTGTGACCCACAGACTACGAAATTCTTTGGCTCGTCTTTTGATGAAGCCAAGTTGTTTGTTTGCACGAGAAAGTATTTTATCGTAGTGTAAAGTGAGGCGGAGTTTTTCATCTAAGATAACACTGAGGTCAACAATGTTATCAACTTGAGTTAGTACATTATTACCGATGAAGTACGTATTGTGTGTGACCGTGCATTTTCTGGAAAAACTAATAACCTGGCATTTATTAATGTTGAGAGAGAGCTTGTTTACATTGCACCAATTATCAAGGGAACCAAGTTTGGATTGGAGAAAGAGGGCATGTAATTTGGATTCAATGGTCAGATAAAGTTTGAGGTCGTCTGCATAGAGTAAATGAGGTATGCCTGCTAGGACGTCAGATAGGTCGGAAATAAATATATTGAAGAGAAGTGGACCAAGATGGCTACCTTGAGGTACACCAGAGGTAGCACTAACGTTTTTCGATAAAAATCCTTGAAATTTTATACATTGTGTTCGATCGCAAAGATAGGAAGTCAGCCAGCTGAGTAGAGACCCGGTAATACCGAATTTCTGTAGCTTAAGAATTAAGGTAGAATGGTCAACTCTGTCAAATGCCTTACTGAAGTCTGTGTAGACTGCGTCAATTTGGTAACCTTTTTCCATTTTGCATAGCACGTCTGAGATTAGGATTGTCAAATTCGTGGTAGTTGAGCGACCTTTTCTAAAGCCATGTTGTTGCTCGTTCAGACGGGAATCAACTAGCGGAGACAATTTGTCGTATACTATCTTTTCGAAAAGTTTCGGAATCGAAGTCAAAATGGCAATGCCCCTATAATTTCGGACACAGCGTCGATCACCATTCTTGAATATGGGTGTGACATAAGAAAGCTTCCAACTGGATGGAAAAACTCCTGACGAAAGTGATCTATTAAAAAAAATATGCAAAGGAGTTATAAGCTGCTCTACACAATTGTATAAAAAGATCGGAGGAAGAAGATCGGGCCCAGGACCTTTGTTGCAGTTGAGTTCCAAAATAGTTTTACGTATTTCATCGCGGGAGATTTCTAAATGGTTGACAAAAGCCGTTGGAGTTGAATCGGAGGAAGAAAGGTGTGAGTTTGTTAGGTCTGGTGCACTAAAAACTTTTTGGAAACTATCTGCGAATAGGTCACATATCTCTTTAGGGGAAGAAGACGTCATGTGATTCAGAAACATTGACGATGGATAGCCAGTAGTTTTTCGCTTCACATTAACAAAATCGAAGAATTTTTGCGGGTCGCGGACTATATTTTCGCCGGTTGACCTAATGTAAGTATCATAAGCCTCACGAGACTTTGCTGAAAATTGCTTAGCGACTTGATTATACTCTTCCTGAATAGCAGAACTAACGTCAGTATTTTCTCTAATCCGCTTATATAGTTTGTTTCTACGATTTCGCAAATGCCTAAGGTCTCTATCAAGCCATGGCTCAGACCATTTATTTTTTTTTTTTTATCTTTGGTACATATCTTTCAACGGCGTCAAAAATTTTATTGTAAAAAGAGGAAATGGCTGTGTCAAGATCCTGAGTTGAAAGAATATTCGTCCAATCAATAGTATCAAGAACGTGTTTAATGCTTTCATAATCAGCATTACGGAAGTCAAATACAATTGAATTATTGTAAGTTTTTAAGTAGGTGGAATTAGAAGTGGAAAGTTCTACTGACAGTGCTGTATGGTGTATACTGTTGCAAAAAAGATGCTCAGCGTCATTAGTTGGACTAACCACTACTTCGTCATAAGCATTCGTGAAGACTAGATCTAACCAATTTCCATTTTGGTTGGGGATATGGGAAACCTGCTGTAAATCATTACCATAAAAGGCACTCGCAAGATTGAAATCGTTGGTGTCTACCAGGTTTACGGGGAGAAGGTAAGAATCATTTTCATCCGGAACAAAGCAAAGATTCGGACGATTGAAATCACCCAAAACTATTATTTTATCTTTTTCGCTAAGTGAAGTCGCTAATGAAGATATTGTGTCACAAAAATTGCTGTAGATGGATTCTTCAGATCTAGGGGGGATGTAGACAACAGCGATGTAAATTGAGTTGTTATTAGAGAAGATCCGAACAATTATACATTGGAAAAAAGCATTTGGGGTGGTATCAACGAGCTCACTTGAAAATGTGTTGCTAACAGCAAGTAAGACACCACCTCCTCGCGACTGACCCGTAGAACAATAATCACGGTCGTTTCTGTAAATGGTCCAAGTACTATCAAGAATCTCCTCATTTTTATGAGAGGCATTAAGCCAAGTTTCCGTGATGGCGAGTAAATTAAAATGGCATGATTTGGCGTCAAGGTATAATTTACTTAGCTTGCCTCTCATACCACCACAGTTGTGGTAAAAAAGTTTGAGGCTTGTCTGAGTTTGGTTAGGAAAAATGCCTAACAGGGTTGACTGATCTTCGAAGAGATTCAGATGTCATATTGCTACCTATAGCTATGTTTGCGGCAGCCTGATTGGAAACCTTGGAGCAGATTTTATTAGCTACGCTAGCATACCTGCTTGAGTGAGAAGATAACGCGTCAAATGCTGGGGGTATAGATGCATAATTATTATCACGAGTAGATGCATTACGAGTAAAAGCATCAGTTAACGAAGAATTATCTGTTATCACTAGAGACTGAGACTGAGAAGGTGATGAGAAAGTCTTATGGGCGGAAGGAAGTTGGGCAAAGGAGTGGCTAGGGGTACAATTTTTTTTTACAATTTTTTGTTTCTTATTCCTAGTTTTGCCGGTAATGTTTTTCCAAGGGCTGAATGTCATTCCCTTCCAGTTGATGTCGCCGTTGTTTCCACTCCAGCACGTAAAAAGCCACGCATATTTTGATGGAACAAAAACTTTACACCGTCTGGAGGATTTATGTTTGGACTTGGATAATAATTTCACTTCGTAGTCTTTTATGTGAAAATCAGCTCCGAGAATCGATCCCAACCATTTGTCGTCAGCAGCAAAAGGAATCCCTTTCACGAAGAATGCACTTTTGGATGATGAAGTTGTTAATTTTGTGGACGTGTGTTTATTGGGAAGAATTTCGTTGGTTTTTTTTATTTTTTGTAAACGATTCTGCCAATCATTATGGGACCAAAAAGTACCGAATTTGTAAATTGGGGTTTCACAGTCAAGATTTGAAAGTTTTTCTAGAGTAGATGGAATTGTGCTCTCAGCTAGAATCCTAATAGGTGATGTTGCTTTGTCCTTCGTCAGAAGCCCATAGCTCGGCAACTAAACCTCATAGAAAAAAAAACTTGTGCATCCACAGAAGTACCATTATGCACAATATTAACGAAATCCAGAACTTCGACTTTTTTTCGTTGTCCGCTTCACGTGAAATGCCCCATATATATATATATATATATATATATATATATATATATATATATATATATATATATATATATATATATATATATATATATATATATATATATATATATATATATATATATATATCAAATTAAATTTTGAACTATTGGTATTCAATAAAAATTATAAGCAGCATGAGGAATGATCAAAGGTCATTCTCGATACAATGTTAAATAGGTTGTAAACAATTAGTCGTAAGCAAATGTAATGTAAGCAAAATTATGCTTTATAAAGAACGAATTAATGTGAAAAAAAAAAACAATCTTAGCGTGGACAAAGCCTTTTATTTATCCTTGGTGAAGCTGCTGAAAGCGCTTAGGTTAGTTGAGTTCTGGCACTGAGCTTGAATCCAACGGTTCTATTAGAATTCCTTATTTCTGGTATTGTACTAGAAGTTAGCGCTAAAATAGAATCATTCAACATTTCTATTAGAATTCCTAATTTCTGGTATTGTACTGGATGTAAGTGCTAAAATAGAATTGTTCAAAGGTGAGAATACGTACTGAACGTATTCTACATCACCTGATACTAATTGAAGTTTGAGTTCTTGTACTGTACTTGAATTTAACATTTCAACTAAACCACCTGGTTTCTAGTATTGCACTAGAAAGCAGCGTCCAAAGGACTCCTTTCTGAAGGCTAGAATAAGTGCTGTACTTAGTCTACGCCCGACCTACAGAAAAAGGACCGACATCAGGTGCTCAAAGTACAATAACGACAAGAAAAGAAAAGCCTTGGTCGCTATATAAAAACATTGGTGACTTCGACGTGATCGCCAGAAGTAAGATCAAGAACATTTGCGTCGATTAGCACTGATAAGTTCGTGATCATGGAGATTATTACAGAAGAGCAATCTGTTCTGGGAGCAGATATCCAGAAGCTCCATAAGAGGATCACAAAAGATTCAAATGAACGCAAAACGAGAGAGTATCTCGATACAATGATGGTAGATTTAGATTCTTACTGGAAGAAGTTCCAGGCAAATCACGCCAATCTGCAGCTCATGAGAGATGAAAACACCGAGCATCCATATTTTTAGCTCGGCTACTACGGTGCAATTACTGTCGTGTGTAATGACATCAAACAATGGATACGAAAAGCTGAAGACAAACTTGCAGCTAAAACTTCGAACGAGACTACAACAGCCAGTTTTGATAAAGAGGGCGAAGAGCCCAATAAATTCAAAGTAATAAGTGACCTAGTATCACAAGATGTGGAGCTACTCGTCAAGCTAATACGAAGACAAAAGACATTGATGAAGAGCATCGCTCTCTTCATCAAAGATAAAGAAAGCAAATTTAAGGAAAGGCAAGTACAAGCATATTACGAGTTCAAGAAAACTCGACTGCAAGAATACGAGCTACAATTATCACAAAATAACCAATTGATTTGGGAAAACATGGTAGTCGAGAATTCGGAGGGGTACACAGCTGAATACTATAACGAGCTGATGAGCTGGTTGCATGATATGCTCATAACATTGCAACAGTAGCTTCAAGAGGCAACAGGTTCAGTGGAATCTAGCACTGAAATCTCATCCAACATTACATTACCTCAAATTACACTACCCTGTTTCGACGGAAATTATTTGGGTTGGCCTGAGTTTTATGATTCGTGTACGGAAGTGGGTAGATGGTGCTCATAAAGATAGATGGACGGCTGCCGGTGTGGCCAGGCACACGAAGGTATTCCTTTCAGAACCCAACCATGTGACTGCGGGATTCTTGCTCAATAAGAGCAGGAAAGTTTGCAGGGCCATGGTGGGTATTCTGACTGGACACAACTGCCTAGGAGGACATATGTACCGAATAGGTGTTGCACAGGATGACCTCTGTTCATTCTGTCTAGAAGAGGCTGACTCTGTGGAGCATTTGCTCTATGAATGCCCAGCGTTTGCGCGTCTCAGATATCAATGCTTTGGCTGGGATGTTGCACGCATGCAGACGATAGCCTCTTTTCCCCTATCAGTGATCCTAGACTTTATCAAGAAGTCTGGGAAACTATGGTAGGCAGGCGGAAATGAGTACAATGGGTCCTTTGGCCTGAGTGCTTAGAGGTGCCAATGCGCCTCTCCCCCAACTCAAACACACACACACGCAGCTTATTCATAGTCTCTCTATTGGGAAAGCTCAGAAAATGCATTACTAAATAAGCAACCTGACTGGGGAAGCAAAACGATTAATCAAACATTTACCGGTGTCAGCAGAAAACTACGACGACGCTTGGACTATAATCAAGAATCGTTATAACAACAAAAAACTGCTGGTAAATCATCCTTTAACTAAGCTTTTGTCACAGTCATCATGTGTGACAGAGTCCGCGACGGCTATTAAATCATTGTATGACACTACAGATGAATGTATGTTGGCTCTGAAGAATTAAGGCTTATCGATTGATACATGGGATCCAATATTACTATACTTGCTCATAAAGAAGTTAGGTCGCTCTACACACGCATTATATGAGCAATAACTAGCTAAATCTAGAGAATTGAGCACAGTCAATGAGTTTTTAAAGTTCTTGAAATATCGCTTCCAAAGCCTCGAAGTTACAGGCAGAAGTAATCATCGACAATCCAAACCGTCTTCTTTTTTAACTGCATCCAATGCTGTAAAATGTGTTGTATGCCAAGAATTGCATCCTCTATATGCTTGCAGAGCATTTCTGGCATTAACACCTGAGGTTCGATTGGAAGTCGCAAAAAGGCACAAATTATGTTTGAATTGTTTAAAGCAAGGTCATCGCAGTAAACAGTGTTCATCAAGAAGCTGCAAAAAAGAAGCATAATTCATCGCTTCATTTAGATGCATCGGCAGTGAAAACACACCAGTAAAATACAACCACACACAATATAACCACAGTAAAGTCACAAAACAATCTAGGTTCAATTCAAAATAAATCAAGCTCAACCACTCTGGTCGCTCAAGAGAATACTGACAAAAATAAATATGTGATGCTAAGCACAATTGTGGTAAATATCTCTGCACCGGATGGCCAACAGTATGAGTGCCGAGCAATTTTAGATTCAGGATCTCAGTTGAATTTCATAACAAAGCAATTAGTAAACAAACTTGGATTGAATGTAACCCCTGAGAAGTTGAGTATTCGAGTCATTGGTCAAGGAAAGCAAACAGCAGAGTCAAAAATTAACGTGTTGTTGCATTCTAGAGCTACCGGACATTCAACAAAAATTGAAGCTTTCACGTTAACACAAATTACTACCGACCAGCCATCACGTTTCATCGATGTCTCAGCATGGCCAATTCCAAAGAACATTAAATTGGCAGATCCCGAATACAATTATCCAACCAGAATAGATCTCCATATTGGAGCAGAAAACTATCTTGAACTCTCATCAGTTGTCAAATACGACTTGGACCAAAGCTGCCAATACTCCAAAACACTGTTTTCGGATGGATACTGTCGGGCAAGGTAGCAAAAAAATCCCCGTCTGAAGTATGCTGCGGAATCTGTAGCCACGACTCCAACGAACTTGAAAATAAAGTTCGAAACTTCTGGAAATTAGACGATGTAGAACAATCAGCTCAGTTAACTCATCAAGAGAGAATATGCGAAAAACATTTTAATGACCACACCGTTCACGAAAAAGATGGAAGATTCGTTGGGAAATTGCCATTTGCACAAGATCCACTGTTATAAGGAGATTCAAAAGAAAGGGTATTACAACGTTTCTTGTCTTTGGAGTGCAAATTAAACAAAGATCAATCATTGAAAAATCAATATAAAAGTTTAATAGAAGAGTATTTGCGTCTAGGACACATGGAGGAAGTGACCATGAATCATATTCCTAAACCACATAATTTTTTCCACACCATTGTGTCTTAAGGCCTGATAGCACAACGACTAACTTGAGAGTGGTATTCGATGCTTCGGCTGAAACATCGACAAATATTTCGCTCAACAATATACTGAACTCCAAGAAGATGTTTTCACTATACTTTTGCGCTTCCGTCTTCCAAAGTTTGTATTCACGGCGGACATGGAAAAAATGTACCGCCAAGTGAAGGTGAGAAAAGATGATCAGAAATATCAACTAATATTGTGAAGAGATAGCCCAAATGAAAGTGTCAGGTGCTACCAACTTTCCACAGTCACTTATGGGGTTACAACCACCCCTTACTAAGCGATAAAATGCCTCAGGCGCTAAGCATCTGAGAATAAAATTTCAAGTCCTCTAGCCGCGGAAGCTATAACCAGTAATATTTATGTTGACGATTTCATGGCTGGATCAAAAAGTCTAAGACAAACAATCGAAATGAAAAACCAATTACGCCAAGCTCTTCTTTCTGGTGGATTTAAACGAAGAAAATGGTGTGCAAACCACACCCAGCTGCTAGAAGACATCTCTAATGATGATCGTGGAATCCAATTCACAGTCAACGGAAAAGACGATGAGCACATAAAAACGCTAGGCGTAAACTGGCTACCCAATTCTGATAATTTTCGGGTACAAGTCTTGCAGTCAAACGAAACTAGAGTGACGAAAAGGACCATATCTTCAGACATTGCCCACATTTTCGACCCACTAGGGATAATGAGCCCAGTTGTGATTAAGGCCAAAATCTTCTTACAAAAATTATGGAAGTTGAATCTTGAATGGGACGCGGCAGTAACGATGGAAATGCATACTCAGTGGATGGATTTCCGTTAACAATTGAAAACATTAGAGAACATTCAGTTCCCAAGGCATTTATTTTCTCGAGGAACGCCGCATAGTATTCAAATTCATGCATTCAGTGATGCATCGAAAAAGGCATATGGATCAGCGATCTACATTCGATCAAAACATAAAGATGGCACTATCGCAGTAAGACTCTTGTGTACAAAATCAAAGGCTGCTCCAACAAAGGTCGATTAGAGCTTCAAGCTGCTACACTTACAGCAAAGCTCGCCATACGAGTAAAGAAGGACTTACATTGGGAAGAAATACATTGTACATTTTGGACTGATTCAGAAATTGTCCTTGCTTGGTTAAGAAAACCATCTTCATCATATGTAACGTTCATAGCTAATCGTGTTGCAGCTATACAGGAGTTGACATCAGTAGATCAATGGCGACATGTACCAACAAAAAAAAAACCCCCGCAGATGTAGTTTCAAGAAGAATCTCGCCAGAAAAATCAAGTGAAACTTTATGTTGGTTTTATGGACCAATATTCCTGAATGGGGCAGAACAAAATTGGCCAGTTAATCCTGAATTTGAGACGACACTTGAGATGAAGCCAGTCAAAGTGGTACTGTCAGTAGCAGAGGTCAACATTTCCTTTTCTCATAGTGTTAGAGCGTGAACTTGACATTAACTATGGCCTCTTGCTGAGTGAACCTTGAATACTTCTCGGAAGGCCACTTAATTTTTTTCAAAAAAGTATCATATGCCGGGTTCACATCACAAAATAAAATTTACTCAAAAGAAATTACGTATAAATATCGGACATCTTCAATTATAGCAAAGGATCAAATAGGAGGATTAGGAACTTTGGATTTTAAATGCTTGGATGAAAATCTTATTAAAACCTTGGCAAAATTTTCAACCATCGATGTTAACGACGAGTCAACAAAAATATTTTTGGAAAGCTACGTAACATCTCAAACCAGATTCGAGAGCTTTGAAACAGTAATCTCTGTAGAAAAGGCTTGAATACAATCGAGCTAAATAGTGCGCTAAGGAAGAATGCCATAACCAGGAAGTTTTTCATCTCCCTCATAAACTAAAGAAGCCGGCATGTGTTACAGCAAATACAGATCCAACCAGTAGAACTGGAACTCATTAGATTGCATTTCATTTGCTGAAGAGTGATTCTGTCGAGTATTTCGACTCTTTTGGGAAGTATCCAGACAACAAACACTTTACAAGTTTCTTCGACGTCATGGTAATATATTTTCGAATAAAAAACAGCGACTGCAAAGTTAAATTTCATCAATGTTCATTTATTTTTGCTATAAGAAAATGAGTTTTAAGGATTTCGAAAAAACAATGCTCCTCTACGAATTATCGTTTAAATGATGGTAATAAAGTTAACTTTTATAAGCAAATTTATACAAAAAAGTTGCTACAACAAGGTGGGAAGAATTGTATCCAGTTATGTAGACGTGAGGTTGATGTTATATAAAAGCAGCGATATAAAACGACACACATCAGTTTCCAATTCATTTTTTTTGTGGTGACATGGAATTGGTTGCTAAAAAAGTACTAAAAAACGAACCCAAATTTCAAGCGCGACAACCTTCAAGGATCAGATGAAGAAAATAAAACCGGTAGATTTGCCGAAAACGGATTTTTCAGTTAACATTGAAGACATTGTGCAGAATTTTCCCATGGTGAAAGCGAAGGTTAAAACTACTCCTAAGTCAACTACTCCCGTGTGAAAACATATTGTTTAACTATACGTACTACGTTGATGGATGCCACAACCACAAAATCATACTTGGATTCGACTCACAATCGTCTGAAACAAAAATAATCTTTCATCAACATGGTATGTTTCCCGTAGCGGCAAGATTCACTGGATGGATAGATGTGTGAACCATTTGAACAGGCTGGAGGTTAAGATTGGTATATACATCCCCGAAAAGCAACTCGCATTTTTGAAACAGTTCCAAATCCCCATGGAAAAAGGCAGTAATAAAACAAAGTATCTGGAATTGGTACAACTCTTTGAGGTGGTCAACTTTTTCAACATTGTTATGTACCACGACAACTTGGCGTCGGAGGGTGTCAAAAAATACTATGACCAACACTGCAATGATAAGAACCTAGTGATATTGCCATATTGGTACTTGTAAGGTTGGTGCTTAAATGATAAAGAGATTTAATATGTAGTGTTGTGTACAATTGCTGATAAAACGTCAAACTGATAAACGTCAACAATCACTCCCACCTATGTAAAACAGCGACATCTCCTCTAAGCGGACAATACACAAACTAATTAATGAATTTTTATTTTTAAATTCAAAAACCAGTCCATACACCGATCGATTCAGCAAAATGTACCGAATATATAGCAGAAACAAATATGGAATAAAAGACAGTCTGTCACAGAGCGCCTCCTTGTCGGCGACCAGAAAGACTGAGTAAAAAAAAAATTGATTTTTTTCCCTTTACTAACAAAGCACGTTTTAGCACTTGCTACGCGGTGACCAATTGCGCCACGCAAGTGGGACAAACTGCTTCCAGTAATCAAAAACTCAATTAAAAAGGAAATAAATCTTGTTTTTTGGTTTTGTCAGAGAAGTAAAATTTTTAAAAGACAAACTCAATTTTTTTTTTTGGATGTAAATCATTGAATTGAAAATAAAAGAAGCATACGACCATCACAGTTGTTACTTATATTTATTTCATCAGATCAAAGAATTTCACAATATGTTTTAATCATCGATGTTTACAGTTTGTGTTTCAAAATGATTAACTTTACAAAAAATCACTGAATCTCACAATATGCTTAACATTATTTCGGTTTACAATATGTTTTATTAGATTACTTTAAAACAAGCACTCTTCTACTTAATTTTGTTTACATCTTTTGAACCCGTAAGGGTAGCAAAAATATCCATCCGAAACGATTTTTTTATTAAAAGTAAGTTGTAAATATTTCATCTCGGGTGAAGAAACTACAATTCCTGGTCGCTTACGTTTGATTTTACTATATGTTACAATAAGAACCTTATGAACTTCATCTGACACTAATACCAGGAATTTTAGACGTTTGAAATTTATATATCTCCGGTTTTCAAAATTAAGAGTAATGCCTTTACATTTTACAACGTATTCAAAACCCTATCCAGTTTCAACTTTCAAACCGTAGGTTTTCGGACCCATGCTCACATATTCTGAAATGAAGGCATTAACTCCATAATCCACCACTTCGTTCGTGAGATCGTCTAAAAAGTCAGGTATGGGGAACGATTTAGGGTGACATATATTATCAGTTAATATTGAACTATATGTATCGCAGTAAAGAAGCGAGTCAGCTACTGGTCCATAGCTTCCTGTCAGCTTCCTATAATTTAATTCGCGCTAAGGCAGTTGTGTATGCTGCTTTAGGTATATTAACGTGTGCTTATGCATTTTAGTTTTCCTTCTCATGTTTCCATGTAATCCATAAAACATCTTCATAAATTGGGAAGTAATGAGCAAATTTGTATACCGGGTGATTGCATTAAATCGGGAAATGCATTGAAACTAGTTATAACTTTTGTGTACGTCTGATCATCTCCCTGACCAAATTTCCCCAGAAGTGAATTTAAACAGAGTTTTGCAATCTTTCGCCTACCAGGATTTTTCTGAATAGAATAATGTTTCTTCTTTCTTCATACATTCTAATAAAATCTTCCTTTTGTTGTTCCGTATCACAACCGCTACCCCAACCGCTGACCATCTGTCTGACCATCTCTCTTTGTCTCTGAATCATAAACTGCGTATTCATATTTCCATACTTCATGCACTCCTTTAATTTAATAACCTTTTTTACTACTAACGCCACTTCAGGTTTAACCTAAGTGCCTATTATACACCTCTCATTATCTGAATGTTCACTTACTGTGACTCTATTTTCAGCACATGGTCTGCAAAGTGTAACGTATAGTTTGATGAAACCATGCATTCCTGAACATTTGATGAAACCATGCATTCAAAGTACTTTAGAAATAGGAGGAATGCCATCATTACGAAATATTTCAGGATGTTTTCTAGGATATGATGCGCATTTATTAATATATGGATACAAGCTTGTAAAATCTGAATAGCGTTTACATACAAGCCGCATCTTTCCAACTTCACCTCACCGGTGTTATTCGCAGAAGTGATCAAACAATCGATTTTTTCGCTTTGCCATAGTAACCATTTAGAGGCAATTGCTGATTTCATTTTTGATTTATAATAACTATTCCTAGGCATCACACCTAAAACATTTTTTTGAAGGTAGTTGTTTCGTAATACTAGTATATATATCGAGGCTATAGTTAGACTTTCTACAAGCGGATTCACTGTGGTCATTCACTCACAAACTGTATGCACCCCAGACATAAAATATCCACATCATTTATACAGTACTGTAATAACTCTTGTCTTTTATTGAGCACCCTTTGCGATGCACCGCTATACCATTCTAATAATTCTTCTCTTTCTTTTGTTTTCATGGTATCACAGCCGTACATTTTTGGCAATATAGCTCATATTTGCCAAAGTGTTAAAGAATACCGAAAACTTGAGGAAATTTCGAAAGCGGGAATGGTAAGAAATTAAGCGAGTCAACAAACGAAACCTGTCAATATACGAGTTTCATTATCTTAGATCCATTTATGATAGGTGAACAGCTCGACTTTCTGGACAAAAACTCAGAAATTAAAAAATGTCTATCATATCCTTGAAAATTATGTGCGATGCAGTAGATATTTTCCACCTGGTAACGCTTCTTTAAACAATAGTCCAGAAATCTTTAAGCAACCTGTGCTTGGCCATCTTCTTCCTGAAAAACATGTTGCTTTAGCCCACAAATATCACATTCCTGTTTAATATCTGAGTTTTTGTAGCACTTGTAGCACATTAGCTACAAGCATTAGCACTGTTTTTGCAATCAAAAAAAAATTTATAAAAACTTATTGTTTACTTTTTGTCTGTAAGGTTTGCCGGAGCTATCTGCCAACACATCTGACAATAATATTCGTCACATTGATGCATACTCCCATTCTCTTTTTTTGAAGATTCAGAGACTTGAAACATATTTTACATATTTCAAAGGTTTTGCACATCATTTTGTATTTATCTCATTCTGTGATTGGTTGACAAGGCAGCTTTGACCCCTGAAATTTCGACTACATTCTTGAAATCCAACAAGTTTTTCTACATACGCGCAGGGTGGGTAAGAGTTGCAATATGGACATTTCATTTCACATATATAGAAATTTTGATGGAAAACTTTGTCGCAATACTCACAGCTGTATTTTTTTACCAAAAAAGGCATTCAATGATTTGATAACGTAAAAATACTTTTGAGTTCTACAATAGTAAAGAAGTATCTTCTTCGACAATCCTTGTCTTTTAGAAAATTTGATCAGAATGGAATTTAAATTTTTGATGCCATCAAACATAATTATTTGAAAATGTTTTTAAATTTCTTGAAATTTATAAAGATCTGATGTCAGACAACCATCTTAACCGATCGAAACATTTGCATTTTTACAAAGTGTTTTTGCACACCAATCTAGATATGGTAAAATTGGTAAATTGTTATGCACATTCAGGTTACCATTAATCATTTCCACAGCGTAACATATAATCCGTGGAGGGCAATCACACTAGTTTTCCTACTTAACAACTCGACCTCGTCTAAATACATTTTGTTTACTCGTCCCCACCGAAGAGTATATCCACAATATCTGATGGAATCGCATGATATCGTCTGACAGGAAAAAAGTGTTGGATTGGTTCACATTCAAAATTAAGCCTATAACGTACGCCCACTAATCTCACGTATAGCTTTTAAGGAAGAACAAATAGGCTTGATTTGTGGAGAATTCGGAAGTGTTATTATAAAACACATTTTACACCCAGCATTCGAATTTTGCAGTATGTTCTCAAGTATTTTATCAAAAATATGTTCCAAGTTAACTAAAGGGTCCTCAAACGTACTACCAAGATCTAGAATCTGAAAGTTTATAGTGACTAAGGACACGTTATATTCTTAATAAAACTTTTCATGTATGGAAATTTTCTTTACACGGCTATCTAAACTGCCACCGCCGTGCTGAGATACAGTGACGCTCCTGAAATCTCCTGGTAAATCACAAGCGCTTGAATCGCTTTCTTAAGCTAAGAAACAGTCTACAACATCCGAAAACGTGGGGTTCGAACATGTCATATGATGCTCTTTTGAAAAATTTATGAACTGCAGCAAAAACCTATTTTGTTCTTGCACAGTTGGATGAATATTTTTACTTCTTATTTTCTCACTAATATTCCCTAGCCATGAAATTATGTAGCCAAAACTGCATTTCAGAATTCTTTTAAATTCATTTATTAAACCATCGATCCTTGTTTATTTCATTATTTTCAATAAACCTATGATACTTGATGAAATAAACTATGTTCCTTGATCACCTTCCGCTTCCGCTCTCTTTTAGCTATTACAATTACCTTATAGTCCGGGGAAATCTAACATGGTGCTTCGGAAAAATTAGGGGAAAGCTGAATTTTGGTGTGAACCTTGGTACTGGCGTGTTGAACAAAATGTCAAAAGTCCTCATCGATCCGAGTGCTGCGTCGCTTTTTATACGGGGTCAAAGGTCACCAAAAGTGACCTTTCCTAAATATCTCAGTAACGGTCACGTCTTCAGAGAAACAATGTACGACGAATTTGTAGCTTGGCAAAATTCTAACAAAAAAGATTATATAGCTTTTTCCTGTAACCATTACCGTTTTTGAGATATATTGATCTAAACATTTGTTACTAACAGCACCCTCATTCTCATCGGCATGTTAATATTATCCGATTTTGATTACGACTTGGCATGTTTGTGAGTTTGTTTTTCTATGTTTAAGAGGCGCATAAAAAAAAAAACATGTACACAAACTTATCTACCAGACTCCAGGGTAGGTGGAAAAGTGTACTCCGAAAAGTTGCCACCACCCCCGTCCCCCTTTGACCGTTACTGAGATATTTAGGAAAGGTCATTTTTGGTGACCTTTGACCCCGTATAAAAAGTGACGCAGCACTCGGATCCATGGAAACTTTTGACATTTTGTTCAACACGCCAGTACCAAGGTTCACACCAAAATTCAGCTTTCCCCTAATTTTTCCGAAGTTTCGCCTTTTTTATGTCGGATTTCACTGGGCTATTATGTAATTCGGCTCGTTGCTGCCTTAATCACACTTGGCAACCAGCACGTTTCTTATTTTCTGGCGGCTGTGCTGTCGTTCGAATTGCCGGTGGTGGGCGACTTTGCTGTCGATGCCGATACTCCTCTATTGTAAGAGGTTGTGGGCCTACTGTAAGGGCTTGTTGTCCTTCCCTATTGATGCATGCCTCTGGTGACACGATCACTTCTTTCTCTTCTTCAACGGAGTACATGGGCTTAAAATAGCCGTTTACCGGTGAATGATGAAAGAAAATGGTTCACCGAAGAAAAAGCAAAATTAAAGAACGCCTAAGCAAGCTTAACCAAGCTGCCAAATATGCCTTTATAGGGCCGTAATTTACAAAATTTAGTTTCATCTGTAAGAAGAGAAAAAATAGGATTAGTCATGAACAACTCTTGATCTATAAAATTTACTCACCGAATCTAATTGCTGAAGACAGCTTTAAATAATTTATGCTCTCACTGCAACAATTTGAAAACAGTTCTGCCGATTTTCCACCGCAAGACTTTAAATTTATACTATCGCAATCACTTCCATTATGAAAGCATATGCATGTAGCCTGTGACACCAACCGTGTCAAGAAACCGCCATTCTCTCATGCAAATAATTAATTCACGTTGTAAATTTCACAATTTCCCTTGATTACATCATTTTGCTATTGCTAAGTGTAAAATATTCACATGTAATAAAACCATGTTACCCGAATCTCTTTCAAACACGAAAAACCCTTTTTCCCCAACCGGGACGTAAGGGCGACAGTCTTTGGGCGGCTTTTGCTCGCGAAGAAAAGAAAAAAAGGTCGCGGGTGGGCGCCACTCGCTTCTATGCCAAAGACTGCCTCGCTACCGTCACCCTGAAGCGAGAAGAGGAAGACGATATGAAGCCTTTTAACCGCTCGCGACTTGAGTAAGAACTGAACCCCGAATTTTTTTGATTTCGCGTCTTTTCACTTAGTCGCCCTTTCACTCTGAAGGTTATTTCACTTTCGTTTCTATTTTTACAATCCGTACGATTTATTATTAACTCATATTTTCCTTTTATACAATCGACGCTATGAACGCTCTACCGGGTGGGGTAGCATACTCTTAATCTACACACACGATTTCGTTTTTTTTCTTTAAATTTATATACATTATTCACTTACAACTATCTAACCTGATTTTCCTATCCTGACGATGATGGTCACTCGCTCGTTGGGGCCCGTTCGAATCTGCAATCGACACTAATCTATCAGGATCGTACTCTGCTTTCGTCCACTATTCTTCTCCACGTCGCTACTTAGCTCGTTGCACTCGATTATCGCTTATTCTTCCTTAGGATGCTCCAGTCCTCATACTTTCCATTTCACACAAATCGTTGATGATTACTTTTCACCTCTGCCACAATCGCTCGATCAGGTTCAGTCATGTACCAAGAAGAAAGAATACAAATTTTCCTATTGGCACGTCAGCTATCCTTCAGCACGTCTATCACCCTTACCGGTCAAAATCCAAGAGACCGATCCGATCTGTCGATTCCATAAATTTTTCATTTCGACTTTTTCATTTTCCGCTAAAGCGGCTTTTCTCCGACCGTTGTAGGTTTTTGAACTCGGAGAATGATTCGAATTGGAAATTCCAATTCAATCTGCAGTATTTCCACTCGTCCATTTTTGGTACAATTTCAGTACCGCTTTTTCCTTTAGTACCATTTTAAATCGAACTGTCATTTCGTACTCTGTTGTTGTGGTAGGTCGCGGTCGAATTGACGAATTGAAGGTCACGGTCGAATTGATTTGACAGCTAGTGTACAGCCTGGTAGCGCCTCCCGAGTCACATTTAGAAGGATCCCGCATTCCAAATCGAATCCCCGCACCAACGCAAAAATGGCTCAATCGAAAGGCGAACGCCTTGACCCAAATGGTGTTGGAAACGGCAACAAAAACGACCAATGGGAACAACTCAGAATCGCGGCCTGGAGGACACTTGAATCGCCCCCCACAGAACTCCCATTCCGGCCATTGAGGATTCATCGCTTCCAGACGCTCAGGGATAATCCAAAAGAGCAATTTGAGGTCTACGGTAAGTTAATGTTATATTCTGCCTTGTAGTCGCATTTATTTCTCGCGATAGGCCGGATACTGGCATGGTTCCAGTCGGTTGCACCTGGCGTGTGCATACTGTACGCGATCCCTCATTCCAAATCCTTGCGGTTGTCGGGTGTTTTCCTGCGTTAATCGGTTGTGATCATCTGTCCCACGATTCGCCGCCATGCATCGAATAGTCCTCTACGCGAGTCGCGATTTTCCCTACGCTACGGCCCTGATAATTAACTTACTAGCTAGAATCGGTAAGTTACTCCTGGGCGACTAATTACCCTCTACCATTCTTACTTTCGAAGATTGGTAGAGGGTATATTTTTTTTTTTTTTATTTATAATTCCGACGGGTCGCGCGTGATGTCTGTTGGTTCCGACCTTGAGACCCTCCTCACTTCAGAGGATTCCGCGGGAATTCTCGACAATTATCTTTAACGGTCAATCCTATGAAGCAACTCCCCGTTCCACGACAACCGTCAACTCGCTCGCTCGCGTATCAAACACCTACCCCTAGCTTGAATTTTACAACTCTCTACTTCACATTTTCATTCGCGCTTACGAAATCAACCCACTCACTCACTCAACTAATCGATGTACAAACAGGGCAACAGATCGATACAACTCACCTCCTTTCAAATACGACTTGAGCCCTATGCGTTTATTTTTAATTCCCCAGCCTGGCCTACATGCCTATAACGCCGTATCTTAGTGTCTTGGTCGGTGCTGGAATGTCTAGTTCTACGTTCAATAATGCAATTTTTAAAACGGAAATATCGTTACAACTGTATGTCCAGCCTATTTAATCCGCAGAAGATTCGTAGTTCCATTTCAAATTGACTCAACTACCAATTTACATTAGATCATTTTACTTTCTAAATGAGAAATTTTTCTGTGTATACTTGACAATTCCTGCTTGACTTTGTGCATGTGATGTTTCGTGTCGTAGTTAGAACCTGGTGATGGTTATTACCCCCCTCCACATCACGACACTAATCCTGTTTGTACTCGGTTTTAGGACACCACACACACAGCCACTACAATGAGATGATGACACCCAAATCGGCCAAAAAAAAAGAACATGCAAGAAAAAAAAAAATGACAAGAGTACCACGAAGCCCGCGGAATAACGACAAACACCACCCCCTCCCCGCCGAGAAACAAAATGGTAATTTTTTTTCCAATCAAAGTATTCTAATCTTAGATTTAATACTGTAATACCTGCATTATGCCGAACTTTTTTTCTGCAAAACTACTCTCTTTCGCGAGTCCCACTCTCCTTTATGACATAAAGTTTTTCTTAAATCTATACCTCCACCCCCACTAACCTATCGTGCTTATGAACTATTATCACCACCTCTATCTACTATGATCCCTACACTAGAGCTCCATCACCACTACCCTATCCTACTTATGAACTAATCCCACCACCATCAGAAAACGCTCAACTTGGTTTCCCCGAACTCAAACTCTACCCCAATTATTGGAAATCTTCAGACCATTATCAACCCTAGATCTTACCACTCCTTCATCTATACAGCCCCCCGGGTTTCACTATCATTCGCAATGTATGGCTTGAGATCTTTCGCATGCCAGTTACCTGCAGATTTCCCCTTCATATCGACCAGCTCGAAAGTCCATGCAGACGTTTTCTCCTTGATAATATAAGGACCAACGAACGCGGGAGCCAATTTTGCAGCGAAATTTTTAGTGGCGTCGGACAAGACTTAATTTTTCTTCCAGACTTTATCCCCGATCTGAAACGCCAACTCCCTACGTCGCAAGTCATACCGCCCTTTACTAGACTTGGCCGCCTTGGCCATTTTCCTCACCACTTCCTTTCGGATCACTTCTAGAGTCTCTGCGTGTGATGCTGGCGAAAAATTTGCCTGCTCACCATCTGGAGGCTCGCCTTCTTCCCAGTAAGTGACCATCTCCCTTCCGAAGTTAAGGAAGTACGGGGAGAACCCTGTAACTTCATGCTTGTATGTACGAAGCGCGCAAGCGATTTTTGCCAAGTACACATCCCAGGAGCGATGGTTGTCGGACACATAACATCGTAACATGCACTTGATGTCCTGATTCCGACACTCCGCCGGATTGGCCTGAGGGTGATATAGGGCGGTGTAGCTTACCCGCGTTCCATACCTCTCTATCGCCTGCCGAAACTGCTTGCCTGCAAATTGCACTCCATTGTCACATACTAGGATTTTCGGTACCCCGTAGACTAACAGAACATTTTCCTCAAGCAGACGGAAAACCGCCGCTGCCGACGCTGTTCTTACCGGTAGTAAAACGGAGAATTTCGTGACGTAGTCCAGTACCGTCAGAATATAAGTGTATCCACGCGTTGACCTAGGCAGTGGCCCTATTAGATCTACGCACACCATCTCCCAGGGAGATTTGGCCTCACCCGCCCTGGTAGACATCAATCCCACTGGAGCTTTTCGCTCAATTTTGCACGCCTGGCACACTTTACACCTTCGCACATAACTCCGGATATCCGACCGCATGCGAGGCCAATAAAAATTTTGCGCTACACGCGCCACCGTTCGTGCAATCCCCATGTGTCCTGCCTTCGGGTGGTCATGGCACCGATGAAGAATGGTTCCCCTCTCTGCTTTTGGCACAACTCTCTTCCACCCATGATCAACTCCCGCCACTCCTCGCCTGCTCGGACATTGTTTCCATAACCCGTTCCCCACGACCTTCCAATTTGAGAACTTGTCCGGATTCGCGCTTACTTCCGCCATCATCTTTGCAAACCAAGGCTCCATTTCTTGAGAGGACAAAACACAGTCTACTTGGGCGATCGCTCGAGATAGTGCGTCTGGTACTAGGTGCTCTTTCCCCTTTCGGTGTATAACGTCAAAGTTGAATTGCTGAAGCCTTGGTTTACTTTTAGGCTATTCAACCATACCAAAGAATGATGGTCGGTTATGACCACGAACCGTGTCCCCTCGATGTATGGTCGAAGCTTCTCAACAGCCCACAGCACCCTCAAGCACTCTTTCTCAGTCGTAGAGTACTTCCTCTCCATTTTCGACAGCGCCCTGCTCAGGTAGCATACAACTTTTTCTCCCATTGGGTGCGCCTGACTCAACACCGCTCCGATGCCTACGTCTGATGCGTCCGTCTGCACCTTGAACGGCAAGTCAAAGTCTGAACATGCTAAGACTGGCGCTGTTGATAGTTTCTCTTTGCAGGACGTGAAAGCTTGCTCGCACTCTTCCGACCAGACAAATTTCCGGCCCTTCTTCAACAGGTCACTGAGAGGAGCCACCATCGTCGCGTGACCCGGGATGAATTTTCGGTACCACGACACCATACCAAGAAGTCGTCTAACCTGCTTCACCGTCGTGGGCCGCGGAAACTCTCTGATAGCCTGAACTTTCTCGGGATCTACGCTAAGTCCCTCCCTGTCCACCAGGTACCCTAAATATTTGAGCTGCGCTCGGCAAAACTGGCATTTCTCTCGCGACACACCTAAGCCCGCTTCTCTTAATCTAAAAAAAACCTCCTGAAGAACCTCCATGTGCCTACTAAACGTTTCTGTCACTATAATTATATCGTCCAGATATGTAAATACAAATGGTTCCAGTTGCGGACCCAAAACGGTGTCGATAAGGCGCTGCCACGTCGCACCAGAATTATGGAGACCGAATGGCATTCTCAGGAAATGAAATAATCCTCTACCGGGCACGGTGAATGCTGTGTACTGCCGAGATCCTTCAGCCATAGGCACTTGCCAATACGCTGACTTGACATCCAGCGTCGACAAAAACTTGGCGTTACGCAATTTTTCCAAGGTGGTCGAAATGTATGGTAAGGGATATGCATCCTTCTCTGACACGGAATTTAATTTGCGAAAGTCTACGCAGAATCGATACGATCCGTCTTTCTTACGAACGAGCAGTATGGGAGATGACCAGGGACTCGACGATGCTTCGACCACTCCATTTCTTAGCATTTCGTCCAACTCTTCATTGATCTGCCTCTGAACTGCTGGAGATACCGAATAGTACCTTTGATTTATAGGTGATACCGTGGTCTTAATTACGTGTTCCACCGATTTCGCGCAGCCCAGACCGTCTCCCATTAACCTAATTTACTCTTCCAACATATTCGTTAAGACCTTGGTTTCTTCATCCGTTAATTGCGACCGTCCGCGCAGTGCGCCCCCGCTATTCAGCTCCGCAGTTGTGACGAAACTCCACTGCTGACCCCTCATGTCTAATACCACACCGAACTTCTGCCAGAAATCTACCCCTAATATTACTTCGTGAGGTATCGATGGCACTATCAATGTCTCTAACCAATGCTCACGGTTATTCAAAGAAAATTTCAACCGCGCCTCACCAGCCACAGCGCAAGTCATCCCATTCGCCAGTCGAATTTCTCCAACTCCCTCTCGACCCAAAGTCGCCCCAGTTACTTCTAGTTGAGTCCAACCCTTCCCACCGACTATTGTTCTACTTGCTCCCGAATCTAGAAGACCATCCATGGTAATCCCCTCAACCTCCACCCGTAGATGTGGACGGCTATCCTGGACACTTCTGACCAGCGCGTACTCTACCGCTGGTTGGGGTACTTCTTGCTGCAGCCTCTGTTCTGTGCTCGCTCGACCGCCTAGCGAGCACGTCGGTCGTTTCCCGAAGTTTCTCTGCTTGATCTAGCCCTCGATCCTTGGCCTTGGCTCACACTTCGACAATCAGGACAAGCAGAGCGCATGACTCCCTGACGTCCACACCCGAAACAGCGACGAGGCTCCCGACAGTCCCTCGACATATGCCCTTCACATTTACAATTCCAGCAGAGCATCTGATGCTGTGTTGTTACTGCCGCTACCATATCCCCGATCTTTGTGCCCATTTATGCCAAATCCGGCTCCAGACAACGTCTAGATCGAGTGCTTGGAGGTACGAATGCTGCTACTGAAGCCCTCGTCGCGTCCAGCGTTCGGCCCATTTGTACCAGTTCTGCAATCGAGGTCACCGGTTTCAAACTCAACTGCTGCTGATAAAAAGGCGCTATATTACGACGTAGTATGCGTAATTTCTCCACCTCTGAACAGTCCGTGGTCAAACGACTAAACAGGCGCTCCATTATAGCGACGTATACCCCAATCGATTCACTCTCTCCCTGCGTGCGTTTTCGAATCTCCTCCCAAAGCCTGTCTTCATAATCGGAGGGTAGGAATTCTGCCTTGAGTTCGACCACTAGTTCATCCCAAGACGCTACTAAGTTTCTGTTAGCCCGAAACCATATCAATGCACGGGAGTCGAATAAGTCAACAGCCGCTCTGAATAATTGGGGTTTTGTGAGTCCCCTCGCTAGTCGTAGTTCCTCAACTCGTTCCAAGAAAGCGTTCGCGGACCCTGACGCATCTCCGCTGAACTTCAGCCCCCATTTTGCTACCTCCGCAAGACTAGGTGTTCTTGTTTCCTGTCGCACCACCGTGATCGGCATGTCCTCCTCAACATCTTGTTCGTCATCGCTCTCTTCCTCCGTCTTAGAAACAAAGGTCCCCATTGCGAGGATGAACCGCTTCCTGAGCTCCTTGACTCCCTCTATCTCAGGGGTGGGCAAACCTAATACTGGTATGATCGACATAAATTTTTTTAATTTATGCGCGATCGACTTCGAAAAATGGGTTAAATTAAAAACAAATAAAAATTTAATTAAGGTCTTTATTGATATTAATATATTAAATACATTGTATTACTACTTTGTGCAATATACTTTATTAATAAATATTTTGGATTCATTTTTGATTTATATGCGTGACTCTCCATTCCATCAAAAAGTATTGTAGTGTTAGGCTTGTAAGCACTGATGCACAATCGAATAGATGCCATTAAGTGGTCATCAGTCAGAGAACTCCTAAGTTGCGATTCGATGTTTTTCATTTGAGAAAACGTTGCTTCGCATAGGTAAATGGATGCAAAAAAATGCAAATGTCCTCATTGCCACCAATCTCAATAATGGATATTTTTTATGGTAATAAAATCCAAAAATAATTTTCATTTGTGCGTGCTATTGTTAAAATTTTTAACTCTAGATACGATGAATTCAATTGTAAAGTATGAGCTAGATTTGATGAAATATCCTCGCTATCGAATTCTCTAAAAGGAAATGAAATAAATTCAAAAAGATTTGGAAATCGTCTCTCGAATTCTTGTTTAAAATTTTCCAGTTCAGGACAAAACATTTCAATATTACATGCAGCAGTAGGTTAGGTTAGGTTGTACCAGTTGGCACAGGGCCACACATAGACCTATTGTTACCTAGTGATACCAGATAAATGAACCAGGGGAAAAAAAATTCAGTCCAAGCGGCCATCGAAGGCCCCGGACTTTTTCGCGAACTGAAGGATGTCTTTCAGCTTTTGCATTTTACATTCACCAGTAAGTTTAATACATTTTTCTAAATATAGAAAATATTTAAAATTTTTGCCTATTTAATTGTGAAGCATAAGGTTTTAGTTTTACTTAAAAAATATTTACCGAACTCAACAAGTCAACAATATTTTCCTTTTCCTTGTAATTGTAAATTAAGCAAGCTGTAACGGCCCATAAAATCCGTAAAAAATGTTTATTTCTTTACCCATACTGGATCTTCCAATTGTTCATGTTGTTCTCCCAATGTGTCCAAAAATGCAATAATTTCAGGCAAAAGATTTAGAAATCTTTGCAAAAAGCTTCCTCAGCTAAGCCATCTAAAGCTTAGTACTGTTTTCGATTTCACGTTAAATTTTCGTGCAAATTTTCACGTGAAATTTTTTCGGCGAAAATTTAGGTTGAAAATAAGCAAGAGTTGTACTCACTTTTAAGCATGAAAAATTGCTTGGAACATGCTTTCGCTTTGAAAATGCAGATAGCGTTGGCACATGTCTCCAATCATTTCACGCCAATTTAGTATGTGCAGTTCATTCTTTAGACTAGTACTGAGTTAATCGTGAAGCTGAATTTTGACATGTCTCCATTATCTGGTCATTCTTTCGAGCGAAAATTTTGGCAATGGAGAAAAGCAGAGACAATGCTCATATCTGACGGATAAAATGTCAAGAATTTCACTTTTCGATCGATTTTCTTATTGGAAAGACATTTGCACTGCTCCATTTTCAAATTGAAACACCAAATGTCACTTTTTAACTCGAAAGAATGAACTGCACAAACTAAATTGATGTGAAAAGATTTTAGTTTAAAATATTATTTAATCTAAAATTGAGATTAACCTTTGTTGCGCTGTGTGCGACAATTTACTACCTCGGTAGCAGGGAGACGAATGCAAATGCGGGAAGCAAAAATATAAAGTGTGCACTTTAGAACAGAGAGATTTAAGGAAATGAAACAACCGTATACGTATACAAGATTTAGTGAATCAGTTTTACTAAAATGATATAAATCTCGGATTTTCCCTTTGGTTTCTCCGCCACCAAGGCTCTGCGAGCTTTTGTGTGAGCTGAAACTGCGTGGACTGTCCGATTGGATCTATTAAGCCAAGGCCCATTCTAAAATGTACTGAATGAATCGTCTACTAAATTTTTAGTTCACATTTTAAATTAACCTAGTAAATTATTAAAAATGTCTGTGATCGATTGTCAAACTGTTCGCGATCGACCCCACCCCTGCCCACCCCTGCTCTATCTGTTCTGGCGTCGTGGCCCGCATACGTCTCAAACGACGAAAAGCAAACTCTACCTTGACACGAATCTTCAGATATTCAGATGCGATCCTGTCTCCCGATACCTTCGCCACCAACTCTTCAATCTCCACCGCTTTCGCTACAAGCTCCGCATGATCCGTCTCATGCTCGAACGGGTAAGCTGCCTCCACGTATGAGGTATCCAGCGCTGATTCTGACTTGAGAGTTGCTCTTAGCGTCGTTCGCATGCCCTCCACATTATCCGCTGGGAACCCACGGATGGCGAGCTCATATATGAGCTCATCTTTGCTCAGACGATCGACCAGAATCTTCATCCCGATTCCCTAGAATACAAATCTACCCTACACCGCCTCGCGTTCAATATATTTATGCTATTCTCTATAATAGACTTCCTATTGAAACTGCCAAACTAAATATTTTCTCCACCAAAGGCCTTCGCCACGTTCTACCCACCACTTAATAACCTTTCACTATATGGCCCTTTGTCACTAAACCTGAAAATGTTCGCACACACTCCTAAATTCAACTTTACCCTCACTTCACACACTTCTCAAACTACATTCACCCTACACTTTCACTCTGTTGCAAAATTCAAGCCTGAAAATAATATATCTATTTCGATATCTTCAGAACTCCAAAAAAATATATATATATAATTCAATGTTGATGTTTTCTCAATAAAAATATACGGACTATTTGCTTCTTGAAATATATTCGACTACGATTTGCTCTGTTCACACTCTATGTAATAAATTTTTGTGGCGCATATATTCAAACGCTCCGCGGAATTTAAAAACCTTCCCACAATTTGGGACTGAGAAGCTACAATTTTCTTCCGTACCGTTAATAGCCGCAATCCCGTTATTAGAGCCCCACGTTGGGCGCCAATTTGTTACCCGAATCTCTTTCAAACACGAAAAACCCTTTTTCCCCAACCGGGACGTAAGGGCGACAGTCTTTGGGCGGCTTTTGCTCGCGAAGAAAAGAAAAAAAGGTCGCGGGTGGGCGCCACTCGCTTCTATGCCAAAGACTGCCTCGCTACCGTCACCCTGAAGCGAGAAGAGGAAGACGATATGAAGCCTTTTAACCGCTCGCGACTTGAGTAAGAACTGAACCCCGAATTTTTTTGATTTCGCGTCTTTTCACTTAGTCGCCCTTTCACTCTGAAGGTTATTTCACTTTCGTTTCTATTTTTACAATCCGTACGATTTATTATTAACTCATATTTTCCTTTTATACAATCGACGCTATGAACGCTCTACCGGGTGGGGTAGCATACTCTTAATCTACACACACGATTTCGTTTTTTTTCTTTAAATTTATATACATTATTCACTTACAACTATCTAACCTGATTTTCCTATCCTGACGATGATGGTCACTCGCTCGTTGGGGCCCGTTCGAATCTGCAATCGACACTAATCTATCAGGATCGTACTCTGCTTTCGTCCACTATTCTTCTCCACGTCGCTACTTAGCTCGTTGCACTCGATTATCGCTTATTCTTCCTTAGGATGCTCCAGTCCTCATACTTTCCATTTCACACAAATCGTTGATGATTACTTTTCACCTCTGCCACAATCGCTCGATCAGGTTCAGTCATGTACCAAGAAGAAAGAATACAAATTTTCCTATTGGCACGTCAGCTATCCTTCAGCACGTCTATCACCCTTACCGGTCAAAATCCAAGAGACCGATCCGATCTGTCGATTCCATAAATTTTTCATTTCGACTTTTTCATTTTCCGCTAAAGCGGCTTTTCTCCGACCGTTGTAGGTTTTTGAACTCGGAGAATGATTCGAATTGGAAATTCCAATTCAATCTGCAGTATTTCCACTCGTCCATTTTTGGTACAATTTCAGTACCGCTTTTTCCTTTAGTACCATTTTAAATCGAACTGTCATTTCGTACTCTGTTGTTGTGGTAGGTCGCGGTCGAATTGACGAATTGAAGGTCACGGTCGAATTGATTTGACAGCTAGTGTACAGCCTGGTAGCGCCTCCCGAGTCACATTTAGAAGGATCCCGCATTCCAAATCGAATCCCCGCACCAACGCGAAAATGGCTCAATCGAAAGGCGAACGCCTTGACCCAAATGGTGTTGGAAACGGCAACAAAAACGACCAATGGGAACAACTCAGAATCACGGCCTGGAGGACACTTGAATCGCCCCCCACAGAACTCCCATTCCGGCCATTGAGGATTCATCGCTTCCAGACGCTCAGGGATAATCAAAAAGAGCAATCTGATGTCTACGGTAAGTTAATGTTATATTCTGCCTTGTAGTCGCATTTATTTCTCGCGATAGGCCGGATACTGGCATGGTTCCAGTCGGTTTCACCTGACGTGTGCATACTGTACGCGATCCCTCATTCCAAATCCTTGCGGTTGTCGGGTGTTTTCCTGCGTTAATCGGTTGTGATCATCTGTCCCACGATTCGCCGCCATGCATCGAATAGTCCTCTTCGCGAGTCGCGATTTTCCCTACGCTACGGCCTTGATAATTAACTTACTAGCTAGAATCGGTAAGTTACTCCTGGGCGACTAACTACCCTCTACCATTCTTACTTTCGGAGATTGGTAGAGGGTATATATTTTTTTTTTTTATTTATAATTACGACGGGTCGCGCGTGATGTCTGTTGGTTCCGACCGTGACAACCACTCAACTAAATGTACAATCGAGCATGTGAATAGTACAAATGCTGAACTCATTTTTGGACGACAACTTTGTATGGAAACTTTATAAATACGCAATGCGTAAAAAATATACGATCCACTTGAAATCAATCTCACAGTGCATCGTCATACTCGAGCTAACATTATTTACCCTTATCCGTAATAAGGCTTGAACTTATCCATACGCAATATACAATTATCGCATGCACGGCAATGAAGGAAACTCCATGGAATTACGTCACAGGTGACTAGTGACGCTTTCAACAGAAAATATGTTGAATTCAAGTTAACATGTGACCATCGGAACAACTAAGCAAACTTCAATACACTTTTTGTATTTGCGGAAAATAGTTTTCAGCCTTCAATTCATAACCGCCCAGTACTACCAAACCAATTCAAAGCAAACAGTTCCTTTCCAGACAAAAGCTTTCCTTCACAATACGCACCTTACAAAACAAAACAGGCACCGTTGAGCCTGGGAAAATATCCAGGAACAACATTAAACGATAGCCACATGCACTTTTCCAACAACTATCACCTGATCGCAAACCTACAACAGCCCCAGCACCAACATATCCTCAAACTAATTATGCACCCTTCTTCAAAGCATCAACCGTGCAAAACACTTCCAAGGTGCACACTATCAAAAACCATCCCGATAAAAATCAATGCAACCCCAGCACGATCGCCTTATGACCAACCTCAAACCATCCCAGGTGCTCGCAACTAAAGCCACCCCTTTTCACCTACCAATTAACACCTATTTACAAAATACACACCCTCAATTAGCACCCCATTAAAAACCAACTAGCACCTGTTAAAACCATTAATGTCAATTAGCACCTTATTAATCATCGATCACTGTCCGGCGAACCCCTAGGCCTAACAAGCGATCGAAACCGGTTTTTCTGATGCTATCCGTACTACTGCTGGATTCCCATGCCGTTTTGATATTTGACTGATTGCTTTTTGGTGACCAGGTCAGGCCCATAGTACTGACAATATTCTCTTGTTGACTTCGTAAGTCAAGTTCTACTTCTGGGGCTTGTGTAGGAATATCCTCCAAAAATGGAGGATGGTTCGCACAAAATTTTCTAAGATTGAATTCAGCTGAGCCCAGAAGTGCCCTCACTTGTTTCCGCATTTCTAATGCTGTTGCTTAGGAATTGTCTCCAGCGAGGCAATCATCTACATAAAAATCACGCTTAACCACCTGTGATCCTAAAAGGTATCTGTCGCTTCTGTTAGTTACCAGAAATTGAAGAGTTTACGTCGCAAGATATGGGGCCGATTTCATACCATAGGTATCAGTGTTTTACTGGAAACATATTAGTTTGTTTCCAGGACTACTTCTTCACCAGAACAACTGATAGTTTCGATCGTTAGTGGGCATATGTATCTGTCAACACATCTTCTCGATATCTGTTACACACATATAGGTGCAGTCTAAGCCGCAGTAAAATCTTAAATATGTCATATTGAATGGTTAGTCTCTTAGCAATTATACGATTCAAGGCAATGTTTGTGGTTGTCTTTGCCGATGCATAAAAAATAACGCGGATTTTTGTCGTCGAGCTTTTTTTCCTTCAAGTGAATTTATTTCTATTTCTTCCATATGTCCTAAACGCTGATACTCTCCCATAAACTTCACATACTCTTTCCTTAACTCGTGGTTTTGCATAAGTCTTCGTTCAACATTTAACAATCGTTTGTAGGGCAACTCACGTGAGTCCCCGAGTTTCTCAGTATTCTGAATAATTGGTAACCTGACAATAAACTGACCGTCAGTGCTCCTGCTAGTAGTTTGTAAAAGTGCTTTTCACATCTTTGCTCAGCTTAAGTGAGAGTGCTTCTTGGACTACCGTTGGCTTCTAATATGCAAGCTGATTCAATTTCCTTTCGCACCCATTCATCAGCTGATGACACCGCACCCACACTCGATAATAATCCTGCATTTTCCACTTTACCAGCTAAGGTCCATCCAAATGCCGTATTTTTTAGCATTGGGAAAGCGTCTCCTATTTTTAACTGATCTACTAGGAATGTGTCGTAGTAAGTGTCAGCTCCAATTAACATGTCAATTACACTTGGCTCATTAAAATGTGGGTCAGCAAAGGCACGAGAAGCTGGTATGTTCCAGTTGGAGATGTCAATACATTGTGATGGTTGATGCGAGACTATTTGAAGTAGGACAAATGCTTCTAGTCGCACCTTGAATTTGTTGATGTTTCCTTGTTTCCTGGAAACTTGCTTGTGGAGACCAATGATTTCAACATCAACATCATGACATGTTTCTTCCTGACCTAAATGCCTAACCATTTTCGAGGTTATGAAATTTAGCAGTCAGCCTGAGTTCAATAGTGCGCGACACTTGACTTTGTTACAACAACAACCGTACTGAGCAACATATACTTCATTGGTTTTAAAATTCACTGGCTGTTAAGCTGTTTTTAACCATGCTCGCACCCACAGCCGCTAATTTTGTACCTTCCTCCGAAGAACTCTTGGCAGACAGTATTTACATCGCATAAACTACTATGCTTTCATCCACACGTCTAACATCCCCTTGAGGAGCATGAAAAAGTTATATGACCGCTTTTCAAACAATTTAGGCATAGTTTCAATTGCCTTATGTGATCAATACGGTTCTTTGTTATTATGTCGACGAACTCACGGCAAGAATCTATACAATGGTCTTCTTTGCATAATTGACAAGATGATTTGGATGCCAATGCTGCATAATTTCTTGGTTTAGTAGACGGAGGCTTGTGTTGATGGCTAATGGCTTCTACAGTTTGAAAACTTTTTTCTAAAAATAAAAACAGTAATGTAGTTATGCGTTGGAGCGACCTAAGCTCTGCCAGGTCCTGCTCCCACAAAGTTCTTGAGCTATGGTCAAGTTTTTGGACAATGACGTGAACTAAAATAGGATCTCAGTTGGCAGTGCTAGCACTTATACCTTCTAAGGCCAGTAGGCTTGACTGCGTGTTGTCGTGAAGATCGTTAATGGCTGAAGCACGTTCAACGGTTATCTGTGGTTGGGTTAAAAGTCGGTTTAATATGGTGGTTATTGCTAACCGTTTATTATCGAACCGATAAGGGATGATTTGCCGTTTCATAGTTGCTGTCGGTTGTAGCGAGATGATGTACCAGCTTCGATGCATCACCGCTAAGACTTTCTTTTAATAACCAAAGTTTTTGACATCTCCTCAGTGGTTGGTTGCTGACTAGTTCACAGAATAAATCCCTAAATTGTGGCCATTTAGAGTTACTACCCTCAAATTTAGGCAAATAAATTTCCGGAAGCTTAATTGTTTGGTTTTTAGCTGTTCGTCATACAAACAATTCACCCTCAGGTTGGTGAGGCTGCTCCACAAGTTTGATTAGTAACTCATTAGTGTTTGTTTCTAAGCCAAAATATTTTTCCAACTCATAAACTGGTAGACATTTTACTGAACTCAAAATCTGATGGTGAAGTTTCTGAATAGCGACCAACTGTTGTTCTATTAGGTTACCTTTGAGCTAACAGAAGCTAGGCCCTTGCATGTTTGCTTGTTCCATCACAAACTCTATCGTTTTATATAGATAAGTCACCAGTACGTGCATTAGCTTAAACACGAATGGCTGTGGATGCTCTGGTTTTGACTCATTGTCAACAGCCTACTTCTTTGTCTCTTTTCGAGTTTCAGAATCGGCTAATATGCCTTTCAATGTATTTAAAGCTTACTCGTATATTGTTTTAAAGCCATCGTAGTAATTGGTCGCAAAGTAAGCATGCGATAAATTTGTACCAAAATCTTCGCGTATCTCAGTCTCCATTTCATCGAAGTCCTTCCACAATTTATCTAGTCGCTCAATTTTCTTCCTCAAGTACTCTTGAGCTTTTCGACTTGCCGAATATTTCTTAAAATTCACGATGAGACGCCGAATTGCGCCTCTCGTCTTTTCTTGCAACTGCGTCAGTTCCTCCAGATTTGACATAATGATTCCATGACACTCGATGGGACTCGGGGTATTCCAGTTAATTGCTTTCATTATAACCTGCATCATGTATTAACTGATAAATAATATAAATAATTCAAATTTCAAGGTAGTATTCACAGATATTCACGGTTGACCTTGCATTACAGTACGTATGGCTGAGCGCTGTGTGCTTAACGCCCTCTATCGCAAAAGCGGTTGAGGGCGTGAAAAAATCTTTCAAATAAAATTTATCGCAAACTTTATATTCTACAATTGTGATGCGAAATGTTAACATCGTTGGAGCCATAGAAATCAAGATATTTAAGAAAAACCGGTTTTTATACCTTTGACGTTGAATAACTTACGACGCAGACACGATATTTTATGAGACATTGGAGACAACTTTTAGAACGCCAAAATAAAGGTTTATACGAAAATTCAGCTTACTATCTCTCATTCCGATGTTGACCCCTATTTTATGTTAAAGTGACTGGATTTTATACTGCAAGCGTTAATTTATTTTATTGCAAACATGGCAATAACGAACAAAGACGTTGCAGATAATGAATTTAATACACTTCTACTACAAGAATATTGTAATGATAAAACAATAGTCACACACTTTACCAAAACTCATTCTCATACTAGAAACGCAGATATAGAACGGATACATCAAACACTAGCTACAAAATACAGAAAAACGGATAAAAACAACACTCATAATATAAGAATATTTTACAGTGTGTATTACTATAATAATCAAGTAGACAGTATTACAATGGAAAAACCCTATAATATATAGAGAATGATTAATATGAAAAACAAAGCAATTCATTGTGAAAGATATGCGAAAGCTTCTGGCAGAACTCAAAAGCATAAAATGAAATATAAAAAGAAACCTCTAAATAATACTAATCTTAAAGGAGAAAAACGTTTTCAAGTTCCAGATACATAAGCCTACCAAACATATCACTCACTCTCACAGTACACAGCACAGTTATTCTTGATCTCTACACCAAGCAAAGCAAAAATATTAATACTCATCTTGGAATCATACTTATTCCAGATACATCAATTCCACTTAGAATTTCCAAAATAAAACTAATTTCGATAATTATTTTAAAGTAATAGAAAATTTTGAAGAATCCATTCATTATGGAAACAAAACTTTACCATATGCAGTGATTTTGGATCAAATAGCCAAAGTTAAAATTTATATTAAACATACATGCAATAAATAATCCTATAAGCCTTGAAAATACTCCATTAAAGATTCTCAAAAGATTCAAGGGAAGATTGTTTAATGCTGTAAGAAATGTATATAAGCATCTTTTTGGAGTAATGGGTTCGGAAGAAATTATGAAACAAATATATACAATAGATAAAAAGTCTAGCGCATCAGAACCACTAGAAAACTTATTTTCGAAGAAATTACCTTTGAGGGGTTTAAAACTGTGTGAAGATGTTATACACTTCTTTGTAGTATCATATCAACCATTTTTTACTCAAAGGAACAAATATCATTTTCTGACAGCATTTTCTACAACACAAATGATGAAAATGTTCAGTGCTGGTGTTGTGTACACTAAATTGACAATGACATTTCGACACTTGTCGAAATGTCACATTTACACACATAGCGACTAGAGTGCCCTAATTGAACGCGGTGGTAAAACCCCGGAACTAGATTAAATTACTTTTGATTCGCGCAGATTTTTGAAAAACAATAACTGTACTATTATTGTTATTAAAGCTCAGAATTGTTATCAATAAAGTACATTCTTTGCTGGTAAGCCAAAGGAACAAGCGGCGACCAGGCGTACAAAAGAATTGTTTTTCTTTACGAAAATAATAAGACTGATCTTGACTTAGCTAAGCGGCGACAGGCTCGCCAAAGCAAAGTCTTCGTCTATTTTTGCGAGAGTGGCGACAGGTTCAAAGTAGAAGTCTATTTTCTTTTTGTCCAAAGGGCTAATTGTAGCCATACACCAGTGTCCACGACTTTACTGACACATTACACTGGCAACATTTTTCCAACACAGCAGCTATAAATCTACCATAACATGCTCATGCTAAATCAACCTATCCTTTGAATTTCGTTGCCATCCGACGATATCATCGAAAGTTTCAGTGATTAAACTGTGTCTGGGGTTGCCATCCGAAAAATTTCCAAAACGTGAAAAATTTAAATATCGGTTGCTTATTTTATTGTAAATGCTTTGCCTATGAATACAAAATGGAAGCATCTGTTAGTGCAATATTTACGAAATTGTCTGGTGCTGGCAATCATGTGCTAGCACCATCGCTACTTCACGTTGTATTAAACCCACCCTATGAATGTCGTTTGGATTGAATGGCTGCGCTGTAAGTTAAAATACAATTTTAGGGCTACAACCATCCAAACTTTTTAAATTCCTGAAACGTTAATATTCGTTGTTAATTGCCATTGCAGGATCATTCCCATGTGAAAATTATATGACAACATTGCTCGATAAAGAAATGTCAATAAATAACGAAATTCATCAACCCTTTCACAATTTTTTAACGAAATTCCTACAGAATTGGAAATGCAACAAGATCCACTTATCACATGTTCTTTGTTTTGATTTCGTTACTGCATCGGAAAATATAGGGAAAAACCTTTATTTTCCTGAGCAAATTAACAATATTTATCTTAGAGTAGTGTTCACCTACTGCGTGAATTTTGTTAAAATCTGGTTACTAAATCGGAAGCTATAGGCCAAAACCCCTTTTTTTTCTCAGCAATTTTTCCAAATGGCACCATTGGCAGAGTGATCCCCCTATTTCAAAATCACTTCTACCAGACCTGGTCCTGGTAAATACCAACTTGTCCTGAAAATTTTATATTGATCGCATTATCGTATCGTCAGTTCTCGTGAACAGAAATTTTGAGTGCTCAAAATAAAGGTAATTTGATCACGGGCTAACATTCTTGTTAACCACGGAATTTAAAGAAAAATTTTATTTGAATTGGTGGACAAAAGTCAAAATTTATCAAAAATTTGAATTTATACATAAGATATACATTTTCATAAAACACATGTATACACCACATACAAATGACAAAACATTCAAATTTTCATAAAACAAAAGCATACACCACAGAAAAATCATATAACATATAACTTTTTCATACAACATGCGCCTACATCATATAAGTGCAGTGAGACTATATATTGCGCGAGTGATAAAAAGGGGTAAAATTGTGGCTTCATTAACCAATATGGTCCATGAGTGAAGCATAGCGGGACATTGAACGTTTCGTTATCAAATCAATGTATCAGTTTCAAATAGTGGAAAGTCATTTGGAAAATTTGATCGGTGCTGTCCATGTGTAAGGCATAGTGGTACATTGAACGTTTCTTTATTAAAACAATGTGTCAACTCCAAATAGTGGAAAGTTATTTTGCAAAATTGATAGGTACAGTCAATTTGCGAGACATAGCAGTACATTGTACGGTTTATATGAAACCACCGTATCAGTTCGAAATTGTGGAAAACCATTAGAAAATGTGATCGGTACTGTCCATGTGTGATGCATAGCAGTTCATTGAACGGTTTATATTAAACTAACGTATCAGTTCCAAATTGTGGAAAACCATAAGAAAATTTGACTGGTACTGTCCATGCGCAAGGCATAGTTTTAACAATAAACCAATTTATCAGTTCCAAATTGTGGAATGATAATGGGTAGTTCGATTGAAGTTACCAGTGGTAGAAAATGGCTGACGCTCGAACTCTACTTTTGCAACAGCAAGTCGCATTTGAACAGTTGAGTAAATGGCAGGCTAATTTTTGTAAAGATTTAAAGGCTCGAAAACCACCATTTACTATGATATTTGGTTGAAAGGATTCGCTTAGTTCGTGAACGTTTTACCGAAATCTATGAACAGATACTTGATCAAATGGATAAAAATTTGATTGGATAACCATATTTCACTGAAGATTGTGGCAAATTCGAAACGTTTCACTTGAATCTTCAATCGGAATTAGAAGATGCTTTAAGAAGGGCACAAAGGTTCAAAGATAAATCTTTGGCTAAGCAGCATGCTAAAACAAAGTCAGAGAGTTAAAACTAAGGCTTTCACGTATAAATTTGCCCAAATTAATGGGAAATTACAAAGAATGCGTCTGAATCATCTTCTGCATTGAATATATTATCAAATCGGACAGTCGAATGCGACCAATCCATTGAAAATTTTAAGGTGGGTGTTTTGTGGCAATCAGTTGTTATCTATAGGACAACGCAACAACTTCCGCAAGATACTAGGCAGCTTTGGGAACCAAGTCAAATTTTAAACGCAGAGGTACCATCCTTTGAACAACTTCGAAATTTGATTCATCAACGCTTTCGTGCTTTAGAAGCCTCAGGATTCGATAGATCCAAGCAATCTCATAGTCGTTCTCAAACTCATAGTATTCATTCAGTTTAAACACAGCCTTGATCATTTTGTGTTCATTGTAAAGGTCACCATCGGCTCATTTCTTGTGCCCAAATAAAGCAATTGTCCCCTTTCATCAACATCAGTGAGAGAACATGTTAATGTAAGTGCTTTTAATTTAACATCTAAGCGGAAGGTTCTTTTGGCAATGGCTTTGGCTGCCACGCCAGCTTAACGTCATTAAAAAGGTGGTTCCAAAAGAGTGAGCAATTGAGGAAAGAATACAGCAAGTGTATTCAAGAGTACTTGAATATGAACCATATGCAGCCTGTAGACCACAAAGAAGAACATTTAGAAATAGCGAATCAACGGCAGTGCGTTGCCTATTATTTACCACATCATACGATCTGGAAAGAAAGCAGTACGACAAGCTGCCGAGTTGTATTCAATAACTCCAGAAAGACCAGCTCTGGGATTTTGCTAAACGACACTTTATAGACGGGTCCAACTATCTAAACTGGTTTAATTGTAAACTTGATGAGATGGAGAAGGCATAAATTTACATCCATGGCTGACATAGCGAAGATGTACCGACATATTCAGGTTCAACACAAGCTCAACACAGTAGCTTTTGGGATTATTTCCGCTTCATTTTTGGCAATTCGAACATTACAAAAACTAGCAATTAACGGCTTATATTAAACCAACATATCAGTTCCAAATTGTGGAAAACCATAAGAAAATTTGATTGGTACTGTCCATGTGCGAGGCAAAGCGGTGCATTGAACAGTCTTTAGAATAAACCAATTTATCAGTTCCAAATTGTGGAAAGGAAATGGGAAGTTTGATTGAAGTTACGAGTGGTGGAAAATGGCTGACGCTCGTACTCTAGTTTTGCAACAGCAAGTCGCATTTGAACAGTTGAGTATATGGCAAGTTAATTTTCGTAAAGATTTGAAGGCTCAAAAACCACCATTTACTATGATATTTGGTTGAAAGGATTCGCTTAGATCGTGAACGTTTTACCGAAATCCATGAACGGGTACTTGATAACCATATTTCACTGAAGATTGCGACAAAATCGAAACTTTTCATCTGAATTTTCAATCGGAATTAGAAGATGCTTTGAGAGAGGCACAAAGGTTCAAAGATAAAAAATTGGCTAAGCAGCATGCTAAAACAGAGTCAGGCGAGCTAAAACTAAGACTATCACGTATAAATTTGCGAAAATTAACAGAAAATTACAAAGAATGCATCTGAATCATCTTCTGCATTGCAAATATTATTAAAGCGGACAGTTGAATGCGACCAATCCATTGAAAATTTTAATGTGGGCAATTTGTGGCAATCCGTTGTTATCTATCGGGCAACGCAACAACTTCCGCAAGATACTAGGCAGCTTTTGGAACCAAGTCAAATTTTGAACGCGGGACTACCATTCTTTGAATAACTTCGAAATTTGATTCATCAACGCTTTTGTGCTTTAGAAGCCTCAGGACTCGATAGATTCAAGCAATCTCATAGTTGTTCTCAAACTCATAGTATTCATTCAGTTCAAATACAGCCTTGAGTATCTTAAGTTCATTGTTAAGTTTAGGTTAGGTTGTACTGGCTGGCACATGGCCACACATAGACCTACCGGTCCGAAGTGATACCAGATAAATGGACCTCGAGAAAGGAATTCAGTCTAAGCGGCCATCAAAGGCCCCGGACTTTTTCACGAACTGAAGAATGTCCTTCAGCTTTTGCTCTGCCACGGGCGAGAGATCCACCAGCCAGGGCTCACCGAAGTATCGCAGTCTGGTTTTCCTCAGTGCCGGGCAGTGACACAGGAGATGCGGGATAGTTTCTGACACACCCAGTTCTTGGCACCTTCTGCAGGTGCCGCTCGTTAGGAGTCCTCTTTTCATAGCATGTGCTGCCACAAGACAATGACCAGTTATGATACCAATGAGTCGTTTGCAGTCAATCCGCACTAACTCGAGGAGGTATTTGATCGATGCGAGGGTGTATGACCCCCACATGATTTCGGTTACCCTGCAGGTCTGAGTTGCACCCGATCTGCGCGCCGCACCCTGAATCATTTTGGAGTCGATAGAGTACTGAATCGTCTGGATTGGAGTAAGGATGTTAAATGCTTCCGAAAAGGGAAGACTAGCCCCATACTTGGCTAACGCATCCGCCTTCTCATTTCCATCAATACCATTATGACCGGGAACCCAGAAGATTCTGACTCTTCTACTGTTACCCAGTCTGTTCAGGGCCTGAATGCAATCGAATACACACTTCAATTTGTATGTGTGAGACATCAGTGCTTTTACCGCCGCTTGACTGTCCGTAAAGGTATTTAATACTTCACTAGTAGTATCCTTGGCATGTATCAGATCTGCGGCTTTTCGTATCGCAAACACCTCCGCCTGGAAAGTACTATTGTGATTCGGAAGCCTGAAAGCTGCTTCCATAGGTGCATCTGCAGAATGTTCTGCAGCACTCACTCCTGCAGCTGTCTTCGAGCCGTCAGTGTAGATGCTAAGAGCTGAAGGACACATTTGTCGATTCCATTCGTGCCCATCTCCCACAGTCGCTCGATATCCCCGCTCAAAGCACTGAGTAGGAACCAGGTAGTCAGTGCTTCCTGCGTAACCTTGTTCAATGCTGCTGTGACCAAAGGATCCCGGCTCGAAGTGCGCTAATTCCCTAAACCTGACAGCAGCTTTTGCGGCAGTGCCTCTAATAAAGAGAGAAGGTCACCATCGGCTCATTTATTGTGCCCAAATTAAACAATTGTCACACGCTTGTAAATTTGACAATGTCAAACGAAGTAGATTATGCTTAAACTGTCTGGAGAATGGCAATATAAGGCCACATTTGGGTGTTTATTATGCAAAAAAAATCCACCATACACTTTATCATCGAGGTATTCCGCAAAGTTACATTATGCTCGGTCCCCTATCATCAACATCAGTGGGAGAACATGTTAATGTAAGTGATTTTAATTTAACATCTAAGCGGAAGGTTCTTTTGGCAACGGCTTTGGCTGCCACGCCAGCTTAACGTCATTAAAAAGGTGGTTCCAAAAGAATGAGCAATTGACGAAAGAGAACAGCAAGTGTATTCAAGAATATTTGAATATGAACCATATGCAGCCTGTAGACCACAAAACAGAATTTTTTGAAATAGCGGTTCAACGGCAGCGCGTTGCCTATTATTTGCCACATCATACGATCTTGAAAGAAAGCAATATGACAAGCTGCCGAGTTGTATTTGATGATTATACAAAGACCAGCTCTGGGATTTTGCTAAACGACACTTTATAGACGGGTCCAACTATCCAAACTTTAATTGCAATCTTGATGACATAGAGATGGCATAAATTTGCATTCGTGGCTGACATAGCGAAGATGTACCCACAGATTCAGGTTCAACACAAGCCCAACACAGTAGCTTTTGGGATTAATTGCGCTTCATTTTTGGCAATTCGAACATTAAGAAAACTAGCAGATGATGAACAAAAAAGTTTTCCAAATGCATTCCAGTCCGTCATTAAAGAATTTTATGTAGATGATCTATTATCGGGTCGAGAAGGAATACAAAAGACTATCAATAAACGAGAGAAAACAGTGGAATTATTGCGTTTCGGAGAATTCCCACTTCGAAAATGGATTGCCAATGATAAGAGAATTTTGAAAGGACTACCAGCGATCGATATTGAAATGGAAACTTCACTCAATCTAAACTTACATCAAAATTATATATCATTGAAAATCATGTGACATCCGCTCTCTGATCAATTCAGTTATTGAATCCAATTGGACGAAAACGTTAGAATCTATTCCAGTGAACGAAATATACCGTACCTTAAGGCCAATGACAAACAGAGCGGTTTTTGCGAGGCGTTTCCCGAGAGGAAAATCGAGTCGGTATAGTCGTACATTACTTTAGCATTGTGATGACACACACCGCGGTGCGAACCGCCTCTCGGTTTCGGAATCGCGTCGGTTGATGAGAGAAATGACCCACCGACTCGTTTTTCGAGCGTTTTTCGATGAGTTCATTGCTGCGTAGTCCGATCGAGCTGAAATTTTCTGGATGCATTGATGAATGCATGGGATAGGGGAAGGAAAATATGATACTCTGACGTAATTTGTAACTAAACCGACTGGATAAACGCTTCTGAAAACCGCTGTGTGTGGCAGCCGACGCGCCAAACCGAAGCGTTAAACGCTTCGGTGAAATCGAACTGTCTGTCATTGGCCTAAGCGTACTGTACGCGAAAAGTACACATACCCTACCTCAGCCTATAATGTTTGCGTACATGTACACAACCGATATACCGAACGAAACAGAAACGATGCAAATGTACGCTACGATTGAATACTGTATTGTACAAAGTACACAAACCTTATCCTCTACAATACTGAATGTGTACACCTACACAACCCGTACACAAACGATATACACTAAACGTACCGTACGTTTAGTGTACTTTTGCGGTTCATTCATATGAAAAGGAAATACAAGTCAAAAATATTGAATTTCGCAGGAGACCATAATCAATTCATTTCGGCTGCGGCATTATCACTATCATCTGTATTTCATGGCAGTGCTAATGGCGCGGGCGAAAATTTTTTGTTCACATGATATGGTTAGTCAAAATTATTATATCTAAAATACAAAAAGCAAGAAAAAATTTAAATCACTGTAGGAAGGGTTTGGAAGAAAATTTTAGATAAGAGAGGAAAATTGGAGGAATTATTAAGAATGGTCCAAAAACAAGTGATCTAAACAATGTTAAATTTTCTCCATAAAAAGGGTGACAAGGAGTGCATTGCAAGAAAAGAACCGTCCATTTTAAGGAAAAATGTTGGGTGACTCTTGGAGTATGCTAGAGAGAAAATGTTATTTTCGTAGATGAAAGTAAATATAATCTTTCTGAGTTTGAATGGAAGCGATTTGTTTGAAAACTTTTTTTGGATAATGTAACGGTATACTGTTTTGTTTTAAATGGTTTCAGTTATGTACAATTTTTAAAAAGTAAAAAATAAAAAAGGTTTTGTTTGTTCAAAAGATAAATGAGTTTAATTAATGATAGCGTAACGAACGTGTAATTTTTTAACAGAATTTAGATTTAATAAAGAGTCCAGATATTCAGGTAATGCCATCATATTTTATTAACTAAAATAATTATATTAAAAAAATGTATTTCATATTCGAAAGCAAACAAAATGTAAGAAACAAATTAAAATTAAAAATTCAGAAACAATAAGCAATTCAATCGCCGTATTTGAAGGATCCATTGACTTTTACCAGTAATATGTTTTCCAAATTAGAACTTGACAGCCTGTTACGTTGGTCGGATAGGATGTATTTCAACGCAGAAAATAACCGTTCGACGCTCACTTGTGTTGCTGGTATTGCCAATAATACGTTCGATATAACAGACAATTGATTATGCTGTGAAGCCCAAAATTGAAGAATATTTTCATCAAGTGGTAATCTTTTTTGACGTTCATACATCATTAAATTTCCAGATCCGAAAGAGATAATGACGTAGGCTGATTTGCTGTCACTGGATCCAAGTTTTGCAAGAAACTCGAAAATGAGTCCAAAGGCTCAGAGCCAATATTATTCAAAAGCGATCTATCTCCTCTTTCGATTGTTAACTGCGCCTGTAGTGGCGATGAGTCGCATGTACTTTCTGTTAAAAAAAGATTTTTTTTTTCTTACAATAAATTAAATATTTGTGTACCTTTCACACAAAGAATGTGTTTGTGTAGTGAATCTAAATAATTTTTCGCTTTGGATGTTTGATCTGAAGTCAAACATATTCTAATCCTAGGGTCCAAATATATAGCCGCATTTAGTAGCTCATTTTCCAATAGTTTTGACTTTCTTCTTTCCAATGAACTGATTAAAATATTTTTCATATCTGATGCAGCAAGATTTTGAATTTTAATTTTTAAATCCATTATGATAATGAACAGCTCACTGAAAACCAGTTGCTCTGATTGAAGCTTAATAGTCGCAGAGCATAAAGGCCCAAATACTCTAACAAACTCGTGGATAAATGACCATGTTTCAGTGTCAATAAAAATGTTTGGATTTCCTTCACCCAATGAATCTATTATTGGTTTTATTGTTATCAGCCTTTCAAGCATGGTAAAAGTTGAATTCCATCTTGTGGCGCAGTCAAGTAATGGCTTTTTGTAACCACCGGTTTTCAATATGTTCATAAAGTTTTGGGTTCTTAACTTTCTTCCGACAAATCTGCATTTTTCTACTTTTTCTCTAATTAATGGCGATCTTAGCACATCATATGCACAAGGTTGTAAAGTGTGCGCCCCACATCTAATATTTGTGATATTATAAGAAGAATAGTTGGATCTAATAGTTTCCAAATTATTGTCTATTGATTCATCATGAAGTTGCTCTTCTTCCAAGGAATTTTTTAAATACGTATCCATATCAGAAGCTGTTTTCACCATATTCGCTCCATTGTCAGTGGTGATCGTCAATACTTGTTGTATATCGATGAAATCATCTGCTAATGCGACTTCGAAATCTCCAGTCTCCGCATCTAATGTAGCTACGAAAACTACCTCAAAAGCAGTAGATGCCAACATCGTATTAGATCCTCATGTAGTATCAAATGATTTGAATATTTTCAACTGCACCCTCAGAGGTGTCACACAACCCAGAGCTATATTTGTATCTAGGCTTGCTCCTGATACCACCGCAGATGACGTGAAGAAAAATGTTGAGGGAATCCTTGAGCATACAAAATCCTTCATCACTAAGGACTATGTATCAGTTATTAAGATAGGGAATCGGCATCGTGTATCATCATTTAAAATTATAGCACCAGATTGTTGCTTTGATTCCATTGCGAATAGCCATTTCTGGCCGCCGAACTCTGTTGTGCATGAATTCATCAACAAACGAATAAGTAAATCAAGTGCTGCAACAAAAAACGGGACGAACTCATCTCAGCACTTTACACCAACGTAAGTGGAATGCGATCTAAACTTAATAAGTTATATGAGCTGTCAAACTCTGAAGCTTTTGATGTCATTGCGATCACCGAAACGTGGCTTTGTGCAAATATTCACAATGCTGAAATTTTTAATTCGGAGTATACTATTTTCCGCCGGGATAGACATGGAGATCTTACTGACGCTCCTGTCGGAGGTGGTGTTCTTCTGGCGTTTCACAAAAAATTCAAAGTATCTCTAATCGAAATACCGCATACAAATAATGAATTTATTTGTGCCCAAGTCGAACTGACGTCAAAGAAAATATTTTTCGGTGTCAACTACACGCCACCAAATTCTTCGTATGATGTTTATGCTTCGCTTATACATATTATGCAGCTCATATGCGATCTTGCGGACAATAACGACGACGTCGTCTTGATGGGTGATTTCAACCTACCTAGAATAAACTGGTGCCCTTCAGCGGACGGCACTTTCGAAGTTCCGAGCTCTACTTCTATTGGCGGACAACACGACATCAACATTGCAAACGAATTTATATCACTTGGTTTGTTTCAAGCCAATTGCATCCGGAACGCAAATGGAAAAATGCTGGACCTGATTTTTTCGACTGATGCCTCTCCTACTGTGGTGAAACCCCTCACATCATCTCTCATCGACGAAACCGCGCATCATTGTGCACTCAACATTGTTTTCGACCCAAAGTCTAGTAATTACTTATCATCGAGCACATCTGAACTTAAATTTAATTTTAGACGAGCTAATGTCGATCAAATACGTGACTTGCTTGCTAACTATGATTGGTCCCCCGTGTTGCAGGAACCTAATCCTGATAAAGCTACGTTCTATTTCCACATTCGGTTGTTTAGCAGTTTTTTACGGTGCGTGCCAACTACCTTCACTAAAAGCAAGGTTCGTTTTCCTTGGATGTCTCCACAGCTTTGCCATATAAAAAATTCCAAAAACAAAGCCTGAAAAAAGTTTCGCCTGACTCGCTCAGAACCTGACTATCAACGTTTTTCCACATTACGAGATCTGCATCATAATGAAGTTGCATTTGCATATCATAGACATACGCAAAAGCTTAGATTTAATTTTCAAGCTCAACCTAAGAGATTTTGGAATTTTGTTAATTCTAAGACTTATTACGATGGGTATCCACTCACTTTTAAATCTGACGACTCTTATTTTGATGATCCCTTTGATATTAGTAATTTATTAGCTTCCGTTTTCCGTAAAGCCTATCGTACGGACTTTCCTAACTCCAGACACTTTTCACCCTACTTGACGAACTCAACAGTTTCTTCTTTGGAGATGAAGGATTTAAAAATTGACGAGGACACTATTATCACATTTGTTAATAAACTTGCCAATAATATAACACCTAGCCCAGATGGCATACCTAATTTGGTCTTGAAATATTGTGTGTCGTCACTACTACCTGTGCTGTCTTATATTTTGAATACATCCTTAAAAACAGGCATCTTTCCTCATTTGTGGAAATACTCCACCGTCACTCCTATATTCAAGAAAGGGAGTCGTAATGAAGCTTGCAACTATAGACCTTTTGCAAAACTTCCCTGTGTCGCAAAACTTTTTGAAGCCATAGTCACGAATGTTGTAGCCTTTCATTGCAAATCAATTATGGCTCCGTATCAGCATGGTTTCATGAAAGGCCGTTCAACCACAACCAACCTGCTTGAATTTTCTCACCAAATAACCAACTCAATTGAAGCTGGGCTCCAAACTGACTGCGCCTACACAGACTTGACGAAAGCCTTTGATAAGCTTGATCACTCTATACTTTTAGCTAAGCTTCATTCCTTTCAATTCACTTACGTGTTTTTAAATTGGGTTGACTCTTACTTGACGAATCGAACTCAACGTGTATCCTTTCGCGGTGCCTTGTCATCTGAAATTGAAACCACGTCTGGTGTTCCACAAGGTAGTCATCTAGGCCCTTTACTGTTCGCCTTATTTATTAATGACGTAGGTTCCATTCTACAGTCATCTTCTGTTCTTCTCTATGCCGATGACGCTAAAATTTTCAAAGTTGTGAGAAACCTTAACGATTGCAATGATTTGCAGCAGAATCTAAACAGATTTGCCAAATGGTGTTCCGATAACAATCTCCTAATTAATCCTGACAAGTGTACGATTATATCTTACACACGCAAAAATAATCCTGTAATCTATGAATACTCACTTTTGAGTACATCTTTAAATAGATCAGCGAAAGTACTCGATTTAGGAGTATTGCTGAATCAATCCTTCACATTTGACGATCACATCGATTCAATCGTTGTGAAAGCTAGCAATGCCTTAGGTTTTGTCAGAAGACGTTCGAAGGAATTCAACGACATTTTTCTAACTAAAACCCTCTTTTGTAGCTTAGTAAGACCTATTGTCGAATATGCAAGTATTGTATGGTCACCATATCAAAAAGTCTACATAGACCAAATTGAGTCAATTCAAAAGAGGTTCTTACGTTTCTGCCTCCGCGGTCTTCCGTGGTATGACCCTTTACATCTACCTCCTTATCAAGACCGCTTAAATCTTTTACGAATGGATACCTTGGACTCTCGACGTCAAAATTCCAAAATCTTATTTGCCGCGAAAATTTTGGATGGCACCGTTGGCTCAAACTACTTATTAAGCCAACTTAATTTTAACACCAATAACAAACGTGTCAGGCGTGTTAACTTTTTGTCGATCCCTCAACATCGGACCAATTATGATTGCAATGAAGCAGTCACTGCAATAAGTAGATGCTTTAACGAAGCTTATTATAAGTTTGATTTTCATTTATCTACAGCATCACTTAAACGAATTCTGTATAAGAATAATTAATTTTTATTGTATCTGTCTAGTCTGCATTAGACGAATTTAATAAATGAAATGAAAATACTCTTGGAGAACTTGTAAAATTACGAACTTTAAGTATTCGCTAGTATGACCGGATTTTAGCTCTCGTATTGCCAGTGTTTTAATGACAATCATCCCGTTTTTTACGTACTGCGCGTTAGTTTCTAAAGGACTCAAATCTTGTCTTGTGGCTGCATCAGTTTTCAGTGAAATTAGCTGGTTTTTTAAATCTGCAACTATTTCTGCTTTGATTTGTTGACAATATGCAGTAATTCTTTCACTAACGTTGTGCTCATTAATCTTTACGTTTACAGCATCAAAAACAGGTTGCACCAATATTTGAAACGAACGGTCTTCGAGCATTGAAAGTGGACGACCATTTTTCGTCAATAGCTCAACGATTGCCAGTTCAACGTTTTCTTTATTTATTTCTCTCGTTAATTTCGTTTTCAACGGACAGCTATTCTCTTTATTTCCGATTTTTTGTTGAACGTATTGTGAATACAACACAGGATGCACAATTTTCAAATGTCTTTCAATATTGCCACTATGTTTATTTAGCACTTTACCGTCACATTTATTATTTTCACACACTGTTTCCCCGTCATGATTTTGCCTAAACAAATCATGTAAAATTGAATTTTTTGGCCGCGGCATCCTCGTTGCTTTCGAAAATAATTTTCGTACTTGAACTAAAGGAACACCTAAGTACACTAAATGATACGATAAGTTTATTCGGTTTTCATCCAGAATATGTACGCATTGAGTATTATTGGGAATATGATATATGAACTTCATTATGTGCTCAACTAGGCCCAAGGTACATAATCTGTGATTATGCTCTCCTGTTAATACTTGTTAGTGCGCAAATATACAAAATAATCTTCCGAAAATTCTAGCATTGGCATACATTGTCTTAAAATCATAATTTTCATTAGTCAAATCATGTACATAGACAAAAAAATTCCGCCGAGCCTTTACCACAGCCATGAAATACACATGATAGTGATAATGCCGCAGCCGAAATGAATTCATTATGTGAAACTCAATATTTTTGACTCATTGCTTTCATTGTTTTACCTTTTCATGTAAATGAACCGCAAAAGTACACTAAACGTACGGTACGTTTAGTGTATATCGTTTGTGTACGGGTTGTGTAGGTGTACACATTCCGTATTGTAGAGGATAAGGTTTGTGTACTTTGTACAGTGCAGTATTCAATCGTAGCGTACATTTGCATCGTTTCTGTTTCGTTCGGTATATCGGTTGTGTACATGTACGCAAACATTATAGACCAGGGGTGGGCAAACGGTCGATCGCGATCGACCGGTCGATCGCGAACAGTTTGACAATCGATCACAGACATTTTTAATAATTTACTAGGTTAATTTAAAAGGTGAACTAAAAATTTAGTAGACGATTCATTCAGTACATTTTAGAATGGGCCTTGGCTTAATAGATCCAATCGGACAGTCCACGCAGTTTCAGCTCACACAAAAGCTCGCAGAGCCTTGGTGGCGGAGAAACCAAAGGGAAAATCCGAGATTTATATCATTTTAGTAAAACTGATTCACTAAATCTTGTATACGTATACGGTTGTTTCATTTCCTTAAATCTCTCTGTTCTAAAGTGCACACTTTATATTTTTGCTTCCCGCATTTGCATTCGTCTCCCTGCTACCGAGGTAGTAAATTGTCGCACACAGCGCAACAAAGGTTAATCTCAATTTTAGATTAAATAATATTTTAAACTAAAATCTTTTCACATCAATTTAGTTTGTGCAGTTCATTCTTTCGAGTTAAAAAGTGACATTTGGTGTTTCAATTTGAAAATGGAGCAGTGCATATGTCTTTCCAATAAGAAAATCGATCGAAAAGTGAAATTCTTGACATTTTATCCGTCAGATATGAGCATTGTCTCTGCTTTTCTCCATTGCCAAAATTTTCGCTCGAAAGAATGACCAGATAATGGAGACATGTCAAAATTCAGCTTCACGATTAACTCAGTACTAGTCTAAAGAATGAACTGCACATACTAAATTGGCGTGAAATGATTGGAGACATGTGCCAAAGCTATCTGCATTTTCAAAGCGAAAGCATGTTCCAAGCAATTTTTCATGCTTAAAAGTGAGTACAACTCTTGCTTATTTTCAACCTAAATTTTCGCCGAAAAAATTTCACGTGAAAATTTGCACGAAAATTTAACGTGAAATCGAAAACAGTACTAAGCTTTAGATGGCTTAGCTGAGGAAGCTTTTTGCAAAGATTTCTAAATCTTTTGCCTGAAATTATTGCATTTTTGGACACATTGGGAGAACAACATGAACAATTGGAAGATCCAGTATGGGTAAAGAAATAAACATTTTTTACGGATTTTATGGGCCGTTACAGCTTGCTTAATTTACAATTACAAGGAAAAGGAAAATATTGTTGACTTGTTGAGTTCGGTAAATATTTTTTAAGTAAAACTAAAACCTTATGCTTCACAATTAAATAGGCAAAAATTTTAAATATTTTCTATATTTAGAAAAATGTATTAAACTTACTGGTGAATGTAAAATGCAAAAGCTGAAAGACATCCTTCAGTTCGCGAAAAAGTCCGGGGCCTTCGATGGCCGCTTGGACTGAATTTTTTTCCCCTGGTTCATTTATCTGGTATCACTAGGTAACAATAGGTCTATGTGTGGCCCTGTGCCAACTGGTACAACCTAACCTAACCTACTGCTGCATGTAATATTGAAATGTTTTGTCCTGAACTGGAAAATTTTAAACAAGAATTCGAGAGACGATTTCCAAATCTTTTTGAATTTATTTCATTTCCTTTTAGAGAATTCGATAGCGAGGATATTTCATCAAATCTAGCTCATACTTTACAATTGAATTCATCGTATCTAGAGTTAAAAATTTTAACAATAGCACGCACAAATGAAAATTATTTTTGGATTTTATTACCATAAAAAATATCCATTATTGAGATTGGTGGCAATGAGGACATTTGCATTTTTTTGCATCCATTTACCTATGCGAAGCAACGTTTTCTCAAATGAAAAACATCGAATCGCAACTTAGGAGTTCTCTGACTGATGACCACTTAATGGCATCTATTCGATTGTGCATCAGTGCTTACAAGCCTAACACTACAATACTTTTTGATGGAATGGAGAGTCACGCATATAAATCAAAAATGAATCCAAAATATTTATTAATAAAGTATATTGCACAAAGTAGTAATACAATGTATTTAATATATTAATATCAATAAAGACCTTAATTAAATTTTTATTTGTTTTTAATTTAACCCATTTTTCGAAGTCGATCGCGCATAAATTAAAAAAATTTATGTCGATCATACCAGTATTAGGTTTGCCCACCCCTGTTATAGACTAAGGAAGGGTATGTGTACTTTTTGTAGTGAATGTGTTTGCGTTCTGGCGTCATAAATGTACGGTACAGTACACTAAGTTACGGTACCATAAGGTTTTTTTTTCAATCACTGATCTATTCACAACGACAGGTACTTTTGGATATAGCTAAGCTATATGACCCACTCGGCTGGTTAGCACTCATCATCGTTAATGCAAAAATATTGATCATCTATGAATCTTGGGTGGAGTTTGGGAGTACATTATTGGAATTTAGGAATTTGCGTATACCTAGATAGATCGACTACACTTCAAACTCGAAACTGGAGCTCCATGATTTCAGCGATGCGCCGTTGAAGGCATAAGCAGCTACTGTTTATTTAGGCGCTAAAAATGATAGTTCAAGCTATTCTTAACTTAAAGCTGCAAAAACAAAGGTTGTTCCGATAAGACCGGTGTCAATACCGCGCTAAGAACTATAGGGTGAAGTACTACTAGGAAAATTGATTACCCACACAAAAATGGCAGAAGATCTACCTGATGTTGAAATAGTGCTAGCTTGGTTGAGAGGACACCCTGAAAGATGAAAAGTATTCTTCGCTAATCGAACTACCGAAATTTTACACATAAGAAACACACCATGGCGTCATGTCCCATCCAAACAAAATCCTGCAGATTAAGCATCTTGAGGCATCAAAGTGGCAGATATTTTCGAAAACAAGCTATGGTGGCACGGTCCTACCCAGTTGATTAATCCAAGACTCAGCCAACGTTCACAATCTGCCACTTGACACCTAAATAGAACTTAGGCAATCGGCAGTAGTGGATATTATTAATGTGGGCAATTCACAGATGGAATCTATTATAAACAAATATTGAAAATAGAATAAATTAATCAGCCTTACAGTGTACTGTCATCGTTTTCTTGCACTCTCTTCAAAACAAAGCAATAATCGAGGATATTTGACACCAAGAGAACTTCAACAAGCACTCAACGTATGGGTAAAGCATACTCAACAGAAGGAAATCACGAAAAACATAGTACAACTGAACATAGTTAGAAAATTGGACAGCAGGAGCGAACTACTGAAATTACATCCATTCTTAGACGGCAATGGAATTTTACGAGTTGGTGGTCGTCTCTCCGAAGCAAACTTAAAACAAAACGCCAAATATCCTATTATCCTTCCCAAAAGTGGCAAATTAGTCAAACTACTAATACGGTTAACTCACAATGACACCTTAAATGGACAAACTCAATTTATGTTGAATACTCTGAGAAAACGATTCTGGATCATTGATGCCCGGAACTCTTTCAAGCACGAGATTCATAAGTGTATGAAATGTTTTAAAGCAAAACCTAGCCTACCTTTGCAGCTGATTGACAGTCTCCCAATGCACAGAGTAACTAGTTCAAGATCATTCACGAACACATGAATTGATTATTGTGGACCTTTTGAATATCGAGATAGACGCGGTCGAGGGCGCAGGCTGCGAAAAGGATATATCTCAATGTATGCTTGCTTAGCATTCAAAGCAATCCATATCGAGTTTGTCAGCGATTTTTAACTGCAAACTTTTTGGCAGCATCGAAAATGTTTACCGCACGTCGAGGACTCTGCAGTCATATAAATAGTTAGTTCCCTATGAGTTTCGTTTCGATTCAATGGCTGCACTGTAATTTATGGGAGTGAATATAATTTTAGGGTTTCTACCGTCCAGACTTTTGAAGTTTTTGAAAAGTTAATATTTGTTGTTAATTTTCATTGCTGGATCATTCCCATTTGGATATTTTATGACAACATCGCTCGATAAAGAAATGTCAATAAATTACGAAATTCATCATAGCTGGCAACCCTCTCAAAATTTTTCAACGAAATTTCTACAGAGTTAGAAATGCAACAAGATTCACTTATCACGTGAATTTCGTTTTGATTTCGTTACTGTATCGGAAGTTATAGGGGAAAAACCTTTACTTTTCTGAGCAAATTTACAATATTTAGGAGACAAAAATTGCCATAACTGGCGACCCTATACTAATTTTTCAATCAAGTTTCTATGGAATTTATCTTAGAGTACTGTTCACTTACTGCGTGAATTTTGTTCAAAGCTGGTGGCTTATTCGGAATCTATAGGCCAAAAACCAGTATTTTTTTCTCAGTAATTTCTCCAAATGGCACGACTTCCACGGTGTTGCCCGTATTTCAAAATAATTTCTATCAGAACTGGTCCTAGCTAATACCAACAAATCCTGTATATTGATATTGATCGCATTATTTGATCGTCAGTTCTCGTGAACAGAAGTTTTGAGTGCTGAAAATAGGGGTAATTTGATCACGGCTTACCTTTCTTGTTAATCGCGGAATTTTGAAATATTTTATTTGACTTGGTGGAAAAAATTCAAAATTTATCAATCATTTGAATTTATTTTCAAAAAGCAAAACTTTTTCAGGAGATTCGATGATTTGAAGGATTTTTTTCAGGAGCCTGGTGAAGCTGCAGACTTGCCCGCACAATCTTGAAAGTCCATGTGAATTAGACTCTTGTCTACATCAATACGCTCTGCAAATTTCACGATGATCCGTTGTTTTTCTGATAAGTTATGACTAATCGAAATTTGAAAAAAAATCATTGCTTATTTTTACGCACTCAGCGCCTACACCAGGCTCAACGTTTTCAATTCTTTATCATAGACAATCTATAAAAATAATGAGTTTTTATTTCTTATACTTTTTGCTTACGAAAATTTACACTGCTTGGAAATATAGGAGTACCTGAAAGTTCGTTAAAATGCCCGCCGCCGCCAAAAGGTCTACGATATCTTAGTTCTAGCAAGTCATGGACCTACCTGTAATATACATCTATATGTATATATATATATATATATATATATATATATATATATATATATATATATATATAAATATTTATATTTATATATATATATATATATATATATATATATATATATATATATATATATATATATATGTATATATATAAACATATTTATATATATATATATATATATATATATATATATATTTATATATATATATATATTTATATATATATATATATATATATATATATATATATATATATATATATATATATATATATATGTCTATATATAAATTTATTTATATATATATATATATATATATATATATATTTATATATATATATATATATATATATATGTATATATATAAACATATTTATATATATATATATATATATATATATATATATATATATACATATATATATATATATATATATATATATATATATATATATATATATATATATATATATACATATATATATATATGTACATATATATATATATATATATATATATATATATATATATATATATATATATATATATATGTATATATATAGGGTGTTTGGTACTAAATGAACTTTATTTTAAGGAGGCGTTCTCTGACATATTTTGAGTAAAAAATCGTTCTACAGGATGGTCCGGATTTCAAAACCTACCGTCTTTAGTTTTTAAGCGATATTTATTTTCGCTCAATACTTGCGAAATGGTAGAATCTTAGTCATTAAAATATATGCATCTTTTGTAGCCAGTAATATGGCTTATCAAAATATTTAAATAAAAGTGGCACATTATAATGAGGTTTTCTAAGGAAAACGACCTGGAACACAGAATTTTCGGGGTTAAAATAAAAAAATTTTGTGTTTCGAAGAAAATATCTCAAAACTCGGTACAACTGCAATCAAGTGCAATACATTTAATAAAAGTTAATTTAGTTGTCTAATAAACGCGGTATAAAACTTTGAGTTGTGATTGTTAGTTTTCAAGATATAACGATTCAAGTGAGTCAGGGTACCGGTCCGAACAAGTTTTTTGAACACCCTGTAACTCAGCAGGTTTTGAAATCCGGACCATCCTGTACAACGATTTTTTACTCAAAATATGTCAAAGAACGCCTCCTTAAAATAGTGTTCATTTAGTACCAAACACCCTGTATATGACGAATTTTCGCGAAGCGAGTTTAATACTAATTTTCTTCGAAAATTAGTAAAAATATACCACATACAAACTACATAACATATAAATTTTCATAGAACTCATGCATATAAAACATACAAATTACATAACATATACATTTTCATAAAACACATGTATACACCACATACAAATGACATAAATTCAAATTTTCGTAAAACAAAAGCATACACCACAGAAAAATCATATAACATATAACTTTTTCATACAACATGCGCCTACATCATATAAGCGCAGTGAGACTATATATTGCGCGGGTGATAAAAAGGGGTAAAATTGTGGTTTCATTAACCAATATGGTCCATGAGTGAAGCATAGCGGGACATTGAACGTTTCTTTATTAAATCAATGTATCAGTTTCAAATAGTGGAAAGTCTTTTGGAAAATTTGATCGGTTCTGTCCATGTGTAAGGCATAGTGGTACATTGAACGTTTCTTTATTAAAACAATGTGTCAACTCCAAATAGTGGAAAGTTATTTTGCAAAATTGATAGGTACTGTCGATGTGCGATGCATAGCAGTACATTGTACGGTTTATATGAAACCACCGTATCAGTTCGAAATTGTGGAAAACCATTAGAAAATGCGATCGGTACTGTCCATGTGCGAAAACCATAAGAAAATTTGACTGGTACTGTCCATGCGCAAGGCATAGTTTTAACAATAAACCAATTTATCAGTTCCAAATTGTGGAATGGTAATGGGTAGTTCGATTGAAGTTACCAGTGGTGGAAAATGGCTGACGCTCGAACTCTACTTTTGCAACAGCAAGTCGCACATGAACAGTTGAGTAAATGGCAGGCTAATTTTCGTAAAGATTTGAAGGCTCGAAAACCACCATTTACTATGATATTTGGTTGAAAGGATTCGCTTAGTTCGTGAACGTTTTACCGAAATCTATGAACGGATATTTGATCAAATGGCTAAAAATTTGATTGGATAACCATATTTCACTGAAGATTGTGACAAATTCGAAACATTTCACTTGAATCTTCAATCGGAATTAGAAGATGCTTTAAGAAGGGCACAAAGGTTCAAAGATAAATCATTGGCTAAGCAGCATGCTAAAAAAAAGTCAGACGAGCTAAAACTAAGGCTTTCACGTATAAATTTGCCCAAATTAATGGGAAATTACAAAGAATGCGTCTGAATCATCTACTGCATTGAATATATTATTTAATCGGGCAGTTGAATGCGACCAATCCAGTGAAAATTTTAAAGTGGGTAATTTGTGGCAATCAGTTGTTATCGGTAGGACAACGCAGCAACTTCCGCAGGATACTAGGCAGCTTTGGGAACCAAGTCAAATTTTAAACGCAGAACTACCATTCTTTGAATAACTTCGAAATTTGATTCATCAACGCTTTTGTGCTTTAGAAGCCTCAGGATTCGATAGATTCAAGCAATCTCATAGTTGTTTTCAAACTCATAGTATTCATTCAGTTCAAATACAGCCTTGAGTATCTTAAGTTCATTGTTAAGTTTAGGTTAGGTTAGGTTGTACTGGCTGGCACATGGCCACACATAGACCTACCGGTCCGTAGTGATACCAGATAAATGGACCTCGAGAAAGGAATTCAGTCTAAGCGGCCATCAAAGGCCCCGGACTTTTTCACGAACTGAAGAATGTCCTTCAGCTTTTGCTCTGCCACGGGCGAGAGATCCACCAGCCAGGGCTCACCGAAGTATCGCAGTCTGGTTTTCCCCAGTACCGGGCAGTGACACAGGAGATGCGGGATAGTTTCTGACACACCCAGCTCTTGGCACCTTCGGCAGGTGCCGCTCGTTAGGAGTCCTCTTTTCATAGCATGTGCTGTCACAAGACAATGACCAGTTATGATACCAACGAGTCGTTTGCTTTCAATCAGCACTAACTCGAGGAGGTATTTGGTCGATGCGAGATTGTATGACCCTCACATGATTTCGGTTACCCTGCAGGTCTGAGTTTCACCCGATCCGCGCGCCGCACCCTGCATCATTTTGGAGTCGATTGAGTACTGAATCGTCTGGATTGGAGTAAGGATGTTTAGTGCTTCCAAAAAGGGAAGACTAGCCCCATACTTGGCTAACGCATCCGCCTTCTCATTTCCATCAATACCATTATGACCGGGAACCCAGAAGATTCTGACTCGTCTACTGTTACCCAGTCTGTTCAGGGCCTGAATGCAATCGAATACACACTTCAATTTGTATGTTTGAGACATCAGTGCTTTTACTGCCGCTTGATTGTCCGTAAAGGTGTTTAATACTTCACTAGTAGTATCCTTGGCATGTATCAGATCTGCGGCTTTACGTATCGCAAACACCTCCGCCTGGAAAATACTATTGTGATTCGGAAGCCTGAAAGCTGCTTCCATAGCTGCATCTGCAGAATGTTCTGCAGCACTCACTCCTGCAGCTGTCTTCGAGCCGTCAGTGTAGATGCTAAGAGCTGAAGGACACATTTGTCGATTCCATTCTTGCCCATCTCCCACAGTCGCTCGATATCCCCGCTCAAAGCACTGAGTGGGAACCAGGTAGTCAGTGCTTCCTGCGTAACCTCGTTCAATGCTGCTGTGACCAAAAGATCCCAGCTCGATGTGCCCTGATTCCCTAAGCCTGACAGCCGCTTTTGCGGCAGTGCCTCTAATAAAGAGAGAAGGTCACCATCGGCTCATTTATTGTGCCCAAATCGAACAATTGTCACACGGTTGTAAATTCGACAATGTCAAACGAAGTAGATTATGCTTAAACTGTCTGGAGAATGGCAATATAAGGCCACTTTTGGGTGTTTGATATGCAAAAAAAATCCACCATACACTTTATCATCGAAATATTCCGCAAAGTTACAAATACCCCTATCATCAACATCAGTGAGAGAACATGTTAATGTAAGTGCTATTAATTTAACATGTAAGCGGAAAGCTGCCACGCCAGCTTAACGTCAGTAAAAAGGTGGCTGCTAATGAGTGAGGAATTGAGGATAGAATACAGCAAGTGTATTCAAGAGTACTTGAATATGAACCATATGCAGCCTGTAGACCACAAAGAAGAATTTTTTGAAATAGCGGTTCGACGGCAGCGCGTTGCCTATTATTTGCCACATCATACGATCTTGAAAGAAAGCAATATGACAAGCTGCCGAGTTGTATTTGATGATTATAGAAAGACCAGCTCTGGGATTTTGCTAAACGACACTTTATAGACGGGTCCAACTATCCAAACTTTAATTGCAATCTTGATGACATAGAGATGGCATAAATTTGCATTCGTGGCTGACATAGCGAAGATGTACCCACAGATTCAGGTTCAACACAAGCCCAACACAGTAGCTTTTGGGATCAATTGCGCTTCATTTTTGGCAATTCGAACATTAAGAAAACTAGCAGATGATGAACAAAAAAGTTTTCCAAATGCATTCCAGTCCGTCAGTAAAGAATTTTATGTGGATGATCTATTATCGGGTCGAGAAGGAATACAAAAGACTATCAATAAACGAGAGGAAACAGTGGAATTATTGCGTTTCGGAGAATTCCCACTTCGAAAATGGATTGCCAATGATAAGAGGATTTTGAAAGGTCTACCAGCGATCAATATTGAAATGGAAACTTCACTCAATCTAAACTTACATCAAAATTATATATCATTGAAAATCATGTGACATCCGCTGTCTGATCAATTCAGTTATTGAATCCAATTGGACGAAAACGTTAGAATCTATTCACAACGACAGGTACTTTCGGATATAGCTAAGCTATATGACCCACTCGGCTGGTTAGCACTCATCATCATTAATGCAAAAATATTGATCATCTATGAATCTTGGATGGAGTTTGGGAGCACATTATTGGAATTTAGGAAATTGCGTATACCTAGATAGATCGAATACACTTCAAACTCGAAACTGGAGCTCCATGATTTCAGCGATGCGCCGTTGAAGGGATAAGCAGCTACTGTTTATTTAGGCGCTAAAAATGATAGTACAAGCTATTCTTAACTTAAAGCTGCAAAAACAAAGGTTGTTCCGATAAGACCGGTGTCAATACCGCGCTAAGAACTATATGGTGAAGTACTACTAGGAAAATTGATTACCCACACAAAAATGGCAGAAGATCTACCTGATGTTGAAATAGTGCTAGCTTGGTTGAGAGGACACCCTGAAAGATGAAAAGTATTCTTCGCTAATCGAACTACCGAAATTTTACACATAAGAAACACACCATGGCGTCATGTCCCATCCAAACAAAATCCTGCAGATTAAGCATCTTGAGGCATCAAAGTGGCAGATATTTTCGAAAACAAGCTATGGTGGCACGGTCCTACCCAGTTGATTAATCCAAGACTCAGCTAACGTTCACAATCTGCCACTTGACACCTAAATAGAACTTAGACAATCGGCAGTAGTGGACATTATTAATGTTGTCAATTCACAGATGGAATCTATTATAAACAAATATTGAAAATAGAATAAATTAATCAGCCTTACAGTGTACTGTCATCGTTTTCTTGCACTCTCTTCAAAACAAAGCAATAATCGAGGATATTTGACACCAAGAGAACTTCAACAAGCACTCAACGTATGGGTAAAGCATACTCAACAGAAGGAAATCACGAAAAACATAGTACAACTGAACATAGTTAGAAAATTGGACAGCAGGAGCGAACTACTGAAATTACATCCATTCTTAGACGGCAATGGAATTTTACGAGTTGGTGGTCGTCTCTCCGAAGCAAACTTAATACAAAACGCCAAATATCCTATTATCCTTCCCAAAAGTGGCAAATTAGTCAAACAACTAATACGGTTAACTCACAATGACACCTTAAATGGACAAACTCAATTTATGTTGAATACTCTGAGAAAACGATTCTGGATCATTGATGCCCGGAACTCTTTCAAGCACGAGATTCATAAGTGTATGAAATGTTTTAAAGCAAAACCTAGCCTACCTTTGCAGCTGATTGACAGTCTCCCAATGCACAGAGTAACCAGTTCAAGATCATTCACGAACACATGAATTGATTATTGTGGATCTATTGATTATCGAGATAGACGCGGTCGAGGGTGCAGGCTGCAAAAAGGATATACAGTAAGGGACAAAACTCTCCATACACCCTCAAATTTTCATAAATTTAGTAGAAAGTGCAAATATTTATGAGAATTTTATATGCAACTTTACTGCAAGTGTATTTATATTAACATAAATTTAAAAAACTCTAGCGCACCTGAACCGCTAGAAAACTAATTTTCGAAGAAATTGTCTTTGAGTGACAAAAAAGTGTGGAAAGACGTAATACACTGTTTTGTAGAATCATATCAACCATTCCTTATCCAAAGCAAGAAAACTCAACTATAACACCAATGATGAAAATGTTCAGGGCTGGTAACACTTTCCGAACGAAGCAGCAATAAGTTTACCATAACAAGCTCATACTTAAATCAACTTATCCTTTGAATTTCGTTCTCATCGCAGGATTTCATCGAAAGTTTCAGCGGTTAAACATTGTTTGAGGCTGCCTTCCAAAAAATGTTCAAAACTCGGAAAATTTAAAAATTGATTCCTTATTTTTATTGCAAATGCTTTGCATATGAGAACGTAATTTGAAGCATCTGTTGGTGCAATATTAACGGAAGTGGCACATTGCTGGCTAGCCTGTGTCAGCAGCAAAGCAAAATACATACCAAATCTGCTTCACGTTAAGTTAAACCCAACCAGTAAATTTCGTTTCGATTGAATCACTGCGCTGGAAGGTATACGGGTGAACAGAATTTTAGGGTTGCCACCCTCTAAACTTTTAAAATTTTTAAAACGTTAACATTTGTTGTTAGTTTTCATTGCAGGATCATTCTCATTTGGAAATCTAATGACATAATCGCTCAGTAAAGTTATTCCACAAAATTACAAAAAATTGTCATAGCTGGCAGCCCTTTCATGATTTTTGTACGAAATTCCTACGACATTTACCTCACATTAAGGTCCATTTACTGCATGAACTTTGTTTTGATTTCTACACTGGACCAGAAGTTATAGGGAAAAAATCTTTATTTTGCTGAGCAAATTTGCAAGATTTATGAGACGAAAATCACCACAGCTGCCAGCCCTATACTTATTTTTCAACCAAATTTTCATAAATGTTACATAGAGTAACATCCACGTATTGTGTAAATTTTGTTAAAATTTGATGGCTGAATCGGAAGTTATAGGCCAAAAAGATGTTTTTTTTTCTCAGTAGTTTTTCAAGACGGTACCACTGCCCCAGGGTTGCCCGCATTTCAAAATCACTTCTATCAGACCTGGTCCTAGCTAATACCAACATATCCTGTAAATTTCATTATGATCAGATTATCCGGTCGCCAGTTCTCGTGAACAGAACTTTCGAGTGCTGAAAATAGAGGTAATTTGGTGATGGGTTGCCGTTCTTATGCAAATCGGAATTTTGAAAATTTTATCTTGAGATGAAGAACAAAGAATAAAATTTATCAAAGATTTGAAATGTTTGTCAAAAATCAAAAACTTTTCAGGAAGGTCAATGATTTGAAGGATTTTTTTCAGCAGCCTGCCACAGCTACAGGCTTACCCGCCTTATGCTGAAAATCTTTGTGTGTCATGTTTTGGTCAACATCAATACGCTCTGTAATTTTTACGATGATCCATTGTTTTTCTTACAAGTAATGACAAATCAAAATTTGGAAAAAATTCCTTGCCTACTTTTAGGCACCCTGCACCCACACACGGCTCAAAATTTCCAATTCTTTATCATAGACAAGCTAAGAACATAATTAGTTTTCATTCCCAATCCTTTTCTTTAACAAAAACTTACACTGCTTGGAAATATAGGAGTTACTCAAAATTTACCAAAACACTCGCCGCCGCCAATAGGTTTAGGATATCTGAATTTGAGAAAGTCGTGGACATACCTATTATATACATCTACGTTCTCCGAAAATTTCAGCTCAATCGGATTGGCCACTCCAGAGATTATCTCCCTTAATCATTTTGCTGATATATATATATATATATACATATATATATATATATATATATATATATATATATATATATATATATATATATATATATATATATATATATATGTATAGATATATATATATATATATATATATATATATATATATATATATATATATATATATCTATCTATATATATATATATATATATATATATATATATATATATATATATAAATATATATATATATATATATATATATATATATATATATATATATATATATATCTATATATATAAATAAATATGAATAAACTATTGTTCTTCGAACATTAGTAAAAAAAAACTCTAGCGCACCTGAACCGCTAGAAACATTAATGTTCGAAGAACAGTAGAAGAATCGTGCAGGTTTTGAGTGCATATTCCACCACATGAGCTGCTTATTACGGCCAAACTGTTTCAAATGCCACGTTTTACTTTGTTCTCAAGAATGCATTATAACTCATATGATGGAAGGTTTCAGATATAACCACTGGCATGGTAATTCTGCAAATTTGCACAACTTAGGGAATTGAAACATCGGTTATTTATTTTCATTGTAAATGTTTCCGGTATGAATACTAACTGTAAGCATTTATTGATACAAAAGTAGCACAACCGACTCGTGCTGGCAACCTTTCGCCAGTATCAAAGACAAGAATATATCACATCTGCTTCACGTTGTTACATTACATTCGAAGTTATAGGAGTATAAAGAAATTTAGGGTTACCTGCAGCGAGTTTTTTCAAATAATCGAAAGCTTAATATTTGCTGTTTATTGTCACTACAATATCATTACCAATTGAAAATTCTACGATAAAACTGCTTAATAAAGATATTGCAAACAAACACAAAACCAACAATAGCTGGCAACCCTATCGAGGCTTTTCAACCAAATTTGGCCTGAATTATGCGTATAATAGGTTCCATTAATTCTATGAAATTCGTATTGATTTCATGACTGCACTGGAAGTTATAGGGCAAAAAGTTTTATTTTCCTGAGAGTGCATCAAAACCAAAGACACAAAAATTTCCATAGCTGGCAGCACCAATCGATTTTGTAAACCAAATTTCTTTCAAACAGAGTTTAGAGTTAGGTGCAGCTACTGTGTCAATTTCATGAAAATCTGGTTACTAATTCACATTTCATAGGGCAAAAAGCAGTTTTTTTTTCTTTGTAATTTTTCAAGATGGCACCACTGGCACAGAGTTGCCCACAATTTAAAATCGCTTGTATCAGACCTGGTTCTACTTAAGTCCAATGCATTATGTAAATTTCAATGGTATCTGATTATTGGTTCGTGAATTCCCGTGAACAGAAGTTTTTGATGCTAAAAATATAGGTTAACTGGGAAAGGGTTACCGTTCTTGTCCGACATGAAATTTCCAAAGTCTTACTTTGAACGTGTAGATCAAGCATAAGATTTGTATACAGATTTGTTTTATTGTAAGAAACGGACATTTTTAGGATATTCGACGATTTGAATGTTTTCACTTCCAAATTTTTATTTTTTCAAATTTCAGACACCAAAATTATAATAGCTGGCAGCTCCAACCGAATTTTTCAACCAAATTTCTACCAAACGTGGTCAAAAATAAGATCCAGCTACTGTGTGAATTTCGTCAAAATCGAACGATTCAATCAGAATTTATAGGGCTAAAAGCAGTTATCTTTTTTAGTGATTTTTCAAGATGGCAGCACTGGCGCAGAATCGCCCGCATTTCAAAATTACTTTTATCAGACCTGGTCCTATTTGGGACCAATACAGTCTGCAAATTTCAATTAATTCTGGTCATTGGATCGTGAGTTTCCGTGAACAGAAATTTTTGATGCTAAAAATATAGGTAAATTGGGCAAGGGTTACCAGGCGTGCCCGTTATACGATATAAAATTTTGTTTTTGGTTTTTGTAAAAAAAGCACGAAATTTACATATGAGTGGCTTATTTTTGAAGAAACGGCAGTTTTTCAAGAGAGACGATAATTTGGAGGTTTTCACTTTCAGTGCCTGCCCTTGCTTTAGGGTTGCCAGCACGGTCATCAAAAGCTATTCGAATTTACAACTAAACAATATTAACATGTCCTGAAAATTTTGTAATGATTAAATAGCTCTGTCAAAAGTTATCGCAATTTAAAAATTTTCAAGTTTTCCCGTTCTCTTTTTAGGCACCCAGCGCACACATGGGGTTAAAAAATTCCAAAACATTATCCGATTCACATGTAAAACACGTTCGAAATTTATTTTGTTAACTTTATTTTTGCAAAACTTATTTGTGTACGGAATAATAGGTATATTAAAAATATCACTAAAATGGCCGCCGGCGCCAAAGGGTTAAAGATTTTTAGCTTTTTCTGAAACCTGGCACTATTTTGCATATACACCAATGTGTACTAAAAATTTCAGTTCAATCGGATGGCGCGTTCCTGAGATTTTTTCACTGAAATTTTTTGATGATATATATATATATATATAGAAATATGAATTTTTGGCCAAAGTGATTTTAATACCAATGTTCTTCTTCGAACATTAGTAAAAATTACATTAATTAACTTATAACCGTAAAAACACCAGAACAAACGAAATTCAGCAGGGACAAAAGTGTTCATACATTGATCAGATAGTGTACTCTGTTCTTCATTGCATTGCTTTACTGTTGTTTTTCTTCAAAGAACCGTTGTATTTCCTATGAAATGCGTGAATGCGATCTAATGATTAGTTTGTCTTAGTAATCTGTGAGCAAAGGGAGTGCAAAATGAGCAAGCGTAAGGAAGTAAGTGTTGAAATAAAAAAAATAATTATTGCTGAGCACAGAAATGGAAAATCATACCCCGCAATTGAAGTTTTGTTTAATTTATCCAATGCCACTGTCTAATACATTGTTCAAAAGCATAAAAACACAGGATCAGTGGAAATTAAGCCAAGAAATGAACAACGAAAGAAGATTTCCAGGCGGTATATCAGCATAATCTTAAAAGAGGTCGACAAAAACCCAAGGACCACTGGTCGGCGACTGGCGGAACATGTCGCTAATACTTCGAATAAGTGTGTTCACCCTAAAACCATCCGAAGAATCTTACGTTCCTATGGAAATGCAAGTAGAGATCGTCGTAAAAAATCGCTAATATCTGAAAAGAATAGGCAGCTTCGACTTGAATTTGCAAAGCGATATTTAGGAAAAGATTTACAGTTCTGGAAAACTGTCTTATTTACTGATGAAAGCAAGTTCAACTTATTCGGTAATGATGGCAAAGAAAGAATCTGGCGAAAAAAGGGAACAGCATTGCAACTGAAGAATTTGATACCAACAGCAAAACACGGGGGTGGCAATGTGATGATGTGGGGTGGAAATGCAGCTGGTCGGGTTGGCAGATTGGTCTTTATAGACGGTATTATGGACCAATACTATTATAAAAGACTGTTAGAAGAACACTTGCAGCCTTCCGTCGACAATTAGGGTCTTGGCCGGCATCGGATATTCCAACAGGACAGCGATCCCAAACATACTGCACGTTTTGTAAAGAACTGGTTGCTTTATTATGCACCAATGCAGCTGTATTCCCTTCCTCAGTCGCCAGACTTAAACCCCAGTAGGTATTGGGACGGTTGAGCCTGGGAAAATTCTGATGACCGTGGGAACTTTTTCTGATGACCTTGAGCTGACCTTCAAACAGGTTTTGCTGACGTGTGACGTCATAGGGAATTCCCATGTTGATTTATCGTTAAGTTAAAAGAGGTCAATGACCTTTGATAATTAGAGCCTGGGAAAATTTTGATGACTTTGGGAACTTTCAGGGATTCTTTCGTCTCAAGCTCGTGATGTCGCTGGGAACCTCTACTGGCATAATGATGACGTCACGGGGAGTCCAAATTCTTATTTTGGTAGGGGGGACACAATATGTTAACTAATCGAATTTAATCTACCAGGCATTCATGAAGCAGTAGAACAAAACGCATACAAACTAAAGCTGCCTTATCCATTAGTAATCTGTGGAATATGAATATACATATAGATATAAGTAGACATATCACCTACTCATCGGTGATCATGCATTCAAAACATATAAGCCATGTATAAGAGGCGAAATGATCTGAATGCTAAATATTTACACGTGCGAGTTGTTTGAGTTTGAAATACCGGTTACTTTACTCAAATCTCTAGAGTAAATTTCAAATTAAATCTACCAGGAGTTCATGAAACAGTAGATGCATATGAAACGCTTGCTAACTATACCTGCCTTATCCAATAGTAATATGCGGAATATGAGGATACATATACACATGGACATATCAATACCCATTGGCAATTATATATTCAAGACATGTGGGACATGAATGTATAATGATGCAAGACGAAAGCAAAACGATCTGAATGATGTTAATATACATATGCATGTACGACTGAAAGTTATTTTACATTCTGTTTTGATCCCCGATCTTCGTGAAAATCTTATCTGTAATTAGAGCTCTGATGTACGAAACGTACATATTCATAGATAATGCGATATTCGTATGTTTGTCACTGATGTTTCTATTCTTGAAAGTATGTACTTCAAAAATAGATAAATTTAGAATGTATGTGGTATCTTTGGCTGAATATTTATTTAAAAAGAAAATACTTTTATGGAATTCCTTTAAAAATCAAGTTCTTTATGTGTAACTTGTATCTAATATAAGCCGGCTACTGACATTCTTCTATGAGACATGTATGTCGGGTATGTGTACATGGCTAATTAAAAATGGTTTCAATGTTATTTATAAAGATGTTTGTGTGAGTTTTTATTGAAACTGATATGTTATTGTCTCTCTATGATTTGGTACTTTTAACTCTATGTAATCGGTAAACGAAACCGAACTTAAGCCAAAATAAAAAACAGATTCTGATAGTTGGGGATATGTGTATCTACACTTGAATGTTTCTATAGAAAACGAGGATTTTTTTCCTGATGTAAGGTTTTAAAAACAGTTTTAACTTTGTGAAAATTAAAAAAAAAGCCACTTCAGAACAAACGAAAAAAAAAAGTTTATTTCGAGATTATAAGCAAAATACAAAATACATATTTTATAACTACAAACATTGTTTTTTAAATCCATATGGTATGGAACTGTTGTCTTCCAGAAATTTGCGTTTGTCGGCTGTAGGTTCATATTTTTTAACCTCGGGGACAGTAATAACATCTCTGGATTCAGTACGATGAATGTTTTGTGACAGGATGTGTATAGGCTTATCGTTTCCAGGATTCAATATCATATTTTTTATTGCATCAAAGTTAACAGATTTGGATGTTTCAAAATTTAAACGGATACCTTTTACCTTACATACGGTTTTGATGGAGTTGTCCGTTGTGCAAAAAATCTGATATGCATAATTTTTTGGTCCGCCACTCACAAATTCAGTTATGTAACTACCCAAACCGTAACACTCCAGCTCATCAGTCATATCGCCTACAAACTCTCCTGTTGGCGGATCATATTCGCCATCTCTGCTAATATATATGACAGAATCAGTGTCATAGTATAACACCCGCTCACCAAGTTGCTCCAGATAGCTATATAATTTCAACCGGGCCTGTGCAGTAGTATATGCTGCTATACAAACATTAACAGTTGAAAGAGTATCGGCAGCTTCCTCCTTGTAACACCAATTGACGACCAGAGTTTCTTCATTGACTGGGAGTAGATGAAATACTTCAATTGCAGGGTTGGTTAACAGAGCATAGAGTTCCGCTGGACTATTTATTATGTTTGTCTTTGGTTGATTTTCGCGCTGACCAAATTTCCCCCAAAAGGAGTTTAGTATAAGCTTGGCTAGTGATCTTAACCCCGGGTTGCTTTTAATTTGATCAAACTCCAGCTTTATTCCCTCGTTCATAAGAAAATCTTGAACATATTTTTCTTTTTCATCTTTCGAAATGCACTTACTAGGCCAATCCGATGCTTGTTGTTTCATTTTAATAAATTTATTCATCATTTCTGTAAACAAGCCACCAGAGCGTGTTAATTTGTCATATTGCTCAATTTCGTAGCTCCATATCTCATACGTCTCTACTAATTTATATCCCTTACATAGTGCCATCTTGACTTCATCAATTACCCATGTTCCTATCAAAACCCTATCATCCTCCGAATGTAGGCACTGTTGACTTTGATTTCTTTCTTCCCCGCAGGTACGACATAATGTAAACATAAGTTTGTTATTTTGTTTGACAGGGAGAACGGGGTGGTGTAAATCCTGTGGAGGTAATATCTTGCATTTAATTAAGCCTTCGGTTTTTTCAAAATTTATTTCAGAGCAGTCAATACTTCCAATATACAATTTAGGGTGCTTAATTGGAAATTTACCATTTTTGCAAACCCACGGGTACAGCGAGCAAACATCGATATATTTTATCTTCTCTCCTGGTTTGCATTTGTAATACATGAAAGCATTTCCTGTACGCCCTCCATAGAAGGCATCACGGGGATTCAACGGTGTGTTTACCATAAGAGGATGGTTTTTCAAAAAGTTCATTTCACCGTCCTTCTTCAAAAGCCTATCGAATTCACATTCCCACATTTCAATTACTTCGTACCCATGTGCGCGTAGACGTTCAGTTTTTGCTACTGTTCCTTCATATCGCTGATTTAAGGTATCCATGGGGTCATCGTGTAAAGGGTGATCGCGAGCATTAGTTAAGCATACAGGATGTCCATGATAATAACAGCCATGAAATTCAAATACCTGATTTGTTTCAGGACAAAAGCCATCAACTTTAACACCATTTATAACTGCTTCTCTTTGCTTAGCTGAATGTAAAATTTTTATTTGACGTTGATTCTCTTCCCATATCAACCACTGTAGTGCCTTTTTCGATTGACGATCTACACCTCGATAGCCGTTTCTTGGAATGATAGCAATTGTGTCAGGCTCGAGAAAGTTTCGTCTAAAAACTAAATTGCACGCTGATGCTATTGTTGTGGCTTCAATATACGGATCCACACTGCACTCATGTATCATCATTTTCCTGAATTTCAGACATGCTTCTGTTAAAATTTCTACATCACTAGTGCAATATTCGAGCAAATCACGCTGCATATCAAACTCATCGCTTTTGTGGTCTTCGTACCATTTGAGAAATACTTGGCGTTCTTCAATTTTCATGGTATCTGGGGCATAATACTTTTTCCCCGGGAGTGGGCCAATGTAATTTTCATTTTGCACAGTGTTAAATAGGTGAGGGAAATAGCCCTTTTTGTAAACAGGTGACAAATCAAAAGCTTTCGGTAGTTGAGAAAGAGCCATAGGGAAATAGTTCAACGAGTCTATGAATTTTATATTGTCCACTTGCATCATAATGATTTTTGTACCGCGCATTATTAAGTTCGGCTTTAAATCAGTTTTTTCAAATAAATACTTTAATACGAATTGGTGATCAAATGCTTGTCCGTTATGTGCGATCACAATCACCTTTTTAAATTTTTTCCGAGCATCCATTAAATTCTTCACAAAGTTATCTATTACGTTTTCTTTGTAATAATATAGTCTGTATCCGCATTTTTGGCAAAAATATAGACTTTTTTCTTCAAGACATAAATCACAACGTTTAGCAAACACACATAGATTCGGCTCATGTTTTTTAATTTCTCCTATTGGTTTATTATCAAAAAATTTTTCTCCTAGTTTTGCTTCTTGACGCGTTTCTAAATCATAGAAAACGAAAAGAGTATCTTTATCCGATATTTTGCGATAATCTTTTGGAATAAAGCACAAATGTTCTTGTTGCACATGCTTATTGCATACTTTGCAAAAAAGTTCGTTACAGATATGAGATCTGTTGGCGCGATAAGTTTTTAAGCATTCCAAACATCGTTTGATTTCACTGCAAACACTATTTTTTCCTAAAGATGTAGGATTGACGTGGTTTTGGTAGCAATATTGCCCTCTAAAGCTACGATTACAATCTTCGCAAAAAGTTTTTGTTCCAATTTGAGGGCACTCTGGAGATTGCTGACAACATGGGCAGCTTCCCCCACATCTATGATCATTCTTATTGTTATAAGAAACATGACAGCTCACACAATAGTAACCGCAGCAAAATGCTGCTGTCAGCGAGGTAATAACATTATAGTGTCCGTCATGGTATAGTAAATTTAAATGTTTGCCCTCTGTGACTCCTTCAAACATTACATCTCGCCCTTTACTTCCGTATCGATACACTATGATTTTGTAGTTTTTCAGGTGGCTTTGAAACTGTTGTAACTCTAAAATACCAGAACCCTCAATAGGTATGATAACTTTCGATCTCTGCAAAAGCTCAGCAACTTGTTTTGTCTGCATTTTTCCAATATCTCTTCGAACTTTTCTATAATCAGGATCTTTATCAGCAAAAGATAGCGCCACAACTAGTGCTCGTGGTAAACATAGATTATCCTTATTGTCTATCGTCACTATACCTCTCCTCAAAGCACACTCTTCAGAAAAAGTGTTATATTTTCGAGCACGATTACTTCCTTTACCTTTAGGTAATTGAACTGATGTAATTTGTAGGCAAAATGTATCTGTGTTCAAGCCTTCAGAATTACTCTGGAATATTTTTGAAATTAATCCCCATACATCTTCCATACAAACTGCAGAAGCGGGTCTAAATTTCATCCATCCGGGTCCTCTTTCTTTGAAACTGTCTCCGCAAAAGGTTATCCCTATCATGTCATCCGGATCAACTCCCTCAGTAGAGTATTTGATTATGTCTTCAACGGCATCTTTGATCCATGATACTTCATTAGTATTTTTCGGTGGTGCAGCTATGTTGAACTCTATTCGTCGGCCATTCAGATTGAAACGCTTCACGTGCACTAAGTACTCTTTGCTAATAAAAAACTTCGACATTTCCGCGGGGCTAGGTGATTCGACTGACTGCTGCGACTTTCGATTCAATAATGACTAGTCGTGCTCATGTTGCTGTATTTATAGTAAATTTCATGAGTGATAGACATTTTATCATATAATAGGTCTGTTCCCGTACTACGATTAATTGCGATTGATTGCAATCAAGCGTACTAAAACGGAGTACAAAAAAAAAAAAAAAAAAACGGCTTCATTGCAATTAATCGCAATTAATTATAGTACGGGAACATACCTAATGTAATTTAAAAAGGTTCTAGCACTTAATGGTCAGTTTAGCCGAATGCAAAAATAAAACAAATAAATTGTAAAAACGTCATACGAGATCCAAGGAAATTTTCATGATTTATTTTAACACTGATTTTACACCGCATTCGGCCACCACTGCGTGGATTCGTGTTACAGTTATCGTACTCGTATTACTTTCAAGGTACATACCCCTTTCGAAGAGACAAGTCTCTTCAGTCTACCTGAAAGGCGGAGGTATGGGTCCGGAGACCTGGAACTATGCCATCTACGCTCATAGTAATACTTTCCTCATTGTAACACACTTCCGAATAGCGAGCTAGTTGATTTCTTCAATTCCAATCTAAATGGATATTAAAGAGTCTTCCTCTAGCCACTTACGTATAAGTGTTAAATGAAAATCTTTTGATTCCACAAGGATTTGAACTCAGGGTTTCATGAATGTAAAGCAGACGCCTTACCCAATAAGCCATGAGTGCAATTACAAATCTAGATTCTAGCTGTGGTTATAAGATGACCACATGATGAAGCGGATGAATGCACGTTGCTAGTAAACATACTAGCTCACGATGATTCAACAGAACGGCTGAGAGATGGCAACAACATATGCATGAATCTTTTTTATTTCATTTAAGCTACGTAAGCTGATTGCCGCGAATGCATATGCGATTTTTTTTTTGTACCTGTATATTCGATGAGAGGGTACCGTTTCATTGATTACAAAGTGTTTCATCTGCAAGAATTAGCTTTATGGTAGCCTGATACTCAATGAACGTAGATCACATCGCTGATTTACTATGTCGAAAATACAAATCGTAACTACATATATTACGCATGATTCTTCAACTCAAACATACGCTGTTTGTACACAAATTTTAATTGAATATATGTAACAAATCGTTCGAAAAGAAAGAAGAGAATAATTAAGTTTTAAAATAAATTAAGACAGATATAAAAATTGCTTAGAAGAGACATGTAAGTGTTAATGTGCAGGTGCATCTGGTTCCGTTATAAAACTTTGTCTAATTATGTACACTCATGACTTTAATAAAAAGTAGTTGTATTTCATTATTCTTTATTATTAATTATTCTAATCTTTTTATTTTAAAATGAAACAAACCAATAACTGTTTAAGATAAATTGTTATTTATTATTTGGAATCGAAATATATTATTTATGTTTGGGATTCTTATGAAAATTATATTAAAAACAGTTGATATTATTTTTTAATTTTATTCGAAGAACATAATATTTCTTTTATTTTTAATCAAACCACGCAAAACATTTATTTGAAAACTTTAAAAAAGTTTTAAATAAAAAGTTTTAAATTTTAATAACTCAAACATACGCTGTTTGTACACAAATTTTAATTGAATATATGTAACAAATCGTTCGAAAAGAAAGAAGAGAATAATTAAGTTTTAAAATAAATTAAGACAGATATAAAAATTGCTTAGAAGAGACATGTAAGTGTTAATGTGCAGGTGCATCTGGTTCCGTTATAAAACTTTGTCTAATTATGTACACTCATGACTTTAATAAAAAGTAGTTGTATTTCATTATTCTTTATTATTAATTATTCTAATCTTTTTATTTTAAAATGAAACAAACCAATAACTGTTTAAGATAAATTGTTATTTATTATTTGGAATCGAAATATATTATTTATGTTTGGGGTTCTTATGAAAATTATATTAAAAACAGTTGATATTATTTTTTAATTTTATTCGAAGAACATAATATTTCTTTTATTTTTAATCAAACCATGCAAAACATATATTTAAAAACTTTAAAAAAGTATTAAATTTAATACTTTTTTAAAGTTTTTAAATATATGTTTTGCATGGTTTGATTAAAAATAAAAGAAATATTATGTTCTTCGAATAAAATTAAAAAATAATATCAACTGTTTTTAATATAATTTTCATAAGAACCCCAAACATAAATAATATATTTCGATTCCAAATAATAAATAACAATTTATCTTAAACAGTTATTGGTTTGTTTCATTTTAAAATAAAAAGATTAGAATAATTAATAATAAAGAATAATGAAATACAACTACTTTTTATTAAAGTCATGAGTGTACATAATTAGACAAAGTTTTATAACGGAACCAGATGCACCTGCACATTAACACTTACATGTCTCTTCTAAGCAATTTTTATATCTGTCTTAATTTATTTTAAAACTTAATTATTCTCTTCTTTCTTTTCGAACGATTTGTTACATATATTCAATTAAAATTTGTGTACAAACAGCGTATGTTTGAGTTATTAAAATTTAAAACTTTTTATTTAAAACTTTTTTAAAGTTTTCAAATAAATGTTTTGCGTGGTTTGATTAAAAATAAAAGAAATATTATGTTCTTCGAATAAAATTAAAAAATAATATCAACTGTTTTTAATATAATTTTCATAAGAATCCCAAACATAAATAATATATTTCGATTCCAAATAATAAATAACAATTTATCTTAAACAGTTATTGGTTTGTTTCATTTTAAAATAAAAAGATTAGAATAATTAATAATAAAGAATAATGAAATACAACTACTTTTTATTAAAGTCATGAGTGTACATAATTAGACAAAGTTTTATAACGGAACCAGATGCACCTGCACATTAACACTTACATGTCTCTTCTAAGCAATTTTTATATCTGTCTTAATTTATTTTAAAACTTAATTATTCTCTTCTTTCTTTTCGAACGATTTGTTACATATATTCAATTAAAATTTGTGTACAAACAGCGTATGTTTGAGTTGAAGAATCATGCGTAATATATGTAGTTACGATTTGTATTTTCGACATAGTAAATCAGCGATGTGATCTACGTTCATTGAGTATCAGGCTACCATAAAGCTAATTCTTGCAGATGAAACACTTTGTAATCAATGAAACGGTACCCTCTCATCGAATATACAGGTACAAAAAAAAAATCGCATATGCATTCGCGGCAATCAGCTTACGTAGCTTAAATGAAATAAAAAAGATTCATGCATATGTTGTTGCCATCTCTCAGCCGTTCTGTTGAATCATCGTGAGCTAGTATGTTTACTAGCAACGTGCATTCATCCGCTTCATCATGTGGTCATCTTATAACCACAGCTAGAATCTAGATTTGTAATTGCACTCATGGCTTATTGGGTAAGGCGTCTGCTTTACATTCATGAAACCCTGAGTTCAAATCCTTGTGGAATCAAAAGATTTTCATTTAACACTTATACGTAAGTGGCTAGAGGAAGACTCTTTAATATCCATTTAGATTGGAATTGAAGAAATCAACTAGCTCGCTATTCGGAAGTGTGTTACAATGAGGAAAGTATTACTATGAGCGTAGATGGCATAGTTCCAGGTCTCCGGACCCATACCTCCGCCTTTCAGGTAGACTGAAGAGACTTGTCTCTTCGAAAGGGGTATGTACCTTGAAAGTAATACGAGTACGATAACTGTAACACGAATCCACGCAGTGGTGGCCGAATGCGGTGTAAAATCAGTGTTAAAATAAATCATGAAAATTTCCTTGGATCTCGTATGACGTTTTTACAATTTATTTGTTTTATTTTTGCATTCGGCTAAACTGACCATTAAGTGCTAGAACCTTTTTAAATTAAATTAGGTATGTTCCCGTACTATAATTAATTGCGATTAATTGCAATGAAGCCGTTTTTTTTTTTTTTTTTTTGTACTCCGTTTTAGTACGCTTGATTGCAATCAATCGCAATTAATCGTAGTACGGGAACAGACCTATTATATGATAAAATGTCTATCACTCATGAAATTTACTATAAATACAGCAACATGAGCACGACTAGTCATTATTGAATCGAAAGTCGCAGCAGTCAGTCGAATCACCTAGCCCCGCGGAAATGTCGAAGTTTTTTATTAGCAAAGAGTACTTAGTGCACGTGAAGCGTTTCAATCTGAATGGCCGACGAATAGAGTTCAACATAGCTGCACCACCGAAAAATACTAATGAAGTATCATGGATCAAAGATGCCGTTGAAGACATAATCAAATACTCTACTGAGGGAGTTGATCCGGATGACATGATAGGGATAACCTTTTGCGGAGACAGTTTCAAAGAAAGAGGACCCGGATGGATGAAATTTAGACCCGCTTCTGCAGTTTGTATGGAAGATGTATGGGGATTAATTTCAAAAATATTCCAGAGTAATTCTGAAGGCTTGAACACAGATACATTTTGCCTACAAATTACATCAGTTCAATTACCTAAAGGTAAAGGAAGTAATCGTGCTCGAAAATATAACACTTTTTCTGAAGAGTGTGCTTTGAGGAGAGGTATAGTGACGATAGACAATAAGGATAATCTATGTTTACCACGAGCACTAGTTGTGGCGCTATCTTTTGCTGATAAAGATCCTGATTATAGAAAAGTTCGAAGAGATATTGGAAAAATGCAGACAAAACAAGTTGCTGAGCTTTTGCAGAGATCGAAAGTTATCATACCTATTGAGGGTTCTGGTATTTTAGAGTTACAACAGTTTCAAAGCCACCTGAAAAACTACAAAATCATAGTGTATCGATACGGAAGTAAAGGGCGAGATGTAATGTTTGAAGGAGTCACAGAGGGCAAACATTTAAATTTACTATACCATGACGGACACTATAATGTTATTACCTCGCTGACAGCAGCATTTTGCTGCGGTTACTATTGTGTGAGCTGTCATGTTTCTTATAACAATAAGAATGATCATAGATGTGGGGGAAGCTGCCCATGTTGTCAGCAATCTCCAGAGTGCCCTCAAATTGGAACAAAAACTTTTTGCGAAGATTGTAATCGTAGCTTTAGAGGGCAATATTGCTACCAAAACCACGTCAATCCTACATCTTTAGGAAAAAATAGTGTTTGCAGTGAAATCAAACGATGTTTGGAATGCTTAAAAACTTATCGCGCCAACAGATCTCATATCTGTAACGAACTTTTTTGCAAAGTATGCAATAAGCATGTGCAACAAGAACATTTGTGCTTTATTCCAAAAGATTATCGCAAAATATCGGATAAAGATACTCTTTTCGTTTTCTATGATTTAGAAACGCGTCAAGAAGCAAAACTAGGAGAAAAATTTTTTGATAATAAACCAATAGGAGAAATTAAAAAACATGAGCCGAATCTATGTGTGTTTGCTAAACGTTGTGATTTATGTCTTGAAGAAAAAAGTCTATATTTTTGCCAAAAATGCGGGTACAGACTATATTATTACAAAGAAAACGTAATAGATAACTTTGTGAAGAATTTAATGGATGCTCGGAAAAAATTTAAAAAGGTGATTGTGATCGCACATAACGGACAAGCATTTGATCACCAATTCGTATTAAAGTATTTATTTGAAAAAACTGATTTAAAGCCGAACTTAATAATGCGCGGTACAAAAATCATTATGATGCAAGTGGACAATATAAAATTCATAGACTCGTTGAACTATTTCCCTATGGCTCTTTCTCAACTACCGAAAGCTTTTGATTTGTCACCTGTTTACAAAAAGGGCTATTTCCCTCACCTATTTAACACTGTGCAAAATGAAAATTACATTGGCCCACTCCCGGGGAAAAAGTATTATGCCCCAGATACCATGAAAATTGAAGAACGCCAAGTATTTCTCAAATGGTACGAAGACCACAAAAGCGATGAGTTTGATATGCAGCGTGATTTGCTCGAATATTGCACTAGTGATGTAGAAATTTTAACAGAAGCATGTCTGAAATTCAGGAAAATGATGATACATGAGTGCAGTGTGGATCCGTATATTGAAGCCACAACAATAGCATCAGCGTGCAATTTAGTTTTTAGACGAAACTTTCTCGAGCCTGACACAATTGCTATCATTCCAAGAAACGGCTATCGAGGTGTAGATCGTCAATCGAAAAAGGCACTACAGTGGTTGATATGGGAAGAGAATCAACGTCAAATAAAAATTTTACATTCAGCTAAGCAAAGAGAAGCAGTTATAAATGGTGTTAAAGTTGATGGCTTTTGTCCTGAAACAAATCAGGTATTTGAATTTCATGGCTGTTATTATCATGGACATCCTGTATGCTTAACTAATGCTCGCGATCACCCTTTACACGATGACCCCATGGATACCTTAAATCAGCGATATGAAGGAACAGTAGCAAAAACTGAACGTCTACGCGCACATGGGTACGAAGTAATTGAAATGTGGGAATGTGAATTCGATAGGCTTTTGAAGAAGGACGGTGAAATGAACTTTTTGAAAAACCATCCTCTTATGGTAAACACACCGTTGAATCCCCGTGATGCCTTCTATGGAGGGCGTACAGGAAATGCTTTCATGTATTACAAATGCAAACCAGGAGAGAAGATAAAATATATCGATGTTTGCTCGCTGTACCCGTGGGTTTGCAAAAATGGTAAATTTCCAATTAAGCACCCTAAATTGTATATTGGAAGTATTGACTGCTCTGAAATAAATTTTGAAAAAACCGAAGGCTTAATTAAATGCAAGATATTACCTCCACAGGATTTACACCACCCCGTTCTCCCTGTCAAACAAAATAACAAACTTATGTTTACATTATGTCGTACCTGCGGGGAAGAAAGAAATCAAAGTCAACAGTGCCTACATTCGGAGGATGATAGGGTTTTGATAGGAACATGGGTAATTGATGAAGTCAAGATGGCACTATGTAAGGGATATAAATTAGTAGAGACGTATGAGATATGGAGCTACGAAATTGAGCAATATGACAAATTAACACGCTCTGGTGGCTTGTTTACAGAAATGATGAATAAATTTATTAAAATGAAACAACAAGCATCGGATTGGCCTAGTAAGTGCATTTCGAAAGATGAAAAAGAAAAATATGTTCAAGATTTTCTTATGAACGAGGGAATAAAGCTGGAGTTTGATCAAATTAAAAGCAACCCGGGGTTAAGATCACTAGCCAAGCTTATACTAAACTCCTTTTGGGGGAAATTTGGTCAGCGCGAAAATCAACCAAAGACAAACATAATAAATAGTCCAGCGGAACTCTATGCTCTGTTAACCAACCCTGCAATTGAAGTATTTCATCTACTCCCAGTCAATGAAGAAACTCTGGTCGTCAATTGGTGTTACAAGGAGGAAGCTGCCGATACTCTTTCAACTGTTAATGTTTGTATAGCAGCATATACTACTGCACAGGCCCGGTTGAAATTATATAGCTATCTGGAGCAACTTGGTGAGCGGGTGTTATACTATGACACTGATTCTGTCATATATATTAGCAGAGATGGCGAATATGATCCGCCAACAGGAGAGTTTGTAGGCGATATGACTGATGAGCTGGAGTGTTACGGTTTGGGTAGTTACATAACTGAATTTGTGAGTGGCGGACCAAAAAATTATGCATATCAGATTTTTTGCACAACGGACAACTCCATCAAAACCGTATGTAAGGTAAAAGGTATCCGTTTAAATTTTGAAACATCCAAATCTGTTAACTTTGATGCAATAAAAAATATGATATTGAATCCTGGAAACGATAAGCCTATACACATCCTGTCACAAAACATTCATCGTACTGAATCCAGAGATGTTATTACTGTCCCCGAGGTTAAAAAATATGAACCTACAGCCGACAAACGCAAATTTCTGGAAGACAACAGTTCCATACCATATGGATTTAAAAAACAATGTTTGTAGTTATAAAATATGTATTTTGTATTTTGCTTATAATCTCGAAATAAACTTTTTTTTTTCGTTTGTTCTGAAGTGGCTTTTTTTTTAATTTTCACAAAGTTAAAACTGTTTTTAAAACCTTACATCAGGAAAAAAATCCTCGTTTTCTATAGAAACATTCAAGTGTAGATACACATATCCCCAACTATCAGAATCTGTTTTTTATTTTGGCTTAAGTTCGGTTTCGTTTACCGATTACATAGAGTTAAAAGTACCAAATCATAGAGAGACAATAACATATCAGTTTCAATAAAAACTCACACAAACATCTTTATAAATAACATTGAAACCATTTTTAATTAGCCATGTACACATACCCGACATACATGTCTCATAGAAGAATGTCAGTAGCCGGCTTATATTAGATACAAGTTACACATAAAGAACTTGATTTTTAAAGGAATTCCATAAAAGTATTTTCTTTTTAAATAAATATTCAGCCAAAGATACCACATACATTCTAAATTTATCTATTTTTGAAGTACATACTTTCAAGAATAGAAACATCAGTGACAAACATACGAATATCGCATTATCTATGAATATGTACGTTTCGTACATCAGAGCTCTAATTACAGATAAGATTTTCACGAAGATCGGGGATCAAAACAGAATGTAAAATAACTTTCAGTCGTACATGCATATGTATATTAACATCATTCAGATCGTTTTGCTTTCGTCTTGCATCATTATACATTCATGTCCCACATGTCTTGAATATATAATTGCCAATGGGTATTGATATGTCCATGTGTATATGTATCCTCATATTCCGCATATTACTATTGGATAAGGCAGGTATAGTTAGCAAGCGTTTCATATGCATCTACTGTTTCATGAACTCCTGGTAGATTTAATTTGAAATTTACTCTAGAGATTTGAGTAAAGTAACCGGTATTTCAAACTCAAACAACTCGCACGTGTAAATATTTAGCATTCAGATCATTTCGCCTCTTATACATGGCTTATATGTTTTGAATGCATGATCACCGATGAGTAGGTGATATGTCTACTTATATCTATATGTATATTCATATTCCACAGATTACTAATGGATAAGGCAGCTTTAGTTTGTATGCGTTTTGTTCTACTGCTTCATGAATGCCTGGTAGATTAAATTCGATTAGTTAACATATTGTGTCCCCCCTACCAAAATAAGAATTTGGACTCCCCGTGACGTCATCATTATGCCAGTAGAGGTTCCCAGCGACATCACGAGCTTGAGACGAAAGAATCCCTGAAAGTTCCCAAAGTCATCAAAATTTTCCCAGGCTCTAATTATCAAAGGTCATTGACCTCTTTTAACTTAACGATAAATCAACATGGGAATTCCCTATGACGTCACACGTCAGCAAAACCTGTTTGAAGGTCAGCTCAAGGTCATCAGAAAAAGTTCCCACGGTCATCAGAATTTTCCCAGGCTCAACCGTCCCAATACCTACTAACCCCATTGAACATACTTGGAAACTTATGAAAAGAAAAATCTCGAAAATTCACACCAGCAGCAAGGAGTCACTCAAAACTGCGCTTCAACAAGCCTGGTGAGAAATAACTCCGGAAGTTACTAAAAATTTGGTGGATTCAATGCAACGACGGGTGCAGGTTGTTATTGATGCCAACGGTGGCCCAAAAAAAATTTGATATATAAAATTATATTAAATAATGTGGAATATTCAGTTCAATTACATAATGTATGAACACTTTTGTGCCTACTGCCTTTGGTTTTTTTATGTGTTTTTACGGTTATAAATTAATTAATGTAACCTTTTTTTAATGTATGTTAATAAAAATACATTTGCAGTAAAGTTGCATATAAAATTCTCATAAATATTTGCATTTTCTACTAAATTTATGAAATTTTGAGGGTGTATGGAGAGTTTTGTCCCCAACTGTATCTCAATGTATGCTTGCTTAGCATTCAAAGCAATTCATATCGAGTTTGTCAGCGATTTTTAACTGCAAACTTTTTGGCAGCATCGAAAAGGTTTACCGCACGTCGAGGACTCTGCAGTCATATAAATAGTATATCTATAAATAGTATATCATATATATAAACCAACTTTAGTGGAGAAGTTGCTGAATAAAGACGAATTACCTGACATAACAGTCAACAAGCAGCAAAAATTTTAGCGAACGAGAACATTGTGTGTCATTTTAACCTTCTGGCGTCTCCTCATTTTGGTGGTCTTTGGGAAATAGGTGCGAGAATCGTCAGAAGTGCAGCTCTCACATATGAAAAAATGTCAACGTTACTATCACGATTCAAAGTCTGCCTTAACTCACGATTTCTGTGCCCTCTATTTGATGTTCCAATGGACACCGAAGTGCTCACTCCTGCACATTTTCTCATCGGTGGATCACTGCTCACATCACCAGAAAAGCATTAGCTGGACCTCAAACTGCATTATTTCGAACATTGGCAGCTCGTGCAACGATTAGGGCAAATTTATTGGACCAAATGGCAAACTGAATACCTGAATCGGTTACAGTAACGACCGAAATGGCTAAGTGAAAAGACTAGCCAGTGCGGTGGAGGTATTTGTCTCCTAAAGGACAAGAAGGTTGTGCCATATAAGTGGACTCTCGCTCAAGTTGTTGAACTACATCCCAACAATATTACATTTCATGAACTTGAATTCAAAAATATTAAGCAAATCACATAAGAAAAAATTACATGAACTTCGAATTCCTAACGATAGATGGTTTTGATTAATCTAAACAAAATAATATAAAAGAATAATAATATAATAGAACAACCTTTACAAACAATAATACCTTAAGCTCATAACCGAATAGCATAATGAATTAAAGCGTAACCAAGGAATAGAAGTATGCACTGCGACCTCAATCCACATCCTCTGTTCCATTAGAATATCCAATCTTTTCCTGTATTTCGTGTTCGAGATGGCGAGTTGGGGCATCACATATAAAATAACCCTTTTTCGCCCAAGGTTACGTACCTGTATGGATTAAATCCCACAAGTAACATCAACCTCTCCTTCTTTTGAAGTCAACGCGTGCAAAAGATTGGACAACATCAAGATTCCTATAATTAGTAACTTAGTATCAATGTAAAAACTTAGTCACCATCTATTTACAGATAATGATTCTGATTCTATCGGACCAGCGGGGGGAGTATATTTGATAGTAAGTTCGAAATGGAAAACAAATGGCTAAATGAATAATGTGTGCACACCAAAACTTACATGGGTCTTGGCTTGGCGTAAACTTGACGAATTATGCAGTCAACTGAGATGTAGTGTGCTAAGGATGTTAAAAATATACTCAAATAGAAATATCTTACATCCAGAAAAGTTCCTAGTAGTCTGAAAAGTAATGTTAGTGTATAAATAGAATTAACCGGAATTTTCACCAAGAATTAAAAAACGTGGAGCATATTGCTCGGTAAGTTCAGTCTTTGTGTAGCTCTTCTAAAATTTATATAAAATTTAAAGTTCGTGCTCGCTCGCTGGAAAATTGTTCGAATTGATTGAATCAGAAAGTTGAATTGAATTTAAATCGGAATTTATAGTATTTTTACAAGTGCTTAATACAAGTATTACATCGATAAACTGCATTTCAATTGAAAGCTAGATTCGAATCTCTTTACAAAACATATGGACTTTGTTGCCAACATACTAAATGAACAAATTAAATTCAAGGACATTTTCAAATTGAGTAACAAAAAATAAATAATTTTATGAAAAGGATTATAAGTAAAGAAATTAAAAAAAATTTTTGCGCATCAGAACCGCTAGAAAACAAATTTTCGAAGAAATCGTCTTTGAATTGCAAAAAAAACGTGGAAAGACGTTGAATCATATCAACCATTCCTTATCCAAAGCAACAAAACTCAACTATAACAGAAATGATGAAAATGTTCAGTGCTGGCAACACTTTTCCAACGAAGCAGCAATAAGTTTACCATAACAAACTCATACTTAAATCAACTTATCCTTTGAATTTTGTTCTCATTGCAGGATTTCATGGAAAGTTTCAACGATTAAACGTTGTTTGAGGCTGCCATCCGAAAAATTTTCAAAACTCGGAAAATTTAAAAATTGGTTTCTTATTTTTATTGCAAATGCTTTGCATATGAGTATGTAATTTGAAGCATTTGTTGGTGCAATATTTACGAAAATGGCTAATGCTAAAATCTGCTTCATGCTAAGTTAAACCCAACCAGTAAAGGTAATTGAATTTGATCACGGTTCCCTTCTTGTCTATAAATCAGCATAGACAACGTATATCATTTCTACAGCATTGAAGCCGAGCATATTGAAACGGGAAACTTCGATCGTTTTGCGGAATCAGCCTCCGAAAGCAGAATCAAATTGGAAATGTTTTTGCGGGATGATTAAAATTGAACAACTTTTTATTAACATTAAAAATTTTAATCTACATTGCTTCTACACTGCTTCTCACTGTGTGCTGGTGTCTGATGAGAAGCAGTGCATACTTTCGAAACCACTTTGTCAAAATAGAATTTTCAATGTAGATTAAAATTTTTAATGTTAATAAAAAGTTGTTCAATTTTAATCATCCCGCAAAAACATTTCCAATCCAACCAGTAAATTTCGTTTCGATTGAATCACTGCGCTGGAAGTTATACGGGTGAAAAGAATTTTAGGGTTACTACCCTCAAAACTTTTCATATTTTTAAAACGTTAATATTTGTTGTTAATTTTCATTGCAGGATCACTCCTATTTGCAAATCTAATGATATAATCACTTAGTAAAGAAATACGAAAAAATTACAAAAATTGTCATAGCTGGAACCCTTTCAGGATTTTTGTACGAAATTCCTACGACATTTACTTCACATTAAGGTCCATTTACTGCATGAACTTCTTTTTGAATTCATGACTGGACAAAAAGTTCTAGGGAAAAAGCTTTATTTTGCTGCGCAAGTTTGGAAGATTTAGGAGACAAAAATCACAATAGCTGGCAACTCTTTTCTAATTTTTCAGCCAAATTGTCACCAAATATTATATAAAGTAAAATCCAAATATTGTGTGAGTTTCGTTTAAATGAAAAAATATGTTATTTCCCTCAGTGATTTTTCAAGATGGTACCACTGCCATATGGTTGCCCGCATTTCAAAATCGCTTCTATCAGACCTGGTCCTAGTTTTTACCAACAAGTGCTGTAAATATTATAATGATTATATAATACTGTCGTCAGTTCTCGTGAACAGAACTTTCGAGTGCTGAAAATAGAGGTTATTTTGTGATGGGTTGCCATTCTTGTGCAATTTAGAATTTTAAAAATTTCAATTTGACGTAAAGGACAAAGGATAAAATTTATCAAAAATTTGAATTTTTTGTCAAACATCCAAAATTTTTCAGGAGGGTCAATGATTTGAAGGATTTTTTTAAGCAGCCTGCTGCAGCTACAGGGTTACTCGCTTTATCTTTAAAATCCAAATTAGTTAAATTTTAGTCAACATCAATACGCTCTGTAATTTTCACGATGATCCATTTTTTTCTTACAAGTAATGAAAATTCAAAATTTGAAAAAAAATCCTTGCCTTCTTTTAGGCACTCTGCACCTACACACGGCTCAAAACTTCCAATTCTTAATCATAAACAAGCTGAAAACACAGTAAAATTTCATTTTTAAACATTTATTTTAACAAAAATTTACACTGCTTGGAAATATAGGAGTACCTGAAAATTCACTAAAACGCTCGCCGCCGCGAAAAGGTTGAGGATATCTGAATTTGAGCAAAACATGAACCTACCTGCTTAATACATCTACGTTCTCCGAAAATTTCAGCTCAATCGAATCGGCCACTCCTGAGATTATCTCTATTAATCATTTTGCTGATATATATATATATATATATATATATATATATATATATATATATATATATATATATATATATATATATATATATATATATATATATATATATATTTATATATATATATATATACTCGTATATATATACATATATATATGTGTATATATATATATATATATATATATATATATATATATATATATATATATATATATATATATATATAAGTATATATATATATATATATATAATATATATATATATATATATATATATATATATATATATATATATATAAGTATATATATATATATATATATATATATATATATATATATATATATATATATATATATAAGTAAATATATATGTATATATATATATATATATATATATATATATATATATATATATATATATATATATATATATATATATATATATATATATCAAAAGGAATGAAATGTTAGGAAATACATGAGTCTGTTCAGTGGAACATACTTGATTAGAAAAGCTGTCAAGTAAAATATTTGTTTGTTTTAAATTCACATTTTGGGGATTTTATTGCAAAATCTCACAATTTATATCGGTCAGTTCGGTATAGTGTGCGGTGGTCTACCAACTGTTGTACGACGTTTTTCTTTGTCGTGTCGTATCGTGAAGAAATAATGTGCAACAAGGTTTACTTATCCCGTTGGGTATATTGCCTAGTACTATACTCTTCGCGAAACGAATTCAACGGTCAAATCCTATAAAAAAGAGCTTTACTGACGAATTGAAACTCTTTTTGTATGGGATTCGACCGTTGAATTTATTTCGCGAACAGTATAGTACTAGGCATATACAGGAAAACTTTGACCTGTTAGCTTTATAGCTCAATATAAAGAGCTTTTTGCAAAAGCCGACATCATAGAGCGTTTTTACAGCGATTCCCAATTCGGGATTGGGAATATACCGAAATTCGTGAGCTTTCTCTGCGTGTTATTGTATTTGTGTGTACACGATAATTCTGTGTACGTACACGTAGATTTTCATTATGGCGGCATCTGACTACTGCTGTTCACTTCGTTCGAGCATGTGCATGGACGCAGCTTTCCGATATGGCGGCTTCTGACCAACGCTGCTTGCTTCGTTTCAGCACGTCCGTGTAGTCAGATTTCCAATATGGCAGATTCTGACTTACCCTATTCACATCGTGCGAGCATGCTCGTGCGGAAGATTTCCCCTAGCGGCTTCTGCTGATTGGTGCTGATTTCGTAAGGGCGTTTCCATACAGGGAAATTCTTTACATGGCGACTTCTGAAAAACGCTGTTCATTTCGCAGGAGCGTGTACAAACGGGCACAATTCTAATATGTCGGCTTCTGGCGAGTGCAGTTCACTTCATAGAAGCATATTCATGTAAGGGAATTCCAATGTGGCGGCTTCTGAAATTCACCGTTTACTTCGTTGAAGCGCGTGGAAACAGGGAAATTTGTTTTACTGATGCTTCTGGCGAGTGCTGTTCACTTAGTTGGTGCGTGTCTGGTGAACAGCGATGTCGCCACTTTATGCATGAGCGTTACACGAACCATTTGCGATAATGGTTATGTGGTGTAGACATTTGGCGGCAGCGCTGAACGTTCTGTCTATATTTTAGCGCTTTCGAGATATTCAATGATTTGTATTTTGATGTGTACTGGGAATATATGGAGAGTGCATATTTAAATATTGATTTTAGCATACTTCCACAAAAGATAGGTTTTTGAAATTTTGCAGATTTATGAAATAGAGTATGTAGTTTTTGAGTTCGGTGTTAATTCAAAAATGTAGATAAAAATGCAGATAGAAAGTTTGTGCAAATCAGGGCAAAGCGGGTGTTTGACTCAATTTCTGATTGATTATTGTGAGAGCAAATATATTTGGAAGATGCAAGCAAGCACATTTTGATAATTTAAAAATATATGCTTCAAAGTGTTCGCAGAAGCTGAGCAATTTAAAAATTGTGGTATGTTCGCAGGCATACAGCAGACCATTTTATGGTATGATATTTTGTTTTGAAGTCGAGTTCTAGCTTGGCAAGAAGCAATCACACAAAATGATATCTCTCAAATTTATGATAGATTTTAACTACAAATTGAATTGTATGAGAAAAAACAGTGCGGTTATTCCATTTTTGATAACGTTTCATTCATTTGCACGTTTAATATTTTGTACTTTTTACCTTGTTCTTGTCTGCGTAAATTCAATAAACCATAAATATAAATGGCTGGATTGTAAAACACCAACCACAGTGGCGATATTACTCTCGTTCACGGTAGTTGTAATAATAAGAAACCAGGTTAAAAATAGGGTAATTTTTAATCCTTCCCTTTTAAGTAATTTTAGAATGTATAGCATATAACATTTTGATTTGAAAGAGTCATCAGGTTATACAAATAAACAATAGGCATGTTTTTTGCTCCTCTATCCAGCAGAGAATAGAGTATACGCATTGGAAACACTAGTACAGAAATTATATTCCTCATTTGTAGTTCACGTGCTGAACTATAGAATGTGCTGATAGAAAAAAGAAAAGCTCATGAGAAGTTGTTTTTTTCGCTGTGAGGTGGCTTTGGGTTTTTCATGGTTATGTTGAATGTTTTGGAAATTAAAAAAAGCCCTCATAATATTTAGAAAGTTAAAAGAAGTAATTTTCTGTTAGTTCTTTTTCTATTTGCAATCGATTGTGGTAGTGTATATTGGTTATTTTCTCCCCTTACTTTGAGCTGTTGTGCGTTACCACAGCTAATACAGAAACCTATGTCAGTCTTAGCGAATGCACTGCTGTTTTATACTTGATCGTTGTTTCGCGGCATAGTTATATTCTGTTTTGTATCGCACTGGCTCATGGTGTTAGGAGACTAGCACAATTTGGCTCAAGTTTATTTACTTGGAATATCAGCATACTTATTTATTTTATTGAACTCAAAATTTATACAAAAGATTCGCAACTCATCGTAATGTATGAAAAAGCGTGTTTGTAAACTAAATATTAAGCTCTTAATTATGAATACCGAACTAAAATTAAAAAATTCACTAATTTTCCGGGGACTAGTGCATTTACCCTGTATAGAAACATGTACGGCTTCCATGCCTTCCTCCGGTTTTTATTGTCAAACGACAACAAAAGTCTAATCATTTTCATAAATTTACAATGCAAAGAACAACTTAATGCAAATCACTAACGCTAAACGTAACTCAAAAATAATGCTGTTTCGCAAAGAAATGCTGAAGATTGCAAATATAATTATGTTTTGTGTATAAAACTGATATTATGCTTTAATTGATTTTTTTAATAACTTCTAATTTGAGTTTTTGACGTTGCTTTCCGTTATAGTAAAATGATAATGTCCACCTACTTTATATGAAAAAATAAATAATGCTTTACATTAAGTGACCCCAATCGTTCATCTACTTAATTTATTTCTACTTAAAATCTACTTCAATTTATTTTCAGCTTCTACTTCAAATGTTGTTCACGAAGTGTGAGCCCTGCTAACGGCAGCATAAAGTACCCAGGAAGCAATTTAGAAAGTGTTTTCTACAAACGATAGTTTATCGACAATCAACAGATATATCCCTCATACGAAACCGAGCTTGTTCGCAAATATATCAGCAAACAATAATTTTCCTTACGATTAGCGACAAATAATAATAATGCATGTCATATGTATGTACCCTATGGCCCATGCAACTCATTAAAAGGCAACATTACCTAGATATTTTCCCTAGATTGTTTATAATGTTACGATGTTTTATGTTCAACTTTGGCAGCCTTTTTTGCTTTATTCTTCCAGTCTTTCAAATTCACTCTACTATGCGTAAATAATTTTAACTTATTTTCAAATCGCAAAAGCAAATTTATTTGAAATCGTTAAAACTATCGCTAATAATTCATAAAAGTGTCACTTTTAACGAGTATATAGGTCATATTTACTCGCTAAAACCGCATCTTCTTCAACTCATTAATGAATCGTTACAGGCCGCCTCCATTAGCAATTTCCCATGGCATAGCATTTTGAATTACTAATGGAGGCAGCCTATGGTATGCCTTATTTCATGGCATACCGTAAATGGTAGGCAATATGGTATGACATTTGTCTGGCCATCTGCCTGGCAATATTTTGACAGTTCTTGATTTTCATGCTCCGTTTCCTATAAGAAAATGTAGGGATTCTGAATTCATAGGGATTTTAAGATCTCGTTGAGCAATACAAATAGTCTACAGAATATGAAATTGTGGGAAATAACGAAAAAGTCGAATTTTGATGCGGAATAGTGAAATTATGTACTTATTTTATTTAAAATAGAATGACTTCTATAGCATTCCCCTTTGTACCCTAGCAAATTACATAATAGTCACATTTTCTTTTTAAATTTCACCCGCTTATCCAAAAAGTGATTTATCCTGCATGTGAAGTATTCATCAGCAGCAGAATTTCTTCACTCTGCACCTAAAATAACTTCTTAAGAGCATTTAACGCTTAGATACAGCGCGCGTCCTTTCCGCTTAAATGCATTTTCGGAACGATATTGCATTCCGATGCATGCTGTTTGGTGGATGGCCACCAAACTGTTGGACGAAGTGAACAGCGGCCGCTAGAAGCCACGATTTTAGAAATTTCCCTTTTGGACACGCCCTATTGAAAACAAATCACAATCTATGTGTTTGTAAACCAGATCGCCGCTCAAATTTCTATGGTTACACGAGATCGGGATTTCAAACCGGTTTTAATCCGATCTTCGTGTAGCCATATAATTTGATCCGGCACACATACATATGAACGCTTCGTACAAAACCGGTATTCGCAAATCAAGCTCCTGAAGAGCTTCCGTGCACGTACACTGTCTGCGCACACATACATGGAAATCGGGCTAAAGCTCACGAATTACGGTATATTCCCAATCCCGAATTGGGAATCGCTGTAAAAACGCTCATATTCTTGCGTAATTGTGCATCAATTCCAAAAGCGTATTAATATATTACACGTCATTTAGGGAGAATTCTTATGGCTCGCAGTGTATAGTACCCTAAACATTTTACTTACCACTGAAAGTTTGAAATACTCTGAATTTTTCGTACAGTTTTATACAGCATACATTAGGTAACATCGACTATGCACATTGGTTGATGCAGTATTGAAATCGAGAAAACTTTTTGCTAGTAATTCTCATACAAGTAGGTATATCAGGAGCTTTTTAGAAAACAGTTTTCTAGAGTAGCATTTGCATTGCATATGTCTCGTGCATTCTTCGCGAATGCATTATAGAGATTTCTATTGGAAATAGTTTCTGTGAGTGTGTGTATGGGTTTGTTTAGGTAAGCCAGACGGCGCAAAAATCTAGCACGGTTACATGAAATTTAGATTTTTGAAGATAGACAACTATGGCCACAAAATTGGACTTTAATTTAGCATGCAATTCTTAGCTTAGCTTTATGTTGAAAAAATGATTTTGGCAAGATTGATGGATTTCAATGGCTAGTATTAGCTATGACCAGTTCGCATTTCCATAAATTTTCCCGATGTAACTCAAAAAATTGCACACCAAGGAAACATAACAACGTGTCTTGGCTTTGCAACACATTTTGTAGTGAACCTATATGTAGATATGAAGGAGTGAATTGAACACATCATATAAAAAATATAAAAATTGAAATTGCAAGCAAATTTCTTGAATCACTCTGGATTCTCTTGATTGGACGAGTTCAACAACAAAATATTTTCAAACATTAGCAGTTTCATTACTTAAGCTTATAAGTACAAGATATATCATTCAGTGTATTTAATATCTAATTCTACCACAAACAAAAGAAAATAATCAAACCACGATGATTTTTGAAAGGACGATGTTTCACAAACAAAAGTGCTACATTCTGTGGGTGTTTAAATGAATATTTGAATCTGTGTGTTTAAGTGAATATTTTTAATATGTTTATATCTTTTCTTCCAAACAAATTTTCTAAATAAATATCGGTAGTGTTTAAATTAAAAATATTTACATTATATAAATTTAAAATATAAATGGAACTTTACTTACAATTCCAGCTGTTTCTGTGCCTCCAGTAGTTGTGAACTAAGTTCTCCTGCGGCAGCAGCTGTACCACCAGTCTAAATAAAACGTATGTAATGGAATGTATCCCCAACCTTAAAAACACGTACCTTTTGTAATGACTTTTCCAGCTGATCCATTTGCTCTTTTCTCTTTTTTAATTGTTTGTCAAAATCAGATAACTGCTTTTCTTTCTCTTCAATACCTTTTCGTTTTATTTCAATCGCTTTTCGTTGACTTTCAATATTTTTTTTTTCATTTTCAATTGATTTTATTTTATTTTCAACTTGAATGCTCGCTTCTTCAATTTGTTTTACTTGGAATTCAATTTGCTTATGTTGATTTTCATCTGTTGCATTTGCTTTTATTGGAAAATTTTTTTTTGCTTGCTCCAAGTCAAACTAGAGTTATAAGACGAGAAATAATAAAACCAAGGTATATTTAAATAACTGCTGGTTTGAATTTTAAAATTGCACAGTTTTTTGTAATACTTAAAGTCTAAGTAGAATTTTAAGCGCCCGGAACGCAATTCAATGCCAAAATGAAACAGGGCATGAATCATAACTAACGATAGACGATATCGACTGCCGAAATTTTCAGTGTTTGGTAATATTAAAACCGACAAACGATGATAAATATCGAAATCATTCCACGACTATCAATGTATCGTCGACCCGTGGTATGAAAGCTGTTGATATAGTTATTTTGTCTACATATGGTAGACTATGCTATTCGATAGATAAAAAACGGTCAAAGTGTCAAAATGTTGCAAAATTGAACCATGGAATTATATTTCATTAGGAACATTACGATACATCATATCGTTCAAGTTGTGATGCCAACACTCTGATTGTTACTATCGTTTATATTTGACGAAAGGCGATATCGACTGTGGAAATCTCGTGATTCATACCCTGGAACGTAATATATGTGCACTGTTTAATTGGTAAATAAATGCATCTAAAAACTATGAAACTAACAATTTTAAATTGGAATTGTTTTTGCGGGATGATTAAAATTGAAATTTTCTTTTATTTACATTGAACATTTTTATTTTGACAAAGTGGTTTCGAAAGTATGCATTGATTCTCATTAGACACCAGCACACAGTGCATACTTGACTGATGTGACCACTTGCAGTTGAAAATCATTAATTTTTATTTACGGTAGTTGTGACAAATTTTAACATCTCCGACTTATATCCATCGAAATAATTTACTCATAAAGGCTATTGATTTGTGATCATGATTCCCTTCTTGTCCATAAATCAGCATAGACAACGTAGATCGTCTCTAAATCTTATCAAAGCAGAGAATATTGATATGGGAAACTCAATCGTTTTGCGGAATAAACCTCCGAAGCCGAATCAAATTGGAATTGTTTATGCGGGATGATTGAAATTGAAAAAAAATTTATTGACATTGAAAACTTTATTTTGACAAGGTGGTTTTGAAAGTATGCACTGATTCTCATGAGACACATGTGATCGAGTTTTTCGTGTTATTTTTCATCATAAACAGTTTTTTTACATATTTTCTTAGATATTGATTTAACTATTGTTTTTTCGCACAAATACTTCAAAAATTAAATACACAAAAACACTGCCGTTGGAAAGTTGTACTGGTTGTTCAAACTGTTAGTTGTCACTTTAGTGTACACGACACAATAACTTATGATGCAATCATCATTTTCATCGAACTTTTTGCAGTAGTTCAACTGTGGTATAAATCAGGTTTGAAAGGAATTCGATTGAAACATTAGGATAGCTGGTACCTATGATAGTTTTTGTCTTTTGAATTCTGAAAATTCACTCAGTATAGGAAACTTTTTGTACTTTATCTCCAAGTGCAATCATCAGATTCAAAGCAAATTCACACAGAGGATGGTCCGTATTGTAATTGAAACTTGGTGGAAAAATGTTGAAAAGCATATATGGAAGCCCTGAATTTTTTTGAACTTTTGTTATTTCTAATGCAGTCTTGAAATCAAATCAAAATTAACGGAATGGGTTGGCCTCAATAGGCAGCACATTTGGTATGATTTTGGCTGTGGTGCTAAATAAATGACTGCCATTACTGAGGATTTTCATTATTTTCGTACCTTAGAACATAGAGATCTAAGGAAATGAAACATGCGTATACATATACGAAATTTAGTGAAGCAATTTTACTACAAAGGTAAAATCTATAAATAGAACAAATCGAGAGAATTTCTACCTCAGATATTCCCCTTGGTTTCCCCGATACCTTAGCTTTTGTTGTTGCTGAGTTAGTAACTGTCAAATTCACGTGCACATGGCCAACTATTTTTCTCTATCTATCTCACTCTATCTTTCTGTTCGGCACAGTAAGTGAATGTCAAATTCGCTTACTACCACTAACGTTCAGCCTAGGCAAATTGCTTCACTTCTCACTGCCATTTTCATTTCCTTATATCTCTCTTCTGAGTTTCGTACCAACACATGACATTATTTTATATTCACTATCTCTCATGTCACGCAACTTAAACGTCACCCTAATGCCCCTCACGATTTGGTTATATTTCTTGCTGAATTGCATTTGCCTTTGAGTTTCTCTTTACCACAGTGAATCTTATCAGTTCTCTTTGCAAATTGCAAGTGCTTTTTGCTATTTCCTTATTTTGTCTGAGTGTTTTTTCTTATTTAGTACTCGGGATTATTTTCTCTGTGAGTGCGCGAGTACTGATTTATCTCCGAAGCCATTACTCTGAACTGTGAAGTGACGTGCCAATACCCCACGAGAGGGTGGTTCATTTTTCTATCGATGTTACTTACTATAATAGCCCGTCCAGACTACGGATACTTAAGTATCCGCATACATAAGTATCCGGAAACATATAATCCCGTCCAGACCGCAGATATAATTGTATGCGGAAACATTTGAAAAAGAATTGCTGTGGACCTAATTTTGCGGATGCATTGATGAATGCATGGGATATGAGAATGAAAATCTGATAAGAAAATTTATTTTTGAAGAATGGCTAAGATACAGTATTGGAAAATGAAACATTTGTGGGCACTGAAATTCTAAAAGTAGGCAATTACCGGTTTTCAATGAAAATTACTATTAGAATCACTTTGCCCGAAATTCAGATGCATATATATTTACTAACATATTATGCATATACATATATATATGTATATAGGTAGGTATGTAGGTAGGTATGTACACAGGTAGGTATGTTATACCTATAACACAATCATTCATCGCTCAATCGAAAAAGCATGAGCCAATGATGCTTGTGGAGGCAGTGCAGTCCACTGCACTGCATTGAAATTTAAAACTCATGTGATTCTGTGTAACAACTTGCACTGCATCGTTTAGGCTAATTTATGAAAACACTGCATCGGTTGATATTTGTTTGAAAATATTTGGCCGTGCAACAACTATTTAAATTGAGGCGGGAATTACATTCCAGGCATTAAATTGTAAATGGACGAAAAACAGATACAGAAAATCTAAATATCAAACCTCCACTAATTAATTTGGCATTAATTGTGAGAACACAGCATTGCTTTCAAGTGCATTACAATGCGTGCACTGCATCGCAAAGTGTTTCTCGCTTCCGAATCAATAATCGCTCAATCGAAGAAGTATCCGCATTCATTTTCCAACAGCGCCTACAATTGTATCCGTATACATAAGTATACGGAAACAACGGTCCACACTAGTAATTTTCACATAGTTTTGTATCTGCATACAACAGTGTGAGCTAATTTCAAGTGTGGACCGTTGTTTCCACATACTTATGTATCCGGATACAATTGTATCCGCTATTGCTCGAAAATGTATCTACAATTAGCGCATACTTTTCATTGATTTTCATGGCAAGGGTAAAATGTATCTGCAAATGTCGCTGCAGTGTGGACCATCTTTTGGCAGATACTTATGTATGCGGATACTTAAGTATCCGTAGTCTGGACGGGCTATAATTGATCGAAGATAGCTACCAAAAGTCATCATTGACACCTTTTTTTGTCGGAAAGTCTTACGAAACTTTGCTGTCATTTGAGACATTAACCTGTTTTCCTGCTTAAGGGTGCAACATTGTGTGTTTAAGTATCAATTTCTAATTCAAAGAAACTACATTCGCTCCATAATGGATCTTTGTCAAGCATCGAAGTCATCGTCATCTGGAGCTTATTAGTTTTGCTCAAAATGCAAATCCAATTCTATGGTTTCTTTTGTTGATCGACTGCACTCCGCGACACAGGTGGTGAATCAGTTTGAATCAGTCAATAAACAGTTAAACTCACTAGCTTCAGTGGCATGTGTAGAGCAGAAGCTGAATTCACCCAAGACTACAGCGTTAGCTCTGCCTAATAATCAAGATAATTTGCCGTTGTCACCAATTCGAACTCGTAGACAACGCGATCAGCAACAATTACTTGAACAACAGCAGAGCCAGGGCAATCCAAGCCAACAAGCTTGATGCCCAGCCGCAACTGCAGCATCAGTATTCTCTGGTTAGTGAGCAGGAACAGTCGCAGCTTCTTGACATATATACAATTGCCACCTGTGCTATTAGGATAACAACAGCTGCCTCAGCAGCTCATTTTACAGTAGCTGCAATGCCATTTTTCTATGGCGTCTTCAGTGTCGTCTCCTGGTCCCGCTTTACAACTTATTAGTGCTAATAATGATGATTTAGATGGTCTTATTAGAGTGGTACCCCCTCTTTTTCAAATTTTCCTCTCTCGAGCTGCTTCTGATACGCCCAAAAAGGACTCGAAGAGCTATATATATCAAAAGGATGGAAGACCAGTCAAAGTTTCTTGCAAGAAACTAACAGAGGGTTTGAACAGCAGTCGTATTAAGGGCTATTTCATGCTCTCGCTCCAACTGAGCTTAGCGAGATTGAGCATGATACTTTCTGACCTACGGGTGCTATGATTAAGGAATTTTAAACTCGACAGCGTGAACATTTTTGCAAAATTCAGGCCTGTGTCCCAAAAATTTGAAAAATACCTCACTCCCAAAAAAGTTTAAAAGATATCAATATATATATATATATATATATATATATATATATATATATATATATATATATATATATATATATTTATATATTTATATATATATATATATATATATATATATATATATATATATATATATATATATATAGATATATATATATATATATAAATATATATATATATATATATATATATATATATATATATATATATAATAAATAAATAAATAAATAAATAAATAAATATATATATATATATATATATATATATATATATAAATATATATATATATATATATATATATATATATATATATACGTATGTATATATATATATATATATATATATATATATACGTATGTATATATATATATATATATATATATATATATATATATATATATATATATATATATATATATATATATATATATATATATATATATATATATATATATATATATATAGATATATAAATATATGTATATATATATATATATATATATATATATATATATATATATATATATATATATATATATATATATATATATATATATATATATATATATATATAGATATATATATATATATCTATATATATATATATATATATATATATATATATATATATATATACAAATGTGGAAAATAAAATGTGTTCTGTTTTCATTGTATGAATAAACAAGTCGTTTCATTATACCTTTTCATTCCAGAACAATATATATATATATATATATATATATATATATATATATATATATATATATATATATATATATATGTATATATATATATATATATATATATATATATATATATATATATATATATATATATATACATATATATATATTTATATATATATATATATATATATATATATATATATATATATATATATATATATATATATATATTGTTCTGGAATGAAAAGGTATAATGAAACGACTTGTTTATTCATACAATGAAAACAGAACACATTTTATTTTCCACATTTGTACACTATTTATATCATTTTAATTTTATGGTGCATCATCTATAAATATCGACGTTGCTGACTTCAAGCTGTTGCCGCATTCTTGAAATCGACTTGCTGATGTAAGTTTATTGATTTTTCCGCAATTCGGTCCGCAATTTTGCTGATCAACGGATTTGTTGAATGCAGTAAACGGTTGACCTTGTGTCATATGCTGATGGGTTGATGCGTAGGTACGTTGCGCTAGTTAACGGTTGTTGATCGATAGACTTGCGGATTATTTGATGATGCGTTGATGAGTAGGTACGTTGTGCTGGTTAGTAGGTTTTTTTGATGAACATTACCGCCCGCCATGAACCTTACGAGGTTCTTAATTAGTAGACGATGTAGGCCGGTCGTACCAGGTTGTTTGTCGTTGCTTTGGGGTAATATTTATATTCATTCGGTGACGTTGAATTAAGATGAGGCCCGTGGTGATTATTATCAAGGTGATGATGACCGAAAGACTGATATATATATATATATATATATATATATATATATATATATATATATATATATATATATATATATATATATATCAAAATGAGATGGTTCCGTGTTGTCGGATAGTTGACCAAGACATTGCTTGATATTCTTCTTCTTGATATATATATATATATATATATATATATATATATATATACATATATATATATATATATATATATATATATATATATATATATATATATATATCAAAATGAGATGGTTCCGTGTTGTCGGATAGTTGACCAAGACATTGCTTGATATTCTTCCACCATTGTTTGTTCGTGTTCAACATATGCTCCGAAGGATTCATCAGCTTTGATGATTGCTGGTGCTGTAAGCTGAGGAATAGATTTTAATTTTAAGCTCTGATTAAGGGCAGGTGGGTGCGGAAGAATATAAATAGCGAAGTTTCTCGTGGATGCAACCCAGGTAGCAGTGAACAGTGAGTTTTCGACTCTAAGACTGCAATCTTGTGAAAGTCTAACTACTCCTGCTCCGTTGAGAATAATATTTTCGCGGTTACCGTGGTAAACAGCCTGGCCAGGGGTCACTGTTGGTGCTGCAAACATCCAAGAATTGGCATTAAATAGATGTTTCCATATGATGATGTGCGATTTGAAAACATGTATTGGACATGGTTTTCTACCAAATACCTTATGCATTTCGTTGATGATGCATTTGGGTTTTGAATTGACGTCGTATAGCACACTGATGTCCACAAGATATTAATCGGTTTTTTCCTACGATGAAGCTCCGAAATATTGCTGAAGGTTGTAGTTTACGCTCAATATCGTCGACGGGATGTCATTTGTTTGAAAAGTGTTGTTTCCGACGCTGAATGGGACTGGTGTAGGTTTTATCAGATCGTAAGAGCGCGTATCTTTGATAGGAAGAAACGCCAGTAGCTTCAGATGGTTGTCATCAGAGTTGACTTGAGTTGGCTCCATTGGCTGATATGCAATCTGCAAATGATCTGGAAGTAGCGTTTGAGTGTGGTTGATGTCTTGTAGAGCGTTGTTTAGATTGATGCAGTCCCAGATGCTTGATCGTGATGATATGCTGGACAATAGACTGGAATATTTACGATAGACTTCATCTAAATAGTTTTCTGCTTGTTTGAAGATAGCCAGCATATGAATGTTGACCTTGTTGTGGTCAAATGTCTTATACCAACTGCTGAATTCATTGATGTGGTCTAAACCTCTTTGGAGCTGAACTTGAAACTGGTTTAATTGCGTGTTGATCCTTCCTGAGGTACTGTTCAAGGTTGTCGTAGCCTTTAGCATTAATTTGGTTTGGCTGTCCATGGAACGAATAATTTTCTTCTGATTGTCAGACAAACCGTTGATGTCTTCGTAGACTGCGTTATTCACACCAAAAACTGCTGTCAACAGAGTTCCAAGTACACCTCGTTTTTTTCCTGTTGTGAACCAACTTCAAACTATTCATTTTGTGAATGATTTCATCCCTGTATTCTTCTAAATGTTTTACTTACTCCCAGTAACCAATGTCGGTTGATGCACTTGAGCTGCCTTGGCGAAAATTGCGACATTTGTTTATAACTGTCTCTGCAGCAGTCTGATCATACTTTACATTCTCCCAGGGAAGTTGAGGTTGCATTTTAAGCGCTCCTCTATGAATTCGTGCAGTTCCGAGGTGTTCAATGTAGCATCCAGTCATCAGTTGGGTGATCGTAACGTTACTCTTAACTGGTGGAAGTGCGCAGCACACCACTAGCAAACAAAGCAGCAGGCGGGATGCTAGTGTCGGAGTCTGCGGCTTTCCTGGTTTTGGTTTCTTTGGGTCATTTGACAAATGTTCAGACCATGTGTCTCCTATTGGCGCGATTTTGAGTCTTTTCCTCTTATTTGTCTTTGTAATTGCTAGCAGTGAGCTCGTCTGGGGCGATTGCTTAGCCTCTTCTGGTGGAGTGTCAGGATTAGAATTGGCAAATTGCAAACGACAGATTTTGGTGATCGGGCGTCTAGTTATTCTACCGTGGAATTTGACTGAGACGACGCGTATTATACCATCAGGTCCGGGGTGTAGTTCCGTTACTCTAGCAAGTGGCCAGTGAGTCGATGGAACATTGTCAGCTGTCACAAGTACAAGATCTTCGACCTGGATGCTGGGCCGTATTTTCAACCATTTTGGTCTTTCTTGTAGTCGAGTGAGATACTCGAGCTTCCATCTGTCCCAGAAATGTTTCTGGATTTGCTGGACGACTTCCCATTTGCGGCCAATTTGCTTGTTTGATAAGATGGATGGTATTTCGAATAAGTTGCATCCAGTTAAGAAGTGCCCTAGAGTAATGGCTGTAAAGTCAGCGGGATCGTTGCTTACTTTGCAAAGAGGGCATGAGTTGAGTCATGCTTCTATCTGGGCCAAGAGTGTATATAACTCTTCGATAGTTAACAGTTGTTGACCAACTGCTCTTACTAGATGTCGTTTCATCGATTTCACTCCAGCTTCCTAGAGCCCACCAAAGTGTGGACTACCGGGAGGAATGAATTTCCACTGAATCTCTTCATTTAAGAGAAACTCCTCACTACGTTTTGCGATTTCTCTGAATGCCTCCTTCAGTTGTTTCTCGCTGCCTTCCACAGTCACTATAGATAGAGTGGCATTTCCCTCTTCGAGCAATAAACCGTCTAAATGCTGCAATGCATGCTGATGTTGAAAGGTCACTCACTGCTTCGAGATGGAAGGCTTTGGTCGACAAACAAACAAAAACAGCTATTTACGCTTTAGCAGTTTTAGCCCCACGTCCTCCAACCCATTTTATCGTTATGGGACCAGCATAATCTAAACCAGTTTGCGCGAATGGTTTTCCCATTTGGAACCTAGATGGTGGTAGCTGTCCCATTAACTGGTTTCCTGGACGTGCAATGGATCTGAAGCAGGTGAGGCATTCATGCAGTATGCTTTTAACAAAGGACTGTGCGTTGGTAATTCAATACTGCTGTCAGATGGTTGCTAACACCAGTTGCGTTCCTCCGTGTAGAGTTGCGAGATGAGTTTGCCTAACAATCAATTTGGCAACTGAACCTCGCGGTATGATTGCTAGGTACTTTGCGCCGGCACTGATTGGCGCTTAGTATAACCTTCTTACTACCTTGAGTGTTCCATGTCTGTCTATCTGGGGAGTTAAACGGCGTATGCGACTATTGCTGGGTACTTCGGTTTTGGTGCGTAGTGCGTGCAGTTCCTCTGGGAAAGCATGTTGTTGCGAAAGATGTATGCACTTCAGTTTGGCTTCCTGAAGCTATTCAAACGTCAAAGGACCTATCCGTTTGTGGGTCAGGTGAGACGCGTTGTAAGTAAACCGTTTTATGTAAGCCATTATTTTTAACAGTTTGGGTAAAGACGAGTATTTGGTGAATATTTCTGGTTCCGGATTGGGTTCGGTGGCGACGATACCCACTAAACGGGCTTCATCCGTCACGGCTTCCAATTTAACTGCTGTTGGCGCTAAACTCGTTGCTGTGGGAATCACTGCATTTGTAAGCCATTCTGGCCCCTTCCACCAGAGGGAACAGTGAAGTAATTGTTCAGGACGGATTTCTCTTGATGCCACGTCAGCGGGATTATTGTCTGTAGTGACATGGTGCCACTCGTAAGGACCTGAGTCGTCCTGGCTTAAACTGAAACGATTCGCCTCAAAAACCTTCCAGATTGTTGCTGCTTTTGTATCCAGGCTAGAACAATCTTTGAATCGGACCAGAAGTACGTTTTGATATTTGTCCAATTGCAGGCTTTTTTTAGTTGCCTCATCGTCTCTACTAATAAAACGGCACCACGGAGCTCAAGCCTCGGAATAGAGACCTTCTTCGTTGGGGCGACTCGTGCTTTTGCATTGAGTAAATTTGTAGTTATACGTCCATTTGGTTCTAATACACGTAGATAGATTGAACTTGCGTAGGCTACCGCAGACGCATCGCAGAACTCATGCAGTTCTATGGTCGTGCTGCTTGTGGAGTTGATCCATCTAGGGATTCTAAGGTTCTCGAATGCTGATAATTGCTTACATGTTTCAAACCAGTCCTTCACATCAGCTGGTGAAACCGTTTCATTCCAGCTTAACTGTAGAAGCCACCGACTGGCTGGACCCTGAACAAGAAAACGTCTTGTGCAGGATGCCACTGTAATCCTGGTGTCTTAATTTCTTCAGATAAAGCCTGTTCTATTGGCTTCTAATTCGCTCGGTCAGTCTCAAGGATTGCTTTCAGCAGTTCTGTATGATTGGCAGACCACTTTCGTAGATGGAAACCTCCCTTGAGAAGCGTTATTCTGAGCTCATCTCGCAAGAGTTTCAAGTGCGTTAAGTCATCCGAGCCAGTTAGAAGGTCGTCAATATATAAATCCTGTATCAATGTTTCAGCAGCTTCTGGATGGTTATCACGTTCGTCAATTGCTAACTGTTGAAGAGTGCGAATAGCTAAAAACGGTGTACACGCAGTGCCATATGTGACTGTCTTCAGCCTGTAGTGACTAACTGGCTCTTTATCCGAGAATCTCTGTAGTACACGCTGGTAATCGCGATCACTTTCATGAACCTGTATTTGCCGATACATTTTCTCAATGTCGGCGGCCATGACATATGGATAAGTTCGCCATCTGAATAATAGATGGAGAAGATTGTTTTGGATTGCCGGACCAACATGTAGTAGATCGTTCAATGACTTTCCACCCATTGTTTTTTGCGACGCATTGAAGACGACTAGTAGCTTTGTCGTGGAGCTTGCTTCTTTTATCATTTCATGGTGTGGAAAGTAATAGCAGTCTGTACTCTGGAGTAGATGATCAGGCACTTTCTCCATGTGACCAAGAGTTAAGTATTCCTTCATGAAAGCGTGGTATTCTTTCCGACGATCAGGATGATGACCGAGACGATGTTTTAATTGTCGGAACCTAATGTGCGCTATACGAATAGATTCCTTTAGCTCTTTTCTGCAGCCAGCGTAATCTTTGAATGGCAACATTATTGCATATGTTCCATCCGGACTTCTACGTGTATTCTGACAGAAGTGACTCTCGGTTTGCAGTTCATCTGGTGACAGCTTTATCGTTATTTCAGGTTCTTCTATTTTCCAAAATCGTTTAATGGCATTGTCAAGTTCTTCAAACGCTACGAACGACGAGGAGCTAGCGTTGCTTTGCGTGCTGGCGGTTGATCCAAATAAAACCCAACCTAGCTTGGTGTTTTGTGCGCATGGATTACCTTCAATATACCTATGCTCTACGATGCTGCCATAGACATCGGCTCCCAGCAATACGTCAATACGCGAAGGATGATTAAATTCAGGGTCTGCCAACTTCAATTTTTTGATGCAGGTAGGTAAAGCTACGTTGATACTAGTAGCAGGCAACAGTGTCGTAATCTTGGGAAGTATCATAGCGGAGAAGTGTAAAGGAGCAGTATGCTTACCGGTTCCGACAGATGCTATGATATCGACGATCTTCCGTGTCATAACTGCATCTGCACATCCAATACCTCCTATAGATATTTGGACTTCGCTGCGCAAACAAACTAGGAACTTTGAGATAAAAAAAGTGATTTTTAATTAAATTTCATAAGAACTAATAATAAAATACAAATGAAAAGATTTCGTTAATTTCTTATTTAGTTGCGGTCAGTTGACCGGTCGCGACGACGGTTGGGCAGCAAGAGAGCTCACTATCGGGTTTCACTCAACTGGCTGTACTTTTCGTCGGTGCTGCCAGAAAACAAAAATGATCGCCACAGTACCCTCCGCCTAGACGAAAGTATGCCTACTGGAAACGTACTGGTACCTTAACTCGTCTTCCTGATCTAGTTACTTTCGTCGATTGCGCTTGTGTAACCGGTAATGGAGGCTCAGCTGAAAGTGACGACTGTGTTGACTCCTCTCTCGCGATGAATGCTGGTTTTAGGCGATCGATTGATATGTTCACCAGCCTACCATTTACGTCAAGTTTGAAAAATTTCTCCGTGCGTTCGATGACTCGAAATGGGCCATCGTACGGATGAGATAAACTGGGCCTGACTGCGTCGTTTCTGACAAAAACGTGTGTTGACGTTTTCAAATCCCCGTGAACGAAAGTTTTCGGATTGGAATGCCAAATAGCATTTGTCGGACGAATGATTTTCATCGATTTTCTAAGCTCGATTACAACGTCGGATTCAGTTTTCATGTTTTTCTCTTCAGTGAAGAATTCACTTGGAATTCGAAGAGTTGTGCCATAAACTAATTCAGCAGGAGATGCTTTCAAATCATCTTTATAGGTTACTCGGAGCCCTAGCAAGATGATTGGGAGATGACTGGCCCATTTTTCTTTACCTTTACAAAGGATGGCTGATTTTAAAGTCCTATGCCAACGCTCTACCATACCATTAGACTGTGGATGGTATGCTGTTGTTCGTAGATGGTGAATACCGAGAATTTTCGTAAGCTCACTAAAGAGTGTCGACTCGAATTGCCGACCCTGGTCTGAAGTGATTCGCTTTGGTACACCGAATTTCGCAATCCATCCTGAAATTAACGCCAAGGCAATTGTCGATGCGGTGATATCCTTGACCGGTATCGCCTCGGGCCAACGCGTGAAACGATCAACTATCGTAAGGCAATATCTCTCGTCGTTACTTGGTGGTAGTGGTCCTACGATATCGACGTGAATATGTGCAAACCTATTCGATGTTACTGGAAATGCTGAAAGTTTTGACTTTGTGTGGCGATTCACTTTTGATCGTTGACATTGTTCACAGTTTCGGACATGTTTAGCGATATCAGCTTGCATACCCGGCCAAACGAATCTTTTTATCATCAATTTGGTCGTGGCTCTGCGTCCAGGGTGAGACAGGCCGTGAGTTGCTCTCAAGAAGGATTCTCGAAACTTCTTTGTTACAAACGGTCGGATATTATCAGTCGAAATGTCGCAAAATAATTGTTTCGAACTTCCTGGAATAGCGAAAAGTTTCAGTTTTATTGAGTAATTATCTTTACCTTCTAAGATGCGCTTGACTTCGCTATCTTCTTGTTGGTCACAAGCTAAATCGTTGAAATCTATTTCAGATTTCGCGTCGAGTAACTGAATCCGCGATAATAAATCAGCTGTGACGTTTTCAACTCCACTCACATGACGGATGTCAGTTGTTAGTTGAGCGATGAAGTCTAGCTGCCGTGCCTGTCGATCGTTCGCTTTATCAAGTTTCTGACGGAATGCGAATATTAGCGGTTTATGATCGGTATAAATGTGGCATTGCCGACCTTCCAACATAAATTTAAAATGTTTAGCTGCTAAATACATGGCAGTTAGCTCGCGATCATAGGTACTATACCGAAGCTGAGCTTTATCAAACTTTTTCGAAAAAAAACCCAATGGTTGGACTTCGTCGCCAACAAACTGGTTGAGAACGGCTCCAGCTGCTACATCCGAAGCATCCACATACAGTGATAATTCAGCATTCGATGATGGATGTGCTAACAAGGTTGCATTCGCGAGATCGGATTTGCATTTCATGAATGCATTTTTCGTCTCGTCAGTCCAGTTCAATATTGTTTTGTCGTTTTTCTTGTTGCCATTAATCATTGTAGATAAAGTTATTTGTGTTTCAACAGCGTGCGGTAGAAATTTTCGATAAAAATTTAAAGTAGCCAAAAAACTTTTTAGCTGTTTTGCTGTCGTTGGCAGTGGCAAGCTTTCTAAAGCTTTCACTTTCTCCGGCAAAGGTCGTATCCCAGCAGCGCTCACCAAATGTCCCAGAAATTCAATTTGATTCTTTCCGAATTCACATTTCGCAACATTAATAGTCAAATTGTACGACTTTAGGCGCTCGAATAACGTTTTCAAATGTTCACGGTGCTCGTCGACTGAAGTTGATGCCACGCAAATGTCATCGATGTAAGCGAATACATAGCCCAAGTCTCGGCAGGCTTCATGCATAAGTCGTTGAAAAGTCTGGGCAGCATTACGCAAGCCAAATGTCATAAACATAAACTCGAACGAGCCAAACGGAGTTGTGATCGCCGTCTTCTCTATGTCTTCAGAAGCAATAGGCACTTGATGAAACGCCCTTTGTAGGTCAATTTTCGAAAATATAACCTTTCCGTGAAGATTTGATGTAAAATCGCTAAGATACGGAACTGGGTAGCGATCTGGGACTGTTATTAGATTCAACGCACGATAGTCACCACATGGACGCCACGAATTATTTGGTTTCTTTACCATGTGAAGTGGGCTGGCCCAAGAACTACTGGACGGACGACAAATCCCAGCTCTCATCAGGAAATCAAATTCAGCTTTTGCTGCCTTTAGTTTCTGAGGTTCCAAACGTCTCGGCCGACAAAACACTGCTTGCCCATTCGTGATAATCCTATGTCTCACCGTCGATTTTGTTTTCGTACCTGGTGGCGGGAGTTTAGTGATGGACTGATATTCAGCCAGCAAGTCCGAATATGGCATTTGCGGAAGAAAAGTGCGTATTTCCGAAACGCGGGCCACTGAATATTTCATACAAGTTGATTGAAGACCGGTTGTCTGATCTATAAGCCGGTTGTTGCGTAGATCGATCAACAAGTTGAAGTGGCTGATAAAATCAGCTCCTATGATGGCCGAGCTAACATCGGCATTGATAAAATTCCAAACAAACTCACGCCGTAGGCCGAGGTTCACATTTAGTGTTGTTTCACCAAATACTTGAATTTGAGTACCGTTTGCCGCATATAGTTTCATTTTAGTAGGGTTGTTTTTGACTGAGCACCGATTGTGTGGAATGACCGATACGTCGGCACCCGTATCAATTAAAAAATATGTTGACGTATTTCTCTCGTAAATTTTCAATCTGTTGATTGTGGCCATTTCGCATTTATTTATTTATTTATTTATTAATCGCTTGCGCAACAGATACAATTCCACTTACAGCGTCAAGAAAGCAAAAAAAAAGAATGAATCATAAAAAAGTAAAGGAAAAAACAAAAATAATTCACTAATTTGAAAACTAAAATTAGGACTAAGGTAAATAGCAATTGAATGTAACATTTTCAATACATGCTTGAATTGTAAAAAAGATTGGGGGAGAGGACCAAGCTTAAGGGCATTATGCGTTCTAGGTAGACGCAGCAAAGGAGAATGGAAATATACTTCCGTACGTGCGAACGGGACAGAGAAAACCTCCGATGATCGACTAGGACGACTGGATTCACGTCTGGTTATCTGGGAACTAAGATCCGACAAAAAAATGCCTTTGCAAAGTTTGAAGAGGAAACACTCATCGAGGAACAATCTCCGAGATTGCAACGAGGACATACGAAGGAGGGAAAGCCGAGAGGAGTAGGGACAATAGGGGATATTGAATTTGAAAAGAAGCGAGCGAGTGGTCGCGGCTGTTTGAAACGGCGCCAGTCAAAAAACCTCATTGTTGTTTTAAGTTTTGTGGCGTATCATTCGATTTCCGATCAAAGGCGCAAGGTAAGCGACAGTGTTTCGCTTCACTTCCAAATCTTGAATGATACCAACATACATTTCGTTTGTTCGATCGCGATCGGTCACGATAGCTTTGGTTGCGTTTTCGACTACGGCTACGTATCACTTCACTATTTTGGACACGGGCACTAACACGGCACAATTCTGAGATTTTATCAATTAGCAAATCGTATCCAGGAAAAGGCTCACTTGTGTGCACTGGTATGCCAGGATTGGAAGTATCATTATTTGAGGACCGATTAGATTTTGTTGATGACTCGCCCGTCACAGGTGCTGAGACTTGACGTATCTGCATGCTGTTCATAGGTCGCAAGCGCAGAGATTCTATTAAAGCATCTGCGGCAGCTAACCTATCTTCAAGGGGCGAGGACTTCATCTGGACAACCGTCGCATGTGCCATTTCTGGTAGTTGTGCAGCCCATAATTCGATTAACGCGGTTCCGGTTAGTGAATCACCAGCTAACCTTTCGAGCTTTGCGTATAGCTGACTAGGTTTCATATCACCTAACCTAACATCACTAAGAGCTTCGCGGAGACGTTTTTGCTGGCTGTCAGAGAAATACGCAATAATTTTCTGCTTCAGATATTCGTATCGATTTTTCGATGGAGCTTTATCGGCGATTGCCTGGATTTCACTGAGTCGATTTAATGGAATTTGAGCCATAATGGTTGCGAATTTCTGATCGTCTGAAGAAATTCTCGATGCAGTAAACCAGTATCCCATGCTAGCGAAAAACATCTCTATGTTCGTTTCCGAAAATTCTGGTAACCGCAAACGTGGAACGACTGTCGCTAAATCTAGACTCGCGCTTGTTCCAGTTTCCACTTTCTCTAGGTTACTCTTACCAGCGTCAGCAGCAAGACCGATATCTTCAGTTCCGTTAACCATGATGCTGAATTACTATCGGCAATTAGTAATTTAGAAAAACGTGCTTCACTCCTCTCGGGGTCACCACTTTGGACTTCGCTGCGCAAACAAACTAGGAACTTTGAGATAAAAAAAGTGATTTTTAATTAAATTTCATAAGAACTAATAATAAAATACAAATGAAAAGATTTCGTTAATTTCTTATTTAGTTGCGGTCAGTTGACCGGTCGCGACGACGGTTGGGCAGCAAGAGAGCTCACTATCGGGTTTCACTCAACTGGCTGTACTTTTCGTCGGTGCTGCCAGAAAACAAAAATGATCGCCACAGATACTTTGGAGTGGTTGCGACGCAGTCCCAACAGCTGCACAGCGGCTTCTGTTATGAATGATCTTTGTGAGCCGATGTCCAGTAATGCTCGGAGCGTTACGGTTTCACTTTCACTATTGGTTATTGCTATCAGTGCGGTTGCAAGCAGTATCTGAGTATTGCACAACATTGCATTGTGTGCTTGTGCCTGAATGTTGGCAGTTTTGGAACAAAGCATTTCCGAGCGTTGTGATCTGAACACCTTATCATCTGTCGTATGTAACAGGGTATTGTGTCGTTTGGTGCAATGTTTGCAGCTCTTCTTCGACTGGCATTGGCTGACTGTGTGTTTATTCGACAGACAGTTAAAACACAACCTCCCGCCTAAAGTCCACTGTAGCTTTTTGAAACTGCTGGCACTCGAATAACCGGTGCTGATCATTGCATATGGGACTACGGTCTAATGAAACTTGTACGGTATGCGTGATGGCCCTTTATTACTACCTTCATTCCGAACATGGCTTGGTTAGAGCTAGTGTTTCTAGCATCGTGAATCTCTGCGTGAGGAAGGTCGTCAATTTGTTCAATGTTGGTACGTCTGAACTCTCACTTATTAATTTTTTGCCATTCAGCTCTTGATTCTTTATCAAGTTTGCTGTTCAGTATAAAAACTGTGACAAGATCAAAACCATCGATTTTTAGCGTTTTAAGGCTTGCTTTAAGCTGGTTGGTTGTGTTAACCATCTCTCGTAGACCAGCCGCGTGGTTACCCTTTCACAGCCCGGCATCCCACCAATGCTGCGTAAGCTCTTGCGCTATGATCTTCATGTTGTTATAACGGTCGCATAACAGTGACCAAGCAGCTTCGTAATTGTCTTCAATTATATTTAAATGATTGATCAATTTTTCAGCTTCGCCTTTCAAGTTGCTGCGAAGGTATTGCATTTTCTGCAGGTTTTGCAATCCTGGGTTCTCATGAACCATACTGCGGAATAAATCACGGAACGCTATCCAGTCCCCGTAGTTCCAGTCGCAAGCATTCATTTCCACTGGTAGACGTCTACAGTTGTCCTGAGCAAACAGGTTGGAATCTGTAGATTCCTTCCTTGAAGATCGTCTGGTGCTCAAAAACTGCATCCTTAATGCCACCAAAGTCATCGACGTACTTTGCCAGAAGTCCCCAATCGCCTTCCTCTTTCAGCTCGGCATATGCGTTAGCATGCATTTTTTCACATGCTTTCCAGCGTTCTTCCCGGCGTGCTAGCTTGGTTTCGAAGTACGCCAGCGAATGTCGGCTGGATCCATCCTTCTTAAAATTCGCGATGATGCGGTTGATGCTATCGAAATTCAATTTTTACTTTGATGCTGCGTCAGCCATACTGTTTTCGGTTTGGACGTAAGTCTGCGCTCTGCTCTGTATGCCTGTCGTAATGTCCGCCTCTGACAAATTGTTAGCGCACTTTTGAGGACCAGCATTTCCGTATCTGGCTCGAAGGACCAACGTTCTGGAATGAAAAGGAAAAATGAAACGACTTGTTTATTCATACAATGAAAACAGAACACATTTTATTTTCCACATTTGTACACTATTTATATCATTTTAATTTTATGGTGCATCATCTATAAATATCGAAGTTGCTGACTTCAAGCTGTTGCCGCATCCTTGAAATCGACTTGCTGATATAAGTTTATTAGTTTTTCCACAATTCGGTCCGCAATTTTGCTGATCAACGGATTTGTTGAATGCAGTAAACGGGTGACCGTGTGTCATTTGCTGATGATAAGATGCCTATGTACTTTGCGCTAGTTAACGATTGTTGATCGATGGACTTGCTGATTATTTGATGATGCGTTGATGAGTAGGTATGTTGTGCTGGTCAGTGGTTGTTGGCTGATGAACTTGTTGATCATTTGCTGTTGAGTAGGTACGTTGTGCTGGTTAGTAGGTTTTGTTGATGAACAATATATATA
>OZ022264.1:175432608-175597608 GCA_963978885.1 Nemotelus pantherinus | reverse complement strand
GCCGAAATGGAAAGCAATGGGAAATTGGAAATAAACCGCTCTAGCGGTTCAGTGAAAATTTTTTTCGACAAAGAAAAAAAGGGGATTCGAAGGTTAGAAGCGAAAGAAAGAAGTTCAGTGGATTTTTTGTGGTGGCTAGAAAATTAAAATAAAAGTTGATTTGAACAAAAAACAGGGGAGATTTTGAGGGAATTTTGGAAAAGAATCCAGTACAGAACTGTCTGAAGTAATAAAAAAATAACTAGACTATTGTGAAATAGTGAAAAATTATTAAACTGTTTGAAACTTTGAAAAAAATTTAGCAAAGTGGTTGAAATATTGGAAAATTAAAGTGACTGCTAGGAGAAAGAAGAAAGAGATCTAATCAGTGTGCTTACCAGAAGGCGGTGTCGTTGGCAGACGTTGTGAATTGATTTGGCCTGGACGAAAAATATCTGTCATTCCTCGAGCGGGCTCATGGTATGGAAGCCGCAAATGCACCTAAGCAGAAGCAAATTTCAATGCTAACATGAGCTATATTAATTGCTCCTGTTGGATGCAAAAAATATATATGTGTTACTGTTCCTTCCGCGGAACAGGAGTTTCAAATAAAACAAGTGTTTCTGATGGAATACACGCTTTATTTAATATCGATCTTAATTTCGATCTAGTCTGAAAAGATACTTACTTAATCCTAAACAATCCTATTTCTTATATAGGATTCTTGATGTGATATGAAAGTGTTGCGTTTGTACGTTTGTTGTTTATTTTATGAATCGATTTTGTTGAGAGATTTCTTCGAGTTAATTGATTAAAAAAGAATTTTGTCTTGGTCAGCAATGATTGTTTATGTCAACATTATGATTTTTTGAAGTGTATTACTTATTTGGATTTATGATGATCGTGCATTTAATGGATTTGAAATTTATGACTTGAGAAATATTTTTATGATTTGGAAAGTATATTTATGGCTTGAGAAATATTTTTATGATATGGAAAATATATTTATGGCTTGAGAAATATTTTTATGATATGGAAAATATCCTTACGGATAAGAAAGTATATTTATTAGATTTATGGTATTGCTTGGAGTCTGGGTGTAATTATTGGGTAAATGTTCTCTAACATAACTCCTCCCTCCTTAGATTCTTTGTTGTACTTAGTTCTGGTTCGGTTTTTGAGAGTGTTAGAATATGTTCAATTAGGGTGCTGTGGCATCTGTTCATGGCGGCGTTTCCTGTATGGGATTTTGGGGCGGTAAAGTGAATTTCTATCTCGGAGTTCCTCATTGAATCTTTTATAATTATATTGTTGAATTCGTTTTCAGCCATTATTTTATAGGTTTTCCCATTATTGCATTTCTTTCCTGTATAAGATCGAGAAATGTAGTGCATTTTTGTCCATTGTTTCTTTTATGTACACATGTTTCGAAAATTTGTCGATGGCGGGGAAGAATTGTCGTTTGCTAATATGGAATATGTCAATATGTGTTATTTGATTTATGTCATCAGGAGTTTCAGATATTTTGTATTTGGGTTTAACTGGATTTCTTTCATACTTTGCAGTGTTTCATACGTCACAATTATTTATATACATGTTTATTAATTTCGTCATGCCTTGATAATAGTATTCGTTTTTCATTTCTTCATAATTTTCGTTTACACCTCTATGATTACTTTTCTCATGTATTTCTTTTATTTTATTCAAACATTGATCTTTATCTAATAAATCTGCAGCGTGTTTTGTACATTTAATGAATTTTAGTTTGTTATTATTTGAATATAAGCTAACTTTTTGCATTTGGACTTTATTCCATGAGTTATCGCTTAATTCACAGTATATTCCGATATATCCTTTCTCTGGTATATATTTTCTTAGCATGTTTGATAAGTTCCCGTTTTTAATAATACCTTGTGTCTAATGTCATCAATAAAATAGAGAAAATCCTAAATAAATAAAGACTTGTTATTCATAATCTTGCATACATTTTGTTACATGTAGACACTCCTTTATGTACTTAATATTATTTGATTTTTGAATATTTAACAACTTGCACCCACAATTGAATTGTATACGCATCGCCATCTAGCCCAAGTGAATTCGAACCTATCGTAAACAATGCAAGTCGTTGCAGTAAAATTTGCAATAGAAGATCGTGGATAAATGTTTAGGTAATTGGATCATTTCGAAAACAATTACATCTGCTATGTAAGGTTCGTACTAAGTGTCGCGAGTAAGAATAGGGTATCGATGCAAGGGCTGATGATGCAAGAAATGCACAGACCTAAGGTCAGCGTAATTGCACTGGATGCAATCGTGGGAATGCAACTCAAGGTAGTTGTTATAATTAAGAAAGAGTTTCATGTAATTCAGTTGTTCATTAATCGTCGAAGAAGTAAGAGCTAATAAATAATAAAGTTCAGTTTTAAGACAAGTTTTAGATTGTTGTTCGTGGATCGGTAGTGGATAACATAAAAGACATAATAGACGGTGACTTATCTGTTCTTCGGTTGTGGATCGATTGTGTATCAAAACACACAAATTGCGACTAGATTTGCATCTAGGCGACCGCACAGCGGCAGAATAAAATAATTATGTCGCAGAATAAACATTTTCTGGTGACCCCGACGTGATTAGTGAAACGTGAAAACAATGGAAAGTCTAGCAGTGGCACAGATCAGTAGTGGTGAACGCATTCGAAAGGCGTTCATCAATTTCAAGAAGGATGGCCTTCATCGACGGACAGCTGAATACATCAGTAATCGGCTGAAACAATTAGAACTCGAGTGGAACCAATTCAACGATCGCCATGAGGAAATTCAACAACTAGGCGATGAGATCAAAGACCATGCTTACTTCAGAGAAGGTCTTTACGATCAAGGTGAGTCCATATATCTGGAATATAAGTCAGCTTTGCAAGCTTCCGACAACGCGAAGATGACAGAAGTCAATCAACCAACTCCTGCGCAGTCAGACATAACACAGGCAACCATGGCTCTTGAATCACTGCAGCGGCGAATCCGGCAGCAAGGAGCTGCTAAGGCTGCAATGAGACAGCTGTTAGCCAGCACCGACGCCGACTTAACTGCAAGTCAATCTTTAGCCTATTTCAAACAAGGGATGACCATGATTCGAGAAAATTGGAGAATGATTTTCGAACGTCATCTTGAAATTATGGGTGAATCATCAACATTGGACTACCAAACCGAGTCCTTTTTCCTGCTAGAGAGGTAGGTGCAGCAAGAATTAACCAAGTTACAGGAGCGATTAGATGACCAGCTTCCAAGTTCACCCGTGACAGCTGAGACGGGTGGTTACGCCACAACTGGTTCAATAAATCTGCCAAAAATTAATCTTCCGACATTCAACGGAGATTATTTACAATGGATACAATTCCACGAACTCTACACAGAACTCATTCATAATCAATCAATACCGAAGGCTCAAAAGATGTTTTATTTGATGAGCAACATCTCAGGAGAAGCCCGAGTATTAATAAAGCATTTGTCCATCAGCGACCAAGGCTATGATACTGCGTGGAACATACTGAAGGCCATTTATGCAAACACACGATTACTCGTAAATTCAGTAATTCAAAGGCTACTGTCCCAGCCATCGATGAATATGGAAAAGGCAGGGTCAATTCGAGCACTGCATGACACAACAAACGAGTGCATGCAAACCCTAAGGAGTCTCGGGATTCCAGTAGAACAATGGAATGCTATTGTGGTCTATCTTATCCTTCAAAGATTAGACAACAACACTCGAGCTCAATTCGAGCAGCAATTAACGTCAACTTGGGAGGTGCCTTCCTTGAAGCAACTATTGAACTTTTTGGAAATACGATTCCAAGCACTCGAAACACTGAGTTCGAATAAAACCAGCTCCATGATTAGCCAACGTGAGAGCAAACATACATCTTCACACACCCGTTCGACGTAGTTAGCTGTCGAAAGGGAGACACTATGCTCTTGGTGCAACAGACCTCATCCGCTGTTCTCATGCCAAGGTTTTCTGGCGCAAACACCAACTACTAGATTCGACCACGCCAAAGGAAAAAGGTTGTGTATAAACTGTCTACGGGAAGGGCACACTGCTTCTACGTGCACGGCTAGGAACTGCAAAAGGTGCGCCAAGAAACACAGAGAAGAAGTAGTGAGTACCACTCAAAAACAATCCACACCATGCAAGGGGCGCGAACAAGCCTCAGGGCAGAGCCAAACGAACATAACATCTAGCAACACGACGCTGTCTTTGGCGACAGAAGATAAAACTTCCCAAGTTCTATTGAGTACCATAATGGTAGACATTTCCGACTCTAGAAATCAATTCAGACCACTCAGGGCAGTGTTGGATAGTGGCTCACAACTTAACCTAATAACGGCGACTGCAGCAAACGAGTTCGGCTTAAAGAAGGTGCTATCTGAACTGAACATTCGCAGTGTGGGAGGCACATCTCAGCAAGTGCACCAACGAGTTAACCTGCTTTTACGGTCCCGAACCAATCGATTTACCGCAAATATGCAGGCGTATATAGTACCTCAGATAACTATCCCACAGCCATTACAAGGTTTTAGCACGAAGACTTGGGAGATTCCACGCAATATTGAGCTAGCAGATACAACGTTCAACGAGCCGGGGAATATAGATCTACTAATAGGAGCGGAATGGTACTACAATACGTTAGCAACTGGTCAAATAAAGCTTGGACCAGGACTGCCGATATTGCAAAATACAGTGTTTGGGTGGATTGTGGCTGGAAAGTTGACTACTCTCTCGCTAAACGATGTCATGATGCAGCCCACTTGTGGAATATACAGCACAGATGCTGAAAGCCTCAATCAATCTTTAGAACGGTTCTGGCAGCTGGAAGAAAATGAGATCACCAGCCGACAAATGACACCACGAGAATCCCAATATGAATCCCACTTCCATCAAAATACGAAAAGAACCGCAGAAGGGTGCTTTGAGGTAAGACTCCCATTCCTTCACGACAGTAAGCGCTCGGGGGATTCAAAGGCTATGGCACTTCGTCGGTTCCTTCATCTTGAAAGAAAATTGCAAAGGAATCCTGACCTCAAGGCTATATACCTCAACTTCATGCAAGAATATCAGTCCTTGGGCCATATGAGTGAAATCAAAGATGATCAAATTGGAATGCCCCATTATTACCTTCCGCATCATTGTGTTTTAAAAACTAGCAGCTCAACGACTAGATCGCGTGTCGTTTTCGATGCTTCTGCGAAAACTACCACCAACATCAGCCTCAATGAAATTTTGCACACAGGTCCAACAATTCAGGATGACCTATTTGCAATTCTTTTACGATTTCGACTCCATCGATTTGTCTTCACAGCCGACATCGAAAAGATGTACCGGCAAGTTACGTTACACTCAGCCGATCGAAAATATCAGTTGATACTTTGGAGAAACGATCCTTCAGAACAGTTAAAGAGCTATCAGCTCAACACCGTTACCTACGGTACTACATCGGCACCATACTTAGCAACTAAATGCTTGCAGCAATTGGCTTCACAGGCGGGTGAAATTTATCCTTTTGGCTCTTCTGCGGTCAAAGAAGATTTCTACATGGATGACCTTATGTCAGGCTCCAATACTTTGCGAGAAGCAATCTGGAAAAAGGAAGAAATAGTTAAAATGTTGAGTTCAGCTGGATTCCAACTACATAAGTGGTGTTGCAATCAAGACCAAATCCTACAGGATATACCCAAAGAACAAACAGCACTAAAACTGAATCTGGAAGATATCTCAGAGAAACAAATAAAAACTCTAGGTGTTGCATGGCTACCAAAGCAAGATGTGTTTACAATCGAGCCATTCCACAATCCAGCCAGCAAAATAACTAAAAGAGGAGCTTTATCGGATATCGCACATATATTCGATCCACTGGGCTTCTTGAGCCCAGTAACAATTACTGCCAAAATGTTCATTCAACAGCTGTGGAGCTTGAAGCTTGATTGGGATGCAGCCCTTCCAATGGAACTACATTCAAAATGGGTCAAATTCAAGGAAAACTTGGAAATTTTAAAACAAATAAAAATTCCTCGCCATGTATTTGCTGGTAAGGTACCTCAAATGTGGCAGCTGCACGCCTTCTCCGATGCCTCCGAAAAGGCATATGGAGCGGTAGTATATGTACGTGCTACATACCAAGATGGGCCACCAACAGTGAGGCTTCTATGTGCGAAAACCCGAGTTACATCGTTAAAGGTAACCACTATTCCACGTTGGGAACTATGCGCTGCCAAATTGGCGGCAGAATTAGTGAAACGTAGTCGCAAAGATCTTATGGTCGCAGACATACCTTGCTTCTTTTGGACTGACTCTCAAATTGTTTTAAACTGGTTGAACGCAGAAGCCGTTTCATACCACACCTTCGTTGCCAATCGAATAACGGCCATTCAAGAATGCTCAGATGCTAACCAATGGAGGCATGTTAACACTGAGCACAACCCAGCGGATTTAGTATCTCGAGGCATCTCAGCAGACAGACTGAAAGATTGTTCACTCTGGTTCTTTGGTCCCGTCTTCCTACATGGAAGTGATGAGTCCTGGACAGACTCTTACGTAAAACAAGACATTGACCTCGAAAAAAAACGTGCGAAGGTAGTGTTAACTGCCGTTCATAATTCCGACCACTTTATCTACCGTATCGACCACCGAAACTCATTTCAAAGAATGAAGAGAGTAGTCGGATACATTTTGCGGTTTGTAAGGCGAGCTCGAGGCCTGGAATCATCCCAGTCTAATAACTTACTCTCCGTCGAACAATTAGAAGAAGCCAGCATGGTTATCATAAGAGAAGTACAAAGAGAAGAATTCAGAGAAGAAATCAACGCGATAAAGACATCCAAACAACTCAGTAAAGGCAATCGATTAAGTACACTTACTCCTTTCCTTGACGAGCGAAGTGGTCTCTTGAGAGTGGGTGGACGGCTCGAAAATGCACATCTACCATACGAGAGTAAACACCAAATATTGTTGCCATATAAACATGACATTACGAAGCTAATTATCACACAGATTCACAACGATAACCTGCATGCTGGTCCACAGACTCTTCGTTCGTTAGTCAGACAGAAGTTTTGGCCTCTCAATGGAATGACACTAGCAAGATCCGTCGTGTAAAATTGCGTTAGATGCGCCAAAAGCAAACCAAGGCTGTTGACTCAACTCATGGGAAATCTGCCAGCTGACCGAGTCCAACAAGCCCGCCCATTTCTACATACAGGTGTTGACTTTGCCGGTCCTTTCTGGACACACTTCAAAATTCGTGGGAAACGGCCACAAAAGACTTATCAAGCAGTTTTTTGTTGTTTCTCGACTAAAGCATGTCATTTGGAACTAGTGACAGACCTCACTACTGAAACCTTCATTGGAGCTCTTAAACGCTTCATTGGAAGACGTGGCCACTGTCGGAAGATATATTGCGACAACGCCACCAATTTCGTCGGTGCAAGGAATCAATTGGAAGCAATAAATAAAGTCGTATATTCGGATGTAGCTCAAGAGAAGATCTCCAGTTTCTGTGTTTCGAAAGGGATGGACTTTTGCTTTATTCCACCCAAGTCACCACATTTCGGGGGACTATGGGAGGCGGCAGTGAAGTCCGCCAAACAATATATGTTACGAAATCTTGCTACCGCGGCGGTAACCTATGAAGAACTGGAGACGATTGTCATCGAAATCGAAGCCATATTGAACTCCCGACCACTAACTCCACTGTCGTCAAATCCCAACGATTTAAGTGCTCTAACTCTTGGGCATTTCTTAATAGGTGAGCCCTTACGCAGCATCATAGAGGTCTCCGATCAACGTTCCAAGCCGTCGTTGTCACAACGGTGGAAGCTCGTGTCGGAAATGAAACATCAGTTCTGGCAACGGTGGTCTAAGGAGTATCTCTGTGAATTACAAAATCGATACAAGTGCAAACAACGCTGCAATAATGTCAGGATCGGTACGATGGTCGTCATAAAGGATGACAACTTACCCGTATTGAAATGGCAGCTGGGCAGAATTATTAACATCTTTAAGGGAACTGACCAACTTGTACGGGTTGCGGAAGTGAAAACCACTTCCAGGACCGTAAGGCGGCCCATTCACAAGCTAGCTCCCCTTCCTGTAGAAGACTATTCGGCCTCAGAGCATACAAGCTCATCAGAAGAAGTCATGACCTCTTTTCCACCATCAGGAAAGCACAAAATCGCTTCCGAACCGGACCTTGCACTGGATAGGGGTGAACATGGTCCTTCCGCGTCGTCGTCCAGACCTAAAAAGCCGTGCAGCAGCCTTTCTGCAGTTGGTTTACTACTCTGGACCACGCTGGTGATGCCGGTTTTAACATTACCAATACAAGTTTCACCATTTGCTTCCTCACCGGGAATTTACTCTGAAAAGCTGGGTACGGCTCATCTTATTGTAGACGAATGGAAACTCGTCGTATATTACGATTTAAGGCCTTATTGGAAAGAATTGGATACCATAAAAACAGGCCTGGATCATTTAAATCAAATCTGCCACGAAGTGAGGACGGACTCGTTGTGCGAACCAACCATAGCCCAGTTTCAATTACTACTGAACGAATTCCAACGCAACAACGATTTTTTTCTCCACTTTGGGCAAAAACATGAAACTTGGAAAAAACGAGGTGCACTGAACATAGTGGGGAACCTAGCAAACTCCTTGTTTGGAATCTTGGACTCAGAGTACGCCAAGCAGATGTCTAACGTTATTAGTCAAGTTCAAGACAATGAAGATCATTTGTTGCAATTGATCAAGAATCAAACATCCATTATAGACTCCACGGCTAATATCATGTTGCAGTCACAGGAAGAAACGGAAACTCGTCTAGGAGGTCTGGAGTATGCTATTAATCAAAGTGTAGCTCACATCAACAGTATCGTTCGCGAAGTTCACTCACAAGAAGCCACCCAATACTTCGCCTCTCTAGCTGTTCGATTGCTATTGACTACCACCAGCTACCAACGCGTTCAATCAGCCCTAGTGGATGTACTGATCGATACACATCAGGGAAAAATCAATCCGTTGCTATTAACACCCAACCAGCTGCAGGCGGATCTTCTAGTCATAAGGGAAAACCTACCAACTACCATGAGACTCCCTTTTCAACCGCTGGATTTGGCAACGACGTATCGCATGATGAAGGTGGAAGGCTGTTTATTAGACCACCGAATGATCTTCAAAATCACTCTACCACTAGCATCGCACCAACGTTTTGATTTGCTGCATCTGTTGCCAGTACCACTCCTCAGAAATGGATCAACGGTTATGTTAGTTATAAAAGCCAGCTTTTTAATCATCAGCCAGCATCGCGATGAATACTACCCACTTTCGGAACAGGAAATGGCCACCTGTACAAGAGCTGGTAGTTCGAACTATTTGTGCCGACAACTACATCCTTTATACCGTCGAGGAGCTACAATCGCTGCTTGCGAGCTTAGCTTCACAACTCCTCTAGCACTAAATACCACATGCGCGTTAAAACCATGGACGGAGCCTCCTCGCTATATTTCACTGTTGAGGCCAAATCACTGGATATATTTCATTCCATCGAGGACCACCGTGGCTCTCATTTGCGATAATAGCGGGTCTCAAGTTGTATTGGAGGGCTCCGGAATTTTACAATTACACGAAGATTGCGCCCTAAAGGAAGAAACTCTTACCATTCAAGCGCATAAACTATATCAGTCATCCTTTAATACGACTACGGTCCTGGTGCGTAATTTGACCGAATGGAGGCTCTTTAATCACCTGAACGAACTACCTACACTAACCAAGTCCCATAAATCATTGAAGAAGACGCTCCAGGAGCTGCAACATAAAATCCAAGCTCAACGGACGATGGAAACCTTACATCCAATATCACTGCAAAACGACGTACACCAATTCACCGTCGGCTATATAGGCCTAATATTGATTGGTGGACTAGGTGCCTATCTTTGGTGGCAACGCCGGAAGCAACCATCTGCTAGAAGACCTCAGGAACATCCGGTGCCGCTGCCTAGGCAATTACCAGCTGAAGCCTTTCGATTGCAAATGGACCAAGAAGTAGAATAAGTTAGAGATTTAATTAAATTCTTATTATCGTTTAACGTGGGGAGTATGTCTAATGTCATCAATAAAATAGAGAAAATCCTAAATAAATAAAGACTTGTTATTCATAATTTTGCATACATTTTGTTACATGTAGACACTCCTTTATGTACTTAATATTATTTGATTGTTGAATATTTAACAACTTGCACCCACAATTGAATTGTATACGCATCGCCATCTAGCCCAAGTGAATTCGAACCTATCGTAAACAATGCAAGTCGTTGCAGTAAAATTTGCAATAGAAGATCGTGGATAAATGTTTAGGTAATTGGATCATTTCGAAAACAATTACATCTGCTATGTAAGGTTCGTACTAAGTGTCGCGAGTAAGAATAGGGTATCGATGCAAGGGCTGATGATGCAAGAAATGCACAGACCTAAGGTCAGCGTAATTGCACTGGATGCAATCGTGGGAATGCAACTCAAGGTAGTTGTTATAATTAAGAAAGAGTTTCATGTAATTCAGTTGTTCATTAATCGTCGAAGAAGTAAGAGCTAATAAATAATAAAGTTCAGTTTTAAGACAAGTTTTAGATTGTTGTTCGTGGATCGGTAGTGGATAACATAAAAGACATAATAGACGGTGACTTATCTGTTCTTCGATTGTGGATCGATTGTGTATCGAAACACACAAATTGCGACTGACTAGATTTGCATCCAAGCGACCGCACAGCGGCAGAATAAAATAATTCTGTCGCAGAATAAACACCTTTGTTTATATATATTTTATTCTTTTTATTAATGGATTCGAATTCCTTCGAATATCTGTTGTCTTTTGTTATTATAATTTGTGTTCTATATATGTTAACGATTCCCTCTTTAATTGGAATGAAGTCGTTTTGATCTTCTTCCCCAGAGTGAATTGTTGCATTATCACTTTTACAGTAACCAGTTTTGTTTTCTTCCGTAAGTGTGTTAATTTCATGACTTTCGTTCTTGATTCTGCTCAAGAAATCAGCTACTTTGTTATATTTTCCTTTAATATAATTTAAATCGAAATTGTATTCATTCAGTTTAACTTTCCAACGTTGCAACTTGCTGTTGGGTTCTTTTAAATTACTTAGCCAGATTAGAAGTCGATGGTCTGTTTGAATAGTAAACTTTACTCCGTACAAATAAGGTCGAAGATATTTTGTTGCTCTTACTATCGAGAGTAATTCCTTTTCTATTGCAGAATAATTCCTTCGTGCTCATTAAGAGTTCTACTCGCATACGATATTGGATGTCCTTCCTGTGATAATACTGCTCCGATTGCTTTATCACTAGCATCCGTCGTCAAGGTAAATTTCTTCTTAAAGTCGGGATATCTCAGTATTGAGTAGTTTGTTAACATTTCCTTAAGTTTCTCGAAGGCTGCTACAAATTTTGGGTCTTTTTTATTTATTTTATTTGTTTTTTTCAATGAATCTGTTAGTGGAGTGGCTATTTTTGCAAAGTTGTTAATGAATTTTCTGTAATATGATGTCATTCCCAAAAAGGATTTGATTTTCTTAACTGTGTCTGGGATTTTTAGATTTTGGATGGCTTTGATTTTGTCGGGGTTAGGTTTTATTCCTTCTGTAGAAAGAACATGTCCTAAATAATCAGTTTCTTTAGCGTAAAATTGACATTTATTTATCGGAATTTTTAATTTATGTTTGCGCGATGCATTTAGTATTTTCCTTGTGTTATCTTCCATTTCCTGAAGTGATGTTACGAATATTAGAATGTCATCCATATAAACTACACACTTTTTATTGATATATTCTGAAAGTACCTCGTTTATCATTCGCTGAAAGGTTGCTGGTGCGTTCTTCAATCCAAAGGGCATACGATTGAATTCATAGTGACCCTGCGGTGTTGAAAAATCAGTTTTGAAACGATGGCACTCATTGATTTCAATTTGGTGGAAACCTTTCGCTAAATCAAGCGTCGTAAGATATTGAGCATTTCTTAACTTGTCGAATATACTATCTATGTTAGGGATAGGAAATTTATCATCAATAGTTTCCTCATTAAGTTTTCTGTAGTCTATTACAATTCTCCATTTCTTTATACCAGAATTGTCTATTTTTTTCGGTACAATCCAGATTGGAGCACTATAGGGAGATGTTGAGGGACGAATAATTCCTTGTTTTAGCATATCGTAGATTTGATCTTCTACCTCTTCCTCGTGTATTTGCGGAAACCTATATATTTTTGTATAAAGTGGTTTATTGGTTTTGGTAATGATATTGTGTTTGGTCTGTGTTGTGCATGTCAGGTTGTCACCTTCGTTATAGAATAAATCCTTATTAGTATGGAACATACTTTTACGGGAGCCTGTTCGAAAAAAACGACATACGAAAACGACGTACGAAAACGACATACGAAAACGACATACGAAAACGACATACGAAAACGACATACGAAAACGACATACGAAAACGACATACTAAAACGACATAAAATAACGACATAAAAAAGCGTTATCAGAAAGCGTTCCACGAACATTGGCTGTGTTGGTGTGTGCTTGGTTGGTATAAATAGAGTGAGGGAGGGAGTCCAGGGGGGCGAAGCCCCCCGGCGAGGCGCGTACCGCCAAGTTTTTAAAAAAATTTTTAAGAAAATTTTAAGAAAATTTTTAAGAAAATTTGTAAGAAAATTTTTAGAAAATTTTTTGAAATATTTTTTGAAAATTTTTTGAAAAATTTTTTGAAAATTTTTTGAAAATTTTTAGAAAATTTTTAAGAAAATTAAAAAAAAAATTTTTTGAGAAAATTTTTAAGAAAATTTCAAGAAAATTTTTTTTTTTTGAAAATTTTAAGAAAATTTTTTTTTTTTGAAAATTTTAAGAAAATTTTTTTTTTTTGAAAATTTTAAGAAAATTTTTAAGAAAATTTTTTGACAAATTTTTAAGAAATTTTTTTTTTTTAGAAAATTTTTTGAAAATTTTTAGAAAATTTTTAAGAAAATGTTTAAGAAAATTTTTTGATAAAATTTTTAAGAAAATTTTAAGAATTTTTTTTTTTATTTTAAATTTTAAGAAAATTTTCAAGAAAATTTTTTGAAAAATGTTTAAGACAATTTTTTTTTGGGGAAATTTTTAAGAAAATTTTTTAGAAAATTTTTAAGAAAATTTTAAGAAAATTTTTTGTACATCCTGAGTGAGCGCGAAGCGCGAGTGAGGGAGGGGGTCCAGGGGGGCGAAGCCCCCCGGCGAGGCGCGTAGCGCCGTTTTTTTATCCTTCAGTATTTTCCTCAATGATGCGGTTTCTGCGCTATTTAGATTTTCAAATAATTTTTCTTCGATGCCAATTTGTTCTTCGAATTCATACCGATAATTAATTTCGTCGGGTGCAGCATAATTAAAAGAAAGGCTTTGGTTATTCATTTCAAAATTTCCTTGCCCTAAATTTATCTTAACATTTAGAGGGTATAAAATATTTTGTCCTATAATTCCCTTAAATTTCTTATTTTTAAAATTCATAATATTCCATACGATTTTGTAATTAGTGGGTAAGTTAAATTCTTTTGGCATGTCTGTTTTGGTTTTATAATTAACAAAATAAGTTCCTTTTAGTGTTTCAATTCGACTTGATGTATCTAGTTTTATAAGATTCTTGGGATCAATGCAAGAGTCGTCTATACTTGACGTAGATGATCCTGTATCGATTAATATTGGGATGATTTGATTATGGATGGTCAAACTGACTATTGGAAGTGGATTTCCGAGGCTTTGGCCTGAAAATTTACATCCATTGCTTCCGGTTGGTTTTCATTTAGTCTTTGACGAAATCTATTGGACCTATCCACCTGCATGGGTTCTGGATAGTTATTATAATATCGAGTTTGTTGAGATCTGTTATTGTAATTGTCTCGATTATACCTGTTATTATTTTTATTGTATCTACTGTAATCCCGATTATTCCTGTTATTATTATAATTCTGATTGTGGTTGTAACGATCGCGATTGTAATTGTTATTTTGATTGTAGCTGTTGTTTTGATTATCACGAGTATCGTTTCAATCTTGAGAGTAGTGATTTTAGCGATTATAATTACTATATCTTTGATTATTTCGATTATGTTTATTGTTGTTATATCGGTTATGATTGTATGAATTCCGGTTATCGTTTGCTGAATTTTTGTGTGTATTCTTCCGCGAATGGTTATTGTGAAATGTATCATCATTTTCTGCATTTATATTTTGCTTAACTTCATTTAGTAATTTATATGCCTGGTCTAACGTTACACAATTTCTCATCTCAATTAAAAAAGCTTTATACTCAGGGATTAATGACTTAAATTTATTCAGAACTAAATTTTCATTTCTCTCCGGCTTAAATTCTTGATGAAAGGCTCTATTCTCATCTTGATTGTATTTTGTATTCAACTTATTCAATAATTTGCTTAATGTAGTATAAATGTCTTCAACATTCCTATTATTAGCACTCACCTTATGTATTCTGTTAACGATGCTGCTATAACTTGCACTTACACCAAATGTTAAAACTAACGCTGCTTTAATATTCTGCCAATTGGGTTCCGTCACTTTCTGTATAGCGTTCCTGGCTTCTCCTTGAATCTACTGTAGAATCAATCTGTAAATGTATGATTGTTGATCTCCTCTCGGTGTCAAGGTAAGTAGAGTATTCGCATCTTCAATCCACGTAGTGAGCGATGTTTTGCTACTATAACCTATGTAGGCAGGCATCCTTCTTGCTTCTTTTATGATTTCTTCGAAGGATAGCTCAAACGGTGGTATTTGTAGCTCGTTGTTTGCCATTTTTGAAGACAATAATTTATTCACTTGTTCGCTAATTAACTGTTTTTTAATTAGACAGGTCCCCGGCCCAGCCTCTGGTAGGGTTTTAAAAGTTGTTATAGGCTTGACTCCAACTTCCTGTCTTGTTTTCTTCACAGAGAATTACACTTCAACTAGGGTTGTTATTATTTTCCGTTTATTGTACCTTGTTTATTGTACCTCTTTTTAGACTTAGCGGTACCGCGATTTTAACTTTTCGTAGATTCACTTTCGTAGATTCCAGTCAAAAGGGCTTCCTCCCTCCTTTGACGAAGCGACTGCGCCAGTTATATTAAGGGGGGGGTATGGTCAGAGCAGCACATTTTATACCCATTTTCAAGATTTTTTTTTAGAAAACTGTTAATAGTAACTTGATTGGGATAATATCTACAGTAAAGAACAACCTTTGAAGAGTATCGAAAAAAAATTTTATTGAAAAATATCGAAAATTAAGCTCGTGACATGAATTTGACATTTTCATTCAGGACAAAGAGTTGATTTGCGGTGAGACACATAACTAATGACAAGATCATCGTAAACAAAAAAACCAAAAATATTTCGTTAGTTTATGAGTTTTTTGAGGTAACGCTGTCGAGTTTTTCCAAATATCTAGATTATTGAATTTTTGGTATAAATTTGAAGTCAAAAAAACGAAAAAAACGGAATTTTTTTTTACGAAATTTCTGTTTTCAGTTGTAAAAAATTCCATAAATAGAAAAAAAGCAGGAAAATACAAAATATCTCGACAGCGTTACCTAGTAAATTGCCTCCAGAAATAGTGTGCAAAATTTCAGAAAGATCGGTCGAGTAGTTTTCGAGTTACATGTCTCACCGACTTGAAAAATAAAATTCCTCAAAAAACGCGTTTTAAAATTTTAATTGTGCAACAAAAGCGCGTGAAAAATTACGAAACACGTGTGCCGTAACTGCTCGATGAAATGAATGTATACTACTAAAAGTCACATATATAAGTGTTTTTACACAAATATAGCACAGACCGGTGTAGATAGAGTGGAAAGACTCTACTATCACGTATATGAGAGCTGCGCGCGGCTAATAAAGCAGGAAAGGAACGCGATTTGCGCGAAAATATGAATTTGAGTTGTTTGTATTGTTAAGCCGATAGCTTCGTTAATTTTGCTCGGATCGACCTGAAATTTTTTATGGACACTCCTGAGTCACTATACACTAGTCACTAAACAAAAAAAAAAAATCGATTTTCTGACCATATCCTCCCCTTAATTGCTCCTGTTGGATGCAAAAAATATATATGTGTTACTGTTCCTTCCGCGGAACAGGAGTTTCAAATAAAACAAGTGTTTCTGATTAAATACACGCTTAATTATTCTCGATGTAGTCTGAAAAGAAACTAACTTAATCCTAAACAATCCTATTTCTTATATAGGATTCTTGATATGCGATGCAAGCATTAACTGTGGGAAAGTGTTGCGTTTGTACGTTTGTTGTTTATTTTATGGATCGATTTCGTTGAGAGATTTCTTCGAGTTAATTGATTAAAAAAGAATTTTGTCTTGGTCAGCAATGATTGTTTATGTCAACATTATGATTTTTTGAAGTGGATTACTTATTTGGATTTATGCTGATCGTGCATTTAATGGATTTGAAATTTATGACTTGAGAAATATTTTTATGATTTGGAAAATATATTTATGGCTTGTAACACGCTGTAACAACATACTAACTCATTAATTAAATAGTATACTCACAGGCTAAGTCAATATATGTGTATTGTTTGAAATTTGGACAAGCTTTAATAAACTTTTAAAATATAAAGCTTTTGTAAACTTTTAAAATGTAATCTTTTGAAATGTAAACTTTTGAAATGAAAAGCTTATGTTAAAACAGCCTTAAGCTTTTAGAATTTTGCTATATAAGCGTAAGCACTACTGCATTAGAGGTACTGTTCTGAACCAACTGCGTTGGGAGCGATAGCCCTCGGCCGTCCTCCAGACCTTTTGTGTGCAAATAGTTTTTCATATTTTTCTGAAATAAAATACGTGTCATTGAAAACAAAACTGAGTTTAGTTAAAAGTAGAGAGAAAGAGAGAGAGAGAGAGAACATTATAGGCTTGAGAAATATTTTTATGATATGCAAAATATATTTATGGCTTGAGAAATATTTTGTTTTCAGATCAATTATTTTTGTATTATAGCTTTTTTTTTTGTTATATTTTTTTGTTGTTTTGTTGGTACTATTATTTTATCCCTACAATTGGATCACATTTTTATTTCAAACAAAAAAAAGGAAAGAAAAATGTATGATCAATGTGAACTATACTCCGGCCGGGGTTGGGCATGAAAAAAAACCCCACCCAAATTAGTCCTTAGTTGATTTGATTTGATTTCTTTGATTTTATTTTATTTATGTGCTTGAATTTAGTTAATTGAATTGTTGAATTTTAGTTTTTTTGATTTTTTTCTTCTTAGATTATTTGATTTTTGTTTGCTTGAGTTTTTGTGTGTAAATAATGCCAAAGGAATAAATATTTCGTTAATGATTCTTACGGAAACTCTTTGTTTTCCTTTCTTTCCTGGTGGTTGCTGATGTAAAACTGTGAAATGTGGTGAGTGTTGTATTGTCTGCGTGCCATAGCACGTAGAGATCTTCCGCCCGCCAACCCACGCCAGGCTGAGCTAGTCGGCTGGGAAAATGCACGCCGGGCAAGAGAAGGAAGATCTGTAAACAAATATATGCTGCACTGACGACGGCTCGACAGAGTTTAGTCGGTCGCAACAAAATATATATTATATTTGTATATATATACATATATATATATATATATATATATATATATATATATATATATATATATATATATATATATATACATATATATATATTTATATATATATATATATATATATATATATATATATATATATATATATATATATATATATACATATATATATATATATATATATATATATATATATATATATATATATATATTTATATATATATATATATATATATATATATATATATATATATATATATATATATATATATATATATATATAGATATATATATATATATATATATATATATATATATATATATATATATATATATATATATATATATATATATATATATATATATATATATATATATATCAGCAAAATGATTTTGAGAGATAATCTCTGGAGTGGCCGATCCGATGGAACTGAAATTTTAAGAGGACGTAGCTGTTAATAGTTAGTAGGTCTATGAATTGCTTAAATTAAGATGTCTTAAACCTTTTGGCGGCGGCAAGCGTTTTTGTAACTTTTGAGGTACTCCTTTATTTCCAAGCGTTGTAAAGTTTTGTTGAAAATGGATTGGAAATGAGATCTTATTATGTTCTTTGCTTGTCTATGAGAAAAAATTGGAAATTTAGAGCCGTGTGTGGATGCAGCGTGCCTAAAAGTAGGCAAAGATTTTTTTTTCAAATTTTGATATGTCATTACTTCTGACAAAAACATTGGATCATCGTGAAATTTGCAGAGCACATTGGTCTTGACTAAAACTTACCACTTCCAAGGTAGTGCGGATAACCCTGTAGCTGCGGCAGGCTTCTGAAGAAAAATCCTTCAAATCATTGACCTCCTGAAAAATTTTTGATGTTTGACAAAAAATTCAAATCTTTGATAAATTTTAACCTTTGTACATCATGTCAAATTGAAATTTTTAAATCTCCAGTTTTCACAAGAACGGTAATCCATCACCATATTACCTCTTTTTTCAGCAGTCGAAAGTTTTAGATTAAGATTATCCGATCATAATGAAATTTAGACGACATATTAATATTGGCTAGGATCAGGTCTGATAGAATTGATTTTGAAATGCAGCTAACCCTGTGGCAGTGGTACCATCTTGAAAAATCACTGAGAAAAAACACCGCTTTTTGGCCTTTAACTTCCGATTGAACCATCACATTTAACTTTAAATAACATTTGATGAAAATTTGGCTGAAAATCTAGAATAGAGCTGCCAGCTATGGTAATTTTTGCCTCCTAAGTCTTGCAAATCTGCTAAGCAAAATAACGCTTTTTCCGCTATAACTTCTGGTCCAGTCATGACATCAAAATGAAATTCATGCAATAAATAGACTGCAATGTGAACCAAATGTCGTAGGAATTTTGTACAAAAATCATGGGCTGCCAGCTATGACCATTTTTGTAATATTTTGGAATTTCTTTACTGAGCGTTTATGTCATTAGATTTGCAAATGGGAATGATCCTGGAATGAAAATTAATAACAAATATTAACGCTGAAAAAATTTGAAAAGTTTTGGGGGTGGTTACCTTAAAATTCTTTTCACCCGTAAAACTTTCAGCGCAGTGATTCAATCGAAACGAAATTTACTGGTTGGGCTCAACTTAACGTGAAGCAGATTTGGTATATATTTTGCTTTGCTGCTGACACAGGGTAGCCATTTTCATAAATATTGCACCAGCAGATGCTTCAAATAACACACTCATATGCAAAGCATTTGCAATAAAAGTAAGACCCCATTTTGAAATTTTCCGAGTTTTGAACATTTTTCGGATAACAGCCTCAAACAACGTTTAATCGTTGAAACTTTCGGTGAAATCCTCCGATGAGAACGAAATTCAAAAGATAAGTTGATTTATGTATGAGCTTGTTATGGTAAACTTATTGCTGCTTCGTTGGAAAAGTGTTGCCAGCACTGAACATTTTCATCAATTGGGTTTTAGTTGAGTTTTGTTGCTTTGGATAAGGAATGGATGATATGATTCTACAAAAAAGTGTATTACGTCTTTCTGCATTGTTACTCAAAGACAATTTCTTTGAAAATGAGTTTTCTAGCGGATCTGATGCGCTAGACGTTTCACGGATATTTTTACATCCTCTCTTATTTTGCTCTTTTATGTGGTGATCTTTGTATTTCCGGCTTAGTCTGGGATACGAACTTCACTGAAATTTTATCAAGAGGCGCTTTTTCCTTAGCAACATCCACTTTTCCCTCCCTGCTCTTTTTCTCAGTTGAGCAATGTTCCAAATGCTAATAAAAGAATATTTGATTTTATTCTTGCGAATTCTCGTTTAAGTGCTACCCTCTCACCTCATATCAGTCCTGATCCTCACCATCCGTCTCTTGTTATTAATTTTTCCTTTACCTCATTTATTAAGAATAAAAATACATCTGTGTTGCGTTATAACTTTGCTAAAGCGGACTTCGGTTCGATGTCCAATGAATTTAATGCTATTAACTGGTTTGCTTTTTTCAAAGGTTAAAATGTTGATGATGGCCTTTGTGGGCTGTATGCTTTTTTGCCTAATCTGATTTCCTGTCACATTCCCACTTTTTGTGTTCGAAGAAGTGTTGATCTTTCTTGGTGAATTGTTGACGTGATACGTGCTCTTAAAAGCAAAGACATGGCACGTGGTAGATTTGGAAGTTCGGACTTGGAGGTTGATCTTCTAAGAAACAAAAATCTACGCTCGCACGCTAAAAATATGGTTAAAGATGCGATGAATGCTTATCATGGTCACATTAAAGCTTCCATATCATCGTATCTCCTCTACACCCTTTTTCCCTACCTCAGGAGTTCCGCAAGGATCTATTCTTGGTCCTTTATTATTCCTTTTGTTTGTTAACGATTATCCTTCCCTCTTTAATTCACCCTGTCTTTTGTACGCTGATGATCTCAAAATTTTCAGAGTGATAGAATCCGCTAGTGACTGTTCCTTATTGCAGAAAGATTTGGATACTTTGGCTACCTGGCGCGCAGCGAATTCTCTCACTTTGAATGTTTGAGTGTCATCTCTCATTCTCTCACTTTGAATGTTTGAGTGTCATCAAATGTCTTTCACCCACAAAACACCCCCTCTTCTCTTCTCCTACTCTGTCCTTGGCTCCACTCTCAATGTTGTTGCTAGTTTCAAGAACCTTGGCGTGATCTTTGATTCCAAGTTGAAGTTCGATTTACATATTTTACACGTCACTGCCAAGGCTTCTCGTTTTTCCGGCTTCATCAGTAGATCCTCTAAACGTTTTTTTAATCTTTTTTCCTTCGTTCGTAGTGTTCTTGAATACTGTTGCCAAATTTGGTGTCCATATTACGCATACTTGATTGTTGCGGTTGAATCCGTGCAACGCAGATTCACCCGCTCATTGTTCTATAAGTTCAATATTCCGTATTGCGATTACAGTATGCATCTCTCCATCCTTCAAATTCCTTCCCTTGAGTCACGTAGAGTGTTCCTCGACGGGTGCCTTCTCTTTAAACTTTTCAACGGCTGAATATTGGTGGACTCCAGCTTTCTGTTAGAGATTCGGGCCGTCCTAATAGAACATTTTTCAAATTTAATGTTACATTTGCCCGTACTGACACCTATTTCTTTTCTCCCCTTTTGCGTTTGCCGAATAACCTTAACCTTGGTCCTCTGCCTCGAACATTAGCCATGTTTAAAAATATTTTAAAATATAACGTTCTATCAGGTACATGAAATATGTCATAATTTAATCTTTTGTTTTATCTTTTTTTCGGTCGATTTTGCTTTTGATTACTTTTCTTTTCTGAATTTCACTTAATTTTAATTTTTCTTTTTCTTTTTTTTTATGTAATTTTTCTCTTTTTAACTCTTATATTATTGTGCCTTTTTTCTTTATATATATATATATATATATATATATATATATATATATATATATATATATATATATATATATATATATAAAAATATATATATATATATATACATACATATATATATATATATATATATATATATATATATATATATATATATATATATATATATATATATATATATTATATATATATACAAAGCTATTAAGCGTTTTTGGGAAATCGGAGAAACGCAAACAACAAAAGACATGTCTCCAGATGATGCGCAAACTGAAAGACACTTCTCTCAGAACACGCGTAGAAGTTCAAGTGGATCATATTTAGTAACGTCACCATTCAAAGACAACGTCGACCACAGAAAGGAGCTCAGAGAATCTGTGCGACAACTGGAGCAGCGTCTGGCCAGCCAACCTAGTCGCCGAAAAAGTCCCATACATTCATGAAAGAGTACCTGACTCTTGGCCGCATGGAGAAGGTGCCCGATCATCTACCCCAGTGTACCGACTGTTATTACCTTCCACATCATGAAGTAATAAAAGAAACCGGTTCAACAACAAAGTTACGGGTCGTCTTCAACGCATCCCAAAAATCAATATGTGGGAAATCTCTGAACGATCTGTTGGAAGTTGGTCCAGCAATACGAAATAACCTTATCCATCTAATATTGAGATGGCAAACCTATCCATACATAATTACCGCCGACATAGAGAAAATGTACCAGCAAATACAGGTGCATGAAAACGATCGCGACTACCAACGTATATTGTGGAAATTCACTGATAAGGAGCCAGTCAGCCACTACAAACTGAAAACATTCACATACGGCACTGTTTGTGCACTTTTCTTAGCTATTTGCACTCTTCAACAACTAGCAATCGAAGAACGCGAAAGCCACCCTGAAATGACTGTCACCTTACTACGGGATTTCTGTGTTGATGACCTTGTAACTGGCTAAGATGACCTAACACACCTGACAAACTTACAAAATGAGCTCATAATAACCCTTCGCAAAGGAGGTTTCCATCTACGAAAATGGTCAGTCAATCACACAGACTTTCTCAAAGCGATCACAGAGACCGACCGAGAGAACCAGAAGCCAATAGAAATGGCATTATCGGAAGAAGTCAAAACATTAGGACTACAGTGGCAGATCCAGCCAACGGACAACAAAAAGCTTACAAAACATTCTATTCTTTCAGCAGTAGCCAGACTATTCGACCCACTAGGCTAGCTCCAACCTAGCGTGATCACAGAAAAAATCATCATTCAACACTTGTGGCTACGGCAGTTAGGCTGGGATGACAGTGTTTCTCCGGCTGATGTGAAAGACTGGTATGAAACGCGTTAGCAACTATCAGCTCTCAAGAAACTAAGAATCCCTAGATGGATCAATTCCAGCAGCAGCAGGACCATTGAACTGCACGGGCTCTGCGATACGTTTGCGGTAACCTACGCAAAGACAATTCACCTACGAGTGTTTGAAGCAAATGGACACATAGCCACCAATCTCCTTACTGCAAAGCCATGGGTCTCTCTCACAAAAAACTCTCTACTCTGAGGCTTGAGCTCTGTAGTTCTGTTTTATTTGCAGAAACGATGAAGCAGTCAAAGTGAGCCTACAACTGGGCGACAATAAAAACGTACTTCTGGTCTGATTCGAAGATTTTTTTGGACTGGGTCCAAAAACCAGCAGCAACCTAGAAAATTTTTGTGGTGAATCGTATTAGTTTGATCCATGACGGCTCAACACCCCACGAGTGCCACCATGTTACTGCAGATAACAATCCTGCTGACGTGGCTGCAAGAGGAATCTGTCCGGAACAATTGCTTCATTCTTTCCTCAGGTGGAAGGGGCTAGACCGGCCTACAAATGTAGTAATACCCGTACCGGCTAGCTTAGCACTATCAGCAGTTAAACAGAAAGCCATGGTAGATGAAGCACGTTCAGTGGAAATATTAGCCATCAAACCCAATCCAGAACCAGAAATATTCAGCAAATACCCATTGTTTCCCAAGCTTTTCAAACTGATGGCGTATATAAAACGGTTTAATTACAACCCATCTCATCCAAGCCACAAGGATTCAGGTTCTTTAACGTTTAAAGAGCTCCAGGAAGCTAAACTCAAATGCACACATCTGTCTCAACAACATGGCATCCCAATTGCGAGCACTACGCAACAAGGTCGAATTGCCCTGTATTAGTCTCATACAACTTTTAACTTTTCGCATTGACACGAAAAGAACCCTTCAAGTAGTAGGAAGGTTGCAACACGCGACAATCCGTGAAACAGCAAAATACTGAGCAATCACAGCTCGAGATCTTTTTGCCAAATTAATTGTCAGACAGACTCTTCTAAAAACGCTACATGGAGGAACGCAATTGGTATAAGCAACCATCCGACAAAAGCACTGGATTACCAACGCACAGTCTTGCGTTAAAGGTATACTGCATGAATGCCTCACTGCTTCAGATCCACCGCACGTCCATGAACACAATTACTGCAATAGCTACCACCACCTCGGCTAGACTGGGCTAGATTACACCGGTTCCATAACGATAAAATGGATTGGAGGACGTGGAGCTAAAACAGCTAAGTTCTACAAAGCCGTTTTTGTCTGTTTATCAACCAAAGCTTTCCATCTCAAAGCAGTGAGTGACCTTCCAACAATTCGAAAGTTCATTGCTCGAAGAGGGAAATGTCATTTCATATAGTATACAGTTACTATATGGAGTAACAGTTGAAGGAATCATTAAAAGAAGCTACAAAATGTAGTGGAGAGTTTCTCGTGAGTGAAGAGATTCAATGGAAATTCCTTCCTCCTGTTAGTCCACACTTCGGTGAATTCTGGGAAGCTGGAGTGAAATCGATGAAACGACACTTGGTAAGAGCAATTGGTCTACAATTGGTAAACATCAAAGAGTCATATAAACTTTTAGCCCAAATAGAGGCATGTCTGTATTCATGCCCTCTGCAAAGTAAGTGTTGACCCCACTATATTACAGCCATTACTCCAAGACACTTTTTAGCTGGATGCAATTTATTTAAAATACCATCTATTTCATCAAACAAACCCAAAAGCCACAAATGAGAAGCCTTCCAGCAAATTCGAAATCATTTCTGAAATAGATGGAAGTTCGAGTATCTTAGCCGACTAAAAGAGAGACCAAAACGGATGACGATCCGGCCCGCCCTCCAAGTTGGAGACCTTGTACTGGTGAAAATTGATAACTTTCCATCAACCCACTGGCCACTTGCTAGAGTGATGGATGTACACCATGGACCTGATGGTTTAGTGCGCGTCGCCTCTGTCGAATTTCACGGTGGAGTAACTAGACGCCCTATTACCAAGATCTGCTGTCTACCATTTGCTAGCTTAAATCCTGAGGCTTCAACAAAACAGCCCAAGCAATCGTTCCAGATGAACACGCTGTTAGCAGCTACAAAGACAAATAAGAGGAAGAGAATTAAAATTGCTTGAATCGATGACACACGGTTTGAATATTTATCAAACTACCCAGAGAGCGAAACCAGAGACAGCAAGAACCACACCAGTTCTCCAAGGTTTAAAAAGGGCGCAGACTCCCACATTAGCGTGCGACCTGCTCCTTTCCTTGTTGGTAGTTTGCTGCGCACTTTCACCAGTAAACTGTAATGTGACTGTCACGCAGCTCACAACCGGATTTTACATCACTTCGGAACTGCACGAATTCACAGAGGAGCACTTAAAATGCAACTTCAACTACCATGAAACAACATGAAGTACGATTTTACTACTGTTGAGACTGTCACAGCGAAATATTGTGGATTCTGGCAAACCTGCTCCAGCGCTTCAACTAAGATATGATGTTGGGAGTTAGTACAACACTTGGGAGAATTCAGGGATGCAATTTTTCACAAAATGGCTACCTTGAGGCCGTAGCACAACAAAAAGAAGCAAGGTGTGCTGGGAACTTTGCTGACGACAGTTTTTGACGTGAACGACGAGGTCTTCGAAAACATCAAATGCCTGTCTGACAATCAAAACAAAATCATTCGTTCTATTGACAGCTAAACCAAACTAATGCTAAAGGCTAAAAAATTATAAACAGTTCATCAGGAGGGATCAACCCGCCACTTTCCTGATTTCAAGTCCAACTCCAAAGAGGTTAGGATCGTGTCAATGAATTCAGCAGTTCATACCCCTGACCACAAAAAAAATCAATATCAATATGTTGGCTATCTATAAACAAGCAGATAACTTTTTAGACGTAGCCTATCATAAATATTCCAGCCTAATTTCCAGCATACCTTCACGATCAAGCATCTGGGACTGCATTAATACAAACGATGCTATTCAATATATCAGCCACACTAAACACTACTTTCAAATCACTAACAGATTGCATATCAGTCGATGGAGCCCACCCAATTCAGCTCTGATGACGAAAACTTGAGATTTCTGGCATTTCATCCTATCCTAGGCACACGTCCTTATGATCTACAAAAAACCCACTGGGTAGGAACAACACCTTTCAAGTTTATGACATCTCGTCAACGATATTGGGCATTAACTACAGCCTACAGCAATATTTCGAAGCTCCAACTAAGGATCTTTCCAAAATTAAGGCAGATCAATACCTTGTGGACATCAGCTTGCTTTATGATGTCAAATCAAAACCCAACTGTATCATCAACGAAATACATAAGCTATTTGGTAGAGCATCATGCGCAGTACAAACCTTCAGCGCACGCAACATAGTGTGGAAACAGCTACACGACTCCAATCCTTCGATTTTTGCAACACCAACAGCGACTCCTTAACAGACTATTTACCAGGCAACTGCGAGAATATTACCTTCAATGGAACAGGTGTCGTGAAAATTTTGCAGGACTGCAGTCTAAGAGATGCGAGCTCACTATTCACTGCTACCTGGGCAGCATCCACGAAAAACTTCTTTGTTTATATTCTCTCGCAATCACCTATCTTCTATCAGAGCATAAAATTTCGGACTATTCCCAAAGTCGCAGCACCAGCTATCATTACAGCTGAAGAATCCTTCCGAGCTTACGTTGAACAAGAACAACCGATAGTTGAAGATTATCAAACAACCTCTTGGTCATTTGCCAACATGGAATGAGTACCAGTCTTTCTGTCGTCATCACTTTGATGATTATCACCACGGGCTTTCTCTTAATTCAACGTCACCAAACGAATATCAATATTACCCCGACGATCAACATGGTGGGAGCAGTCTACATCGTCTACTAGTTAAGAATCTCGTAAGGTTTATGGCGAATGGTAATGTTCACCAACATCCAATACCATCACCCAGCAAAAACTGCTAATCAGCGTGACGTACCTTTGCATCGACCCATCAGCAAATAATCAATAATTCCATCGATTAACAACCGCTAACCAGCGCAACGTACCTACGCATCAACCCATCAGCAAATTAAACACGTTCAACTACTTGCTGCATTCAACAGATCCGTCGATTAGCGAAATTCCAGGTGGAGAAATGAATCAGACCGAATTGCGGAAAAATCAATCAGCTCGCATCAGCAAGTTGATTTCAAGAAAGCATCAACGAATTGAAATCAGCAACTTCAACTTTAATGAAAAATAAATGACGCACCGTAAAATTAAGTTATTCAGTCATATAAATAGTGAACAAATATGAAAAAAAGTCTAGCGCATTAGAACCGCTAGAAAACTAATTTTCGAAGAAATTATCTATGAGGGATTTAAAAATTTGTGAAGACGTTATACACTTCTTTGTAGTATCATATCAACCATTTCTTACTCAAAGGAACAAATATCATTTTCTGACAGCATTTCCTATAACACAAATGATGAAAATGTTCAGTGCTGGCAACATTTGTCCAACACAGCAGCAATAAATCCACCATAACATGCTCGTGTTTAGTCAACCTTTCCTTTGAATTTCGTTTTCATCCAAGAATATCATCAAAAGTTTTTGCGATTAAACTATGTCTGGGGCTGCCATCCGAAAAATTTCCAAAACTCGTAAAATTTAAATATCGGTTGCTTATTTTATTGTAATATTATGGACCATAGCCATTCACTCTCCTATCAATAAGTCCTAGTTGACCATTTGACCCCACACTTACCTTTTTACCCGATGACCACAATATTCTCAGAATCCAATCTTGCACGTTAGCAAATATCTTAATTGACCCCCTTTATAAACAATAGTTAATTCCAAGAAAACCACTTTAATTTAAATGACAAATTTAATAACTTTCCAGAATCATAAATTATGCCGAGTATGGGAAACAATTCGTCTAAACAAAGCAATATCCCATATGAGAGATTATACTTTTGCGACATTTGCAAATCCGACAAACACAATTCGATAAATTGTGTTTATAATAAAAATCACAACGGACCGTCCAATTCTGCGCGCAAATAATGCGAAGTGGATAAATTCGTGACTAACTAATAAACAAACCAAAGTCGAATCATATTCTTGAAATCAATAGATTAGCGAACTAATAAACAAATCCAATGGGAATCATATTCTTGAAATTTGATACTTAAATAAACAAAGGAAAATGGAATATACGTGCGAGATTGTGAAATTATATTATTGTAAACAAATAGACCCTATAAAAGGGTGTTGAAATCATTGTATCGAGTCACTCTTTAGTCAGGCTTAAAATCGAGTTAAAGTGAATATTGTAAATGTGCAAGTAAACCTGTGAAAAATAAAGTGAAAAGTTTAAGAAGAAAAAGTTGTGATTTTTAATTCTTTTTAACGAGCCCATAACAGGCAGAAAATAATTGGTGTCAGAAGTGGGATGGTTGCACGAAAGATAACCATCCAGCGATAAATAAAAGGAATTCACACATTTTTAAAACGAACACTTTTTATTTGTTCGCAGTTTTGCCTCAATAAATTCAAGCTTACTCGAACAAAACCAAATCGAACAAAATCTCTAATCTTGGTTGCCGAAACAACAGCTAAGGAGTCATTCACCTTATCTCAACGAATCTTCAACGTATCGAATCTTCAACGTATCGAACATCAAAAATCGAACATCAAAAATCAAAATACAACATCAAAAATCAAAATTCATCCTCTATTATACGCTAAGCTAATTTATATTTTGTGAAGTGATATTGTGAAGTGTTTTGTAAAATGTCGCACGTAAATTCCACCCAACCTGAGTTAGAAGATATTCAGCTAGAATTAGATAGTAGCTCGGAAAATATTCGCATGGAAAGAATTAGCACAACAATCCTATTAATGTTTATTAAGCCATTCGACGGTGACCGTGAAAAACTTAATTCATGTATAACTGGATGCAGTCGGGCATTCAAGTTGGCGTATCCAGAACAGGCACCTGTCCTACTGGCTTACGCAATAACCCAATTAGAGGGAAAGGCTGAGTTGGCCGCGTCTAATCACACTTTCGGGGATTGGAATGAGTTGTGCGATTTCCTAAAATTGTTATATGGTGATAAAAAACACTATAGTCATTTGCTGATCGAATTGCAGCAATGCAAACAGAGCGCAAAAGAAACAATCTCTCAATTTATCGTTCGAATCGAAACCGCCGCGAAAAATCTCATTGTCTGTGTTAAACAGTCTAATGAGGACGAATTAGAATTAAAGGGTCGAATAGCCGCGATGGATGATCTCATCCTTCACACCCTTATCCTTAACATAGATCCCTCAATCAGTAATATACTGCGTACCAGAAATGTCAAAACATTAACAGAAGCCATGCAGGTGGCAATCGAGGAAGAAAAATTATCTTCCTTAATTAAATCAAAATCCATAACCTCCTCCCCTGCTAATAAAACAACGAAATTCTGCAATATCTGCAAATATAAAAATCACAACACTTCCGAGTGTTATCGTAAGGATAAACAAAATCCAGCTCATCGTGCATATGTAGCTAACGAAAAAATCTGCAAGTAATGCAAAAAAGTTGATCATTTAATTCAAGAGTGTAGGAAACGTGAATATGATAATAAATTAAGAAACTCGCAAACTAATACGGTCGTATCACAAAATAACAATTCAAAAAACGGGGTAGCTCGTCCAAAGGCGAATGTTTGGACTATATCAGAAATAATGTCGGAATAAATATTCCAAATATATTCATGAATTGTAATGCACGGAATCCCTACCTCACAATAGCTAGTTCAGACTCGAAAACATACAACTTTAGATTTTTGGTGGATACAGGGGCATCAATGTCAATAATCAAAGGTGAATCGTCAGCAGGAAAAACACTTGTTAATGTGGAAAATCGTACAGATCTTCACGGGATAAATGGAAACACAACAGCTGTGAGTTCCTCCCGAATAAATCTGCAATTTCCACGGTAACATCTAACCCATGAGTTCTTCGTACTTGTTGAAGACTCAAATATACCGGGTGATGGATTGTTGGGTTGTGACTTTTTATGTAAGTTCAACTGCACACTAGATTTCTCACGAAACATTATATCAGTTAGAAATGAGTGGGTGAATTTTAGTGTTGAGAGTTCCTCTGAAAACAGCCAGAATGATAACAACGAATCTTCAGCAGATTCGGATTTATCTCTTCCTCAATTTTTGGAGTCCAAGACTTAATCGCAATGGCAAAGCTAGCAAATTAAATCAAATACATCATTCAATTCCAACCTAAACGGTCAAAATCAATCAATGTTCATAATTAAGTCACGCTCCATAAACTTCTGTAGAGTAAATGTACAAAACCCTGAGATAAAAGAATGTATAGTAAATCGAAAGGAATTATCTCCAGGTATCTTTTTAGACGAAGCCTTAACTACCGTCGACAACAATAATCAAGCACTCATCTCAATTCTGAACATAAACGAACAAGACCAAGAAATCATAATACCTGAAATTCCTCTAGAAAGAATTAATTCAAATACATCAAATCCTGAAAATCAATTCGCAAATCTTTATTCAGTCAATCAGTTGGAAAATCCAACACTCAAATCAAAATCGAAATATCCAAATCGTAAATCTCTACTCGAACAATCTCTCAGACTAGACCACCTTAATCCTGAAGAAGCTAAATCCATTCGTGAAATTGCGAATGACTTTTCTGATATATTCCATTTAGAAGGTGATCAGTTGACCAGTACAAATCTGTGTCAACATGAAATAAATCTTACCGATTCAAGACCTGTCTCAGCAAAAGCATACAGATATCCGAAAATCCATAAAAACCAGGTAAACGAGCAAATTAAGAAAATGCTCGACCAAAACATTATCCAACCTTCGAATAGTCCGTGGTCGGCACCCCTCTGGGTTGTCTCGAAGAAACAAGATTCCTCGGGAAAAACTAAATGGAGAGTGGTGATCGATTACCGCAAGTTAAATGGCGTTACCGAGTCGGATGTATTCCCAATCCCTAATATTACAGAGATATTGGACCAGTTGGGACATTCAAAATATTTTACAACTCTGGATTTGGCTAGTGGTTTCCACCAGATCAATATGCGCCCGGAAAACCGTTCCAACACAGCTTTCACTACACCCCTGGGGCATTATGAATACCTTAGAAAGCCTTTCGGACTTTTAAACGCTCCAGCAACTTTTCAGCGTTTAATGAATACTATTCTGTCCGGATTGCAGGGTATTCAGTGTTTTGTCTATCTTGACGATAAAGTCATATATGCAAGCTCCATCTAAGATCACCAATCCAAACTAAAAAATGTCTTTGACAGAATCAGGGAAAGTGGTTTGAAACTGGAACCAGCCAAATGCGAATTCATGCGACACGAGGTCGTATACTTAGGCCATATTATTTCTAGAAAGGGAGTTTCCCCTAACCCAGAGAAAGTAAGAGCAGTAAAATAATTTCCGATCCCAAAAAATCCGAAAAGAATAACATCTTTTTTAGGACTTTGTGGATATTATAGAAGATTCATAGAGAATTTTTCAAAATTAACAAAACCACTCACCAAACCTTTGCGTAAGGACCAGAAATTCGAGTGGTCGAACGATCAAAATAATGCTTTTGAGACTCTTAAAACAAAACTCATTACAGCTCCAATACTTCAGTTTCCGGATTTCAATAAAGAATTTATTTTAACTACCGATGCATCCAATTATGCAATCGGTGCCGTTCTTAGTCAGATGGGTAACCAAAAGGTGGATTTACCGATCTCATATGCAAGTCGTACGCTCAATAGATCCGAATCCAATTACAGTACCACAGAAAGAGAAATGTTAGCGATCGTGTGGTTAGTTCAAACCTTCCGACCGTATCTTTACGGGAGAAAATTTAAAATAATAACCGACCATCGTCCCCTCATTTGGTTGAAAAACTGCAAAGATCCTGGAAGCAAATTGATAAGATGGAGATTGAGACTCACAGAGCTTGACTACGACATTGTCTACAAACAAGGAAGAGTTAACTCAAACGCTGACGCTCTTTCTCGAATCGAGATAGAATCCAACGATCATCTTATACTTCATACACAGGTGGACGATACATTCCAGGATTACATCAAATTCTACCATAATTCAATGACTTCCAAAATATTCGATCAAAATATAACGATCTAAATAGTGCTATTGACAAGTTACCTATTGCGTATCTCACCGCAATTGATAAGGACGACCAGAATCCCCATACAACTGTATTTCTCGATCGAAGCCTCAATAAAGAAATTATTTTGAATAAAAGCTACGCACTCTACGACATAGAAAAATCATCAACAATTTACAAACAAACCATTTATCACTGCTTCATAAAACATTCATTCTTCGAAAAGCCCTCATACCAAGACTTCTTCTACTGTATGCTTAGTTTAAAGAAAAAGCTTGTCAAAGACAAAGTCACCGAAATAAACATTCCCAATCCGGTAGATTTTATCAACCAATTTAACTATAACAAACTCAGAGACATAATTCAATTCATTTTCCGAAATGAAAAGATAAAAATAAACATCTACCATAATATAATAATGGCCCCAACAACAGAAAAAATCCCTAAAGTATTAAAAGATTTCCATGACTCACCAACAAGTGGTCACAACGGGTTCCATAAAACTTATAATAAAACCAAACAATATTATAAATGGAAAAACATGAAGAAAGATATCAAAACTTACATTAAGAACTGTGCTTCATTTCAGCTTAACAAAACTTCCCGTAAACTAACTAAAGCACCTATGAAAATAAATTCTACAGCAGACACTCCATTTGAGAAAATCAGCCTAGATATTGTTGGCCCATTGCCAATCACGGAACAGGAAAATAGATTCATCCTTACCCTTCAGGATGATCGAACTAAATTCTCAGACGCCTTTCCTATTCAAAATCACGAGGCAAGTACAGTAGCAAATAAATTGCTACAGTTCGTCACACGATTCGGAATCCCAAAACAGATTCTCACCGATCATGGCTCAGATTTTACCTCCACGCTTATGAAAGAGGTCTCAAAGCTTTTCCATATAAAACTACTTCATACAACAGTTAATCATCCTCAATCAAATGGTGCCCTCGAGAGATCCCATTCAACTTTAAAGGATTATCTGAAACACTATATAAACAACCAACAAAACGATTGGGACGAATACGTTTCACTTGCAATTTTTGCATATAATACTGCAGTTCACACAACCACTAAATTTACCCCATACGAGTTAATTTTCGGAACCAAACCCTTTCTGCCAAATTCAATAACTAACACTCCAGAATTCAGGTATACATATGACTCATATGTAGACCAATTGAAATATAGGTTGAATAGATCCTTCCAATTAGCAAAAGAAAATATAGATCAATCGAAACAAAAAAGTAAAACATATTATGACACAAAAATTCGTAATCGTCAGTAAAATAAAAGAGATTTTGTGCTGATGAAAAATAATGCCAATAAACACGGAACTTCCAAGAAATTATAACCAAATTGGAAAGGTCCTTACGAAGTTACTGAAATTTGCGATAACAATAAAAACATTGTTATTAAAATTAAAAATTAAAAACACCTCAAAGTCCATACCAACCAATTAAAACCAACTTCTCTTACAGGATGATCTTCCTTACTACAATTCTATGTAGCAGCATATATTTACTCCAAATTCAAGCTAACAGTGAGTACGAAGTCAAAAAGATAGAAAGAGGAAGCGGACTGTTAATGAACACCTAGGGAATGCAAGGTTTTATTCGGACTATTTTAAAATAGTTACTCATATAGACATGAAATCATATAGTGAAAGACTTAATCTCATAAAAAGAATTTCGAAACAATCTTTCCAACTCTGTAATAAAATCACAAAAGATCATGTCAAATTGTTCTGTACGCAAAGTTCCAATATCTTTAATATAAAGATGCCAGAAATCCTAAATAAAGAAAAGTCAGTTAGAGCATTAGAAGGAAATCCTAAATTTCGTAGAGGAATATTAAACATAGTAGGCTCCGTAGCAAAATATTTGTTCGGAACAATAGATTTTAATGACACGGAATATTATGACAATATTATAAACAAAGTCGAACATGACGAATCCGAATTGCAGCTTTTAATAAAAGACCAAATAAATGTTGTTAAAACCACTATTACAAATTTCAACAGCACAATATCTCAACTAAAGTTATCGGAAAAAGAGCTGAAAAGAAATATTGAAAAATTTAATGCATTTCTAAAAGATCAAAATAACTTCAACTCCGAAACGGATTCAAATCAAGAAATAATCGAACATTTAAGTATCCTCACCTTCTTATTAAACGAAATCGACCTAAAATTAGAAGAAGTAATTGACATCCTCATGGCGGCAAGGAAAAATACCCTTCACCCCAGTCTTATCAGTCCGAGAAGAGTAATTGAAGAATTAAATAAATTTGAGCAATATCTGAAAAATGGTCTCGAGTATGCTGTCAAGCCTCATATTAAAAATATCAACCAAATTTTGGATGTTATTAAGATATAATATTCATTCAGAAAACAACGTATGATTTTCGTTTTGTCCTTTCCATTAGTCGACGACACTAACTTTAACCTCTATCATTTAATACCATTACCAATACCTGACATCGATCAGCAATCTTATGCTTACATTGATCCTAGTTTCAAGTATCTAGCTATTTCTGCAAACAAATTGCAATACGCGCAGTTCCAAACAATCGACTCTTGCAAACAATTAGAATACAACAAATACATTTGCGAAAAGTATACCACGTATTCCACCTTGAATAAACCGATCTGTGAAATATCTCTACTTACCAAAATCAACAAGAAAATTCCAACTGACTGTTCAACAAAGTTTCTAACCGGAAAAATCGAAATCTGGCAAAATCTGGTGAACAACAACTGGATATTCGTTGTAAGTGCTCACGGTACAGTGTAATAACACTATAAAAGATGTAGAAATCTCCAAAACTGGTATCCTAACTCTCGCGAAAAATTGCAAGGCATTTTCTTCACAGACTCAATTACATACAAACAATGAATTGATCACGTATTACGAAAACATCATCCCTAGCCTCAATATAGTCGAAGACGATTATTGTGGGGAAGCAAAATTAAATAAAACAGACTTTAATTATTACCTCGATCAAATCCACTTGTCTAATATCAAACTAGATGACCTCAATATTGCATCGCATAAACTTGATGATCTGAACGAACAGGTCAATCGACTTCATACCCAACCTCATTTTTATAGATATGCAACGGCATATAGATACATTATAATAATAATATCAACTCTTGTCTTTGGGTATATCCTATACAGACTTTATAAATGAAATCTATAAATAAACCTATACTTCCCAATTACATGAGAATGGATCGCGGATGTTGTTGCCGAGCAATTACAATTAACCAATATAACTCACCTGCTCCTGCACCTAGACATCAAGTTCAAATGAAACTTACCTCTATACCTGATGATGCACCAGCTATTTTACCACAAGAAACTATTCCATTAAGACTTTCAAAATCAAAATCTAGATTCAGATCTTCAGTAGGCAAACTTAATGACAACGAATTTTAAATTAAAAATACAAATTCGTTTTTTCTAAGGGGGGTGTTGTTCTGGACCATAGCCATTCACTCTCCTATCAATAAGTCCTAGTTGACCATTTTACCCCACACTTACCTTTTTACCCGATGACCACAATATTCTCAGAATCCAATCTTGCACGTCAGCAAATATTTTAATTGACCCCCTTTATAAACAATAGTTAATTCCAATAAAACCACTTTAATTGAAATGACAAATTTAATAACTTTCCAGAATCATAAATTATGCCGAGTATGGGAAACAATTCGTCTAAACAAAGCAATATCCCATATGAGAGATTATACTTTTGCGACATTTGCAAATCCGACAAACACAATTCGATAAATTGTGTTTATAATAAAAATCACAACGGACCGTCCAATTCTGCGCGCAAATAATGCGAAGTGGATAAATTCGTGACCAACTAATAAACAAACCTAAGTCGAATCATATTCTTGAAATCAATAGATTAGCGAACTAATAAACAAATCCAATGCGAATCATATTCTTGAAATTTGATACTTTAATAAACAAAGGAAAATGGAATTTGCGTGCGAGATTGTGAAATTATATTATTGTAAACAAATAGACCCTATAAAAGGGTGTTGAAATCATTGTATCGAGTCACTCTTTAGTCAGGCTTAAAATCGAGTTAAAGTGAATATTGTAAATGTGCAAGTAAACCTGTGAAAAATAAAGTGAAAAGTTTAAGAAGAAAAAGTTGTGATTTTTAATTCTTTTTAACGAGCCCATAACAGTAAATGCTTTGCTTATGAATACAAAATGGAAGCATCTGTTGGTGCAATATTTACGAAATTGTCTGGTGCTGGCAATCATGTGCTAGCACTATACCTGCTTCTCGTTGTGTTAAACCCACCCTATGAATTTCGTTTCGATTGAGTGGCTGCGCTGTAAGTTATGGGAGTGAATATAATTTTAGGGTTACCATCGTCCAATTTTTTTAAATTTTTGAAAAGTTAATATTTGTTGTTAATTTTCATTGCTGGATCATTCCCATTTGGAAATTTTATGACAACATCGCTCGATAAAGAAATGTCAATAAATTACGAAATTCATCAAAGCTGGCAACCCTTTCATAACTTTTCAACGAAATTGCTACAGAATTAGATATGCAACAAGATCCACTTTTTACATGAATTTCGTCTTCATCGGAAGTTATAGTGAAAAAACCTTTACTTTCCTGAGCAAATTTATAATATTTATGAGACAAAAATTGCCATAGCTGGCGACCCTATGCCAATTTTTCAACCAAATTTCTATGACATCTATCAAAGAGTAAGGTTCACCTGCTGCGTGAGTTTTGTTAAAATCTGGTGGCTAAATCGGAAGATATAGGCAAAAAAATCAGTTTTTTTCTCAGTGATTTTTCCAAATGGCAGCACTGCCACAGTGTTGCCCGTATTTGAAAATCACTTCTATGAGATCTGGTCCTAGCTTATTTCAACGTGTCCTGTAAATTTCATATTGATCGCATAATCTGATCGTCAGTTCTCGTGAGCAGAATGTTTGAGTGCTGAAAATAGAGGTAATTTGATCACGGGTTGCCGTTCTTGTTAAAAGCGAAATTTTGGAAATTTTGACTTGGTGGACAAAAGTCAAAACTTATCAATAATTTGAATCTATATTCAAAAATCAAAAATTTTCCAGGAAGTCGATGATTTGAAGGATTTTTGTTCAGGAGCCTGCTATAGCTATTGAGTTGCCCGCACGGTCTAAAAATTTCACGATGATCCATTGTTTTTCTTAGAAGTTATGACAAATCGAAATTTGAAAAAAAATCCTTACCTACTTTTAGGCACTCAGCGCCTACATCAGGCTCATAATTTGCAATTTTTTACCATAGACAAACTAAAAACATACTAAATTTTCATACTAAATTTTCAATTTTTCATTCATCGGATCGGCTACTCCAGAGATTATCTCCCTTAATCATTTTGCTGATATTAATATATATATATATATATATATATATATATATATACTTATATATATATATATATATATATATATATATATATATATATATATAGATATTTATATATATATATATATATATATATATATATATATATATATATATATATATATATATATATATATAAATACATATATATATATATATATATATATAAATACATATATATCACGAATTTTCGCGAAGCGAGTTCAATACTAATTTTCTTCGAAAATTAGTAAAAGTTACCATTGTCGAAGAACTGTTTGGATATTTGTAGGCCTGTATCGAAACAATTGATACCAGTACCCTTGAAAAGACTCAAGTACCCTCGGGTGCTCAGTGGTTTTTCCTTTGAATAATCAAATTCTATAGGTTGATTTGGTACTTGTACGCCATTAGCAGACAAATTCAATCTCGTAATGTTATTGTGTGTGAAGTTATATAGATTTTTAATACAGTTTCGGGTAAAGGCATCGTTGTCTAGCATCCCGAAAATGAGCAAGTTCGGTAATTGACCAACCACTACATTGTCCAGTGGTAGTGTGAATATATTTGTTGGCAACATGTATGTTTTCACTTCAACGCGCTTTTACGAGTGTACTGCATTTGAACGTTGCAGTACTGTTTCATGTGCCAGGAGAATATTGGGATTGACGTTTACATGATTCATGTACATTGTTGCTTCCAGAATTTTAATTCGAGGTAAGAATTTATCATCTTTCGAAAACAGGTAGAAATCTGGTTTCTCTAAAGATAATATTACACGCAAGTCCACCCCATTAATGGATAGTTTTTTTTTGTTTAATATGTCGCTATGGATGTTGCCCATTAGCTCATTGTCATTACTTTTCTCTAATAGCGCTGATCTACTAAGATAACGTTTATTCTCAGGATTTGGGCCATCGCTTTCAATCATTTCCATTTCAATCTGGTCAAGATACCATACAACTGATTCGAAATGAGTTGTTGCTGCATTTTTTCCGTTATTCAATAGATTTTCAATGTATGTACTGTACTGGTAGTTGTTGTCTGTTTGAGCTATATTCTTCCCATTCAATTGAACTATACATTTATAAAAAGCAAATGCATCAAATTATTTGTGACGCTGATTGGATCAGCTTCGACTTCTTTACCATCAGCGCCCTTCATGATTTCAGTCCCTGTGAATAACTCCTCTTTACCATCCTCTATTTTAACCATCTGTACTTTGAGACGTAGATATATGCTAAGTTAATCATGATACGTATCACCATGGCCAGGAGAGATGAATTCCAGTATAGATGAGCTATGCAATGAAGCTATCGGCTTGTATGTGTCTTTGAATCGGTGATGTGGAGAAAATGTCTAATTCGGATTTCATGCACTCTTTGTAGGAGGACATGGTAATTACTTATCAAATATGTCCAAGACACGCTTCTTGATACCTTTTCGTTCACATTTCACCCTTTTATTCTATTTACGAGACGCTTTTTTTACAGTTTTTTTTCAATTTACCAGCTTTACGTCGCTTAGGAGAAGACTTCAATTGAATTGTTGTAAACGGGTTAGCTCTTCTTATAGCCATTCGACTACCAGCACCATCCATCTTATCAAAAAGTTTGTTTATACCTTTCTGAGCTAACTCTTTGCTGCAATTTGTCCATATTCTCTAAAGAGTTCTTTAAGAGGTTTATTGCCAACCTCCTGTATAATAGCCTCACCGGTCTTGACCGCTTGTCGTTTTATTGCTTTTACACCTGACGCAACCAAAGGCTTTAGATAACGTAATAGGCCACTGAAAAAACTTCCTATTCCTCTAACACGCTGACAGATAATTGGGGCTCGATAGAGGTCCCCAATATCTCATAAATTTCCACCACTCTGAACCAAATAATAGCGTGTGTAGTGCGAGTTCATGTCGCTATCATCGGTATTGATTTCTAACACTATACTTCTTACTTCAGTGTATGTGAATATTTATACATTTTCTTTCCGATTTTCGAAATGAAGCATTATATATGTGGGAGTAAAATTTGGTTCAAAGTCTACTGGTTCACCTTGTTGATATGTGACTTTAATAGAAATGCTTTCGAAAACAGTTTTTCCCACAGCACAGTACTCTACATGTTTCAATCTGAAAATACTGTCGCAATCTTGCAAAGGAATCGCACGAAAATTTCTCACTAATTAATCAGCTAATTTCTATAGCTTCAGTAAGTCATTCAGCATACGATTCGTAACTACTTCTAGGTAATGGCAACTAATTACCAAGGTAACCACTTCCAATATAATTTCTGCATTACATTTAACTCATTTTGTCATAGGAGGTAATGTGTTGTGATTGTATTCTGTACTAGTTACAGAAACAGTTACATTGGAGTGCTTTCAGAAGTGATGATAGAAAATCAATTCAGTAAGAGATATGTTGTAATACATTACAGAAGTGGTGATATGGTACGTTGATATATGGTGAAAACTACGAAAATTTTAAATAATCATCTCGAAAACGTACGAGTATGCGTGATGGAAATCAAAGTCTAATTCGGAGTGTAACACACCAATGACGCTGAATCGTTTAGTTGAAAAATAAATAAGTACAAAGTTTTTATTAAATATATAGACACAGATTTCATGGATGAAAAAAACAAGTAAAACAGCAAATATCGCTATAAAGTTAAAAAATTTTATTTATCAAAACAAGGATATAAAATCAAAATATTCCAGCATTATTTAAAATACACTATTTTAAACCTATATTTCAATAGGAAAATCGAACACGCGTTTACATCACTTGCACAATATAACTCGCACTGTTGAAAAATACAATTTTTTTGGAACTGCGTTCATAAGAATTGCGCAGTATTTGTACAAAAATTGCGGCTACGCAGCCTCACTTGCTCGTAAAAATAAGCAACAAGTTACCTACTGCATTACTTTTTAAGAAAGGTAATGCAGTGGGTAAGTTGTTACTTGATCGCTTACTCGACAAAATCAATTACATTGTTAGTAATGGAGCTTCATGAATTAGTTTGTATTTTATTTAGTTTAGTATTAGTACTTCCAGAATCAATTCTCAAGTAACGCTTTGCCATTTTTCCTACAGGGATATTTCAGGTTTGATAATGTCTGTGTAAACGTGTACTAAATTGGGTTTTTCACAATCGCTAATGATCTTGGATGCCGTTGCACGACGCGTTCTTTTATCAAGCTCATGCACGTTTTTTTCCAACTGACTTAGACTGTCAAGAAATATTGACTTATCGAAAGATTCTTTTATCGAGACATCAATCAGCTCTGGATTGCGTTTATCAACAGGCGTTTTCAAAAATGCATCAATGAATAGGCCAGCAATATTTTCAGTTTTAGACAAATCAATTGGCACTGGTGTTGTACCCGTTGTTCCATCGCTCCTTTTGTATGGAATGTTTAGCATTGTATCTGATTCAGTTTTTGTCCATTTATCAGGTTTTATATCGGTACCGGATTTTTTAGCCGCAGCGCTTATGGATTGACGAATTGATTGACCAATTCGGTAAAATAATGGTTTTCGTACCTTGTACATTGCTCTACCGGAAATTTCAGCTCTCTATTTTGAATCTTCGTCTGAAAACTCTATTCCACTCAGCAAGAGTGACACAATATCCGTTACGTTAATTGTTGAAGGTACTGGCAGTTCCACATGTATTTTCATACCATAGTCTTTTAGATGAAACGTATGGGAGGTAGGCTTGATCTCCGCTCTTCTCTCCCGCTCTCTTCTTAAGCTATGTGCAGGATAAATGTATTCGTCAATCATTTGTTATAGCTCTGCATGATTTCTTTTCGACCTCAGAATCTGTCCAATTATATAATCAATAAAGTCCTGAAGCGAGTTAAACTTGTTTGATTTTAAATAAACTTTTTTCGGCGATTTTCTCGCCTTGGTAAACATGTAAGCAGAAATCTCCTGTCATCATAGAACCACTGATGTCGGGAATACTTCCTATATCTCGATTTTTTTCGATGTTTTTTAATCAGTGCCTTAATTGATGTTAAATAATAGTTGTAGAAGTCAGGTTTAATAACCAAGAAAAATTCCGATAGGAATGTTGAAAAATTGATATCGTTTTTTTCATAGCAAAGTCTCCGTAAAGTAGCATCACTCTATATTAAGCAAGCAAGTTTTTTTTAAATGATATAATTCTTACAACTATTTCTGCTACTTCAGGTTTGCTGGATTCTACTTCAGTAAATCATCGGCTTCTTTTCATTATACTAGTTTTTTATTTTTTGGTACTGCCACTGAAACGTTTAAAAACACTCCTGGTTCACAAAGGTTTTTCTCTTTCCTGCTTTGGTAACATTATCTCCGTTATTCCAACACGCCAACTACTTTCAAGCTTACAGGACCTTGGGTTGTTTGTTACTTAAAAGGCACACATAGAATTCATCACATGTTACTATTACAGGCATTTCAAATTCTTTCCCAAGCCAGGTCTGATACACTTGAACTGCGCATTTTTTTTCTTTAAGTCTCTCACTCTGTCAAACAGGTTGTTTTCTGACGGGATGATTAGACGTGTATTGATTAGGATCCAATCGAGCAGGTCTTTATATTGAGTGACTAGGCAGTTCCTGAATTTTCATGTCCGCGATACTTTCAGAATCTTCTTCACCTTCTTTTTCCATTTTAAAGACATTATAACCCTCATCATCAAGATTGTCTATCTCACTTAGAAAGACCTTTACTTCATCAGGGCTCAGATCAGCAGGTACTGTGTATTGTGTTATTCCGTCATCACCAGTTATTTTCCTATAATCTTTGTCACTTGAAGTTTTTCTAAATTTCGATGGTGGCTTCATACTTTTTGCTATTCCACTTGCCGACAGACGACACTTAGCTGCAGTCGATAATACACTCCTTGGAGGTGTGATTTCACCTAATGATTCAAACAATTTTTCCACTCGTACAGGTGTAGCTTGCGTAGGTTTCTCATCTCTAAAAACACATTTAGTTTGTGTCGTGTTGTCCCACAAGCTTTTCTGTTGCTTGCGTACATGCTCGCTCGATGAAGGAAAATGAGCTTTTTACTAATGTTCGAAGAAGAACATTAGTATTAAAATCACTTTGGCAAAAAACTCATATTTCTATATATATATATGTATATATATATATATATATATATATATATATATATATATATATATATATATATATATATATATATATATATATATATATATATATATATCAAAAATCATCAAAAAATTTCAGTGAAAAAATTTCAGAAACGCGCCATCCGATTGAACTAAAATTTTCAGGACACATTGGTGTATATGCAGAATAGTGCCAGGTCTCAAAAAAAGTTAATAATCTCTAACCCTTTGGCGCCGGCGGCCATTTTACAGATATTTTTAATATACCTATTATTCCGTACACAAATAATTTTTGCAAAAATAAAGTTGACAAAATACATTTCAAACGTGTTTTACATGTGAATCAGATAATGTTTTGGAATTTTTTAACCCCATGTGTGCGCTGGGTGCCTAAAAAGAGAACGGGAAAACTTGAAAATTTTTAAATTGCGATAACTTTTGACAGAGCTATTCAATCATTACGAAATTTTCAATCCATATTGGTACTTATTAGTTGTAGATTAATGTAGCTTTTAATGAGCATGCTGGCAACCCTGTAGCTAGGGCAGGCACTGAAAGTGAAAACCTCCAAATCATCGTCTCTCTTGAAAAAATGCCGTTTCTTCAAAGAAAAGCCACTCATATGTAAATCTTGTGCTTTGCTTACCTAGGCAATAAAAAAAATTTGATATGGTATAACGGGCACGCCTGGTAACCCTCACGATACGATGAGCAGAATAAATTTAAATTTGCAGACTGTATTGGTCTTAAATAGGACCAAGTCTGAAAGAGGTAATTTTGAAATGCGGGCGATTCTGTGGCAGTGGTGCCATCTTGAAAAATCACTAAAAAAGATAACTGCTTTTAGCCCTATAAATTCTGATTGAATCGTTCGATTTTGACGAACACAGTAGCTGGACCTTACTTTAAACCACGTTTGGTAGAAATTTAATTGAAAAATTCGGTCTGAGCTGCCAGCTATGATAATTTTGGTGTCTTAAATTTGAAAAATAAAAATATGGAAGTGAAAACATTCAAACCATCGAACATCCTAAAAAATGTCCGTTTCTTACAAAAAAACCAATCTGCATACAAATCTTATGCTTTATCTACACGTTCAAAGTAAAACTTTGGAAATTTCATGTCGGACCAGAACAGTAACCCTCTCCCAGTTAACCTTTATTTTTAGCATCAAAAATTTCTGTACGCCGGAACTCACGAATCAATAATCAGATACAATTGAAATTTACAGAATGCATTGGACTAAAGTAGGACCAGGTCTGATAGAAGCGATTTTGAATTGTAGGCAACTCTGTGCCAGTGGTGCCATCTTGAAAAATTACAAAGAACAAAAACTGCTGTTTGCCCTATGAAATGTGAATAAGTTACTAGATTTTCATGAAATTGACACAATAGCTGAACCTTATTTTAAACTCTTTTTGATAGAAATTTGGTTGAAAAATTCGATTGGTGCTGCCAGCTATGGTAATTTTTGTTTCTTTAATTTTGAAAATTCGCTCAGGAAAATAAAACTTTTTGCCCTATAACTTCCAGTGCAGTCATGCAATCAATACGAATTTCATACAATTAATGAAACTTATTATAACCATTATTCAAGCCAAATTTGGTTGAAAAGCTATGATAGGGTTGCCAGCTATTGTTGGTTTTGTGTTTGTTAGCAATATCTTTATTAAGCTGTTTTATCGTAGAATTTTCAATTGGTAATTATATTGTAGTGACAATAAACAGCAAATATTAAGCTTTCGATTGTTTGAAAAAACTTGCTGCAGGTAACCCTAAATTTCTTTATACTCCTATAACTTCGAATGTAATATAACAACGTGAAGCAGATGTGATATATTCTTGGCTTTGATACTGGCGAAAGGTTGCCAGCACGAGTCGGTTGTGCTACTTTTGTATCAATAAATGCTTACAGTTAGTATACATACCGGAAACATTTACAATGAAAATAAATAATCAATGTTTCAATTCCCAAAGCTCTGCAAATTTTTCGGATCGCATCCCCAAACACCAACTTCAGTTACAGTGCTGCAGGTACTGAACATTTTCTTCATTGATGTTATATGAGATGCTGCTTTTAAAATTTTGTGAAATAAGCAACTGATGACGAATATAATTAACAAGTGTTTTGCTCTCATAAACGTTGAAATTCATGCCAGTGGTAATATCTGAAACCTTCTACCATATGAGTTATAATGCATTCTTGAGACCAAAGTAAAACATGGCGTTTGAAACAGTTTGGCCGTAATAAGCAGCTCATGTGGTTGAATATGCACTCAAAACCTGCACAATTCTTCTACTGTTCTTCGAACATGAGTGCTTCTAGCGGTTCAGGTGCGCTAGAGTTTTTTCTACAAATCTTTTACTTCTAAGACGTGAGTTAAAAATACTATAAGTTCGTTTCGATAATGACACCATTTGTCATTATCGCTGAATTTTTCATTTTTCAATATCCTTTTCATTAGGTCTGTTTCCGTGCTTTCACTCACTGAATTTTCATGAATTTTCCTGAATCATGTGGTGGGAGAAATTCATCAAAGTACGGGAATGCTTTCATTGCATTTTCTGAAAACTGACAACCAAAAGTGTCAATTTTCGGTTTTTGGAAGAAATATAGTGATTATAAAATCATCTTTAGCGGTGATAAACTATCGCCACAAAAATATTCCTTCATAGCAAAATTACGCAAAAAATATGTTGCTTGCCTCGCACATTTACTCGCGCCACACCATTTGACCCTTTTCAGTAGCTCAGACCCTACTGAAATTTCATCGTACTTAAGGTTAGTACGCTGCCGAGCCTGAATTCCTGTCCCCCTTTTAAATGCATGGGAAAAGAGTGACGGAATTCCGGACCTGAATTTTTTTTCAGGTCACTTGAGAAAATCGGTACGCTGCCCGTCCTGAAACGTTGCCTGAAAAGTGTCAGAATTTCAGTGTTGCTTTTCGCTCGTAGGTGGCTCTGCAGCACAAGTGGAGAGTTTTTTCAGGCACGAGGTGCCTGAATTAAATGGTCTGCTATTTATTTGGTCACGGAAAGCAATCATTTTGGCCATTTTGACCGCGCGTCAAATTTGAATTTTGTTTGAAAATTTGAAATTTGTTGTACGTCGGAACTTTCTGTCTTCTAATTTTATGCGTAGGATAGTTCGTGCAGAACTTGAAGCAATGATTTTCCAGCACATTTGGTTTTTTTGGCAGATACGTTTGCTAGGAAGCACTTTAATTAGCTGGTTGGTTAATTGAATTAGTGCGACGTTATAAAAGATCTGTTCGCGTACTTCAGCAAACTGCAGCAGTAACATAATTTGGCAACTGGCTTCTTTTTGCCGCAAAATTTGGCTTGAAGCAATTATGCGAATCTATTTGAATATATTATAATAGATTCAGGTACGCAAACAGACCTAAAGTTTTCAACACCGCATGTGTACGCGATATGAAATGCATGGATGAAAATTATGTATTCGTGTGAAGGAAATATATATCAAATAAACAATTATTAAATAGATTACATAATTGTTTTACTTCGAAAAATTACGCCTATTTTCATTCAGTCTAATTGAATTTAAAGTGAAAGTAGTTTTTAAAATTTGCTACTAGAACTTGGTTTCTTTCATAAACTTTGGTTTGGTTCATAATATAGCAGCATGATGAGGCAGCAAACCTGAATGAATTTAAAATTGAAGAGCTGAAAGAAGCATTGATGGAATAGTAACATAGTATTTCACATACAGTTGGTAGATTGTATTATTTTCAAAGAAAGCTAATTTCTAAATCCCATGCCGCCAAAGTTGAGAGCAATTAACTGTCACTTTGTAATATTCTACACTTCTCTACACGAAAATTTTTCCGTGTAGAAATAAATAGCACAACGAGTGTCCGGAATTCAGGCTCGCCAGCGTACTAACCTTTACTGAAGGAGGAGAAATTTTCAGTTTTCAGTAAAACGGAGTACGGGAACGGCTTCATTGCAATTAAACGCAATTAATCGTAGTACGGGAACATACCTATTGCCTTATCGAACAAGCTCTGGTTATTAGAACTTTCAATAGTGTCTTTCGAATTTGCATATACTTCAGGAGACAGAAGTAGCATTTTATTCAGATAACTGTTTTTTTTTAGATATTTCTCAATTAGTGAACCAATCCCCCCTGAAAGTTCACTTCCCAACAGTACGGCTAAAAATCCGTCTTGTTGAGTTAATACTTTACCTTATCGCGGAACTGATAGTTTAGCATCTACTAGTTTCCACATACACTTTTTATATTTACAGAGACGGTTATATAACTTTCCACGAGGTCTGTGGTTTCCATTCAACGTATTCAACGTGATTTCGCAAAGTGTTTTAATAACCTCTGTGTCGGCGTTCTTAAGTACAACGTTTCTCAAACTCGGTCGAGCATGTCTAAGCACGTATAACATATGCTTGTTGTCCTTTAATCGCTTCATTCGTGACCAGTGCTGTCGTTGTACTCCGATCGGAGTATTTGTACTCCGTTTTTAGTTACCGTACTACTGTACTCCCTTCACTTGCAAAGTACTCCCTTTTCATTGGGAACAGTTTTCATACTCATACTATTTTCAAATACCAAATTTCAAATATTGTTGGTTAGTACATGTAGAAACACAATTTCGACGTGAACATTTTTGGCGTCCTCTCTCTATTTCAAAGAAGAAGACTCGAAGAATTTGGTTTTGCTGCCGCGTGAACTGCTCTTAATTTACATTATTAATTTTGTGGAAGTCGACCCACGGTGCAAAAGCGATTGCTTTTTGGAGCCGTTTGCTACCGCGCGTAGTGGCAGGGTGAGATAGAGGGTTTTGGCATAGACATAGCGAAGTGATTTGAATTTTTCTTTTATCTATATAGCTTATGTCTCTAATTTTGTTTCGGCATTTCTTCAATTATATTAACGGTAATTTGAAAAGATTATCATCACAGACTTGAGATAAAATGCTTTAATTTTCAGTTTTATAACATAAGTCATTTTTTCCATCATGCTGGTAATTATATTTTCTTGCACCAAACACAGTTCTAACAAAGCAATGGAACGGTTGGTTTATCAGATAAATTTAAGGTAGATTTAGTTAAAAGTTTAGTTTTACAGTTTTTGATGAAATTGGATAAGAATAGAACTCAAGGGTTCACACCTGCGATAAATATGAAAGGTAGTGCGACCAATTATACGAGGATAAGCATAGAGTTGGATACTCACGACTCTAGTTCAGGATCCAATTGCGAAGCCACCCAAATTTATATTGAAAATCAAAGACAGTATCAAAAGTGTCGGAAAATCTAGCTAACACAGTTTGATTGGCTTCAAGCAAAGGCTATACACTCTGCTGCAAAAGGTGGGTATGAGAAAAGTTCCTTTTGTTAACATTGCCAAAAACTGTTAAGCAAAAATGTATCACATACATATATTGCGAAATGAAAAGGTGAATCGCACAAAATTCGAGTCAACCTTAAAAATCAACCAGAAATTTTCAGTTGAGCAGCAAATGAATCATTCACTAAAAATTCCAAACATATTAAAATTTATTTTAATAAAAAACCTATATTATCCTTTTGAAGCTAGACATATTTAATTTTCTGACAAATATCGATATTTCAAGGGTAATTGGATATTCAGTTTTTCACCACAGTTTTAAACGGCAAACAGAATACAGCCAATTTCAAAAGAGCTTTAACGTTGAAATCCATAAAACACTAAAACAACCTGGTTTCCGATGGAAAATGTTGTTTCCAGAATTTTATCTCACCACCACTTTACATACAGACAGCTCATAACAATGATTGAGCAAAAAATTGCCCAATGTGCAGGCCCCTTTTCTGGCAGTTCGGAAATTTGAATTTGGAAGCAGCTTATGCTTTGGATGTCATAGCGAATATACTTCGCCGCGTAACAAGACTCATGACTGGTTAGACCTTTATTCATCCAACTTACGTAAACCCAGCAACTTTAAACTCATAGTCTCTGTTTGACTAGCAATACATATTCGGTAGAATAGTAACTACATATAATATTTTATTTTATTTTATTTATTAGCCAAACAAGGCATAAATTCAATATATTTGAAATAACAAACTATTTTTTTAAAAAAAACTACAAATGAATACAACACTAATAATAAAAAAAGTGTAAGATACAAACAAATAACGCATAAATAAATAACTAATTGAGAAAACAAATAATTTTGAAATAGACAATAAGTAAAATAACGATGAAATAAAAGAATAACAATTGAAAACGATAGTTAAAAGACAAGCTTAAAAATTATGGTGTACAAATGGATTGGATAAGGGAAGATTTGAAGGATAGTTTGGAAATCTTTGGGGAATAAAGGTTGCTAAAGCCATTGAAGACCCTGCAGCATCTATTCACCGGCTCATTAGCTGCATATATGGTGGAATGTGGATATTCCTTTAGTAAACGATTGGACCTGGTGTTCCTTAAGGGGATATTTATCACAAACCTACTATTAAAGAATTCAACTCTAATAACGCCTCTAATGACGTCACGTTGTTACTTTTTTAATTTGTTTTTTACTTATTTAACTTGTTTGTTTTTACTTTTTCCTTTACTTTACTTACTTTTCCATTTTATCTTAATTTGATCTTTTTTTTATATGTAATTTTGTACCTTGTTTTGGTGAATGAATAAATATATAATATAAATGTGAAGCAGGCCGATATCATTATTCTTCTGGACGCAAGTGAAGTTAAGTTTAAATGAGCCAGTCTAAGCTCATATGGGGGTACATTTTCGAAGTCGTAAGGGTTGTACAGATCTCTTAAGGCGGAAAGTAAAAATTGTTTTTGAATGGACTTGAGTCTGTCATTGTTAATTCAAAGGTTGGGTGCCAAATAATACAGGCGCATTCAAGAAGAGGGCGTACAAGTGCAGTGTATAATGATTTTAGGGCCCACAAGTTTTTGAACTCCTTGGTACGTCGTTTAATAAAACCAAGCTGCTTATTCGCACGAGAAAAAATTTTGTCGGAGTGCAAGGTGAAACGAATGACAACACCGAATTTGGCAACGCAATCAACGCGAGTTAGTAAGTTGTTGCCGAGAAAGTAGGTGTTCTGCGTAACCGTGCATTTACGGCTAAAACTAATAATTTTGCACTTATCAATATTCAGCGAGAGCTTGTTTATATTGCACCACTGAACAAGAGAATCAAGCTTGGATTGAAGGAAAAGTGCATCAGATTTAGATTCAATGGTGTGGTAGAGTTTGAGATCGTCTGCATAAAGCAGGTGAGGAATGTTTGACAGGACGTCAGGTAGATCGGAGATGAATATATTAAAGAGAAGTGGGCCTTGTGGAACACCAGAAGAAGCATATATATTTTTTGATAAAACTCCTTGAAATTTAACGAGTTGGATTTGATTGTGGAGGTAGGAACCGAGCCAGCTTAGTAAAGATCCAGCAAGTCCGTATTAGTGCAGCTTTAGGATCAATATAGAATGGTCAGCTCTGGCAAAAGCTTTGCTAAATTCAGTGTAGACTGCGTCGATTTGATAGCCTTTTTTCATTTTACACAAAACGTCTGAAACTAGGATTGTCAAGTTTGTGATAGTTGAGCGACCTTTTCTAATCCCATGCTGTTGTTCATTCAGACGGTAGTCAGCTAGTGGGGAAAGTTTATTGTGTACAACTTTTTCAAAAAGTTTTGAAATTGAAGATAAAATGGCAATGTCCCTGTAATTTTCGACGCAGCGTCTATCGCCATTTTTGAAAATTGATGTCACATATGAAAGTTTCCAACAGGATGGGAAAACACCGGATGAAAGTAACCTGTCAGATAATATATGCAGGGGTGTTATTAGCTGCTCTACACATTTACTGCTGTACAGGTCGGTGGAAGAAGATCAGGACCAGGGCCTTTGTTGCAATCGAGCTCCTTGATAGCTTTACGTATTTCTTCGCGTGATATTTTAACTTGGCTGACAAAAGTGGTTGGAGCTGAATTAGAAGGAGAAAGATTTGAGTTAGATGGGCCTTACACACTGAAAATTCTCTGGAAAACATCTGCGAATAAATCGCAAATATCTTTAGGAGAAGCAGAGGTGATATTATTATGGGACATTGAGAATGGATAACCGGTGACTTTCCGCTTCATATTTACAAAATCAAAGAATTTAAAAAGATCTAACGTTGAAAGAGTATTTGTCCAATCTATAGAGTCAAGTATATGGTGAATACTTTCGTAGCCAGCATTAAGAAAGTCATATACAATTGTATTATTGTACATTTTTAAGTAAATAGCATCAGAAGTGGGAAGTTCAACTGAAAGTGCAGTGTGGTGTATACTATTTGAAAAAAGATGCTCTTCGTCATTAGTTGGACTTACCAATACTTCGTCGTAAGCGTTTGTAAAAACAAGATCCAACCAATGACCGTTTTGGTTGGGAGTTGGAAAGACTTGCTGCAAATCGTTGCCATAAAGAGTACTCGCAACGTTAAAGTCATTGGAATCTGAAAGGTTTACAGGGAGAAGAAATGCGTCATTTTCATTGCGGATAAAACATAAGCTGGGACGATTGAAATCTCTTAGGAATATTATTTTGTCTTTTTCATTTAGAGACGTTGTAAAGGAACAAATTAATTCACAGTAATGGTTGTAAACTGATTCGTCCGATATTTTATATATATAATATACATACTTAAATATATATAATTATATATAAGATACATAATTAAATATATATACATATATATATATATATATATATATATATATATATATATATATATATATATATATATATATATATATATATATATATATATATATATATATATATATATACACAAAATATATATATATATATATATATACACATTATATATATATATATATATATATATATATACACATTATATATATATATATATATATATATATATATATATATATATATATATATATATATAATCAAAACTATTGTACTCCCTTTTAATGTAAATTACTCCCTTTGGATTAGGAAATATACTCCCCTGAAAATTTTCAAAACGACAGCACTGTTCGTGACACCATTCTCTTGATTTAAACTATCCTTTTAGCAATAACACGTTACAAAGTTTTTATTAAATATATCAGTACGGAAACGTAATATATCATTTGTATTCTGAGTCAGGTCTATTAATAAATAGCTATGTGGCGCCTGAGTAATTTCTTTAGATATTTTCATAAGCTCCTAACTATTGTCAGGATAAATTTGTTTAGCAAGATGATGAAATTGACTTTTATCACGCGGATTCTTGAAGCATACTAGATATATACAATTCAATGATATGTCACGGCAAAATTTTCCCTGATGAAATACATTTTGTGTTACTTATATAACCGAAAAATTGTTATGATGTGATCCTTTGGTAAAAAGTTCGGAAACTTGTCTTCAAAACGCATTTATCATCATATCGTCCACAACAATAAGTATTGGTTCATTTGCAAACTCTTCTCGAATTGTGCTTAAATATTCGATATTCTTAACACCTACTTTTGTTGGAACAGCTTGAGTTTCAGCATTATTCCAAATAATTTTCTTCCCCCGCGGCTGTATCATAGCGTCGTTTCTAAGAAGTGACTCTCTAAAACTCGTCCGGCAACCAAAATTGTAAATGAATTAATTTTATGAAATGAATTTTAACATAAAAAAAAACTCTAGCGCACCTGAACCGCTAGAAACACTAATGTTCGAAGAAAAGTAGAAGAATCGTGCAGGTTTTGAGTGCATAATCTACCGCATGAGCTGCTTATTACGGCCAAACTGTTTCAAACGCCACGTTCTACTTTGGTCTCAAGAATGCATTATAACTCATATGGTGGAAGGTTTCAGATATTACCACTGGCATGAATTTCAACGTTTATGAGAGCAAAACACGGGTAAATTATATTCATTATCAGTTGCTTATTTCACAAAATTTCGAAAGCAGCATCTCATATAACACCAATGAAGAAAATGCTCAGTGCCTGCAGCACTGTAACTGAAGTTGGTGTTTGGGGCTGCGATCCGAAAAATTTGCAGAACTTTAAGAAATGAAACATCGGTTATTTATTTTCATTGTAAATGTTTCCGGTATGAATACTAACTGTTAGCATTTATTGATACAAAAGTAGCACAACCGACTCGTGCTGGCAACCTTTCGCCAGTATCAAAGCCAAAAATATATCACATCTGCTTCACGTTGTTATATTACATTCGACGTTATAGGAGTATAAAGAAATTTAGGATTAACTGCAGCGAGTTTTTTCAAATAATGGAAAGCTAAATATTTGCTATTTATTGTCACTACAATATCATTACCAATTGAAAATTCTACGATAAAACCGCTTAATAAAGATATTGCAAACAAACACAAAACCAACAATAGCTGGCAACCCCATCGTGGCTTTTCAACCAAATTTGGCCTGAATAATGCTTGTAGTAGGTTCCATTAATTGTATGAAATTCGTATTGATTTCATGACTGCACTGGAAGTTATAGGGCAAAAAGTTTTATTTTCCTGAGCGAATTTTCAAATCCAAAGACACAAAAATTACCATAGCTGGCAGCACCAATCGAATTTTTCAACCAAATTTCTATCAAACAGAGTTTAGAGTAAGGTGCAGCTACTGTGTCAATTTCATGAAAATTTGGTTACTTATTCAAATTTCATAGGGCAAAAAGCAGTTTTTTTTCTTTGTAATTTTTCAAGATGGCACCACTGGCACAGAGTTGCCCACAATTCAAAATCGCTTCTATCAGACCTGGTCCTACTTAAGTCCAATGCATTCTGTAAATTTCAATGGTATCTGATTATTGATTCGTGAGTTCCCGTGAACAGAAGTTTTTGATACTAAAAATATAGGTTGACTGGGAAAGGGTTACCGTTCTTGTCCGACATGAAATTTCCAAAGTTTTACTTTGAACGTGTAGATAAAGCATAAGATTTGTATACAGATTAGTTTTATTGTAAGAAACGGACATTTTTAGGATATTCGATGATTTGAATGTTTTCACTTCCAAATTTTTATTTTTTCAAATTTAAGACACCAAAATTATCATAGCTGGCAGCTCCAACCGAATTTTTCAATTAAATTTCTACCAAACGTGGTTTAAAGTAAAATCCAGCTACTGTGTGAATTTCGTCAAAATCGAACGATTCAATCAGAATTTATAGGGCTAAAAGCAGTTATCTCTTTTAGTGATTTTTCAAGATGGCACCACTGGCACAGAATCACCCGCATTTCAAAATCACTTCTATCAGACCTGGTCCTATATAGGACCAATACATTCTGCAAATTTCAATAAATTCTGCTCATTGGATCGTGAGTTTCCGTGAACAGAAGTTTTTGATGCTAAAAATATAGGTAAATTGGACAAGGGTAAAGGCAAAGGTAAACTTATTTGTGTACGGAATAATAGGTATATTAAAAATATCACTAAAATGGCCGCCGGCGCCAAAGGGTTAAAGATTTTTAACTTTTTGTGAGACCTGGCACTATTCTGCATATACACCAATGTGTCCTGAAAATTTCAGCTCAATCGGATGACGCGTTCCTGAGATTTTTTCACTGAAATTTTTTGATGATATATATATATATATATATATATATATAGAAATATGAATTTTTGGCCAAAGTGATTTTAATACTAATGTTCTTCTTCGAACATTAGTAAAAAAAACTCTAGCGCACCTGAACCGCTAGAAAACTAATTTTCGAAGAAATTGTCTTTGAGTGACAATGTGGAAAGACGTAATACACTTTTTTGTAGAATCATATCAACCATTCCTCGTTCAAAGCAACAGAAATAAACTATAACACAAATGATGAAAATGTTCAGTGCTGGCAACATTTTCCCAACGAAGCAGCAATAAGTTAACCTTTACAAGCTCATATTTAAGTCAACTTATCCTTTGAATTTCGTTCTCATCGGAGGATTTCGTCGAAAGCTTTAGCGGTTAACGTTGTTTGAAGCTGCCATCCAAAAAATGTTCAAAACTCGGAAATTTTAAAAATTGGTTTCTTATTTTTATTGCAAATGTTTTGCATATGTGTATGTTATTTGAAGCATCTGTTGATGCAATAGTTACGAAAATGGCTAAAGCTCGTTGCCCTGTGTCAGCAGCAAAGCTAAATATACACCAAATCTGCTTCACGTTAAACTAAACCCAACCAATAAATTTCGTTTCGATTGAATCACTGCGCTAGAAGTTATACGGGTGAAAAAAATTTTAGGGTTACCACCCTCAAAACTTTTTAAATTTTTAAAACGTTAATATTTGTTGTTAATTTTCATTGCAGGATCGTTCCCATTTGCAAATTTAATGACATAATCGCGCAGAAAATAGATTCCAAAAAATTACAAAAATGGTCATAGCTGGCAGCCCTTTCACGATTTTTGTACGAAATTCCTATCAAATTTGGCTCACATTAAAATGTATTTACTGCATAAACTCCATTTTGATATAATGACTGCACCGGAAGTTATAGGGAAAAAAGCTTTATTTTGCTGAGCAAATTTGCAAGATTTCGGAGACAAAAATCACCATAGCTGGCAACCCTATTCTAAATTTTCAACCAAATTTTCATCAAATGTTACTTTAGGTAAGATCTAAATATTGTGTGAATTTCGTTTAAATCTGATGGCTGAATCGGAAGTTATAGGCCAAAAACCGGTTTTTATTCTCAGTGATTTTTCAAGATGGCACCACTGCCACAGGATTGCCCGTATTTCAAAATTATTTCTATCAGACCTGGTTCTAGTTGATATCAACATGTTCTGTGAATTTCATTTTGATCGGATAATCCGGTCGTCAGTTCTCGTGAACAGAACTTTCGAGTGCTGAAAATAGAGGTAATTTAGTGATGGGTTGCCGTTCTTGTGCAAATCGGAATTTTAAAAATTTTAAATTGACATGATGCACAAACCTTAAAATTTATCAATGATTTGAATTTTTTGTCAAAAATCAAAAATTTTTCAGCAGGTTCAATGATTTGAAGGATTTTTTTTTCAAGAGCCTGCCGCAGCTACAGGGTTACCCGCACTACCTTGAAAATCCATGTGTATTAAACTTTAGTCAACGTCAATACGCTCTGCAAATTTCACGATGATCGAATGTTTTCGTCAGAAGTAATGACAAACCAAAATTTGAAAAAAATCCTTGCCTACTTTTAGGCACGCTGCACCCACACACGGCTCAAAATTTCCAATTCTTTACCATAGGCAAGCTTAAAACATAATAAGTTTCCATTCCCAATACTTTTTTTGAACAAAAATTCACGCTGCTTTTAAATATAAGAGTACCTCAAAATTCACTAAAACGCTCGCCACCGCCAAAAGGTTTAGGATATCTGAATTTTAGCAAATTGTGGACCTACCTACTAAATACATCTACGTTTTCCGAAAGTTTCAGCTCAATCGGATCGGCCACTCCAGAGATTATCTCCCTTAATCATTTTGATGATATATATATATATATATATATATATATATATATATATATATATATATATATATATATATATATATATATATATATGTATATATATATATATATATATATATATATATATATATATATATATATATATATATATATATATATATATATATATAAAGAAATATGAATTTTCGGCGAAACGAGTTTAATACTACTTTTCTTCGAAAATTAGTAACAAGTTAACAGCCTTTATTTATACATTTCATCACTATGAGTAGAAGACAAATTGTTAACGAGTTACAAAGACCTGCTCGTAAAATTTTGAACGACGACGTGTCACCATCGGAGGTATTGATGATTTATGGCAGGCGGATTTGGTTGATATGAGTGCATACTCATCACTGAATCGAAGCTACAAATTTCTTCTCACAGTAATTGACACTTTTTCCAAGTATGCTTGGGCATGACCAGTCAAAAACAAAAGTGGTAAGGAAGTAACCAAAGCAATGGAAACGATTCACGAACGAAGACGGGTCCCCAGAAATCTGCGAACTGATGACGGGAAGGAGTTTCTCAATAAAACATTTCACCATCTTATAAAAAAGTATGAAATCAACCAGTATTCAACATTTAGTGCTTTGAAAGCATCGATTGTTGAGCGCTTCAATGGAACTCTAAAAGGGATAATGTGGAAAGAATTCAGCATGAATGGAAACTACCACTGGATCAGCCTTGTATCGAAACTAGTTAATCAGTATAATAAAACTAAGCACCGTGTTATTAAGATGCGTCCTATTGACGTGAATGCGACCAATAAAGTTCAAATACTTTCAGATGTTTATAAAAAAGTTAAGGCTACGTGTTCGAGCACAACAAATAAATGTATCAGCATTTCAAGCAAACTTCATGTTAAAACCTTGTAAATTTAGACATAAGCCGTTTCTTAGCAAGCTTTTAGTGCAGAAAAAAAATGATGACGGTTGAAGTAAAATTTTTATGTCAGGGCGAAACAATTGTATGTTTGAAATACTTGTAGAAAAAGGATTCAGTGAAAAATAAATAGTTTATTTTTCATATTGACAAATGTGCCTTTAAAATTTACCGAACCCAAAGACAGTGTCAAGCGACTCAACGTAATTGTTCATGGTGCCCCGGGTGAGGAGATCACATTTGTCTTGCTTGTGAGGAAATTTCAGCTTGATCCCTCGATAGAGGTGCAATCATTAAGGGGTTACCCTCACTTATAGCGGAAAAAATCGGTCATTTTCATGAATTTTTTTTTAAGAAAACTACGAAATTATTTGAAACGACTACTATAATATCTTAAATACATACATTAAGCACCATTCAGTAATTTTTTTATTGAAAAAAATTACATCCTTAAATTACAAATGGCCGTCAAAACAATGGTATTTTGGTTTTCACTTTTTGCGGTGACCAACATTGTGTCGAACTGGGTCATCTGAAGCAAAAAAAAAATTGGATTTAGTTAAATAACAGTACAAACTAGTGTTTGATCGAAGGATTTAAAACAACATCCATTTTTTACAAATTGGCGGACAGTCAAAGTTAATGGTTCGATTTTCACTTAAAAAAACGGTCGTCTTTTTGCTTTAAAACGGCTATTTTTTTATCAAAAAGAAAAACCGAACAATCAAACACTACATTTTTATGTATTGAATAAGCCTGTCAAGTTTCAAAAAGATCGGCTCAGTTGTTTTTGAGTAATTTTGGTCACCGACTTCAAAAATGTCATTTCGAGAAAAAGGCGTTTATAAGTATAAGAAACGGTTGTTTACAGGTAAGTAACAGTTTCTTCTCTTTCATCGCTCGTATCTCAGTCAATTATGTTCAAATCGACTTGAAATTTGAAAGACGTATTCTCAGATAGTTATACTTGAAAATAAGCAACAACAAAAAAATACAAAAATATCAAAGTTACAAGTGGGGGTAACCCCTTTAGTGCGCTTTCGACTCGTGATTTCTTATGCTTTGGATTTCGCATCGTTCCGTTCAAACTTTGAAATGTTCAAATACCTTCGACAACGCATTTAAACAGTTTATTTTAGTGGTTCTGGTTGTTCTTCATTCCATAGTTTCGATCATCGTACCAGCTAAGATGTCTGTTATTGAGCAAGATTTAGATAGTTTAATTGCTCTTCAAATTGATGCTTTGCAACGGGTCACCAAATGTTTAACAAATCATAAAAAAACTGGTGATTCTCGTCGCACAAGGTCCTACTTTGAAGGAAGGCTCAACACACTTAAAGAACTTCGCTCTCTATTCAATCAGCGGCAGCAGCAGCTTGTTCAAAGTGATTAAGGGGCAAGTAATGACTTTTATACACAAGATTATACCGATCAATTTGAAGAGAAGTATCTTGAGGTTTATAGTGAATTAATCGAGGATTTTGGTACGAAATTTTCACAACCAAAACCGACTGCAACAACAACTGAGGCGTCGATTGATTTGAATTCCACTGTGGTAAATGGCTCAATATCACAACAGTTGCATGCAATGCCATATACACGTTTTTCGGGCATGCCGGTGCCAGAATTTTCCGGCAAGTACACCAATTGACCAGCATTTTACGACTCATTTTTGCGTTTGGTGCATAATAACAATCAAATCCAAACGATTGAAAAGTTTCATTTAGAGCGTCCGCACACGGGTCGACATTCAATTGACTCGACTGCGACTCGAACTCGAACTCCTTGCGATTTCCAATGTAAATGAATGGAGACCCGCACACGGGTCGACTTGTGCTCGACTCGGACTCGGTGCGACTGCGACTCGACTGCGACTCGTCTCGCTCGAAGTGTTTGGAACGGGAAATGTCGAGCAAGACGCGTGATATTTTTTTTCGAAATATATGAAAGTGTTTTTTTGTTTAAAATGTATGCATTATTAATTATTTTATTTTATGTATTATTATGATTGGTTCTTTGAAAAATATTAGTGTTTCTGATAACGTATCACGTATGTATTTTTTTATATGTTTGCATAATGTAATGTTACATATTGTAATGTTATATACATGAAATGTTCCTATATATATTTTAATTATGTTGGCCACATAATTGTTGCACCTATATGTTCATAAAGGTTATTGATTTGTGATCATGGTTCCCTTCTTGTCTATAAATCAGCATAGATAAAGCAGAGCATAATTGATATGGGAAACTCGATCGTTTTGCGGAATAAGCCGCCGAAAGCAGAATCAAAGTGGAATTGTTTTGCGGGATGATTAAAATTGAAAATTTTATAGAAAATGTTTTTTTTACAAAATGGTTTTGAAGGTATGCACTGATTCTCATCAGACTCCAGCTTACAGTGCTTACTTGACTGATGTGACCACTTGCAGTTGGAAATCAGTAATTTTTATTTACGTTAGTTGTGACAAATTTCAACATCTCCGCAAAACGCAAAACAATGGTGTTTGTGTGAGCTGGTGTCTGATGAGAATCAGTGTATACTTTCGAAACCACTATGTCAAAAAAAAAAGTTCAATAAAATTTTCAATTTTAATCATCCCGCAAAAACAATTCAACTTTAGCATCTATATATTTATTCAAGCAACAGTGAAGTGTTTATAATATAGTTTCCTAACAAAGAAACAAGCTTGCAATTTTTAGGATGAATTTCCACTTACTGGAGAAGCTTTTAGTGAACACTAGTTGTTGCAGGAATTTTGCACTTAGAGTGTGGAAGAGAGGCGTATAGCTATTGAATTTAGTTGGACCCTAGGACATGCTTGTCAGATTATTAATGGAAGTGCTTCATATCAGATTCAATAAAGGTCGGATCATTATTACTTGTAGTAATCCATAGTGGGTGAATATAAGTTACACGTGACAAAGCGACATATACTAATAACATACAAGTATATAATATTATTGAAGATCTCTCTAGTAAAATTACTTTCAATAACCGACCAAGACGCACCAGATTTGCAAATCTGCTCAATGAATTCATTCATCACACTACTTATCATATAATGAGCCCATTAATAGGTGCTGTGGAGTATTCAATTCTATAAGCAGCCACTACTCTTTGGGGGTTACCAAATCAAACTTCAAAAATAACTGGTCCAAAGCCCATTCCACATCCGAACCCGCTTAATTTCCATCGTTTTTAGCCTAAATTTAATGAAAATAATGTAGAGTAAATGCTACAAAATTTGTGATGCATTGAAATATTTTTACGGACAATTTTTATTTTATATTTATAATGATTAATTGTATTTTAGATTTATATTATGGTTTCTTGTTGTGTATGTTGCCTTGTTTCGTAAAATAAATATCTAAATAAATAATATATACTATTGTTTGTTTGTCAAAACTTCGCGTAGAAAACGACCCGTTTCGAGTTCGAGTCGCAGTCGCTTCGATTGCATGTCGACCCGTGTGCGGATGCAATTGTCTACTTCGAGTGTGACGCCTATGACGTTTCGAGTTCGAGTCGCAGTCGAGTCGATTGAATGTCGACCCGTGTGCGGAGGCACTTACTCAAACAGGCTTTGAAGAACACTATAAATAGTGATATTCGTGAAATGCCGCTTACCACAGCAAATTATGATGAAGCTTGGAATTCCGTTATCGAACGCTATCACCATAGTCGAGTGTTGTTCACGCATTTTATGCACCTATTCACTTTGCAAACGGTCGTTACAACGGAAAACGCGACTGATCTGAAACAGTTAGTCGAAACATCCCGTACATGTTTGAATGCATTGAAGCAACTGAAAGTCGAAGTGGATGATTGTGGCCATGTTTTTGCACATTTATTGATTGAAAAATTGCCCAAATCTACAATCCAATTATGGGAACAAAAATTGGGAGAGTCTACTGAAATTCCTACATTTAAAGCTCCCGCCGATTTTTTAGCCGCTCGATATCGCACATCGAACAACCTCAAATTCGCACCCTATAACCTATTCGCACCCGCACCCTAACTATACAGAACAATCTAAAATCGAGTCAAAATCATTGCCCCCACGCGTCGCATCGATCGAGACTTGCATTCATCATATGTCCACTGTAAATGACCGCCCAGCAACCGTTATCTGTGTGTTCTGTCAAGGCCCACATATTCTTCGTAAGTCCCCATCGTTTCGTCAGAAGGACAACATTGCACGCAAGGCTTTCGTCGGTACAACAAGTCTTTGCTCAAATTGCCTCAGTTCCACGCACCAATTAAAGTCTTGTCTCAGTGCGAGAAATCGCAATGTATGTGGCCAACGACATCACACTCTTATTCATCAGCGAACACAATCAACATACTGTTTTAGTGCGAACTCATCGAGACAAAATAAAAGCACTGAGGGGCTTTGCACCGAAATTAATCACATACAACAGGCAGCACCAGTGCTATTCAACTCAACAAAGTTCCATTCCGCTGCCAATGTTTTGCTACCAACAGCAATAATCAAAATCTGCAAACCAGATGGCTCAAAGTTTTTGATTCGCGCTCTCGTTGATCAAGGCTCTACGGAGCTCTTATTTCTGAACGTGTTTGTCAAACACTACACTTAAAGCGCCTTCCATTCAACATGGTTATAAAATTTCCAAATGAAACAAAATTAGTGGGAAGGTCAATCGTGCAAATTATATACCGATCACGCCTCAACGAAAATAAATTTGAAGCTTTTGCGTCAGTTGTTCAAAATGTTACCATTAATCTGCCAACATAGACTTCAACGTACCATGATTGGCCACACCTTCGATGTTTGGAATTGACCGATCCAGATTTTCAACACTCAGCTACGATCGATATGCTCATTGGATCTGATTCTTATGCTGATATTTTGCATGACGAACTTCGAAAAGGTCATCAAAACGAGCCAATCGCTCGAAAATCTCATAAAGGTTGGCTCGTTTCTGGCAAGACGTTTGGAAAACCAATACAATCATCGACTGAACCAGCTACAGTTCATTGTTCAAACGTTTCGCTGGAACAATTGGACACATTTGTGAAACAATTTGACGCGCTGGAAAGTATTCCAGCCTATCAACAATACACATCTGAACAGCAATGGTTTCGTAATTTCTACAATAATACAACCGTGAGACAGCCAAATGGGAAGTATTTGGCTCGCTTACCACTTAAAACGCTATTTGATCCCAGCCAAATCATCGGCAAATCGCATCAAATAGCTAACTAGCGCATCAGAACCACTAGAAAACTAATTTTCGAAGAAATTGTCTTTGAGTGACAAAAAAATGTGGGCAGACGTAATACACTTTTTGTAAAATCATATCAACCATTCCTTATCCAAAGCAACAAAACTCAACTATAACACAAATGATGAAAATGTTCAGTGCTGGCAACACTTTCCCAACGAAGCAGAAATAAGTTTACAATAACAAGCTCATACTCAAATCAACTTATTCTTTGAATTTCGTTCTCATCGCAGGATTTCATCGAAAGTTTCAGCGGTTAAACGTTGTTTGAAGCTGCCATCTGAAGAATGTTCAAAACTCGGAAAATTATAAAAACTTGATTCCTTGTTTTTATTGCAAATGCTTTGCATATGAGAACATAATTTGAAGTATCTATTGGTGCAATACTTACGGAAATGGCTAATGCTGGTTAGCCAGTGTCAGCAGCAAAGCTAAATACATACAAAATTTGCTTCACGGTAAGTTAAACCCAACCAGTAAATTTCGTTTCGATTGATTCACTGCGCTGGAAGCTTTGCGGGTGAAAAGAATTTAAGAGTGACCACCCTCAAAACTTTCCAAATTTTTAAAACGTTAATATTTGTTGTTATTTTCATTGCAGGATCATGCCCATTTGCAAATCTAATGACATAATCGCTCAGTTAAGAAATTCCACAAAATTAGAAAAATGGTCATAGCTGGAAGCCCTTGCATGATTTTTGTACGGAATTCTTACGATATTTGGTTCACATGACGGTCCATTTACTGCGTGAACTTCGTTTTGATTTCTACACTGGACAGGAAGTTATAGGGAAAAAAGCTTTATTTTGCTGAGAAAATGTGCAAGATCTAGGAAACAAAAATCACCATAGCTGGCAACTCTATTCTAATTTATCAGCCAAAATTTTACGAAATGTTATCAAAGATAAGATCCAAGTACTGTATGAATTTTGTCAAAATCGGATGGCTGAATCGGATGTTATAGGCCAAAAACCGGTTTTTTTCTCAGTGATTTTTCAAGATAGTACCACTAGCACAGGGTTACCCGCATTTCAAAATCACTTCTATCAGACCTGGTCCTAGCTAATACCAAAATGTCCTGTAATTTTCACTATGATCGGATAATGCGGTCGTCAGTTCTCGTGAACAGAACTTTCGAGGGCTGAAAATAGAGGTAATTTGGTGAAGGGTTGCCGTTCTTGTGCGAATCGGAATTTTGAAAATTTTAATTTGACATGATGAATTGATGATTTGAGTTTTTTGTCAAAAATCAAAAATTTTTCAGGAAGGTCAATGATTTGAGGGTTTTTTTTCAGGAACCTGCCGTAGCTACAGGGTTTCCCGCACTGTCTTGACAATCCACGTGTGCTAAACCTGAGTCAACATCAATACGTTTTGCAAATTTCACGATGATCCAATGTTTTTCTTAGAAGCAATGACAAATCAAAATTTGAAAAAAAAAATCCTTGCCTTCTTTTGGGCATGCTGCACCCACAAACGGCTCAACATTTCCAACATTTTAACATAAACAAGCTTAAAACGTAATAAGTTTTCATTTCCAAACATATATTTTAGCAAAAATTTACACTGCTTTGAAGTATAGGAGTACCTGAAAATACACTTAAACGCTCGCCGCCGCCAAAAGGTTTAGGAATCTGAATTCTAGCAAATTACGGACATACATACTATATACATCTACAGTTTCCGAAAATTTCAGCTCAATCGGATCGGCCACTCCAGAGATTATCTCGGAAAATCGTGTTGCAGATATATATATATATATATATATATATATATATATATATATATATATATATATATATATATATATATATATATATCTATATATATATATATATATATATATATATATATATATATATATATATATATATATATCTATATATATATATATATATATATATATATATATATATATATATATATATATATATATATATATATATATATATATATATATATATATATATATATATAAAGAAATATGAATTTTCGACGAAACGAGTTTAATACTAATTTTCTTCGAAAACTAGTAATAAAGGTGTTCTGTTTCAATAGTGTAATAAACAAGTCGTTTCAGTTGAAATTATTTCGTTCCAGAATAGTCTGCTTCGTCGCCTCAAGAAATATGTGAGCTGTTTGCTCATTTCTTTCCTTCTGCTACCTTTCAACTTGGTTCATCTTTCACTGCCAATATGTCCTCTTCAGATGTAAAGAGTCTTGGGTTGTTTTGGACGAATTAATTGAAGGTCGAGGGTTTGCTTACTAACCTAGACAGTAGAACTAGCTGCTAACCTAATGGCTTATCTTGCATCTTTGCAAAGATACGGCTATCATCCTTGTGTGTTTCTTTCTCTATCCTCTTTAACCTTCGTATTTCTTTCTGTACTTTTATTTCTTCCTGAAAATTACAAATATTTTTCTCTTCTTACAAGCCGGAAATTTGTCCTGCGTCCCCATTTATCGTCCCATATCCTTTCCATCTTGCTTCAGTAAGCTTTTCGAAAGAGTTGTTTACAGTAGAATATATCCTATAATTGAACCTCTTCTCGCTTCTGAGGAACATGGTTTCGTCAAAGGTAAGTCAACAATTTCCGACTTACTTTCTTTAGTGGTAGTAAGATAGACACTTTTGTATAATTTCTCAGTACGTGCGATGAGGACACGCTATCCAAAGTGTGGTAGTGCTATACAACTAAAAGGATGTTACTCCGGCGAGGTCTTTTTGAATGGAAAAGCCAGCTTGAAAAGCCAAAAGTGTGGTAGCTGAGGGCGGATTCCATGGGCATGGTATCATGGAATGCTGCTATAGAGCTGTCGATAGTTTGGGAGCTGGTTTTAGGTCAAGGTGATTGATCAGGAGCTAGTTTTTGATATGAGGTGACTTGATCGAAGTGAAGAGTCCGAGTATTGTATTTGGATAGAGAGAACTGTATGTGTGTGTATGCCGTACCGGATAATCGAACACCATGTGTTTACGTCCAAAGTATACCAAAGAAATCGACATTATTTCATTATAAAAAGCACGTGTTTGTGAAGATGAAATTAAAATAACAAAATATGTGCAGATACACAGTGTGTATGTTTTTTTGTGCGGACGGAAACGAGATCCAAAACGGAATGGACAATAATACAAAAGTAGTATGCAAGATCAATCAATGCATTTGGTTGATGTAATCTTTGACTTGGGGTATGCTTGTTGCATATGCATGTGCGATGAATGAAAATATCTTGTGTCAATGTTTGGATTTGAGATATTTGGCCTGGATCGTGAAAATATAAGATATGAATCTTTGCACATGTGAAGATTGTGAACTGACCTACATATGTTAAGTGTGAATGAATGGATTAGCGTTGCATTTTTTTCAAGTGGAGGTTATGTTATGCAAACTCGAAGTGGTTGTATTTTTATTGTGGTATTTAGATAGTGTGTGGGAGTGGGAATTTTAGATAAATAAACATTTGATTGCATTAGTGGCAATAATCTTTATTGGTTTGTTTATTTTACAAAGCTATTCCTACAAAATTTATGATTTTTTTTTTATAAAAAAAGCAGCTAATCTGATGAAGCCCATGTCTGTTTGACTTTTTATGTTTGTCATAAATTTACTTTTTGTACCAGCGCAGCTACATACAATTAATTTCAGAAATAAGACCCATCGTAGCTAGTGTAATAAAAATGGCTTTTCACATAGAATAGTAACTAGGGAAATATTTTAGAGAATTTTTCTTCTCGATCCTGTAAAATCGTAATGAAACATGTTTTCCAGAATTTTTTTTTATTATTTTATAGATATTTGTTCGTATTTTATATTCACACTCTTCACTTTTATATTGTATTTTATTTGATGAAGAATCGTATTTTTGAAAAGCCACCACGCGACTCATCAACACCGTCAAACGTCATGTATTGGTCCGTTGATTGGTAAACGTCATCCACTTGTCGCTGCGTCTTAGGGGTAAAAAACTGAAAACTCCGACCGCGAATCTAAGTCCATATTGTGTTTTCACCAAGCGGAAAAATTTAACACGATGCTCTTTCTCAGCCTCCAAAGGTCTGGTGGCGACCATATTATCCCCCCCCCCCCCAGTCGAATTAAACAATTCAAAGGTATTCTGTAATAAAAGAAAAATAGAATTATCATAAAAAAAAATTATTCTAAAAATTAATAGGGACCACAATACTCACCATATTTAATCCGGTGAACTCAAAAAAGATTGTGATTTTCCACCGGAGGGTTGGTAGTTTATATAACATTACGTTCTATACCGTAGGATAAGAGAATTATAGTCAGGTGAGGATTGCAATTACATCAGCTAGATGAAACTTGCAATTACATCGGTAAAAAGTAAAAGTTAATTTGTCAAATGTTGAGATGCATAAATAATTAACAAACTATAAGAAATGGGTAGATGTATTATACAAATACGAGTTTAACAGGTGCAACAATGTTGATACGTAAATACGTAAAGTATAGTATAAGTAAAGTATAGAGAGAGACTGATAATATATATTGAGAAGATAATTGAAATAGTCAGTCGTGTGACACTTGGAAAAATTAGTAGAAAAAAGGTATTATAAATGGAATACCTCATAAAGTCATGAGCCCGAGAAGTACTAAAATATCGACACATGTAGAGCTTTGCATGCTGTTCATAACAGATAACGGACGGAGATAGTTTGACAGTTACCAGGTGCAACATTGTAAATGCGGATGTTACAGCACATAAACACATTTATATTTAAAAGTGAAAGGTATAACGTTGTGATCCGAAGACTCTTTTGGGGTAAAGTGAAATCACCTTGAGAATAAGTTTAAAGGTCTTGGTTGAAAAAATTCTAGAGGATATTATTTTCAAGACTAATACTTGAAGTATTAAGGCGGTAGAGAAGAAAACATTTATGGGTGAGTGAAATTTTTATAAAAGAGATACTGAAAATGTTAAGTAATTTTAAAGATTACAGAAAACTAGTAGCAATTGAATTGGCCCTGCTGAATATATGTAAGCAGAAAGACGACATAGCAGAAGCCGTTGGAGAGTACAAGCAGACCCCCAGGAGGAATCTGGAAGAACATCAAATCAAAGTAACAAAGACAAGGGACAATCTCTCATCTATAGGTAAGTAAAGATTTTGTAAGATAGATACTGAAAAAGTAAATACATTTTTTTCAGACTTACAGAAAAAATTGCAGCCCAAGAGGTCCTGTTGGAAAGACAAACTGACCCCCAGGAGGAATCTGAATGAACATGAAATCAATATTACAAAGGTAGACGAAAATTTCCAAAAGGTGTTGGAAAGATAATCGTGTCAAAAATGCGCAAAGAATAGCTAAGGATCCATCAAATCAGTAAAAGTTGGCGTACGGATTCTTGTTAACTTTATAATGGTATCTGCATTATGAAAAAAAAAAATTGTTAACAGTAGGTCATTTTCAGCGGATTAAGTCGTTTTTGTACATATGTTAAAGATTTTAATTTAACTTTTAGTTTTCGCCTTGTAAACTTTGTAATGGTATATGAGTAATGAACAAAAATTGTTAAAAGGAGGTCATTGTCAGCAGTTAAGTCTTTTTTGTAGATAAGTTCACAATTTCAACTTTAATTTAGAGTAAAAGAAATGAATAGTATAAGCATAATAAATCATTTAAGTAGTTCTTTAACACTAGGATACAGTTTATTTGTATCTAGCTTAAGTATTTTGCTTAACGATATAAGACAAGCAAATATATGTTTCTAGGATGACTGAAAAATGCCCGTTTTTCGAGTCGTTAACTCAATTTTCCGCTTTGTACGATGTTTCTTTTTCAGATGAGGTATTGAGAGAAGCAATTTCCCGCTAGTGCATCTTTCAAACAAAAAGAGAAGGAGAGCGTTATTTGCGAAAAACCTTGTAGCAACAGGCCAGAGTCGAATGCTGGCAAAAAAAAATCAGGACGACACTTTAATTTAAACTGGAAGGGGTTCAGATAATGAAATTGAAATTGTATCGAAAATTTTTATAAAAACTTCGATTTGAAGGTTGTTAAACTGGTCCTCCGTTTTAAAGATTTAAAAGAGAAAATTGAGCATCATGTGAAAGAACCTGAAAATATTTTTGACAGGGTTATAAAAAAAAAGGTTTCCAATTCGGTTCAGGAGAGTAAACTGTATCTGAGCTGAGTGGTGCACATATTATTGGACTAATCTCCGATGTAAACCAGTCTAACAATACTTTTTTTTTGGGTGGGGCTATGCATATAAAAGCAGATATTATAAATTTCCTTTTCAGTGGAGGAAAGGTAAATCTAAGAAATTTAACAAGAAGAGAGACTCTAGCAAGGAGGTATAGTGTAACAATTTGGAAAATACGATGATCTTAATTGTCTTCCAAGAAGTTTATGTTATGCAATCGAGAGGCATTAAGAGAGATTCAACAGTTAAACTAGATAAACTATCTACAAAGTAAGCTAGATAGACTTTATACAAAATTAAGTAGAGAAGCAAAGGTTGCAATAAGTAAAAAAGTTGCATTCTACCGGAACTATACAAATTTCTAAAGTTTTAAAATGAATAACAAAATGTTGTTTTTAACGATCTGAAGAATTCAAACTCTTTTTTTTAGGTTTTCATACATAGACAACTTTGAAAAAAAGTTAAATATCTATTATTCTGAAGAAAACGAGCACTTATATTTAATGAAATCTTTTACCACTTTTTTTAACAAACCATATGTATGCTCTCTTTGCGAAAGAGTGCTGCATGTGAAACAACATATATAAGAAAATAAAAGTCCGTATTGTTTTTCTCACTCATCATGTCAATTTGTGGAAAAGACTATGGAATGTGCAAGCTGTAATCGTGCGTTCAGAAGCGACATTTGTTTCGAGAACCATTTAGATAAAAACTAATTTTAGAAGAAATTGTCTTTGAGTGACAAAAAAATGTGGACAGACGTTATACTCTTTCTTGAAGAATCATATCAACCATTCCTTTTCCAAAGAAACAAAACTCAATTATAGCACAAATGATGAAAATGTTCAGTGCTGGCAACACTTTCCCAACGAAGCAGAAATAAGTTTCCGATAGCAAGCTCATACTTAAATCAACTAATCCTTTGAATTTTGTTCTCATCGGAAGATTTCATCGAAAGTTTCAGCGGTTAAACGTTGTTTGAGGCTGCCATCTGAAAAATGTTCAAAACTCGTAATATTTAAAAATTGGTTTCTTAATTTTATTGCAAATGCTTTGCATTTGAGTACGTAATTAGAAGCATCTGTTGGTGCAATATTTACCAAAATGGCTAATGCTGGTTACCTTGTGTCAGCAGCAAAGCAAAATATATACCAAATCTGCTTCACGTTAAGCAAACCCCAACCAGCGAATTTCGTTTCGATTGAATCACTGCGCTGGAAGTTATGCGGGTGAAAAGAATTTTATGGTAGCCCTCGAAACTTTTCAAATTTTTAAAGCGTTAGTATTTGTTGTAAATTTTCATTGCAGGATCATTCCCATTTGCAAATCTAATGACATAATTGCTCAGTAAAGAAATGCCACAAAATTAGAAAAATGGTCATAGCTTGCAGCCCTTTCATGATTTTTCTACGGAATTCCTACGACATTTGGTTCACTTTAAGGTCCATTTACTGCATGAACTTTGTTTTGATTTCTACACTGGACCAGAAGTTATAGGGAAAAAAGCTTTATTTTGCTGACCAAATTTGCAAGATTTATGAGACAAAAATCACCATAGCTGGCAGTTTCATTCTAATTTCCCAGCAATATTTTCACCAAATGTTACATGGAGTAAGATCTAAATATTGTGTGAATTTGGTTTAAATGTGATAGCTGAATCGGAAATTATAGGCCAACCTTAGCGATTTTTCAAGATGGTACCGGTGCCACAGGGTTGCCCGCATTTCAAAATCACTTCCATCAGACCTGGTCCTAGCTAATACAAACATGTCCTGTAAATTTCATTATGCTTGGATTATCCGGTCGTCAGTTTTCGTGAACAGAACTTTCGTATGCTGAAAATAGAGGCAATTTGGTGATGGGTTGCCGTACTTGTGCAAATCGGAATTTTAAAAATTTCAACTTGACATGAAGGACAAAGGATAAAATTTACCAAAGATTTGAAATTTTTGTCATCAATCAAAAATTTTTCAGGAAGGTCAATGATTTGAAGGATTTTTTTTCAGGAGCCTGCCGCAGCTACAGAGTTACCCGCTATATCTTGAAAATTCACATGTGTTAAGTTTTAGTCAACATCAATACGCTCTGTAATTTTCACTATGATCCATTGTTTTTCTTACAAGTAATGACAAATCAAAATTTGAAAAAAATTCCTTGCCTACACTCAGAAAAAAACTTTGTAAAATTTGGGAAAAAAATTATTAATTCATATATTTTTCACTATGAAATGGCGCCATAGAGGTTTCTCTATGAATTAACTACTGCATAGTAATACGTGCGTGAGTTGTATTGGCAATAATTTTCTCTATTGAATCAACAAGGGCTGCTTGTAATTTTGAAGCCGCGAATAGGAAATCCAACAACGATATTGGATCGTAATAACATGGAAAGACAAGTGTGGCTGCATACTTAAAATATGAACAAAAATGTCGTAAATCGACTTAAAATACCAATGCAAAAAATACACTATTTAATGCTTTGAATAGTTGAAAGACCCAAGAATTTCAACAATTTATAATTATTGAAATTCTTGGGTCCTTCAACTATGTAAAGCATTAAATGGTGTTGTTTTTGCATTGGTATTTTAAGTTGAGCTTTTTGAAACATCTTGACATTAAAATTGATCTGTTTTGTGTCTTATTGCTGGCAAGCAACAGCTCTTTACAGGCTTTATCGCGTATATTATTTAATAAGTATGGCGAGATTTGGTCTTAAATGATGCCAATTTCGCAAAGAGCAAATTTTCATTTCCTGGGGCTGGGTGTAATAGCCGGAAGTTGATATGTATCTGGAATTTAAATTATAACACAATTTGAGTCCGATTTTATAAAAACTATCTACCTATTTGATGTCCTTCGGTATCTTTATACCCTTGGCCATGCTTTAAGATTTATTTCTATCTGCTTTAGAAGAAAAGAATTCTCCCATTGCTTTTTCACTTGGTCCCAATCACTGCAGCTATGACTAAAGGTAAGTAACAAAAAATAAATTATTCAACACACCGAACGACACACACTGCATGCACTACAACTTACATATAAGCGCGATTTGTGTCTCGAAATGAATACTGCTGAGATTTAGTTATGACCAAACAAAACAAAAGAAATTGAAGTGCATCTATTCAAATCAACAGATCAAGTAGTTGATTTGTATTTATGACTTAAATAACCGATAATGCATGTTGTATTTACAACATACGTATTGAATTTACATTATTCGTTTTAATTCCATGAAATTCGTTGTTATTATGAAAGAAACAACGACGAATTTACAAAGAGGCTGTACGTTTATTATGGCCCTGGCTTTTACATTGATAATTCTTGATTTTACTATGCGACTTTTTTCTGAATGTACTTTTAGGCACCCTGCATCCACACATGGCTCAAAATTTCCAATTGTTTATCATAGACAAGCTTAAAACATAATAGGTTTTCATTTCGAAACATTTATTTTAACAAAAATTTACACTGCTTGGAAATATAGGAGTACCTGAAAATTCACTAAAACGCTCGCCGCCGCCAAAACGTTTAAGATATCTGAATTTGAGCAAGTCACGGACCTAACTTCAATCGAATCGGCCACTCCAGAGATTATCTTTATTAACCATTTTGCTGATATATATATATATATATATATATATATATATATATATATATATATATATATATATATATATATATATATATATATATGTACCTACCATTATATATATATATATATATATATATATATATATATATATATATATATATATATATATATATATATATATATATATATATATATATATATATATATATATATATATATATATATATATATATATATATATATATATATATTTATGTAGAAAGAAATATGAATTTTCGGCGAAACGAGTTTAATACTAATTTTACAAAAAAAAACAAAGATGAAAAAAACAACGTTTATGAAAGCTTTAAAATAGGCGAATATTGCGGGAAATCCATAGTCTTCGACAAAAGACGAAGTGGTTATCATACCTGTAATGAATTTGTTTGCCAGACTTGCTGTAAAATTATGCCGTCAGATCATCTTTGTTATATTAAGTCTTGGAAGAGGAAGCCTGATTCAAAATTCATGATAATATTCTTTGACTGTGAGAGCTCCCAGGATACTTCCAACGATGATAACTCAGAGACTTTTTTTCATGTTCTAAACTGAATTGTTGCCCAGCAGGTCTCTTATAACTGCTATAAAAATTCCAATATAATGGAAAAATGTAGTGTTTGTGGAGTGAGGGAGCATCTTTTCCAATATAAATAAAATGAAACAGTAGTAGCAAAGTTTTTAGATTACTGTTTCAAAGCTCGAACCACTGTCTCAAATAAATTTTGTTTAGCACATAATTTAGACAGCTATGATGGCCATTTTATAATTTCTGAGTTAATGAGCATTAAGACAAAAATCGAGTCTATAATGAATGGTTCCCAATAAGGAAGTTAACCTGTGGGGTTTGCACATTTTCCAAAGGTTTTTGAAAGTAAAGATCATGCAAAGGGTTTTTATCCATATAATACAATGGAGAACATTGACTTTGTAAACAAATATCCATCATCTGATTTATATGGGTTTACTGTTATGAAGAAGGTGGAAAAAGACAAGTTCTTCGACTGGTATTTTGCAAATTCATCATGCATTTTTGATAACTAAAAGGATATGTAAAAACATTGTGTGAGCGATGTCAATATTTTACGTTTAGGATGTATTCGATTCATGAAAGAACTTGTTAGTATTACTAATGTAAATCCTTTAAAAGAAGCCTTAACTGTAGCTTCAGCATAAATGCTTGCCTTCCGGAAAAAACTATCTGAAAGAGAACACTACAGGTATTATGCCAAAACATGTATGCTACAAATTTTAAAATCAGTCGCTAATTGCCTCTAAATGGCTTGCTTTGGAGTCAATCAAATACAAGATGAGATTTTATTGGCTAATAGGATGTGTACATTAATAACGGTGGTGGGTGCGAGACCTTAGTTCAAAGATATGAGGCCACACTAAGAAGAATATAAATGATCAGACGTAATGGGTATAATTTGATACACATGCGGCAGTGCGAGTTCAACAATTTTTGAAAGTCACATTCAGAAGAAAAAATGGAGTTAGAAAGACTTACTAAAAATATCGCGCAACCACTTAATCCTCGTGATGTCATTTTTCGTGGTCATACTAAGGTGTTTAGATTATACTATGAATGAAGGGAGTATGAATTAATAAGATATGTGGACTTTACGAGTCTGTAACCTTACATTAATAAATATGCCCCATATCCCATAGGTCATCCGGAAATTTACAAGAACGAGAACGTACTTATGACCACAGAAAAATTTTCGATGCATGGTTTTATAACCTGCGTCGTACTGCCTCCAAATAATTTATTTCTACCCGTATTACCTTTCAAGAAAAATCTAAAACTGTATTTTGCTTTATATAGAACTTATGCATCAGAGAAAAGGGTAACAAGATGTCAGCATAATGACAGTGAGCGGGAAATTACTGGTGCATGGGTTATACGCATAGGCGGGCCGTGGCCTAAAATCTGGCAGGGGCCAGGGACTGAAAGGTTCAAGACATGCGATGATTTTGTTTTTGTTTGTACACCTACTGTTCATGCAACTTATATAATTTAAAATACATTATATATTTGTTGAATTTATTCTTTATTCTTTATTATTTGCTAATGCATAATGCATTATCAAATAAACTTCTTGTCTGTGATTACGTATGAGCTACTACCACATGCATATAATGTGAATGGTAGGTATGAGCTACACATGAATTATAAATGACCGCTAAGATAAAAAGCTGTATGTATTATACGGGAATAGAATGGAAATAATTAGAAATGTAAAAATATTTTTTCGTTTAGAAGCTAAATATATTTCAACTTATACTTGAAGAAGAGGATAGCTTAGTTTCAAAATATCTTTGAAAAAATTGGAATATCTTAAGCTGAGAAGGAAGAAATTGATCTCTTGCTTCAAACATTTGTTACCTAGAAAACCTAGAAAAACCGAAAATAATTTGGCAAGATGAAAAGTGCTGTAACTTACTCTTTTCGAGCCATTTGGTTTGCAGGAATATCTTTGTAGCCCTAACTGCGTGTCCGAGGCTAGATGAAACAGCAAAACCTTTGAAACTAGTGCTTTTTGCGGTTTTCCATTTTCGCGATCCTCTGGTAAATGTGAGATTCAGACAGTTCTTTTCTGCGAATGATTTAATTTTTTCCCAAACTAAATACAAGTCTTCTCGCTCACTTAGTAGTGTTCCATTCACAAGATTTATCCCATCCCTAAGAGTTGCGTTTTTAGTTTGGAAATATGTGCTTAACATGTTCGTTATAAAAAGAACATAGTGATAGATGAAAATATTTACTACAAATTTAGGATTATTGATTGAATGAAAGATCCCCAATGAATAAACTGAGTCGTTGTATTTTCCTTCATTCATTTCTTTCTCTAAAGCCTCTTTCATAGTCCCATAGCTATCGATCACATATTTCCAATTGTGAAGTCTCATTGACTAACGAGTGGAGCTTAAACTTCTCATTCCACGCCTTGTGTTTAGACCAACTGCCTTTTCAAGCTGCTTCAACAATTCGTGTTGTGATGGCTTCGAAAAGTGTAGGTAAAGGGATTCGATGGCATTGAAAAAGGATGTACACGTTTCGATTGTGAAAAATGTGTCCATCACAACCAGGATAATTTTATGAGCTAGACAGTGTACAAATGTGGCTGCAGGGTGTTTCATCTTAATTTAGATTTAAACACCACTTTTTTGTCCTGACATGACACTAGCACTATCATAAGACTGCCCAACAACAGGCAATTCACTAAGTCCGTAGCTGTTTAATAGGCTCAAAATTATATCTGCTAAATACGAGGCATTTCTAGCTCCTGAACAGTCTACAAAGCTTAAAAACCTTCCTTCGACTGCTAGCTCTTTAGCAAATCTGACAACCACGGAGAATTGTTCCTTCTGTGGACCCTTGTTGCGTCTGCCTTAATGGATATCAACCCGCAATCTTTTATTTCAGCTGTATTGTCCTCGCGAACGATTTCAGCAATAATTTTCATGAATTTATTTTGTGTTTTGCCACTACAGTAGTTCGCAACCTTGTTTTTAAAATTATTTTCAAAAGTTGAATAATGCTTCGCGAATAATGCACAAAATTCCAAAAAAAAATCACGGTTATTACTGGCACCACTTTCATAATGTCCTCTGAAAGCACGTCTTTGGCGACTGAGACACGTCGTAGGGTCGATAACCTTTTCCAAATAATTTTGGTTCATCTTGACAATATTCCAAGGCTGTTCAAGCACCATATCATTTACTGTCTTCCAAAAACTATTAGAGTTTTCTCATTGTGCATGAATTTTACTATCCGGATAATTCATCCGGATCGCGAAGTTTGGTCTAGCTGAAATTTTGGTGTATTTTTGGCGATATTATTTGTCATCAGATCAGATCATCACAAAATTTACAAGACTCATCAATGGGCATAAAAAATAAGTTTCTGTCGTTTTTAAATAATGCCTGGGCAACCTTGTAGCTACCATAAGTACGTAAACACAAATCTTTCACACGGCTGTTAGAATAAAATGTAAATGATTGATGAATTTGATACTATATTTATACAGTCAAATCTAAACTTGTAAAATTCCCAATCGCACAAAAATCGCACCGAATAATTTATATTTTTAGCACCTGGAACTTGCGTTTACAGTATCTCGCGACCGGATAAAATTCATAGGATGTACTGGTCTTGAGTAGTCTGACAAAAGTTTAATGAATATGATAAGAACCATCTGGCGGCTGTGTCACTATGAAAAAACGCTCGGTGAAATTGAAGTGCTATGCCTTTTAACTTCCGATGCAGTTATCAAATTATAATAAAATTCACACACATTTAACCTGAGTGTAAACCAAGTAGATCATAGATGGCATAAAATTGGCAGGGATGCCATTTTTATTCTCCAAATGACTTCGAAAATTGTATTCTACGTTAATTACCGTATTGCCTACCATTCTACCATTTTAATACTCAGACTATGTTTTATGAAAAACATGATTGCTTAAAACGCCAGTTTATAAAAGTGTTCTTATCTAAATACATGTATATTGCCTAGTAAGAATGAACAGATACTCTTAATAAAAAAAGGATTATTGGCGAGGTGCTTTTCGCCTTTTTCTTAACGTTTAACTTGTCGAAATTAAATATTGCCGTCCATTTCTCGAAAAAAGTCAAATAATATCGTAATAAATACCGCAAATAACACAGTCTCTATGTTATAAGTAGTGTGTATGCTTTGGTATAGGCTTACACTACTGCACTACTCAACTCTTGCTGTAACCACAAAAACCTAAAAGGCGAAAGCTTAAGTGTCTGCTGTTGGAAATATTTATTTTTCTGGGAGGGGCCAACGTAGGGTCTGGGGGGGTCCCGGCCCCCCTGGCCCCCCCTACGGCGCGCCTATGGTTATACGTGAGGTAGCCTTAGCTGTGAAGAAAGTTTATGAAATAAAGATCGTTTATGAGATTTTGAAAAATAATCATACCGTGTACAATCCGAGCTCAATAACAGGAGTTTTTTCACGGAATAGGTAAACACTTTCTTGAAGATTGGGCAGGAAAAGAAGAAGAAAAAGATGACTTCATAAAGTCATATCACATAAAAGAGGGCATACTTTTAGATAAGAAAGAGATCACTGCAAACCTTGGTAGGCGTAACACTGCAAAAATATGCCTAAATTCCTTTGGGGGTTGATTTGCTCAAAGGGAAAGTTGCACTTATACCAAGGTGGTAAAAAATTTCAAAGATTTTTGAAATTTCATATATACCCCGGGTATCGAAATCTGCTCGTTATTACCAGCACAGCATACACTAGACTGTGTCACAGCATACACTAGACTTAAGCTCTACGAAACTATAGAAAAGGTTGGTAAAAGAATACTTTATTGTGACACTGACAGGTTAATTTTTTTGGATGATACAATTTCAAACTTTCTATGCAATTCAGCTAATGAGTTTGAAAGCTTCAGTTCTAATGATTTTATTTCAGGAAATGTGAGTATAGGTCCTAAAATTTACAGTCTGAAAATCAAAACAGGAGATCGGGTTGATTATATTACAAAGTGTAAGAGAATAACGCTTAATTTTAATAATTCCAAAGAGGTGCATTTCGATTGTCTGAAATTTATGGTTTTAGGTACCAATGGGGGTGACGCAGTTTGTGAGACACATGAGCGTACAATTAAGCGTAGGTTTCCTTGAACTGTTGTTAATGGTGTAGAAAAGAAGCGCCTCCAATTTACCCTCGATAATAGGGTTGTTGTTGAAGATCACTTTTCATATCTTTATGGCTTCAAAAAAATTAAATTAGGAGCATAAGATATACACAATATAGCTATTAAGCATTCAAAACTACTTTAGAAACTTTCAAGAAATATTTAAAATGTAACACCAAACATAAAATAACTATAAACTACTAGCTCATGTTCCAAAACACAATTTTAATAGATAGAAAAAATATATAAATGACTGTTAAAATGAAAAATGTTTTTTATTTAGTCACTAATCATCTTACTGAATGCATGTCTGAGCTCATTTTTGACATCCAATTTATTTCTGGTAACCGGGGTCACTATTTTGTGAAAGAGTTGGCCATACTTCCAAACGATTCAACTGTACCTATAATCTTCTACTTCGGAACACCCTATCCTGACTTGAGCGGAAAGGCACGAAGACAAAACAAGTTCGAAGCAAAGAACATCAATGGATTGCGATGGGATGACGGTGAGGTTAACTACAACAATCTTTCAAACATTCTAACATCATTCAACGAATCTACGATCAACGTAGAAGGTGATGATAAAATAAAATTTCTGAAGAGGTATTTACCATCCACAAACAAAGCTTATCTGGAGATGCCAAGACAACGAGATCTGAAGAATTTCCAGACTATCTGTAAAATTCATGATACACTTCCGGGGACATGATGTGCTGCGCGAAATTGTGTAAATCTTTACATGTATTATCATATAAATAGTAAAAATTATTGAAATACAACAATGGTTTTTCTTGTGGTGTTATAAAGGTCGTAGATGCTGGTGTCTGGCTGCAATTAGCCCTTCCAAAACAAAAAGAAAAAGAATTCTGTCGCATTTGCCTTGACAAGCCTGTCGCCGCTACGCAAATTCAAACAGTATTTTTTGGATCATAGTTTTTTTCTCAGCAAAGACTTTGCCTTGGCGTGCCTGCCGCCGCTACGCAAAGCCTAAAACTTGCTTTAAAAGAAAGACAATACTTTCTTTTGAAAATGCTTGGTCACCGCTTAATATCTTGGCTTACCAGCAAAGAATGTACTTTATTGATTATAATACTGAGCTTTTATAACGATAATAGTACAGTTATTGTTTTTCAAAAATCTGCGCGAATCAAAAATAGTTTAATCAAGTTCCGGAGATTTACCACCGCATTCAATTAGGGCGCATTTCGACAAGAACTATCTTGCAAAGACTATAAAAACAGTTCTTGATTAACACCATACGTGAGTCCGTTTACTTATGTTGGCCTGGACTACTTTGGACCTTATAATGTATCAATTGGAAGGCGCCGAGAAAAAAGGTGGGTCGCTTTATTTAGATTCTTTTAATTCACGACCACTAACTCATTTACCAGTCTTTACAAATATAAAAGGCTACATTAATGCGGTGCCCAAAATATTGATAGGTGTGGACAATTGTCATTTGGGTGTATCCCAACAGTGCCACATGCAACCATGTTTTTCACTAGCGATCTCAAACTAGGAATCCAAAATTTACTTCGAATTTGCGCTATGACGAGTTCTTGATTTTGATGATGAAATTTTTGATGAAAGTAATCCACAATAAGTTTGGTGAGTTTATGTTTAGTAGGCAGTATAATTGGTCGGCGTCCTGACATTGGCAACACATTGGCGTAATCAATTCTTCCGTGTAGTCGAATGACACCATATTCATCAATATACGGAGTTAATTGATAAATGGTGCTGTGTTTATTTATCGATTGATTATTGTTTAAGGCAAAGTACTCGTCTGCGAATTCTGGCTAAAACATGGTATTTACCACATTTTGCAGTTAGAAACCCTAACAAGCCGGGTAAAATGCGATTAGTGTTTGATGCCGCGGCCCAATCAGTACTTTTGAAAATGCTTTGAAAATGCAATCAGTACTTTTGACTTGACAACACTTACCAAAAGTATTATGTACGAAACGTACAAACTGTTGAGAACATAGATTTGCCAAAGCAAACTTTGGATATTGAAAAACTGAAGCGTTTATTTAAAGAAATTGAAAGTACAAATATAAAAGGCTACATTAATGGTCGCCACTGACTTCTAGAACATGTTGAGTCGCAAATAATCACCAAATTATCTACTTCTATAGGTTTCGTTTTGTTGAACCACTTGGATCGTCAGTGGCCTATTAATGTAGATAAGGAACCGTGGGCGGAATGTGTGGAAGAGCTTAGAATCAAAAGATGTAATGTAGTGACATCAGGCGCAGCTGTACCTAATAATGACATAGAACCTACCACACCAATTGTTGCTTCTCGAAATCGAAATAATACTTTTAATAAAGGTTTGTTCAAATCAGGCCCTGATAGCAAAGCATCATTTAATGAAATGGTTCCTGATTGGGCCGCGGCATCAAACACTAATCGCATCTATCAATTACATCAACAGTATTTACTTTCAATGTCCAGTATAGCTAGTTTTGAGACTGGGCGTTTGAGAATGCCTTTTTATTATTAGAGTTTTATTATTAGATCCTCTAAAGCTTTCGTTAACATTTCCACCTGTGTACACCTTTTCCTCTCCTTTGTACGTAGTATCCTTGAATATTGCTGTCAAGTTTGGTGTCCTCGTTTTGTCTACTTGAATACTGCGGTGGAGTCAGTTCAACGTAGATTTACTCGCACCCTGTTTTATAAATTTCAGCTTCCTTACCGTCCTTATTGTGATCGTCTGTCGTTCCTTCATCTTCCTTCTCTCGAATCACGGAGACTTTTCCTGGATGAGTGCCTACTCTTCAAATTGTTCCATAGGTTGGTAGATTCCGACATCAGCAGCCACGTTTCTGTCCGTGTTGCAGCGCATGGTACCCGCTCTACTTTTGAGTTTAGTGTGCCATTTGCGCGCACTGATATCTTTTTTCATTCTCCGCTGTTGCGATTACTAAGGCAACATAATGATTTACGGTTTGGTCCTCTACCGCCGACATTATATGCCTTTAAAACTTTTTTAAAAAATAATGTTTTGCTTACTACTGATTCAATGTAGTTTTTTTTTTCTTTTCCTTTTCTTTTTTTTCTCTATTTTTCTTATTTTGAATTTGTACTTTTTCACTTTGATTTTGTTTATTATTGTTCTTAGATTGTATCATTATCATCTCATTATTATTTTGTTCATTTTTTCATTATTTCTTTTGTGAATTATTTGTATTTTATATTTTCTATGTTCAGTAATTGGATTTTATCTGTTGAATAATAGTTAGTTAAATAAATAAATAAATAAATAAGTGTCGAAACGTCAGTGCGGTTTTAGTGTACACAACACCCTCTTTCTTTGGGTAAAACAATTTTCTTTTGTATAAAAAGAAAATTTTTCAATTTTAATTTTTAGATTCGCACATTACAATTTCATATAACTTGATGCTATTCTTAATTTTGTTCTGACTCAATTCTATTTAATTCGCAATTTCATATATATATTTCTTTTCTTGATGCTTTCTGTAGTTTTATTTTGACTTAATTTTAAATTATAGTGTACATATTGATTGATTCTATTTTTTTTTTGTGTTTGTGGAAATATTTATTTGTATGTTTATATTTTATTACATTATGATTCTTGTCTGTGGCTTGTATAATTTTAACAAATTATTGTGATACCTTTTACATTTGTTGTTTATTAAGATATCTGAATTTACGCCATCTCTGAATTTAATTTCGTATGGTTCGTGGCATTCTTTTTGCTGTTTTTTTTTCGTGTTTAAATTTCTATAAAATTCAACGAGTTAATTTTTACACATGAATAATTTGCTGTATTTGATTAAATATACTTTGGTTTCGAAAAGTATATTCGATATGTTATGTTAACGAATAAATATATTACTTTAAACCACAAAAGTTTATTTAATTTTTTGGATATGTTTTATTTTTTTTGGTTTATTCTTTCATATTTTGCATTAAACTAATGCTGTTTCTCAGCTTGATTTGAAGCTCGCTAATGTAATTAAGTTGAATTATGCTTTCAATTATTCTCTTTGGGGCTTTGTAGATGATTATTTTCATCGGTTCATTTTGTATTTGAATGTTTTAATGCATTTTATTGAGCATATTTTTGAACTTCTCTATATTGGATATGTTAAGAATTTTGTAGATCTTGTTTTGGCACACTATTGATATATTTATTTTATATGTCAGCTTCTCCAATGGCAAAACTAATTTCGATAGATTGTCACTGCATCTAACTGTAATTTTATTATTTTCCATTATCAGTATTGAAATATTCTCTATATTGAATTTTGATTTCATCAAATTTTGTATATCAGCGGTCGAATCGCTGTTGCAAAGAAAAACTTCCTTATGCTTCGTATTGTATTAAAGTTTTATCAATCTTTTTACATTGATCGTGGAATTGCCGTTACATAAATCAGCTTTCTTATGTTTTGTATTGTGGGTTGGTTTATGCGCTTTTTCGGATTTACTTTTATTTTTGTCTTGCTCTGTATTTTTTTGGTTTTTGATTATTTTTCTTGTACATGTTAGTACTTTATTATCATTGGTATCATTTTTCTGTGTTGGTTTAATATTTGTTAATGCTTCTGAGATCATATGGTTCATGCCAATACTTTGCACTGCTTCTTTAATTATTTTTTCATCATTGAAGATTTCGTTTGTTGGAGCTTCGACTTTAATCGATCGGTATTCATTCAATAATTCTGTTTCTGTTTTAATATTATTGATCAATTCATCTTTTTTATTTGTGTCTGATACTTCGATGTGTTTTACGCTCTGTTCTGGGAATATTGAGTTGCCTATATAAATTTGAGGTGCAGTTTCCTTTATAGTATGTTAACTTTTTCTTTGGTTTCTAGTATTTGTGTTAGGGCTTTTTAGATTATTATAATAACTACTATAATCATTTTTGTTAATCATATCCTTGTTTTCATAATTTTTCCTCGTATTTCTATAACCATTGGTAAAGTTATTATCATTTGTGCGTCTATTATATACATTTTCTGTATTGTTTGGTCTGCATCTATAACTGTATTTTAATTGCCGATTACTATTGTAACTTTTATTTATGTACATAACATTTTTGGTCGCATTATAGCTCGACTCTAAGTCCGTTGCAATTTGAATCGCTTCTATAAGTGTTTTCGGTTGTGCCGCAAAAATTGTGGGCTTAAGTAACTCGTTTAAACCGTTTTTGAAAATAGTAAGCGCATAAGAATCGTTAGATTTCTGTATCGCTACTTTCTCTGCTGCAGATGGACTCTGTTCTAAGTTATAAATTTGAATTTCGCTCAATTCGCTAATGAGCTGCAATATCTTCTCACTGTATTTTTCAACTGTTCCAGTTTGATATAAATGGGCTAATTGTGTATGGATTTGTTGTGGGCTTTTTCTTTTCTTGAATCTACCTCTTAACATTTTTTCTAATTCTTCATAGCTGCTTATTTTTGTACTCAAAAGTTGAGTCTTTACGCTAGACCCTAATTTGACATTTTTCGTAAAATTTAGTAAATCCTGTTTCCCGTCTTTATTAAACTTTTCGTTGATCAATCCTAATATGGTTAAAAAGGAATCTAATTGTTTTGCACTACCATTGAAAACTGGTATGCATTCTAATGCAAGCTCAACATTACAGTTACTCATCTTCTCATTTTCAAAATTTTTCAAAAAAAAGCATTCAGTTACATTTTTATATCACGCTATTGAGACTCTTTTAAAGAAAATCTATTTTACTTCCATTCGTACTTGTTTGTTATACCACGGATCATGTAGATTTTTTTTTCATTATTCTACTTTATGTGATTTATTGCCAATTAATCAGATCAGTTTGATTTCCTCTTCTTGTCTATGAAAACCATTTTATTTCGTTGGTGAAATCTATTTAACTTAATTTCATTTCTTTTAATTTAATTTAAACATATTGTTTGATAGTATGTTTTACATATTCTAGGTTTTATATAATTGACTTCATCATATATAGGTGCTTTTTTTTTCAGTGTCATGTTTTTTTTATGTAACAATAACTTAATATATTCTAACTTGAACAACTGAATTCTATACTTTTTGAAATTAATGTTGTTTTCGAGTATTTCAAGCTTTTATTGTGTATTGTTTATTGAAAAATTCCCATTTTGTTTATTATTTGCAATATAATATTGCTTGGTTTTGAAGTTTTGTTAATTTCTAGCTAAAATTTTTAATTGATTTTTCTTTCAAAATGTTTATAGTTTTTGCAATCGTCCAAGACTCGTTGTCGTTCCAGTACCCGATATATGCATCGCTCGAAATTTTCGAAAAAATATATGCAAATGTTGTCCATGTCGAATTGTTGTTAAGTTGATGCGCTCGAAAAGTGCAGGATTCTGATTCACAGGAATGTAGGCTGCAGAATTGTCTTTTCAATAATTTGCAAATATCCAATTGCAAAATGTTGTCGCGCTCCAATTCAATAGCCGCTCGAAAAATGCAGGATTCTGATTCACAGGGTAGTAAGCGGCTATATTTCGATTCACAGGATCGTAGGTTTGCGGATCGCCATGTGGTGTTATAAAGGTCGTAAATGCTGGTGTCTGGCTGCAATTAGCCCTTCCAAAACAAAAAGGAAAAGAATTCGGTCGGATTTGCCTTGGCAAGCCTGTCGCCGCTACGCAAATTCAAACAGTTTTTTTTGCCTCATTGTTTTTTTCTCAGCAAAGACTTTGCCTTGGTGTGCCTGCCGCCGCTACGCAAAGCCTAAAACTTGCTTTAAAAGAGACACAATACTTTCTTTCGAAAATGCTTGGCCGCCGCTTGATATCTTGGCTTACCAGCAAAGAATGTACTTTATTGATTATAACACTTATTTTTTAGAACAATAATAGTGCAGTTAATGTTTTTCAAAAATCTGCGCGAATCAAAAATAATTTAATCAAGTTTTTGTGGTGGGATTTACCACCGCGTTCAATTAGAGCGCTCTAGTCACTATGTGTGTATATGTGACATTTCGACAAGTGTCGAAACGTCAGTGCGGATTTAGTGTACACAACATTCTTCTTTTCATCAATTTATTTCATTCCATCAAAAACAAGGTTACAGCTACACAGTATTGGAAATTCATTAAAAAGTCTAGAATTATTAATATGGATATAAGACGTTTGTGGCGGTATAAAAAAGTTTTCGTTTTTCAGGTTCAATGTATCCTTATCCCCTGCATTTATTACAGAGCTGCTCGGAATACTCCTTCACGTATTCTGAAGCCAAGTTGTTGTGGTGCATGACAATATTTAAAAAACCAGCATGTCGAACAGTTTGAACAGCTCCAGATGTTTGTGTATTATGTTGCCACTATTAATAGGTATTAGATACCGTTTTAAAGGACCCATTTGATTTTGCGGATATTCATCGCCTGTTGAAGTCTTCAAATTGTTGAGGTAATTGTAGAGTGGTAATCCATTAGCTGTAGTCAATTGCCAGTGGAAACTGTTCATGGTAGTGTTACATGTTCATGGTATTCTTACAGATTGCCTTCGTCTGAAATGTTTGCGGGTCAAATCCGAGTGTGACCCTACGATTTTGACATCCATCCAGGTAGTAGGTGTAATTCAACAAGGCGTCTTCATTGCAGGGAACTTGTGATTGGGGTATCGTTTTTGCTCTTGACTTCCTCTCCTATTAGTTCGATATGATGTTCTCGAAGTTGCTAGAAGACTCAATTTGGGGTGATTTCACAATTTTTTTCTTTTTTTGAACGACGCGCCCGACTCGCTTAGAGGTTTGTGTTTGCTTATTAGCTGACTTTTAAAAATTGTCAAAGACACAACTATGATTTCAATGGTTTGATCACGCTGCTTGTATATCTCTGACCTCCTCTCAACAAGTCTTATTGAAGCACTCCCCACCTTTTTGCGAAGAGGTCTTCAAATAAATTTTTCGGAATAAATCAATTATTTCACAATCGTTGAATTTATATTCTGTAGAGGAAAACCGGTTCAGAAATTTTTTGAAGCTTCTGCCACTGCAGCAAAAATAAAGAAACAATACAGTGATACTGCTTGTATGTGGTTAAGAACGCACTTTGTAGCTTCTGCTTATTATTAACAAAAATTTTATCATTGAGCCGAAGGAGTCTTTTCAAGTATTTGTAAGTGATATTTACCAAAAGAGTCAAAGTACTCGATAGGTCCACGCCACCCAGTGTGCTCTTCTTCTATGAGCTGGATCTGTGCTCTCAATAATACAAGCAGGTTTTTTTATTTGTAGGTGATCGCACGGAAAAACGCCCTTGAAAAATCTTTTAGCAAAATTATTTTGCTTTAAAGAACTATAAAATTCGATCATGTTCATTCCTGTTCCTTAAAAATGATTGCTTCAAGGCTTATAATTCCAGTACGAGGCGTGACGAAGCTCAGAAGGAATTCCTTTGTTTGCTTCCCATGTACGAAAATAGTTGAATACTTTAGGAGGGTTTTTATAAGATCCTTATCCAGACGCTTCAGTTTAAGGCTTCCAGACACACCAGCCTGATCTGTAGTGCTATCTGTTGATGTAGTATAATTGTAAACGATCTCTTTTGTATACACTATATCAGGTGAAACAAAGGATCATGGTTCTGTAGCTATCTCCAGCCAGTGTTCAGGTATATAAATGAATACCTGAGAAGTGTTAAACCTACTTTTATACTTTTAAATAGGTTCGAGTAAACGCTTCGATTTTTATTGATTTCAATATGTGTATCGTACTCTACGTAAATAATGCATGAGCTACTGTTCTTTAATGCCTTTTTGAATCTAGCCTTGATTCTCACCACACCTTGATTCATCTTGTACAAACTTTCATACGGTGCGGACGTGTTTTTGCGAAACACGGTCCCATAATAATATTTATCCATAGAGTGCAAAATTGTTCCATATAAACAATATATTATGTTAACTGATTAAGTGCACCGTGTTCAATATTCGCTCGGGATCCATTCAATTTTGCTTGTCATTTCCGCCACCTCCAACGACTTTGACTATCTTAACTTCAAACTTTCATACAGTGAAAAAAGTGCGACATAAACATATTAATATTATTCGCGAGCTATTTTGTGCAAGTGAAAGCAATTGCATATAACCCAGTGACCTATTTATGCGTAGTGCGTTAATTGCACAATTACAAAATTATTGCTGAGTCATATATAAGCATTTATATTTACGTTCATTGTAAATCACGTGATTATAGACCTGAACCCAAAAAAAACTGTTTGTAATAACCCCGAATAATTTATTTAATTTGTTGAGTGGGTGCAAAGTTTTTTTTTTAAAAATGAGCGGTAAGTGCAATTTGGCCAATTGTATTGCATTTGGCAATACATTTAAATATGTTGTATGCAAAGCTTTCTGCAATCAAAAGCTTCATGGAGCATGTATGGATGCGCCTAGAGATTGGCATCATCCCTACATAGAGCGTTTTTACACGACTTCCCAATTTGGGATTGGGAATATACCGTAATTCGTGAGCTTTAGCCCGATTTCCATGCATGTGTGCGCAGACTGTGTACGTGCACGGAAGCTCCTCATGAGCTTGATTTCCGAATACCGGTTTTGTACGCAGCGTTTATATGTGTGTGTGCCGGATCAAATTCTATGGCTACACGAAGATCGGATTAAAACCGGTTTGAAATCCCGATCTCGTGTAACCATAGAGATTTGAGCGGCGATCTGGTTTACAAACACATAGATTGTGATTTGTTTTCAATAGGGCGTGTCCAAATGGGAAATTTCTAATATCGTGGCTTCTAGCGGCCGCTGTTCACTTCTTCGATCAGTTTGGTGGCCATCCACCAAACAGTATGCATCGGAATGCAATATCATTCCGAAAATGCCTCTGAGCGGAAAGCACGTGCGTTGTATCTGAGCGTTGAATAGAGTTAACTGTCGTGGACGAATTGAAAACAAATACTGTTTAAACATTTTCACTTTTTATTTATAATTTTGAATATAAAAAGGATCTTCCATTGATCTTGTAGTGTGTTTTGAATAATACAATCAAATTGTCATCGTATCGAATAAGTACACGGCCTTTTTTCACACAAATCACTTGTAACATTCTTACTTTTTTGTTTACTTATTTTGTACTTTTACTTCACTTGATTTTGCTCAGTTTGAGAAAACACTTGATACACACTTCTTCTTTTTCTGATCTCCCTCGATCTGATCTTCTTGATTTTATAGTGTTAGGACTGCTGTGGTTGCAGAAATTGCTAGATGCGATTTGTGTAACCTGATCTGTGCTTATTTCGCTTTGATCTTAGAATTTTTGTTTTGATAAACATATATGTTTATCTGAACGTTGATTTGTTTATATGAAGATTGAAGAGTATTGAATTGATATGATGGATTTGTTTGTATGAAGATTGAAGAGTATTGAATTGATATGATGGATTTGTTTATATGAAGATTGATTTATTTTGAAAGGTATTGAATTTCTTCATTCTACCGTTGGATAAAGATTTAGACCGGATGTCGGTACTTGAGAGTTAGGTGCTGACGGTGCCATAACTATAGTTATCTTTATCGTGGTCGTTTAATAAAACAGTGTTTTTTGCTTAATCATTTTAACATATTTTATTTCTTTATCAGAACTAATTCTTTACTTATAACGTTGAATATATATACTAGTGTTAATTCTTTTATTAAATTTGATTAACTTGTTTTAACTGATCTTGATTGATTGAAACACACTCTTGATTGATTGAACCCACTTTAATCTACTTTCTTCTTGATTGGATATTAGATATTAGAACTGCTGTGGTCGCAGAAATTGCTAAATGCGATTTCTGTAACCTGATCTGTGCGAATTTCGCTTTGATCTTAGAAATAAACATTTTTGTTTTGAGCAGATATGTTTATATGAAGATTGATTTGTTTATATGAGTATTGAAATGATATGATAGTTGCAGATGAAAAGTATTGAATTTGTTTAGGAAAGTATTGAATTGATATGATGGTTGCAATATTGAATTTGTTTATATGAGTATTGAATTGATATGATGGTTGCAGATGAAAAGTATTGAATTTGTTTACTATTCGACTATTGGATAGAGATTTAGACCGGATGTCGGTACTTGAGAGTTAGGTGCTGACGGTGCCATAACTAGAATGCTCTTAAGGATTTATTTTAAGTGTAGGGTGAAGAAATTCTGCTGTTGATAGCATACAAGCAAATGGCATACCATATTGCCTACCGATTGGCTTGCATACACATCACTAAAATCCACTCAAACTCATATATAATACACATCAATGTGTCCCGTAAGTCTACGAAATGTCTGGTGGAAGCACAAAATATTATTATATTTTTTTATGTCTGATCAAAACAGAACTGTTAAAACATAAATTTCATACATTTATTTCCAAAATGGCACCAACTTAGCTTTGGTGTGACAATTTAATCAAATTCACAAATATTCAACGTTGAAATGAATTAAACGTTATCTATAATGGAATAACCGCAATGTTTTCTCTATTACAATTCAATTTGTAGACAAAATCTATCATAAATCTGAGAGATATTATTTTGTGTGATTGCTTCGTGGCAACTTGAAGTTCGAACGAAATCCAGAGCCTCGACTTTTTTTCGTTGTCCGCTTCACGTGAAATGTCCCTTATTTTAAATTATTAATTTAAAATCTCTCATAAATATAATTAGAAATTAAATCAAACACTCGCTCTGCCCTGATTCCCATAAACTTTCTTTCAAAATTTTGCTCAATTTTGCGTTAGTAATACTCGAAAATTACATACTCTACTGCAGCTGTGGGCAAACCTAATACTGGTATGATCGACATTAATTTTTTTAATTTATGCGCGATCAACTTCGAAAAATGGGTTAAATTAAAAACAAATAAAAATTAAATTAAGGCCTTTATTGATATTAATATGTTAAATACATTGTATTACTACTTTGTGCAATGTACTTTATTAATAAATATTTTGGTTTAATTTTTGATGTATATGAGTGACTCTCCATTTCATCAAAAAGTATTGTAGAGTTAGGCTTGTAAGCACTGAAGCACAATGCTAAATTTGATGAAATACCCTCGTTATCGAATTCTCTAAAAGGAAATGAAATAAATTCAAAAATCGGTTGAAGGATATTGAGATTTGCAAATCGTCTCTCGAGTTCTTGTTTAAAATTTTCCAGTTCAGGACAAAACATTTCAATATTACATGCACCAGTAGGTTAGGTTAGGTTGTACCAGTTGGCACAAGGCCACACATGGACCTATTGGTACATAGTGCTACGAGATAAATGCGGCAGGAGAAAAAAAATCAGTCCAAGCGGCCATCGAAAACCCCGGACTCTTTCGCGAACTGAAGAATGTCTTTCAGCTTTCAGCTAGATTCACCAGTAAGTTTAATATGTTTTTCAAAATATGGAAAATATTTTAAAATTTTGCCTATTTAATTGTGAAGCAAAAGGTTTTAATTTTACTTAAAAAACATTTACCGAACTCAACGTTTGATTTTTCCTTGTAATTGTAAATTAAGCAAGTTGCAACGGCCCATAAAATCCGTAAGAAATGCTAATATCTTTACCCATACTGGATCTTCCAATTGTTCATGTTTTTCTCCCAATGTGTCCAAAAATGCAATAATTTCAGGCAAAAGATTTAGAAATCTTTGCAAAAATCTTCCTGAGCTAAGCCATCTAAAGCTTAGTACTGTTTTCGATTTCACGTTAAATTTTCATGCAAATTTTGACGTGAAATTTATTTCGGCGAAAATTTAGCTTGAAAATAAGCAAAAGTTGTACTCACTTTTAAGCGTGAAAAATTGCTTGGAACATGCATTCGCTTTGAAAATGCAAATAGCTTTGGCACATGTCTCCAATCATTTCACGCCAATTTAGTAGGTGCAGTTCATTTTTTAGGCTAGTACTGAGTTAATCGTGAAGCTAAATTTTGACATGTCTCCATTATCTGGTCATTCTTTCGAGCAAAAATTTTGAAAATGCAGAAAAGCGGGGACACTTATCATTTCTGACGGATAAGATGTCAAGAATTTTAATTTTTGAACGATTTTATTATTGAAAAGACATTTACACAATTCAATTTTTAAAATTCAAACACCAAATGTCACTATTTAGCTCGAAAGAATGAACTACACAAACTACATTGGCGTGAAAATATTTTTATTTTATTTTATCTCAAATTGAGATTAACCTTTGTTACGAATCGCGATCGACCGTTTTCCCACCCCTGCTCTACTGCATCATTCTGCTAAATTTCAAATACTTATCTTTTGTGGAAGTATGCTAAAATCAATATTCAAAAATGACCTCTGTTCTTGATCTCCTGCTAAAATTGTGTGCTGTATGGTTATACAGCTAACTTAAAAAAACGAAAATATTTATTTATTTACAATACAAATCAAAACACAAATCATCGAATATCTCGAAAGCGCTAAAATGTAAACAGAACATCCGATTCACGGCCGCGGTGCCGCCAAATGCCTACACCACATAACCATCATCGCAAATGGTTCATGTCACGTTGATGCATAAAGCGGCGACGTCGCTGTTCACCAGACACGCACCAACTAAGTGAACAGCACTCGCCAGAAGCATCAATAAAACAAATTTCCCTGTTTCCACGCGCTTCAACGAAGTAAACGGTGAATTTCAGAAGCCGCCACATTGGAATTCCCTTACATGAATACGCTTCTAATGAAGTGAACTACACTCGTCAGAAGCCGACATGTTAGAATTGTGCCCGTTTGTACACGCTCCTGCGAAATGAACAGCATTTTTCAGAAGTCGCCATGTAAAGAATTTCCCTGTAGGGAAACGCCCTTACGAAATCAGCACCAATCAGCAGAAGCCGCTAGGGGAAATCTTCTGCACGAGCATGCTCGCACGATGTGAATAGGATAAATCAGAATCTGCCATATTGGAAATCTGACTACACGGACGTGCTGACACGAAGCAAGCAGCTTTGGTCAGAAGCCGCCATATCGGAAAGCTGCGTCCATGCACATGCTCGAACGAAGTGAACAGCAGTAGTCAGATGCCGCCATAATGAAAATCTACGTGTACGTACACAGAATTATCGTGTACACACAAATACAATAACATGCAGAGAAAGCTCACGAATTTCGGTATATTCCCAATCCCGAATTGGGAACAGCTATAAAATCGCTCATAGAAGAACATTTTATCTGCACTGATTGCCAACAGATAGAGGAGCTCTTATGAATGTACGATAGCATTATTAATAAAATCAAAAAGCTGAATGTAGAGAAAGACCATCTACTCTCTATGCAGCAGGCGCAATTCAGAGCCAACAGCGAAACTTTCACAGAAATGGCAAGCTTTTTTGACAGACTAACCAACGTGGTCTCTTCTGATAGAAGCAGAAACATAAATAAAATAGCTGAGAAGCCGGAACGTAAGGCTAATGAAATTTACGATCGCTTTTCCATCTTCAATATTCCTACCAACTTTAAATCCTGACACTCTCCTGGTGGGTCTTGAAAACAGAATTAAGGCCTGCAATAAGCTTACCTTAACAAGCTCATACTTAAATACACTTATCCTTTAAATTTCATTTTCATCGGAGGATTTCATCGAAAGTTTCAGCGGTTAAACCTTGTTTGAGGCTGCCAACCGAAAAATGTTCAAAAATCGGAAAATTTAAAAATTGGTTTCCTATATATATCGCAAATGATTTGCATATGAGTACGTAATTTGAAGCATCTGTTGGTGCAATATTTACGAAAATGGCTAATGCTGGTTACCCTGTGTCAGCAGCAGACCAAAATACATACCAAATCTGCTTCACGTTAAGTTAAACCCAACCAGTAAATTTCGTTTCGATTCAATCACTGCGCTGGAAGTTTTACGGATGAAAAGACTTTAAAGGCTACCACCCTCAAAGCTTTTCAAATTTTTAAAGCGTTATTATTTGTTGTTAATTTTCATTGCAGGATCATTCCCATATGCAAATCTAATGACATAATCGCTCAGTAAAGAAATTCCGCAAAATTACAAAACTGGTCATAGCTGGCAGCCATTTCATGATTTTGGTACGAAATTCCTACGACATTTACTTCACATTAAGGTCCATTTACTGCATGAACTTCGTTATGATTTTAACACTGCACCGGAAGTTATAGGGAAAAAAGCTTTATTTTGCTAAGCAAATTTGCAAGATTTATGAGACAAAAATCTCCATAGCTGACAGCCCTATTCTAATTTTTCAGTTTAATTTTCACCAAATGTTACATAGAGTAAGATCCAAGTACTGTGTGAATTTTATTGAAAGCTGATGGCTGAATCGAAAGTTATAGACCAAAAAGCTGTTTTTTTCTCAGTGATTTTTTAAGATGGTACTACTGTCACAAAGTTTCCTGCATTTCAAAATCACTTCTATCAGACTTGGTTCTAGTCAATACAATATGATCGGTTAATCCGGTCGTCAGTTCTCGTGAACAGAACTTTCGAGTGCTGAAAATAGAGGTAATTTGGTGATGGGTTGCTCTTCTTGTGCAAATCGGAATTTTAAAAATTTTAATTTGAGATGATGGAAATATGTCAAAATGTATCAATGATTTGAATTTTTTATCAAAAATCAAAAAATTTTAAGGAGCGTCAATGATTTGAAGGATTTTTTTGAGGAGCCTGCCGTAACTACAGGAATACCTGCATTTTCTTGAAAATCCATGTGTATTAAATTTTAGCCAACGTCAATACGCTCTGCGAATATCGCGATGATCCAATATTTTTGTCAGAAGTAATGACAAATCAAAATTTGAAAAAAAATCCTTGCCTACTTTTAGGCACTTAGCGCCTACACACGGGTCAAAATTTTCAATTCTTTATCATAAACAAGCTTAGAACGTTATTAGTTTTCATTCCCAATACTTTTTTTTTAACAAAAATTTACACTGCTTGGAAATTTAGGAGTACCTCAGAGTTCACTAAAACGCTCGCCGCCGCCAAAAGGTTTAGGATATCTGATTTTGAGAAATATGGAGCTACCTATCATATATATCTATGTTCTCCGAAAATATCAGCTCAATCGAATTGGCCACTCCAGAGATTATCTCCCTTAATAATTTTGCTGATATACATATATATATATATATATATATATATATATATATATATATATATATATATATATATATATATATATATATATATATATATATATATATATATATATATATATATATTTATATATATATTTATATATATATATATATATATATATATATATATATATATATATATATATATATAAATAAAGTGAAAATCAAAAGAATATTGATTGCTAAATTTTTCACCGGTGTTTGAAAAATTCGAATAGTACAAATGCGACACGAGAACAGTGTTTAAAAAAAGACTTTTGTTTCATTCAGAAGTCAATTGGAGAGTATCTACGCAAAAGATAATGAAAACCACATTATTAATTTTATTGACATATTTGGGAGTACACATTGTTTAAATATCTTCCTTTTATCAAATGCTTTACCTTTCTATAGCCCTAAACATGCATGTAAACTATTAACAATCAATTAGATTTAGATGCCATTAATTAGAGTAAGAAAAGACAAATTACATTCGTATCAAAGCGTAAAAAAATTTTTTCCTTCCCGAATCAATTGGAGAAATTTGTGAAAGTAAAATTGCTGGTGCAAGTGGTTGTGGTTCGGTAAATTTGAGTGTTAGTAATCAAAATAACTCTAAATCGGTATTTTCAAGCTTTAGAGATTCTTTTCATTCGAACAATTTACAAATAAAAATGATCGAGAGTTCAACCGTAGAAAGCGGCCTCGCCCAAGTCACTGTAGGTAAACGACATCTTCAACTCCTTACGAGTACCGGACGCAATCACAAATTTGCCCAGATTTGAAGGTAGTTCACAATTATTGTTCGAATTCATTAGAATCGTTGAAGAAATGTTATCGCTCATTCAATGCACCTAAAGTACTTCCTATGGAAATATCCTGTTTCGAGCAATAAGAAACAAGATTGTTGGACCGGCAAATGAGGTTTTAAATGTATACGGTACTTCCTTAGACTGGAAACAGATAAAACAAAACCTTATTTTACATTACGCAGACAAACTTAATGAAACTTCACTCATTCGTGAAATGAACGGTCTAAAACATAAAGAAAAAAAACACTTGAACCGTTTTATAGCAAAATAGTAGAAATTTTGGCAACTATAACGAAACATGTACAGATTCACGAGAAAGATGAAAAGATGATAGCTGCTTAACGTCAACTATACACTGAAATGTGTTTGAGTGCCTTCTTGTCAGGCTTTAAGGAACCTTTGGGTTCAACAATAAGAGCCATGGCTCAAAAATTCTTAGCTCAAGCGTTCGCTCATTGTGTCAAAGAACAAAATTAATTCTACTTGAAATCTGAATCTCATACAACTAAATCTGCGGTAACTAGTAAACCAAATCTAATCAGTTCCGCAAATCAGCCAATATTTGGACAGTACCCAGTTTTCCAGACCACCCCACAACATCTCAACTTCAACAGGATTTTTCCCCAACAACCGTTCAACCCCTTTCTAATTACTAGATCAAATCAAATCATGAACAGTTACCCTGGACAATACAGAATGCACCAAATTATACGAAATCTATTGCAACAGCCCATTTAACCCTCTTCCACAAAGACAAAATATTTTCTGTCAAAACCTTAACCAATTTCCCAATAGACCAAGTAACTCAAACCCATTGAAAGTGGAATCAATGGATATAGGTGCAAATGGGCATTCCAAATTCCAAAGCATTGGGCACCAAACACAGCAACAAAATACTTCAACACAGAACAACTTCTTTCGATCAATAGATCCACCTAGGTTTACCAGTAAAGAACTCTTTAATGTGCCTTCCACATATCCCAATCAGTATGAATAAACGCATTTTCATCCCATACCAACCAAACAATATTTGGAATCCCGTTTAACGTCCATGTACCTTGAATACGCCATGAACTCTTACTGTCAGGAAAGTGACACGGTCTACAACAATGTACAACCAGCAAACACACAAAGTCTGCCAGATCATAGCAAACAAAACTTCCAGCAACTTGACAAATTTTATGACAATCAAAATACAAACATTAAGGTAGATGATGAACATTTTCCTTCGAACGCCTCGAAGAACCCATCGGGTATATAGATGCTAATAAATATGTCAATATTACCTCGCCTTTCGGTTGCTTTCTAAAATATTTATTCTTCTTCTTCTTTTCTATGAATGATCAAGATCTATTCTTAGAGTAACCTCTGAAAGTCGAACCCTTTTCTACAAAGAATTATGAGGAAGTAAATAGCTTCAACATTGACGTCCCTAAGGTGAACGATCCGTCTAGGGATATAACACAATTACTTCGTACTTCTCACTTAAACAAGGAGGAAAAACACCTCATATTGAAAATATCCAGAGAGTACGATTATATATTTTTGCGTGAAAATCAAAAATTGACCTTTGCAAATAAGGTAAAGCATCGCATCCTAACAACGGATGACATACCTATATACACCAAGTCTTACAAATACCCGTATATCCATAAAGACGAAGTTAAGAGACAAATAGGTGATATGCTATCACAAAGCATAATTTGTCCAAGCTATTCTCTTTGGAGTTCGCCAATCTGGATCCTCCCCAAAAAACTAGACGCCATTGTAAAACAAAAATAGAGGCATGTAATTGACAACCGCAAACTAAATAAGAAAACGATCAAAGATTGCTACCCACTCCGTAACATCTCAAAAATTCTTGATCAACTAGGCAAGAGCTTATACTTCACAACCTTAGACCCTGCCAGCGGCTTTCATCAAATAGAAATGGACCCTCGAGATATTGAAAAGACGGCTTTTGCCGTAGAAGGTGGCCACTGCGAATACGTACGGATGCAATTTGGGCTGAAAAATGCCCCCTCAACATTTCAAAGAGTAATGGATAACATTCTTCAGCACTTGCAAGGCAAGATCTGTTTGGTTTATTTGGTAAATATTATCGTTCTAAAACCACTTTGTCAAAATAGAATTTTCAATATAGATTAAAAAATTTTTAATGTAAATAAAAAGTTGTTCAATTTTAATCATCCCGCAAAAACAATTCCAATTTGATTCTGCTTTCGGAGGCTGATTCCGCAAAACGATCGAGTTTCCCGTTTCAATGTTCTCAGCTTTGATAAGCTTTAGAGATGATATACGTTGTCCATGCTGATTTAGACAAGAAGGGAACCGTGATCAAATTCAATTACCTTCACTAAGTAAAATTATATCCATGGATATAAGTCGGAGATGTCAAAATTTGTCTCAACTAGCATAAATAAAAATGTAATGATTTCCAACTGCAAGTGGTCACGCCAGTCAAGTATGCACTGTGTGCTGGTGTCTGATGAGAATCAGTGCATACTTTCGAAACAACTTTGCCAAAATAGAATTTTCAATGTAGATTAAAAAATTTTTAATGTAAATAAAAAGTTGTTCAATTTTAATCATCCCGCAAAAACAGTTCCAAATATTATCGTTTACTCCATCTCACTCCAGGAACACGGAGAAAACTTAAAGAAAGTCTTTCACAAGATTTGCGAAGCTAACCTAAAAATTCAGCTCGAAAAATCTGAATTTTTACACAAAGAAATGGCATTTCTCGGGTATTTAGTTACAACTGAAAGATTCAAACCAAACCCAGACAAAATAAAAGCTATAAAGGAATTTCCTGTCCCAAAAACACAAAAAGTAATTACAGGGTTCCTCGCACTTCTTGGGTATTACAGAAAATTGTTTAAAGACTTTGCGAAAATAACAAAACCACTAACGCAATGTCTTAAAAAAGGAACAAAAGTGGAGATCAACAGTATTTTATTGAGGCATTCAGTGCATGCAAAGAGCTACTAATGAATGACCTGATATTACAGTATCCAGACTTCGAAAAACCTTTCATCCTGACCACAGATGCTAGCAATTTTGCTTTGGGTGCTATTTTGTCATAGGGGTCAATCAGCAAGGACAAGCCAATTTGCTACGCTAGCCGTATGTTAACTAATACCGAAATAAGTTACTCCACAATAGAGGAAGAGCTGTTAGCCATTGTTTGGGCTACAAAATATTTTAGGCCTTATCTTTTTGGGAGAAAGTTTCACATTGTGACCGACCACAACCCTCTAACATGGCTAATGAGCCTCAAGGACCCAAATTCTAAGCTGGTCAGATGGCGGCTCAAGCTGGATGAATTTTATTACAAACTCATATACAAAAAGGGTACATGAAATTCAAATGCGGATGCTCTTAGCAGAATCAAAGTAGAAGATATGTCTACCCCCAGTAAAGTTGAAATAAACATTACCGACTCATGCAACACAATTCATTCTGCAAGCGAAAACCTATACGACGGAATTCCTATTTCCGAGAGACCCATAAATGAATTTAATTTGCAACTAGTCTTCGAAAAAACAGATAAGGGACCCCTATTTTGCTCCAGAGCATATTTTGTTGCAAGCAGTGCTGAACCTTTTGCCTACCTAACTTCACAGAAGAAAACATAATCAAAATTTTTAAAGATTATCTTCCCCCAAAAAAACTATCTGCCATTTTGACTGACGACGATACCTTCAAATTAGTAAAAGATGTATATTCAAAATATTTCTCTAACTCCAAGATGTTCAAAATAATAAGATATACAGAAATGTTGACCAACGTAACCGAAGAAGACGAACAAGACAAGCTTATTAACGAATACCATGTTAAAAGCAATCACCGGGGAATAAGCGAATCGCTATTACACCTGTGGAAAAACTGCTACTTTTCATTCTTAAAAAATAAAATAACTAGAACTATTAGCAATTGTCACACTTTTCAAACATTAAAAAACGATAGACACCCACCAAAAATCACCCACCTCAAATCCACTTGAAAGCATTGATATAGATATTTAAACAATAAATAATAAACCAATTCTGACCATATTGGATAGATTTTCAAAATTCGCAGCTGCCTATACTCTCCAAGCAAAAAATAACCTGAACATAATTAAATCCCTCAAGCATTTCATTTCCACACACGGTATCCAAAGGAAGATAACAGCCGACCAAGGCACCGAAATGACAATTAGTATATTTCAGGACTTTTGTCGGCAATACAACATTTAATTGCAACTTACGTCCAATCAAAAAACCAGCAGTAATGCCTGTGTCGAAAGACTACATTAAACATTGACAGAAACATACAGAATCATCTCAGATGAACACAAGAAAAGAAACTTAAATACATATAACAACGGCATGTTGAACGAAGTACTAATCACGTTCTATAACGCCATCCATTCGACTACGAAACTAACCCAACACGAACTTTTTGCAAGACGAACACACATGTTCAACAAAACCATAAACTTTAACAACGAGCATGAATACCTTCAAAGACTGAATGAAATCAAATCTCAAATTTAACCCATTATTAAGGGCAAGGTAGAAAAACCAATAAACGAAAATCTCGAGAAACTTAATCAAAATTGCAAAGATCCTCTGGAGCTAGAAGAAAATGAATTAATTTTGAGACAAGAATGCCGTAGAAATAAAATTACCCCAAGATTTAGTTGACATAAATTAAGAACTAACAATAGAGTAGCTTTGAATACAACAACAAAAATAACCAAAAAATACACAAAGCAAGAGTTAAAAGAAAACGAAAGTTTCAGGTCACCAGACACAACCGGCCTGACCTACGAAACAATAAAAGACTTTTACCCATCAAACTAGGCACTGCCAGCACAGTACTATCATATAATAACCTACTACATATTAGGTGCGTTTTTTTGCACCGGTACAGAGCAGAATAAAACTATGCCGCAAAAACAACGATCTAGTATAAAACAACCGTGCTTTCGCTAAGACTGACATAGGTTGCTGCATTTGCTGTGGTACCACACAACAGCTGAAAATAAAGAAAGAAAATAACGAATATACACTACCACAATCGATAGAAAATAGAAAAAGAACTAACAGAAAATTATTTCTTTTAGCTTTCTATACATTACGAGTGCTTTTTCTAATTTCCTAACTACCAAAACATTCAACATAACCATGAAAAACCCAAAACCACCTCACAGAAAAAAAACAACTTCTCATGAGCTTTTCTTTTTTCCATCAGCACATTCTACACTTCAACACGTGAACTACAAATGAGCAATAGATTTTCTGTACTAGTGAATTCACTGGGACAGGATTGTTATTGATTCCAATGCATATATCCTATTCTCTACTGGAGAGAGGAGAAAAAACTCTAGCGCACCTGAACCGCTAGAAAACTAATTTTCGAAGAAATTGTCTTTGAGTGACAAAAAAGTGTGGAAAGACGTAATACACTGTTTTGTAGAATCATATCAACCATTCCTTATCCAAAGCAAGAAAACTCAACTATAACACAATTGATGAAAATGTTCAGTGCTGGTAACACTTTTCGAACGAAGCAGCAATAAGTTTACCATAACAAGCTCATACTTAAATCAACTTAGCCTTTGAATTTCGTTCTCATCGCAGGATTTCATCGAAAGTTTCAGCGGTTAAACGTTGTTTGAGGCTGCCATCCGAAAAATGTGCAAAACTCGGAAAATTTGAAAATTGATTCCTTATTTTTATTGCAAATGCTTTGCATATGAGAACGTAATTTGAAGCATCTGTTGGTGCAATATTAACGGAAATGGCACATTGTTGGCTAGCCTGTGTCAGCAGCAAAGCAAAATACATACCAAATCTGCTTCACGTTAAGTTAAACCCAACCAGTAAATTTCGTTTCGATTGAATCACTGCGCTGGAAGGTATACGGGTGAACAGAATTTTAGGGTTACCACCCTCAAAGCTTTTCAAATTTTTAAAACGTCAATATTTGTTGTTAATTTTCATTGCAGGATCATTCTCAATTGGAAATCTAATGACAGAATCGCGCAGTAAAGAAAATTCACAAAATTACAAAAATGGTCATAGCTGGCAGCCCTTTAATGATTTATATACAAAATTCCTACGACATTTACTTTACATTAAGGTCCATTTACAGCATGAACTTCGTTTTGATTTCTACACTGGACCGGAAGTTATAGGGAAAAAAGCTTTATTTTGCTGAGCAAATTTGCAAGATTTAAGAGACAAAAATCACCACAGCTGCCAGCCCTATACTAATCTTCCAACCAAATTTTCACCAAATGTTACATAGGGTAACATCCAAATATTGTGTAAATTGTGTTAAAATCTGATGGCTGAATCGGAAATTATAGGCCAAAAGGATGTTTTTTTTCTCAGTAGTTTTTCAAGATGGTACCACTGCCACAGGGTTGCCCGCATTTAAAAATCACTTCTATCAGACTTGGTCCTAGCTAATACCAACATGTTTTGTAAATTTCATTATGATCGGATTATCCGGTCGTCAGTTCTCGTGAACAGAACTTGCGAGTGCTTAAAATAGATGTAATTTGGTGATGGGTTGCCGTTCTTATGCAAATCGAAGTTTTGAAAATTTTATCTTGAGATGAAGGACAAAAAATAAAATTTATCAAAGATTTGAAATTTTTGTCAAAAATCAAAAATTGTTCCGGAAGGTCAATGATTTGAAGGATTTTTTTCCAGCAGCCTGCCACAGCTACAGGGTTACCCGCTTTATGTTGAAAATCTATATGTGTCAAATTTTAGTCAACATCAATACACTCTATAATTTTCACGATGATCCATTGTTTTTCTTACAAGTAATGACAAATCAAAATTTGAAAAAAAATCCTTGCCTACTTTTAGGCACCTTGCACCCACAAACGGCTCAAAATTTCCAATTTTTTATCATAGACAAGCTTAAAACATAATTAGTTTTCATTTCCAATACTTTTCTTTAACAAAAATTTACACTGCTTGGAAATATAGGAGTTCCTCAAAATTCACTAAAACGCTCGCCGCCGCCAAAACGTTTAGGATATCTGAATTTGAGAAAGTCATAGAGCTACCTACTATATACATCTACGTTCTCCGAAAATTTCAGTTAAATCAGATCGGCCACTCCAGAGATTATCTCCCTTAATCATTTTGCTGATATATATATATACATATATATATATATATATATATATATATATATATATATATATATATATATATATATATATATATATATATATATATATATATATATACATATATAAAGAAATATGAATTTTCGGCGAAACGAGTTTAATACTATTGTTCTTCGAACATTAGTAAAAACACGCCTATTATTAAAGTCGACGCATACAGGCAAAATCTAGGCAACATTTACGACTCGCTAATGTGCTTTGTTGTGACCGACGAAGTTCTGTCGAGCCGTCGTCAGTGCAGCGTATATTTATGTAGAGATCTTCCTTCTCTTGCCCGGCGTGCCTTTTTCCAGCCGACTAGCTCAGCCTGGCGTGGGTTTGCGGGCGGAAGATCTCTACGTGCTAGGGCACGCAGACAGTACAACACTTACCACATTTCGCATTTTCACAACAGAAACAAACAGGAAGTACAGGAAACGAAGAAGTTCCGTAAAAATCATTACTTAGCTATTTATTTTAAATGCATTATGTAAAACAAACGGAACTCAAAAAGAAATCAAAATACAATCCAATCAAAAAAAATGCTCTAAATGAACCAGATCAAATAAAATAAATCCAATATAAAAATTCAATCAAATCACTCAAATCAAAATAAATCAAATAAACTAAATTCAATCAAACAACTCAAATCAAAAAGAAACTAAAATTAATGAATATTTTGGATGGGGGGGGTTCTTTTTTCATACACAATCCCGGCCGGGGTCGGTTCACACCGATCATACAAAATATATATTTTTGCTAAGAATGGTTAAGTAAACAATATAATATGCATTCATGCAGACCAATATATAAATGTGTATATCAATTTTCAATATTAATATATAAATATAATATAATCATTTATATATACAAAATTCCTCACACCCGGAATCGTAAAAATGAGCAACAATCAATTTAACAATAAATATTTGAAGAATAATTTCATTTGTAATTGTCCTTATTTCTTTAAATTAAAAATGTTCGATAGTTCCACGGCTTTTAGACGTGCAATGATATTTGTATTTACTTGATATAATCCACGTGATTTCAACTTATTTCTTTAAATTAACAAGGATCGTATTCAGTCGTATTGAGATCTGTATTGAGCTTCGCATTAACTGATTTGGTTTTTTGTAATTTTTCTCGTACTTGTTTTCGAATTTATTCTTTTCTTCCGTACCGTTCAAATAATAAAGGAACCAAAAGTTACCTATCTGATACGTGTGGTTTTATCTTCACGATTAGGAATTCTGGAACCACCTCAGCTAACCTGACAATTCCACCCAATAGTCGCCAGCACTTATATCTTGGGTTTTCCAGTCGTTATTCAACGAGTTTAAATTTTCAGCCAACCAAATCTCCTTTTCTTTTCGTTATTTTTTTCCCCAACAAAACACTTTTCACGTCATTCAAATGTTTAATTTTTATTCAATATATACTTTTACTTTATACTTCTTTAACTATGTTAACACTTTGTTCTTAGTAACTCTTACACTTTTACTATTTATTCAATTTTTCACCCGCCAACATTCTTCGAACTTTTTCTTTTCACCACCAAGACTAGAAAGCACAAGTCCCCTTTTCTTTTGTTCAAAAAATTTTCACAGAACCGCTAGAGCGGTTTCTTTCCAATTTCCCACTTCAACATGTTTCTACACAATTAGGGCATCACCCATCCCATTCTTGTACAGTCCCGAGATTTCATAAACGAAAATTTCAGCTGATGGGACATTTAGTAGAGCTTTTGCGAAACATTCGGATATTAAACATCTCATCTGTCAGATTCTGATCCATCACCAGTGGCGGCCGAAGAGAAATATCAAAAATTAGATGATAAAAAAGAATGCCACCTGTCATTCATGAAAATCTTCAATACAGGAAAAAAGTCGTCGTTTATAATAACGAAGGACATCTACAATCGCGTATTGTTTATTATCTAATGAATATTCACATAACAGCAATAATAATTTATCTGACGAGGCATGGTGAAAGCGAACATAATTTCAATGGACTGATAGATGGGGATTCTAACTTAAGTCAACGAGGTCGAAGGTATGCAGCGTGTTTGGAGAAGTGTATTAGTCAGCAGCATATCGAAGGACTACGTGTGTGGACATCGTAGCTACGACGATCGAAACAAACAGTTGCAAATATCAAAGTGCCACAGGAAAGATGTAAGGCATTCAATAAAATTGATGCGGGCATAAGTGAAAAAATGACCTACGAACAAATGAATGAAAAATTTCCAGAAGACTTCAAAGCTCGAGATCAAAGTAAATTTGCACATCGATATCCGAAAGCTACGAAGATCTAGTAGCGCGACTCGAACCAGTCATCATGGAACTTGAATGACAAGGAAACGTATTGGTGGTGTCACATCAAGCCGTTTTGCGCTGTCTTCTAGCATATTTTCTTGACGAACCCGCCGAGTAACTTCCTTATCTGCACGTGCCTCTCCAAAGCTGACGCCTATGGCTTACGGGTGTCGTGTTGAGCATATTCAACTACCAGTGGACGCTGTCCACACACATTGACCTAAACCAAAGGTACCTAGTGAAGTTTACAGTCAAGGACCTCAAAATGGTATTGTTAAAATTCCTAGTTTCTATTTTCATCTGATTTCCATAGACAAAAAAAAATGAAGAAAAAATAACAAAAACAAAAAAAAATTAACGTCAAACTAATAATATCTCTTAATATATATTTAAAAAACTAAAAAGTGCATTTTCTAGTAAAATTGAATTTAAACATAGATATATGAGAAGACAAGCTCTTTTACTATTATAGTTTATTATTTCCCTTCTACTTGTTGATGATAAATGTGAAAAAATACAATAAGCAATAATAATCTAGATTAATGAAAACAAATCAAAAAAAACTCTAGCGCACCTGAACCGCTAGAAACACTAATGTTCGAAGAACACATGAGCTGCTTATTATGGCCAAAATGTTTCAAATGCCACATTTTGTTTTGGTTTCAAGAATGCATTATAGCTCATATGGTAGAAGGTTTCAGATATTACCACTGGCATGAATTTCAACGTTAATGAGAGCAAAACACGGGTTCATTATATTCGTTATCAGTTGCTTATTTCACAGAATTTTGAAAGCAGCATCTCCTATAACAGCAATGAAGAAAATGCTCAGTGCCTGCAGCACTGTAACTGAAGTTGGTGTTTGGGGCTGCGATGCGAAAAATTTGCAGAACTTTGGGAATTGAAACATCGGTTATTTATTTTCATTGTTAATGTTTCCGGTATGAATACTAACTGTAAGCATTTATTGATACAAAAGTAGCACAACCGACTCGTGCTGGCAACCTTTCGCCAGTATCAAAGCCAAGAATATATCACATCTGCTTCACGTTGTTATATTACATTCGAAGTTATAGGAGTATAAAGAAATTTAGCGTTACCTACAGCGAGTTTTTTCAAATAATCGAAAGTTTAATATTTGCTGTTTATTGTCACTACAATATCATTACCAATTGAAAATTCTACGATAAAACTGCTTAAGAAAGATATTGCAAACAAACACAAAGCCAACAATAGCTGGCAACTCTATCGGTGCTTTTCAACCAAATTTGGCTTGAATAATATTTATAATAGGTTCCATTAATTGTATGAAATTCGTATTGATTTCATGACTGCACTGGAAGTTATAGGGCAAAAAGTTTTATTTTCCTGAGCGAATTTTCAAAACCAAAGACACAAAAACTACCATAGCTGGCAGCACCAATCGAATTTGTCAACCAAATTTCTATCAAACAGAGCTTAGACTAAGGTTCAGTAACTGTGCCAATTTCATGAAAATCTGGTTACTTATTCACATTTCATACGGCAAAAAGCAGTTTTTTATCTATGTAATTTTTCAAGATGGCACCACTGCTACAGAGTTGCCTACAATTCAAAATCGCTTCTATCAGACCTGGTCCGACTGAAGTCCAATGCATTTTGTAAATTTCAAATAAGATTCAGCTACTGTATTAACTTCGTCACAATCGAACGATTGAATCAGAATTTATAGGGCTAAAAGTAGTTACCTTTTTCAGTGAATTTTCAAGATGGCACAACTGGTACAGAATCACCCGCATTTCAAAATCACTTCTATCAGACCTGGTCCTATTTAAGACCAATACATTTTGCAAATTTCAATTAATTCTGGTCATCGGATCGTGAGTTTCCGTGAACAGAAGTTAAAAATATAGGTAAATTGGGCAAGGGTTACCAGGCGTGCCCGTTATACCATATCAAATTTTTTTTTGTCTATGTAAACAAAGCACAAGATTTACATATGAGTGGCTTTTTTTTAAGAAGCGGCATTTTTTCAAGAGAGACGATGATTTGGAGGTTTTCACTTTCAGTGCCTGACCTAGCTACAGGGTCTCCAGCACGCTCATTTAAAGCTACACAAATCTACAACGAAACTATATCAATATGTCCTGAAAATTCCGTAATGATTGAATTGCTTTGTCAAAAGTTATCGCAATTTAAACATTTTCGAATTTTCCCGTTATTTTTTTAGGCACCTAGCGCACACATGAGTTTCAAAAATTCAAAACATTATCCGATTCACATGCAATGCACGTTCGAAATTTATTTCGTCAACTTTATTTTTGCAAAAATTATTTTTGTACATTATTCCGTACAGTAAAAAGATCAAAACGAAAAGAAGTAAACATGCATATACATATATAAAACGAGAGTTACATTTTAACTTCTAAGTGAGTGTCTGTGTAGTGCATACTGGAAAAACTATATTTTTTGTACTTTAGAACATGCCATTTATTTATGTCATTCGATTATTTTTACAAAGAGTAAGAATTGTTATAGTTTAGAATAGGTTGAAAGAAACAATCGAAAATTCCATTATACAGAGGATAATGATTGGAGCAAAGTGTTTCAAAAATTTAGCAGGAAAAAAGGCAGCTAAAATGAGGTCGTTTCGACGTGTTGTTATTTAACAGGAATACAACACAAGATTATGGACTACATTCTAAAACAGTATGCCCAGCTGGATAACGACAATTGTGAGGACGACGCAGACCCTGAAAAGTCTGAACTCGCCGGACACAATTCAAGTTTGAAAAGATCACCCAAGGTATGCTTTCGCATTCTTAACAAGATTCTTAGAACTTACTTAGCTATTTTCAGACTTTGACATCTTAAGCATGACAGATACCCAGCGATTTCCCTGTATCTTCAACCAATTCGTAAGATACCTTTCCAATCTTCCTCTTTACAAACTTTTGGCCTTTACAAACTTCGGGGCAAGTTAAGCAGCAAACCGTTCCGCCGCACGGCTGAGTTGGTGATTTCGGACCCATACTATCTGTCCCGGAGTCAAGTTCCTGTCACGACTTCTCAGGTTGTACCGATGTGCTCCTTTGGCGGACGCTTCCGACAGCTTTCTTTTTACCTGGTCCTGAACCAATCGTAATCTTTCAGAATTTGATGCCAATAACACCTCTCCATCCCCAAAATCCTTAAGTGATTTTAGAAGCGCGTATTTGGAACCATTTTGAAAAGGTTGGTAACCGAACATCAGGAAATGCGGCAAAAATCCTGTCGACTCATGTACAGCATTCTGAAATGCTGCACATGATTCTGGCAGTTTCACGTCCCAATTCCAATGATCGTTCCCTATGTAAGCTCGAAAAGCGTTTTATGGATTGGTTAGCTCTCTCGGATGCGTTGGCCTGAGGCAAATAAAATGGTGTAAAACAATGATTCACCTCAAATTTAACCAAAAAGTCCGAGAAAGCTTAAGACACAGATTGCGCTCCATTATCACTGTGGGTAGTCTCTAGCACGCCAAAAGTCAAAAACACATCGTCCGTCAGAAATTTTATAACTGCCTCTGCCATTGCCTTAGGTAGAGCTTTGAGCCATAAAAACTTTGTAAAATGGTCGAGCACCACCAGCAGCTGGGTATTTCCATTTTTGGAACGAGGATATGGGCCCATAAAGTCTACAAACAGACGCTGCATAGGCCGTTCGGATGTTCTTGCTGCTCCCATTGGCAGTCGCATTGTGACACTCGACACTTTAACCTGTTTACAAGTTGCGCAGCTGTTAACGTACCAAGTGACGTCCTGCCGGAGTCGTGGGCAGTAATAGTAACGCCGCACAACTTCCAAGGTTTTGCGAATGCCACAATGAGACCCCAAAACATTATTATGAACACGCACCAACAGCAGCTGTCTATATCTTTCCGGAACCCACACCTTCGCGCGAGTTTAGAAGAACCCTGTAGGAAAAATGGCAAGGCGTTGCTTGAGAATTGATTCTGGAAGTACTACATTATTCACGAAGCTCCATTACAAACAATGTAATCGAGTTTGTCGAGTAAGCGATCAAGTAACAACTTACCCACTGCATTACCTTTCTTAAAAAGTAATGCAGTAGGTAACTTGTTGCTTATTTCTACGAGCAAGTGAGGCTACGTAGCCACAAATTTTATGAAAATACTGCGCAATTCTTATGAACGCAGTTCCGAAAAAATGTATTTTTCAAAAGTGCAAGTTTTATTGTGCGAGTGATGTAAACGCGTGTTCGATTTTTCTATTGAAATAAAGGTTTAAAATAGTGTATTTTGAATAATGCTGGAATATTTTGATTTTATAAATATAATAAAATTTTTTAACTTTATATCGATATTTGCTGTTTTACTTGTTTTTTTTTCATCCATGAAATCTGTGTCTATATATTTTGTGAAAACTTTGTACTTATTTATTTTTCAACTAAACGATTCAGCGTCATTGGTGTGTTACACTCCGAATTAGACTTTGATTTCCATCACGCATAATCGTACATTTTGGAGATGATTATTTACAATTTTCGTATTTTTCACCATATATCTACGTACCTTATCACCACTTCTGTAATGTATTACAGCATATCTCTTACTGAACTGATTTTCTATCATCACTTCTGAAAGCACTCCAATGTAACTGTTTCCGTAACTAGTACAGAATACAATCACAACACATTACCTCTATGACATAATGAGTTAAATGTAATGCAGAAACTATATTGGAAGTGGTTACCATGGTAATTAGTTGCCATTACCTAGAAGTAGTTACGAATCGGATGCTGAATGACTTACTGAAGCTACAGGGAACTCGCTCTCTTCCGTCATTTATACGAGAAGAATAGATAATAAAATTAGACTCATTGCAACGAGCGACAGAATTTTAAGAGAATGCGTCACCACCCGTCCTTTATACGAGGTGGAAAAAGAAAAAATAAGGGATAATTAGATAAATTTCTGCAAGCGCACATTATAACATTTCCAGAAGAGCTAGAAGAAATAATAAAGAATCTAAACTCATTAAAACTGCATAAAACAAATAAAATGGAAGTTAGCACATAGCTGAGTGCGATGTTTTGAAAACCCAAATTTTACAAATGCAAACGAAAATCGATGCACAGGACCAGAGATTATTAGGTATAGAGCAACAGAACCCACCTAGTCCCGTGTGTGACTACGAGGATCAGCTCTGTCAATATCAAAGTCATTCCCAAATAAAAAGCGATATATTTCAAAATTTACACCCTTTTTTTTGAGTCGCAGCAGAATATCGACCATGGAGGAAAATGGTAACATTATGGCATAGTTCGATAAAACGCTTCCAATCAACTAATGTCTATTGTGAAATATTATTTATAATTCGATCAAAAGTAGTTGGTGCAGCAGCAGAAGTGCTGATAAATAATAATACAAAACAAAACTTCGATGCGATTATCGAAAGGCTCGATTACACATATTCAGATAAGAGACCACTTTATCTCCTAGAGAATGAAATGTCTTCTCTCAAACACGCACATGGTACTCTAGAAAGTTTTTACAATAAACTTAACATACATTTGAACCTTGTCATCTCGAAAATAGAAATGTCATATAAAAACCAAGATGCGATTAGAGCACTGACAATAGAAATGGAATCCAAAGCTATGCGTGCATTTATAGCAGAACTAAACAGCATAGCTACTAGAAATATGCTTTATGGGCAAAACTCTAGAACATTAAGTGAAGCATATGCAGCCGCACAAACGATGTTCCATGACACGCAAGTTCACGGACTCGATAACCATTTCCGTGCAAATTATCAACCACGCCAAGCACCTTTACAACAACACTACAGATCATATAACCCACCAATAAATAGAAGAAATGATTTCCAACCTATTAGAAACCTTTTCCATAATAATATGCAACGACCCGAACCAATGGAAGTAGACTCGTCAAACCGTTTCAGAAGAAACAATAATTGTAATAATCAGAGCAATCAGTTTTACAATAACAATAATCTAAAACGTGAAAGAGAAGATTCTTCCCAAAGATTCAGACATCCGCAAAAAATGCATCGAGTAAATGAAGCGAACCGCAATAGTACTGAATCTCTAATTAATAATGATCCAGAAGAACGAGAGGAAGTCGATGGAAGCTCTTTTTTAGAGTTGTGAACGGCTTATCTCATCTTAAACTGAAAACACGATCGGATAATAAGCCGCTAGAAGTATTAATAATATTGGACTCAGGGAGTACCACCAATTATATAAATTCAAAAATAAAATTAGGAAAAAATGTAAAACTAGACGTACCCATTGTAACTAAGACAATGCATGGGACCTCGAAAATCTTCTTTAAAAGAATTTTAAATATCTTAGGCGAAAACGTTACATTCTATGAATTAAATGCATTAAAAGATTATGAGGCTTTAATAGGATTTGATGGTTTATCAGAGTTACAAATAACCTTCGACTTAGCAAATTTTAATTTAAAAATTTTCACTAAAAGAAAAAAATCAAACTCTCAGGAAATAAATTTTACAATCCATGATGAATCTTTTTCAAATCAAATCAAGGAAATTATAAGGAACAATTCGAAAAACGAAACTACTCTTTACGACGACTATAGAGTCAACTATACGTACTAAAGACAACAACCCTATCTGGACAAAACAATATCCTTACCCGTATAATAATAATGAATTTGTAAACGAAGAAATAAACAAACTATTACGGAATGGAATTATAGGGCCAAGTAAATCTCCTTATAACTCCCCGGTCTGGATCGTACCAAAAAAGGGTACCGATGATAAAAGTAACCCAAAAAAGCGACTGGTAATAGATTTTCAGAAGTTGAATTCAAATACGATTACGGACAGATATCCCATTCCAGACGTCAACATGATTATACAAAATCTAGGGAAAGCCAAAGTTTTTTCTACGCTCGACCTCGAATCAGGATTTCATCAGATAAAAATAATAGAAAAAGATATTGAAAAAACCGCTTTTTCAATAAACGGAGCAAAATATGAATTTGTAAGAATGCCATTCGGATTAAAAAACGCACCATCAATATTCCAAAGATGTGTGGACGATATATTGCGACCACTCATAGGCAAATTTGCTTACATTTATATCAACGATGTACAAATATACTCTTCCTCACCCGAAGAACATATTAAACATATCGAGGTAATTGTAAACGCATTAAAAAACGCCAACATGAAACTATCCGCAGAGAAATCTCACTTTTTCAAATCTGAGATAGAATATCTAGGTCACATAATACGACATAATAAAATATCTGTTGACCCAGAAAAGATTAAAACGATAAATGAATACCCAATTCCTACAAATTAAAAAGCATTACGAGGATTCCTTGGATTAGCATCATACTACCGCAAATTCATGAGAAACTTTGCTCAAATAGCTAAATCATTGACTATCCATTTACAAGGAAAGAATGCTACGATAGGAAAAAGTAAAAGTAAAAATGCTGTAATAAAATTAGATAAATTAGCTACAGAAGCCTTTGAAGAATTAAAAAGCAAATTACGCGAGCAAATAGAGTTATATCAACCTGGAGTGTGTTCAATATTCTTGCTATAGCAGCTATTAGCTGCTATTTTAGCAGCTCTGGCTGTCCAATGTCACGAAATAGCTACTTTCTGATGCTTGCTATTTGACAGTCGGGCTGTCCAAGGTTCCGGAATAGCTGCTATGATAGCAGCTATTTGCTGCTCGCAGTCTGGAGGATAGCAAGAAAGTAGCTAAGGCAAAACGGCCGTGCGTACACAGCTGACATGCAGTTCAAACGTCATTTTTAATTGGAAATGGAAATGAAAAGAAGTTTTTGCGCTTTTGCGACACAGGAAATGAGGAATAAATTTGAAAATAGTGACAGCATAAATTAAATACGGGCTTTTGAACTCTTCAGCTCAACTCGAGTTTTAAGTAGGCTTTCTCACAGTGCAGCTCATCTTGAGTTTTTAGCAAGCGAGCTTGAAGTGCAAGAGGCCGGGTGCACTGATTCATGGGCCATCAAATTTTTAACGATTATTTTTTGCTTTTTTTTCACACATATATGGCGTCAAAAGCCGGAAATAAGTGATACGTTTTAAATATGTTAGGAAAATTTTAATGGTTTCTGCAGCTGTATGTTGAAAACTCCTAAATTTTATACAATTTCCAATGTGCAATGGAAGTATTGAACTAATCCACGAAATCACAAATATTACAATTAAAAAAAAAAATTTTGAAAAAGTATTTTTGAATTTGCTGACCTTCGTAGCAGCTCTTGGCTGTCCAATATATTGGCTGTCCACCTAGCTACTGCGAATCTTGACACTTGCTAAAGTGATGCTTTGCTTTTTGAGCAGCTATAGCACGCACATTGAACACTTCCCTGATTACTCAAAGCCATTTGAGCTTACAACGGATGCAAGCAACATTGCAATTGGTGCAGTATTAAGCCAGGAAAGGAACCCAATAACTTTCATATATCGCACCTTAAGGGGTGAGTAGGGTTAATTCGTGTAAAAAAAGGCATTTTTTGTGTTTTTTTAAATGAAACAGTTAAAATCTAGTTATTAAAACCAATGGTACATTAAAGTATAACATTTGAAGAATATTTTGCGAAATTTTCATGAAAAAATATTAAAAAAATACGACAATGGTAGCAATTCTTCTGGAGCGTCTCGGAAAAAAGGTGAATTGCGGTACCCATCATAACTCGGTGCCGAATCATCTGATATCCTAAAATCAAACGTATTTCGTTAGATAATCGTTTTCCCCAGGTAACGCTGGGAGGATTTTTTGAAATTTAAATTTTTCACTTTTGGGAGCGCTTTGAACGAAAAAACGCGATTTTTCGCAAAAAAAATCGGTTAATTTGTTATTATAAAGTTAAAAATATAAACAAATTCGAAAAAAAACTCTCCAGCGTTAACTCGTAAATTATGTAAAAAAATAGTGTTCAAAATTTCAAAGGATTCGTGCAGTAGTTTTGGAATTATGATGGGCACCGACTTTGAAAACGTGAGTTGTGGGAAAAACGCTTTAAAGTTTTGAACACAAAAAATTTGGGATGAAACGTTCATAAGCGAGATCTTTCGGCTTACTTCACACTGAACCATCAGTGTCAGGTCCATAAAGGATGTTGCTATCATCCACAATATCTAGAGCATCTTGTTGCTTCTGTCTACGATGAATCCTGCCTTCTTTTTTAGTCGGCCTTCTTTTTTAGTCGAATGAAAATTTATTTTTCCATCACATTTTATGGATTTAACTGCCGTTGCAATTGTTGAAAAGACTAATACAAATTTTTTAGGTCGATATAATCTCGTACTAGTTGTTGCTCTATCAGGTCTTGTAACTTTTTTCGGCATTTTAGCAATATTTTAGCACAAAACTGAACGAAAGTGGAGCTAAAATGATGCAAAAATCGGAAAGTGCTTGTACTGATCGATAGAACATTTACTGCCACACTAAATTATATACTCTACATTGACTAAAGTTATAAATAATATAATATAAAGTTATTATTGACTGAAGTTAAAACGTTTGTACTCTTTTTTAAATTTCTATAAAGAAAGATAGGGGTAGCTTTTAAGGTATTCTATAAAAATCGAACCAGCTGCCTGGTACAATAGCGCGCTCGAGTCAGGTTGGTATAAAAATCCTACTGGTACAAAAATAGTCATAGTTTTGTCAATTTTGCTCTGATCGACTTGAAATTTAGACACAGCATTTTTGAGATATTAGTCATTTCTTTACAATAAAATAAAATCGAAAAAAATAAATTTAAAAACCCTACGCCCCCCTTAAGTAAAACTGAGCAGAATTATTCGACAAATGAAAAAAAGTTACTAGCTATAATATGGGCATTACAAAAACTGCGCAATCACTTATATGGCATTGCAGATTTAACGATCTATACGGATCACCAATCTTTGATATTCTCAATATCAAGCAAAAACCCTAACATGAAATTAAAGCGACGGAAAAACCTCATTGAGGAATACGGCGCGAAACTTGTGTATAAGCCTGGAAATCAAAATATAGTAGCAGACGCGTTATCAAGACAAGAATTAAATAATTCCACAGATCATAGTATCCATTCAGAAGAAAGCTCAGGTACGGAAGAAATAAAAACTACGCCAAAGGCAGTAAACATGTTTAAAAGTCGAATAATAATAAAAGAAGGAAGTAATGAAAATATACAATTAACACAACCATTCAAAGGATACACACATTGTGAGATCACATTTGCATCCACAGACTATATATTAAAACAACTAAAAACTATATTAAGCCCAAAAACAAAAACAGCATTCCACACTGATTTAGAGACATGGCATAAGATAAAGGATCCGATACACCAAGACTAAACTACATATAGGAAAGTATTTTCACAGAAATATGTCATCGACGAAACAGATAAAGGAAAGCAAGAGTACCTTATACAAAAGACACATAATAGAGCACATCGCAATGTAAAAAACAATATAACTGAACTTCAGAAAGAATATTTTTGGCCAAATATGAAGAAACAAGCCTACACATACGCAAAGAATTGTGAGAACTGTCTCACAAACAAATACTAATAATAAAAAACACAAGTTAGGAAAAACCCCTTTACCCTTAGGACCAGGTACCCATATCCAATCAGACATCTTTCATATATGTAATCAAACATATATATTATGTATCGACAGATTTTCTTAATATACATACTTTCATTTTATACCAAATAAGTTAAATATCTCCGAACACCTAAGTCAAATATTCCGAACGATATTTCCCAAAATAACACATTTAACCATGGATAAGGAAAGGATCTTCACGAGCAGTATAACTAAGAATATATTACAAAACTTGCATATTCAACATTATTTGACACCAGTACAACACTCTACCACGAATGCTTCAATTGAACGAGTACATTCAACTATCATCAAACTTACAAGACTCCTTAGTACCCAAAATAAATCTAACCCACAAGATGAAATTTATAATGCAATCTATGAATACAATGACACTATTCATTCAGTAATAAATCAAAAACCTATAGATGTCCATTTTAATCATGACAAATATAAACATATATCCGAGATATTGAAATCATCACAAGAAAACATGATACGGCATTAGAATAAACATATACTCTATAAATCCTTCCAGCCAAACGACGTAGTGTATGCTTGTAACAACCAACGGAATAAAACCAGTAAAAAATTTACCAAACATATAATAAAGGAAGATCGAGGAGACACGTTTGTAACCACCGCTGGGAAGATAATCCATGAGGATAATATACGAAATCATACCACAAAACAAAATGGAGATAACCAAATATTGGATAATACTAGTAATAACAATAGACAGGGTACAGACACTCAGTGCTGCCAACTCTAGCTAAAAGTAAGTATATCTACTTACTTTTGCCCATCATAACAAACCTACTTACAATGCTTCTCGATCTACTTACTTTTTCCTTTTATAACCTATCTACTTACTAACCTACTTATATTTGCTCTAGGTGAGTTACTTTTGTTTTGTTGAAAGAAACAAACTTTTGTTGTTTGTTTCTTTCCTCTATGTATTTGCTACAAAACAGTTAGTGAAAGTTAAATTTATGATTTCTAATTCTGACTCAAATTTTCAATACAAATATGTAACTCAAAACTCTAAAGCTTTCACACAACACAACTCTAAAAAGAAGAACAAGACACAGAATTGCATAGCATGAGAAGTATAAAGTGAAAGAAATCCTGTGTTCTCCGGGAACCACCGTTTTGGATATAGACATTTAACATTATGACAAACCTAGTTGATCCAGTGAGGTAGAAGAAATGAAGTGGACATGCCCATAAGATTTACATTGAAGGAGATGGTAGTAATTTTTTAGCTACTCATTGTCAAATCGGGTCAAATGCAAGTAGTTTTCCTCCAATTTGACAATGAGTGCTACGCATTTTTAACATGCTTTGTGCGCGAGAAGATTGAAGGGGCTTATGGTGGAAAGCTTTACCGTCCGCGTCCAGGGGCTGAACAGAACAAACTTTTGCTTGCACACAGTTTTCCATTAGAAAGTGTGTCCTTCACCGTAAGTTGTTTCCTACTACCTCACTGGTTCTGTTCTCTTTTTGGCAGCGCACAATTTGTCATTTACTTTTATGGAATATTTTCCGCGGTTTCTAAGTGCAATGGCATTGGACTCTGAAATTCTTAAACGATTTACATAAGTGCGGTCGTACGAAGTTTACTGCTATTCTGATGAATGTTTTGGGGGCAAATTATGTGGATAAATTGGCTGGAATTTTAAATAAGTCTAAATTTTCACTCATTATAGATTAGGCTCCTGATATTTCAATACAAGAAAATGTGTCTACCACTGTTTCCATCTCTGTGCTTTTTAAGCATGTGAAAAGCTACCAGGATATATGGGAAATTTGGCGGGAGACCTATGTAATTATCTGAGAAGATCCAAGCGCCTTTCAAACTTGAAGTCATTGCAAACACTTTTTGATATTAAACTACTTCGATTTCTCTTCCCTTCGCAAACAGGATGGCTTTCACTAGAATGTGTTGTATCCAGTTTAGTTGACCAATTCGATCCACTTCAGTTCCGGATTATTACAAAATCTTAATGTAATTGTTCTTTAGAAGAAAGTGATTAGAATTAAGAGAACACAGAAGAATTTTGGACTCATATAAAGTCAATTACAATAGTTGATCAGGGTGCATTTGATGCATTGTGTGCTTTTATATTCAATATCTTAATGCTTCCACACTTTTTTGCTTGCACTGAGATAATATTTTCTCATGACAGTCTAATTAAAACTAGAAATTATTTTTGTAATGAAATAATTAGAGGCTGCCTGCAAGTAAAAGCTCTGTTGAAAATGAATAATTCAAACTGTTATGACTTTAAAGTAACGCCTGATATAATTCAGAAATTTTCCCGAAACATGTATACTTTTATAAAAATAATAATAAATAAAATGTATCTGATCTGTTTTAATAAAAAAATAATACCCGATATTTAAAGAAAATTGAAACTATTAGGTGCGCAACTAAGTTCTCGCTGTTTTTTCGTTTTGGCTTCAACTCATAAGGAACCCAAGTTCCTTGCTTCTGAATCATCCCCAACGCATGCAATCGCTTGGAAACGGCTTGACGGGTAACTCCTAATTCTGAAGCAAGCTCTTCTTGAGTTTGGCACGAATCCTCTTCGAGCAAGGCCTCCAATTTAGCGTCTTCGAAGGTTTTAGGCCTTCCTTCACCAGGACGGTCGTCAACATCAAAATCACCGTCTTTGAAGCGACGAAACCAATCACGGCATGTTCTTTCGCTCAGAGCAGCATTTCCGTACACTTTTTGGAGCTCTCGATGCGCTTGAGCTGCCGTTTTTTTTTTCGAATGGAAGAAGAAAATCAACACTTCCCGCAAATGACGATTGTTTGGCACAAAATTAGACATTTTTACTTAACCAGAAGTATATAATGCGAAAACGAAATCACTCATGTGTCGCAGCAGTTTGTTTACCATATGTCTAAGCTTGGTTCGTGACGTTTTGGATATGTCAAAATCGACCAACTCTTACTGCTAGAGCCATCTACTGACAAACAGCGAGAACTTAGTTGCGCACCTAATATTTTCCTACTTACCGTTTTTGCTGTTCTACTTACTTTTCTGTGGGAAATCTACTTACTCACCGGATTTTTAGTTGGCAGCACTGCAGACACTTAACATGACTAACGTAGAAAATAACAATTTTATTTTAACACAAGTCGACGACGCATATACATTTCAGGAAACAAAACTTTTATTCCACATAGTAGATATATCCCAATATAAAGTCGCATTAGAACAAGTTAAAGAAAACAATAAACCTGACAACATAGACGTACATACTATTGAAAGAATCGAAACCATATTCGAACAGTTAGACGAACATAGACATAAACGCTCTATAGATTTTTTAGGTACTATCATAAAATTCATCACTGGAAACCCTGATAATAATGACTTATTAGAAATTAAATATATAAATCAATTAATTACAAACAATTAAGAACAAAAGGCTATAAATTCAAACTTTAATAAACAACTATCAGAAATCCAAGAAACGCCAGCCCATTATTCACTTCTTTTAAATGAGATATATTTGAACCTACAGAATGTGATGGAAGCTATAAATCTTGCATGAAACAACATTGTATTATCATCCATATTAAAAATTAAAGAGATAAAAGAAATGAAGAAATAATTAGAAATGAAGAAATACGAGTACCTATAATCAATGTCTTAGAGTATTCAGATATCTATGTTATAAAAGTTTATGAAAATATTATATTCACATATAAATACCCAGTAATAAATAAACTTACAAAATTCTACCAAATTGTAACTATAGTTCATACCTATGGAAAATATATAATGTATCCATACATCGGAAAAGAACAAAATAATTATATTACATTAGAAAACTGTAAAAATTACCTAAACAAAAATATATGTCACATTAAGAAAACAAATGATAATTGTACAATTCCAATCCTAGAAAATAAGAAAGCATATTGTAAACTCATACAGGAGAATGATAAAGAATTTGTGAAACTCAACCCACGAACAATACTCCTCACAGGAAAACATATGTTAAATAATGAACAAATAGAAGCAAAATACTTGATTGAATTTATCAAAATATAACAATAGATAATGAAACTCACGAGAATCACGAAAGAAGAGCACTCGAAATATTACATAGCTTTGAACATAATGAAATTGAAATCCTAGAAATAATTGAATCAGAATCAGAATCAAAATTCACTAATAAACAATCTTTGAGTAAATTTGTATTGCCAATAGAAAAAAATCCCCTAAAAAGGATCTTGATATTTATTGCTACGGTCATAGTAACTTCATTAACGATATTTCTATTAATAAAACTCCTTAAGATATACAATGAATATAAAAGAATTAAATTAGAGACAGAAAAACGTAAACTGTACTTATAGATTTTGAAAGACAACAATATAGAAAGTGAGGACACTTTATTTTAACAACCGGGGGAGTTAATGACTAACATTCCTAGCTTTAAGAAAACTAAGCTAAGAACATGGCAGAGAATGCCATGATAAACATTTAAGTAAACATAATTGTAAACATGAGGCCGTATGCCATAAAACGAACCTATGATAAAATTAGAACCACAATGCAACGTTAAGCATTTGAGTAAACACGATTGTAAACATGAGATGAGCTCATGGTAAGATTAGGACCACACTAAGTGGATAGAGATAAGAAAAGCATATAAATACTGCCTGCGAACAATATCGATCGTTCCTTTTAGTATCAATCGTTTGACTAGATACTTGTTACGAAAGTTACGAAAATATAATTATATAAGGGAATCATTTGCTATCTAACCAAGTATTTTTATTTTTAAATACCGGTGAATATAACAAATTAACTCGCGTGGTATGTCCAAATCGAGACCTCCGTTTGATCTCTGATGAATATAAAGAACACCGTCTATCACATAGAAATTTTCAAATTGTTCCGGACGCTGTTGTACCTGATGAACTAGACTTTTGTACTCAGGATCCTCAAAATCCTCATTGGGACTATTCGGAAAGCTTATTCACCTCGCAAATAGCATCAATCTTGGACTCGCATGCTCTAGACAATGCATCGGGGACGACATTTTGATTGCCCATGCGATGCTTGATGTTGAAGTTGAATCCCTGCAGCTTTAGACTCCACCGCGCTAGCCTCCCTGACAAATCCCTCTGCGCCATCAACCATTTTAGACTTGCATGATCGATAATGATAGTGAAAGGCAACCCCTCAACATATGCCCGAAAACGCTTGATGATCTGCACTGCAGCTAAGCATTCTAATTCTGTGACGCTGTAGTTACGTTGTGTGGCATTGAGTTTTGCGAACATAAATGTGACGGGATGCTCTCCACCATCATCATCCCGTTGGAAGAAGACGCTGCCGATGCCGGTGGCACTTGCATCGCACTGTATATAGAAATGTCAGGAAAAATCCGGATTGACCAGCACTGGTGCAGAAACTAGGAGTTTTTTTCGTTTCCTCGAAGGCTTTACTGGCCGCCTCTGTCCGCCCGAATTTCTTTTTCCCCTTTAACAAATTCGTCATGGGAGATGTTTTGGATGCGAAGTTCGGAATAAACCGCCTGTATCATCCAGCCATCCCCATAAACCGTCTCAATCTTTGACCGATTTAGGCTGTGGGTATGTAACGATGCCTGACACCTTTTCAGGGTCAGTTTTGAGGACTCCATCACCAATTACATAACCAAGATATTTGATTTTCTTTTGGGTAAATTTGCTCTTTTCAACGTTGATGGTTAGACCTGTAGATGTTACTAAGGTGGCAACTTTAGCAAGTAATTACAAATGTTCATCAAACGTTGAGCTGGTTACCAGCAAATCATCCAAGTATACAAACACTCGGTCATGCAATTTGTGAGGGATGACCTTGTGCATCAGTCTATACAGTGTTTGGTGTGCGTTACACAACCCAAATAGCATGACGGTAAAATGATACAGTGGATGTCCAGGAACAGTAAATGCAGTTTTCTTCCGAGATTTAGCATCCAATGGGATTTGCTAGAATGCGTCTTTCAAATCTACACTGGTGATAAAACGAGTGGACTGAAGTCTAGCCAACAACCCTTCAATCAGTAGCAAAGGATACGCATCTTTAATAGTGACCTCATTTAATTGTCTTGCATCCAAACATAGACGTACTTAACCCGGCTTCCGAACAGTGGTGACAGGTGAGCTCCAGGAACTCCTACTTTCCTCAATAACCCCTAGAGACAACATGCGGTCTAGTTCGACATACATCAACTTCTAAATGACAGGTGACACGGCAAAATGTCGCTGTTTAATAGGCTGGGCATCACCAGTGTCGATGGTATGAGACAAAAAGTTGGTTCCGCCCAAACATATATTATTGAAAGACGGAAATTGATGTGTGACTTCATCCAGACTCCGTTTATCTTCAGGAGTTTATTGATGGAAGCAAGAGTTAATGTCCGGGACTTCAATAGTGGAGCACTGAGGTGCAATTTTGAATGCATCCCAGAAGTCTTTACCAAAATAGACTAGGTTGGTCAGACTGAGGCATAACCGGAAGCGTATTAGCTTACTTTTGTCTTTAAACCGCACCAGGGTACTAACATATCCAAGTACCGGAGCCCTTTGACCGGAAGCTGTGTGAACTACTGTTTGCATGCTGTGAAGATACAAACCGAGCTAAGCAACCAAGTCTAAAGCACCTGCAGCCAAAATGCTCACACTGGCTTCACTATCAAGTAACCCAACGAGCATCCGACCTTTAATAAAAATTTCGACAGAGGGTCGGTTATCACAAGACACGGTCACAACGGAATTGACACACGCTTTCTTCAAGAAACGCCTCAGGGTAAAATACCTCCATGAGCGATTGAAACGTTCAGAGGAACGCCTACGATCTTTGGGGATATTAGGAGAGGTTGAACCATCATTTGCATGGGTTGAATGAAATAACTTAGCTGGGGTACATTTCAGACAGGAAATCATTGTCGTCGGCGTAGCTCGGGATCCACATTCGTAGCTACGTCTGACATCTCGGGTCTGGAGGAACGAGTGTTTGGAGAAATATGTAACCTCCCTGCTGAAAGCGCATTCCTGCCCAAGTTTCCCGACTGACAATTTGGACATTTGGGTTTCAGAGTCCCTTGTCTACCACAACCAAAGCAGAAGATCCGCTGAACAGGTTTCGAGCAATCCATGAAACCATGCCCTTAGTCGAGACAATTCCAACATACTCTGTAATTTCTACTACCTTCAGCTCCGCGATCCCTATTATTCAAGTCATAAGAGACTGCTTTTACGGCGTATAACTCTTGGAGTGGTAGATCCACTGCACTCTACGGGATGTCGAAATACTGGCGTCCTTAGATCCGAAGACATACCATCTTCATAACACTGACATGATCGACTCTCATAAGCACTACGTGCCTGACTGCTGAAAGAAAGAAAACGGGAATTGCCAGCAGAAACATTGTGAGGCCTCACTTTCATCGCCTGAATTTCCTTCGGATAGGAAACATCTATGAATGACGGTCCAAAATCACGTACCGAATGTCGAACAGGGGAAGGAAATATTTTTGATTGACCATTATCACCCTGATCTCTCCCAAATTCGAGTTCATGCACCTGGTGCATGGTCACTCCCAACAATATCCACTCTGATTCTATGATACAACAGCGTCTAACTAATTCTCGGGTTGTTTGGAACTCTACACCAGCCAAATGAACTTTAAGTGCCAGAGACATATTCCTAAGCATTACACATTGAAAATCGAGATCCATTAAGGGGGTATTTAATTGTAAGAAAATACTCTCATGGGCATCAAAAAAATTCTTAAATCGTTTTCCTGGTTTTTGCAATCTACTATCTAACATTTTCCGCACGTCCACATCGGAACTAAAAGCGCTGAACCATTCCGAAAATTTTACCTGTAACCTACTCCATAAAAGTGGATAGACTCATGTTAATTTTTCTACAATATTGATTCTGTTAACAAAAAGATATTGCCCAATTTTATTTTATATTATCTGGAGGTATTCCCACAGCCACAGAGTCTGATCAGCAATTGAAGAGACAAGCTCTGTTAAACACATAAAACGAAGACAATAGCACGAGATGATGATGATGATAGAATATTGAAAATGTCAGGTATATAACTGCAACAATAGCCAAAGAAAACAAACAAATAAATTGCTGAGGCAACAAGATGCTCCGATTGAACATTTGCCACCCCAGCCGAAAGCACATCTGCCAAAAGAAAAACACATAAAAAGAAAGCCAAAACAGTCCCTGTTTGGGCGCCATTTGTTGCGACGGCTCGACAGAACTTTGTCGGTTGCAACAGCTTTACCAACATAGAAGAACTCAACAGTACAGTACAAACTATAACATAACTATAAACGAATCATATCAACTCGCAACAAATAGTGATAAAAATTTTTTTTTAACAGCCAAAACCAAATAAAAAGCTCCAACTTCTATTACTTAACCAAATAAGCTACAACATGGATATTTTGAACAATCACCGTTATTCTGGCCAAACTAAATATAATATCAAAACAAATCCTAAACAGTAGAGACCTACAGCAAATATCTTATCTTTTTAATGTCAATAGAGTTCAAGTCACATCAGAGGAAAATATTTACGAGCTACTAAAATTGAAAGCATACTCTAATGACACTAATATAATATTTAACGTCCAAATTCCAACTTTTGAAACGATATTTACACCTTCTTTCATGTTATACCTATCCTCATCCAAAAAACTAAGAAAATTTCAACAAAGCCCTATGTCAAAGCCCTAACGATATTCACCAATTCGACGAAAAATGCCAAAAAGTCGAACAAACATTTTACTGCCCAACACCGACATACCATTAAAAGCACTGAAACCTAAACTGTATCCGGAATTTAATTTAGACTGTCCCAGCGCACTGCGAGTTAACTATCAAGGACGAATATCCGGAGCCAGACACTATCCTATTAGCTAACGTCCCCGAAACAAACATCAACTCTACATGCAACACAAATACCCAAACATTCAACGGAACCGTACTTGTTGGCTTTGAAAATTACAACGTCGAGATTAACAGCATCATATACAACAGATCACCCCAAATACATTGGGATGAGGTCCAAATTTTTGCCATTCTTTTTAATAAAATAAATTATACAGTAACAAAAGAAAAAATCATATACCAGAAACTCGAAGACTTCACCCTATAAAACAAGGAGGATATCGAAATCCTTGAAACCAGTTCTCACAACCAACAATTTGTCCTCTTTGATTCACTTATACTACTTGGAACAGCAATCATCATCCTTGGAATTTACTTCAAATTTGGTCACAGAAGGGACATCGTCACTTTTTCGGAAATCACTCCTTCGCCAAGACCAGCTAATATTCAGTTCCTGTCGTCATTGCTTTTAACTAAGGGGGGAGGAGTTACGATACCTACCCAACACGTGCATATTCTAATCACGTTGCACGACGCATCATGAATGCTATTCATATTGTACGAATGAACCCGGATTTTTATTCCAACATTGCACTTCACTCAAAAGCACCCCAATCATATTTCGAAATTGCACTTTTCCAAATTAGCACAATATTGTACAAAAATTCAGGCACATGTTCTAACTCATATAATAAGGATCGACCGAAACGCCAACTTCCTACTCTGCCTTGCGAGAAGATCACGAATAATATTCCATCGTCCTGATGAGGACGCCGAACGCTGAGCAAAACCAACAGTTACACATTGATACCTGCGCTCATTATCTCTTTTACATACAGTTCGTATCTTTCCATTATTATCCACAAGAAGTCATGCACTACTCAACAAACACAATTTACTCAACACACATAGTTGAAAATGTTAAGTTAAATGTTAGAAACTGGTTTTGCTGTTTGTTCTTCACTGCTCTTGAATCATGTCGTCCCCGAAGTAGGAAGAAGACTTGGACTTTGTTTCGACAAGCATTAGATAAAACAACATCGAGCAAAGATTTCGCTCGTTCATTGCCGTCAGCCATCCTACCAGTTCACTGTACCCATTGAACTTAACATTGGAGCTATCCAAACACTATCCATCGGTTTTCACCAATCCAGGAACAACGTTGGAACCGTCCAACAACTATTCATTGGTTTCCACCAATCCAAAAACAACATCGGAACCGTCCAACAACTATTCATTGGTTTTTACCAATCCAAAAACAACGTCGGAACCATCCGACAACAATTCATTAGTTTTTACCAATCCAAAAACAACGTTGGAACCGTCCAACAACTATTCATTGGTTTACACTAATCCAAACACAACGTCGGAGCCGTCCGGCAACTATTCATTGGTTTTCACCAATCCAAAAATAACGTTGTTCAAGTCAAACTTTTAATTCTCCATAAATGTAAACTGCTCACAAATGATTCAATGTTTTCTTTCTTCAAGTATTGGATGAACATAAGTAATAAATTGTAACAAAAAATAAATTGATGTCATAATAATAAAACAAAAAAACATTTTAATCTTCGTCAGACGAGATTTCCGAGTATTCATCATTCAGTTCGAAATCTTCATATGTACACCACATTTTCAACCTATTTGATGCGTGAACTGACTCATATGGCTTGAAAGATATTTGAACAGAGTCGGGGTTGGTCAGCAGATAGCGATCATTCCCCAGTACCTTTCGCACTTGATATGGCCCTCGATATCTAGGATTAAGTTTTCTTGAAGCATCATCCGCTGGCGGGTCAAATTTGACAAGTACCAAGTCATCCTCTTGGTACTGCTTTAGAGTGCAATGATGGTTCTTTTGGAATAAATTGATCTGTTTTTGTTGCCTTTGATGTATATTTTCTAGTGCCTCCAACCGCTTCTTTGCTCGGTCATCTCGAGTACGGGTGGATTGATTCGATATCGTCTGCATCGCTGAAGCTCTGCAAGTGCAACATTGGCGTCGTCATTAATTGCAATTGTAATATCCTCAACTGCCATTGATAAGATGTTCCCAACCGCGTTTCTAGAAGAATATCCCATCACTTATTCGAATTGTGTTTTTTTCGTAGTAGAACTTTTAGAAGAATTTAAGGCCCATTGAATGTTACGCATGTTCAAATCCCAATCTCTTTCATTCCCATCCGTCATTGTCAATATCGCAGTCTTAACAGTTCGAAAGGTCCACTCGATTTGTCCATTAGCTCGCGGAGTTTACACCGCCGTGAGAATATGCTGAATGAGATGTTTTTGGCAATATGTTTTAAATTTTTTTGAATTATACGTCGTCCCACGGTCAGAAATTATTCTCGAAGGAACACCGAAAAACTGCGAAGTGGAATCGAATTTGACGATCTTCACCCACCATCGAACAATCCTTGGAACAAGATGTTTTTTCTCATGAGTTTGTTTGACTGAATTGCAATCGGTCACGATGTTGAACTTCTTATAAAAAAGATAATATTTAAATCGTTCCAATGTCTCGACAATGGCCAAGGTTTCCAATTCATAGCTTTGAAACTTTTGTTCAGTTTCTGTAGTTGCCCGACTGAAATACCACACCGGCTTTAGATCATTTTGCTCTTTTTGAAATAATATGCCAGCTAGTCCGAACTGAGAAGCATCCTTATGTACCTCATGTTCAGCTTCAAATTTATATAAGGTTAATATCGGTGCAGTCATCAATTTCTGTTTTTAGAAAGCTTTTGCTGACCAATGAAAGCTTCTGCTGACCAATGAAATTAGAAATCCTTCTTTAGTAATGAAGTCAGTGGCCTTGCAATCATGGCAAAGTTTTTTATAAATTTACGAAAATATCCACTCAAACCGAGGAATTGTCGCACCTCTTTAGTCGTCTTAGGCTGCTTATAATTAATTCGCAACCACGTTTAATTTCACCATTCCAGGACTAATACCATCTCCGCTAACTTTATGCCCTAGGAACGTTATTTTGTTTTTGAAGAAGCTACATTTAGCTGAATTCAATGTAAGGCCCATTTTCCGGATTTTCACCGACACGTCTTGCAATACATTAATATTCTCTTCGATAGACTGTATCGGAATGAGGATGTCATCCATGTACATAATAAGTTTGCCTGGAATTCTTTCGGAGATCTTCTTCATTAGACGCAGAAATACAGCCGGGGCATTTCTTAGACCGAAAGGAACCCGCTTATATTCAAAGTGGCTTGAAGGTGGAACGAACACAGTGAATTTTCTCGACTCGGTGGTAATAGGAATTTGGTGATAGCCATTCATCATATCAAGCGACGTAAAAACGCGTTTACCGGCGAGTGAACTGAAAACATCTTCTACATTTTGTACTGGAAATGTTTCCCTAGCTGTGACTGAATTTAGTTGTCGAGAATCAACGCACATTCAAAAATCGTTATCTTTTTTTTGTTAAAATCACCGGGCTTGCATATTCTGACTCTGAGTGCGTTATTATGTCCGCTTTCAACAGCTCACTAATTTTTGCTTCCAAAACCGATAGCAGAGCAAATAGTACCATATACGGCTTATAGTTCAGGGTAATCTTCATTTCAAGCTCTTCTGTTTTGCCTAATTCTAAAATACTATCAGCAAAGCAATCACGAAATTCATTCAATAGTTTTAGCGTTTCCACTTTACATTACTCTTGAACTTTTGATCCGAAACTTAAACAATCCAATTTAAACGCGTCCTTCTCCCTTTCGTCTGAGATAATATGCCTCACATTTTTTATTAATGCTAATTGTCCAGGTGTTTCAACAAAAGTTGCTTGTGATTCGTTAACGAAATTGGAACCAATAATGACCGGCATTTGTTGAGAAGTATTGGGTATGACTAGAAAATCCAACTGTAGTTCAATTTCTTGTAGTGTCACTCTCGCAGTAATCTTTTGTGTACATACAACAAGTGTATCCCCAAATCTACGTAGCTCGTGACGACAAACTATAGGCTTCCACTTATTGAGTGTGACCAGTTGCTGTTTTATCGTTGAGCAATCACTACCCGTCTTTCGTCTTCCGAGCATGCTGGTCAAATATTTTTTTTCTTTAGTTTGCAACTTTTGGCGTAATGGCCAATTTGATTGCACTTTTAAATCACTTTTTCAACGTTTTTGCACAGTCTTTGAACACGTGCCCGGTTCTTTTGCCGTAACTGCAACTAACTTTGCGGTCGTCTCTTGATTGATGAGTATGAAATCTTTTCGGTCTGGGCTCATGGTCGATCTGTCAATTTTGCCTCTTGTTTCCAGGACAAACTTTTTCCTTCTCCAATCGATCGAGGTTTTTCAATTTCTTGAGTAACTCTGGTAGCGATGAGAATGTTGAAGCGGTCAGTGTCCGTTTCACTGCATGATTACGTATACAGCCAATCACATAATCAATGATCGAAGAATCATTCAAAGCTACTTTCTTACCCAACGATACCATATGGTAGAAATAGCTTTCAATGTCTTCGTTTTCCGATCGCGTTCTCTCAATAATTTCCTCAAAATATAGAGAAAACTGTTAATTAATCCAGTTTTAAAGTGGTCCAAGTGGATATTTGCCCCTGATATCGTTGGTACCACAACTTGGCTGCTCCTTCTAATCTAAGGGTACAGTACAACACTTTTACCTTATCGCTCCATGCATATAATTTAACGACGGATTCAAAATCTTGCCGCCAGTCTGCTATGCTGAACTCACTGGGCTTCGGGTTAAATGCATCCCCCAAACCGTTGACTTCAGCTAAGCCTTAACGTACCTAAACTGGATTCTCGTTGGTTGGCAGTGACGATGATAAAGAGCTCGGCGCGTTAACATTGACCAATGTTAGTGGTAGTGATGAAGCCAACGCGTCACCATTTATTGACACTTGTAGTGGTGAAGATGCCGTCGAACCACTGTTTCTTGAAGTAAGCACTTCACTACGCACTACTAAGTCCCGATTCACAGAACGAATTTCTGCAACTTCTTCCCATAATCGCTTTATCTCGTCGATAAGCTCCCTCAATTCCGCCATGTCTTCACTTTTCTTTTGTCCACACCAACACCTGGTCACTTAACTTAGTTCTTGTACTTTTAACAAAGTAAATATGTACCAAGTATTTTATTTTCCCCGATGGCTCACTGAGCACAAAACTTTTTCACTTACACACTTTAAACAGCAAACGATTCACGAGAACATAAATATTAAATGGTCACTTATCAAGTCACTTAACTTAGTCACTGTAACAATTCACGCACAGATCAATTCACGGGCACAGAGATATAAAATGTTCACTTATCAAGTCACTTAACTTAATCACTGTAACAATTCACGCAGAGAACAATTCACGGGCACACTAATATAAAATTGTCTTTTATCCCACTTCTGAAATTTTATAATAAAGATCGATCGAAACGCCAACTTCCTACTCCGCCTTGCGAGAAGATCTCGAATAATATGCCATTGTCCTGATGAAGTCGCCAAACTCTGAGCAAAACCAACAGTTACACATTCTTACCAGCGGTCATTATCTCTTTCACATGCAGTTAGTATCTTTCCATTATTATCTACAAGAGGTCATGCACTACTCAGCACACGCACACATCAGATCAAAGGTAAAATGCTAGAAACTGGTTTTGCTGTTTGTTCTTCACTGCTCTTTGATCATCTCGTCCCCAGAGTGTGAAGAAGACTTGGTCTTTGTTTCGACCAGCATCAGCAAGATGCTGGTCGACCAGCAAGGATTTCACTCGTTCGTTACACTCAGCAAACCAGGATGTATAAATGTTGCAGTTGCAATTAGTTGGTCTATTACAAATAAAGCTTCTGCTAAAATCTGAATTTTTTTTCTTGTTCGCCGGTTTCGCGAACTTAAGTCGCGCAAATCCACGCCATTAATCAAATGTTTTTCTTGGTCAATTATGCCGCTATGGGTTTTGCCTATTAACTCGACCACATTACTTTTTTCTAATAGCACCGATCTATTCAGAAAACCTTTATTCTCAGACTATGGGCCTTCAATAATTTCTATCTCATTCTGATCAAGATACCATCCAACCGATTCGAAATGAGTCGTTGCTGCATCTTTCCCGTAATTCTAAAGATTTTCAATGAATGCCCTGTGTTGGTAGTTGTTGTCTGTTTGAACTACATTCATGCATTCAACTGAACTGTACATTGTCGAAAAGGTGAATGTATTAGATTATTTGCGACGCCCATTGGGTCAACTTCAACTTCTCCACCATCAGTGCTCTTTATTGTGTCCGTCCCAGTGAATAACTCCTCTTTATCATCCTTTATTTTAACCATCTGTACTTTGAGACGAAGATATATGCTGGTTAAATCACGACACGTATCACCATGGCCGAGAGAGATGAATTCCAGTACAGATGAGTTATCCAATGAAGCTATCGGCTTGTATGCAAACTCTTCGGTTGGGAAAATGTCCGATTCGGACTTCTTGCATTCTTTGTAGGAGGACGTGTTAAGTACTTTTCAAAAATGTCCAAGACCCGTTTCTTGATAACTTTTTGTTAGCTTTTCACCCTTTTGATCATTTTTCGTGATGTTCTTTTTACGGTTTTTTACTAATGTTGGAAGAACATAAGTATTAAAATCGATTCGGCCAAAAATTCATATTTCCATATATATATATATATTATATATATATATATATATATATATATATATATATATATATATATATATATATATATATATATATATATATATATATATATATATTTATTTATATGTATATATATATATATATAAAGATCATCAAAAAATTTCAGTGAGATAATCTCGGGAACGCGCCATTCGATTGAGCTCAAACTTTCAGGATACATTGGTGTATATGCAGAATAGTGCCAGGTTTCACTAAATGTCAGTTAATAATAACCTTTTGGCGCCAGCGGCCATTTAAGTGATATTTTTAATACATCTATTATTTCGTACACAAATAATTTTCGCAAAAATAAAGTTGACGAAATAAATTTCGAACGTGTTTTACATGGGAATCGGATAATGTTTTGGAATTTTTTAACCCCATGTGTGCGCTGGGTGCCTAAAAAGAGAACGGGAAAATTTGAAAATATTTACACTGCGATAGCTTTTGACAGAGCTATTCAATCATTACGAAATTTTTAAGACATATTTGTATTATCTAGTTGTAGATTTGTAAAGCTTTCAATGAGCGTGCTGGCAACCCTGTAGCTACGGCAGGCACTGAAAATGAAAACCTCCAAATCATCGTCTCTCTTGAAAAAATGTCGCTTCTTCAAAAAAAGCCACTCATATGTAAATTTTATGCTTTGTTTACATAGACAATAAAAAAAATTTGATATGGTATAACGGGCACACCTGGTAACTCTTGCCTAAATTACCTATATTTTTAGCATCAAAAACTTCTGTTCACGGAAACTCACGATCCGATGAGCAGAATTAATTGAAATTTGCAAAATGTATTGGTCTTAAATAGGACCAGGTCTGATAGAAGTGATTTTGAAATGCAGGCGATTCTGTGCCAGGGGTGCCATCTTGAAAAATCACTAAAAAAGATAACTGCTTTTAGCCCTATAAATTCTGATTGAATCGTTCGATTTTGACGAAATTCACACAGAAGCTGAACCATACTTCAAGCCACGTTCGGTAGAAATTCGGTTGGAGCTGCCAGCTATGATAATTTTGGTGTCTTAAATTTGGAAAAAAAAAATTTGGAAGTGAAAACTTTCAAACCATCGAATATTCAAAAATATGTCCGTTTCTTACAATAAAACCAATCTGTATACAAATCTTTTGTTATATCTACAGGTTCAAAGTTAAACTTTGGAAATTTCATATCGGACAAGAACGGTAACCCTCTCCCAGTTAACCTATATTTTTAGCATCAAAAACTTATGTTCACGGGAACTCATGAACCAATAATCACATACAGCTGAAATTTACAGAATGCATTGGACTTAAGTAGGGCCAAGTCTGACAGAAGCGATTTTCAATTGCGGGCAACTTTGTGCCAGTGGTGCCATCTTGAAAAATTACAAAGAAAAAAAAATGCTTTTTGCCCTATGAAATGTGAATAAGTTACCAGATTTTCATGAAATTGACAGAGTAGCTGAACCTTACTCTAATCTCTGATTGGTACAAATTTGATTGGTGCTGCCAGCTATGGTAATTTTTGTGTCTTTGGTTTTGAAAATTCGCTCAGGAAAATAAAACTTTTTGCCCTATAACTTCCAGTCCAGTCATGAAATCAATACGAATTTCATACAATTGATGAAACCTATCATAGACATTATTCAGGCCAAATTCGGTTGAAAAGCCTGGATAGGGCTGCCAGCTATTGTTGGATATGTGTTTAATTGCAATATCTATATTAAGCGGTTTTATCGTAGAATTTTCAATTGGTAATGATATTGTAGTGACAATAAACAGCCAATATTAAGTTTTCGATTATTTGAAAAAACTCGCTGCAGGTAACCCTACATTTCTTTATACTCCTATAACTTCGAATGTAATGTAACAACGTGAAGCACATGTGATATATTCTTGGCTTTGATACTGGCGAAAGGTTGCGAGCACGAGTCGGTTGTGCTACTTTTGTATAAATGCTTACAGTTAGTATTCATACCGGAAACATTTACAATGAAAATAAATAACCAATTTTTCAATTCCCAAAGTTCTGCAAATTTTTCGGATCGCAGCCCCAAACAACAACTTCAGTTATAGTGATGCAGGCACTGAGCATTTTCTTCAGTGATGTTATATGAGATGCTGCTTTCAAAATTATGTAAAATAAGCAACTGATAACGAATATAATTAACCCGTGTTTTGCTCTCATAAACGTTGAAATTCATGCCAGTGGTAATATCGGAAACCTTCCACCATATGAGTTATAATGCATTCTTGAGACCAAATTAAAACGTGGCATTTGAAACAGTTTGGCCATAATAAGCAGCACATGTGGTGAAATATGCACTCAAAACCTGCACGATTCTTCTACTGTTCTTCGAACATAGTGTTTCTAGCGGTTCAGGTGCGCTAGAGTTTTTACTAATGTTCGAAGAAGAACATTAGTATTAAAATCACTTTGGCCAAAAATTCATATTTCTATATATATATATATATATATATATATATATATATATATATATATATATATGTATATATATATATATATATATATATATATATATATATATATATATATATATATATATATATATATATATATATATATATATATATCATCAAAAAATTTCAGTGAAAAAATCTCAGGAACGTGCCATCCGATCGAGCTGAAATTTTCAGGACACATTGTGTACATGCAGAATAGTGCCAGGTCTCACAAAAAGTTAATAATCTTTAACCCTTTGGCGCCGGCGGCCATTTTAGTGATTTTTTTAATATACCTATTATTCCGTACACAAATAATTTTCGCAAAAATAAAGTTGACGACATAAATTTCGAACAAGTTTTACATGTGAATCGGATAATGTTTTGGAATTTTTTAACCCCATGTGTGCGCTGGGTGCCTAAAAAGAGAACGGGAAGATTTGAAAATTTTTAAATTGCGATAACTTTTGACAGAGATATTCCATCATTGCGAAATTTTCAGAGCATGTTTGTTTTATTTAGTTGTAGATTAGTGTACGTTTTAATGAGGGTGCTGGCAACCCTGTAGCGAGGGCAGGCACTGAAAGTGAAAACCTCCAAATCATCGTCTCTCTTGAAAAAATGCCGTTTCTTCAAAGAAAAGCCACTCATATGTAAATCTTGTGCTTTGTTTACATAGACAAAAAATAAAACTTGATATGGTATAACGGGCACGCCTGGTAACCCTTGCCCAAGTTACCTATATTTTTAGCATCAAAAACTTCTGTTCACGGAAACTCACGATCCGATGAACAGAATTTATTGAAATTTGCAGGACGTATTGGTCTTAAATAGGACCAGGTCTGATAGAAGTGATTTTGAAATGCGGGTGATTCTGTGCCAGTGGTGCCATCTTGAAAAATCACTAAAAAAGATAACTGCTTTTAGCCCTATAAATTCTGATTGAATCGTTCGATTTTGACGAAATTCACACAAAAGCAGGACCTTACTTTAAACCACGTTTGGTAGAAATTTAGTTGAAAAATTCGGTTGGAGCTGCCAGCTATGATAATTTTGGTGTCTTAAATTTGAAAAAATAAAAATTTGGAAGTGAAAACATTCAAATCATCGAATATCCTAAAAAAATGTCCGTTACTACAATAAAACCAATCTGTATACAAATCTTATGTTAAATCTACACAGTCAAAGTAAAACTTTGGAAATTTCATGTCGTACAAGAACGGTAACCCTTTCTCAGTTAACCTATATTTTTAGCTTCAAAAACTTCTGTTCACGGGAACTCACGAATCAATAATCAGATAGAATTGAAATTTACAGAATGCATTTGACTTAAGTAGGGCCAGGTCTGATAGAAGCGATTTTGAATTGCGGGCAACTCTGTTCCAGTGGTGCCATCTTGAAAAATTACAAAGCAAAAAAAATGCTTTTTGCTCTATGAAATGTGAATAAGTTACCAGATTTTCATGAAATTGACACAGTAGCTGAACCTTACTCTAAACTCTGTTTGATAGAAATTTGGTTGAAAAATTCGATTGGTGCTGCCAGCTGTGGTATATTTTGTGTCTTTAGTTTCGAAAATTCGCTCAGGAAAAAAAAACTTTTTGCCCTATAACTTCCAGTGCAGTCATGAAACCAACACGAATTTCATACTATAAATGGAACCTATTATAGACCTTATTTAGGCCAAATTTTGTTGAAAAGCCATGATAGAGTTGCCAGCTATTGTTGGTTTTGCGTTTGTTTGGAATATCTTTATTAAGCGGTTTTATCGTAGAATTTTCAATTGGTTATGATATTGTTGTGACAATAAACAGCAAATATTAAGCTTTCGATTATTTGAAAAAACTCGCTGCAGGCAACTCTAAATTTCTTTATACTCCTATAACTTCAAATATTATATAACAATGTGAAGCAGATGTGATATATTCTTGGCTTTGATACTGGCGAAAGGTTGCCAGCACGAGTCGGTTGTGCTACTTTTGTATCAATAAATGCTTACAGTTAGTATTCATACCGGAAACATTAACAATGAAAATAAATAACCGATGTTTCAATTCCCAAAGTTCTGCAAATTTTTCGGATCACTGCCCCAAACACCAACTTCAGTTACAGTGCTGCAGGCACTGAGCATGTTCTTCATTGAAGTTATATGAGATGCTGCTTTCAAAATTTTGTGAAATAAGCAACTGATAACGAATATAATTAACCCGTGTTTTGCTCTCATAAACGTTGAAATTCATGCCAGTGGTAATATCTGAAACCTTCTACCATATGAGTTATTATGCATTCTTGAGACCAAAGTAAAACGTGGCATTTGAAACAATTTGGCCGTAATAAGCAGCGCATATGGTGGAATATGCACTCAAAACCTGCACGATACTTCTACTGTTCTTCGAACATTAGTGTTTCTAGCGGTTCAGGTGCGCTAGAGTTTTTTTTCAATCGTGTCTCTTTACGTCGCTAAGAAAAAGATTTGAATTGAATTGTTGTGAACGAGTTATCTCTTTTTAAAGCCATTCGATTACCTGCACCACCCATCTTATCAAAAAGGTTACTCATACCTCTCTGAGTTAACTCCTGTGTGGCATTTTGTCCGTGTTCTCTTATGAGATCTTTAAAAGGTTTGTTCCCAACCTCCTGTATAATAGCCTTATGAGTCTTAACAGCTTGCCGTTTTGTTGTTTTTATACCTGAAGTGTACAAAGGTTTTAGATAACGTAACAGACCACTGAAAAAACGACCGATTCTTCTACCGCGCTTGTAGATAATTGGTGTTCGATAGAGGTCCCCAATATCTGATAAATTTCCTTCACTTCGGTTTAGATAATATAGTGTGTAGTGCGAGTTCATGTCGTTTACATTAGTATTGAATATTAACACTATAACGCTTTCTTCAATCTATGTGAATGTTTATAGTTTTTCCTATCGACGCTTTAAGTGAAGCATTATGTATGTTGGAGTAAAACTTGGTTCCAAATCTACTGATTCATTTTGCAGGTGATTTTAATAGAAATGCTTTCGAAAAAGGTTTTTCCACAGCACAGTTCTCTACATGTCTCTATCTGAAAATACTGTCGTAATATTTCAAAGGAATCGTGCGAAGATTTTTTTATCAGCTTTTATTCTACGTTTGATAATGTCTGTGTAAACGAGAATCAAGTCAATTTTTCTGCAATCTTCTATCGATTCAAATGATGCTTCTTGACGGATTCTTGTATCATGTTCGTGAACACTTTTTTTCAATCGACTTAGACTGTCAAGAAGTATTGACATATCGAAAGATTCCTTTATTGATGAGTCAATCAGCTCTGATTGACGTCAATCAACAGGTGTCTTTAAAAATGCATCAATGAATAAACCGGCTATATTTTCAGTTTTGGTCACTTTAATCGGTACCGATGTGGTATCTGTTGTTCGAACAGGCTTTTGAATGGAATGTTTAATTTGATCATGTCTGAATAAGTTTTAATCCATTCATCAGACAATATATCGGGGCCGAATTGTTTTGCAGCAACACTTATGGACTGATGAATAAAAAGCCCGATGCGGTTAAATAATTGTTTTCGTAGCTGGTATACTGTTACATCGGAAGCGTTTATTTTCCCTCGTAAATCTTCGCCTGCAAACTTTTTTCCGCTCAGCAAGAGTGTCACGAAATCCGAGCTGCTAATCGGAGATGGTACTTACCATGAGTCAGACTTGTTTTTTGTTTTCAATTGAACTTTCTCAGCAACTTTCTCATCTTGATATATGTGTATGCCAGAGGCGGCTCGTGACATTTTGAAACAGGGAGGCAGTGAATTTGAAAATCATTCGAGTAAAGTCAAATAATATTATATTAATATAATATCGAATGCATATTTTAGGACTTTAGGGTGAGGTCATAAAATACGATGAAAACTACGCTGTAAAAACATTTTATTTGAAAGCAAAGTTGACTTTGCTCTCTTTTGGACAAATTTTGAACGAAATTGTCATACAGCTGCGTTAATTCTCCAATTTCTTGAAAAAATGTTTTTCAAAACTTAGCAGCGATAGCTCCAAAAATCATGTTGACTCATGATATTTCGAGAACACTAGCCTTAATTCTTTTCAACGCAAAAAATGACATCTCTATAATGACTGAAGTGGCCAGAATGGTTAAATTTAATTTTATTATGGTAAAATTATCTATTATATTAAATTTCCCAGATTATTTTATTGACGTACGAGACAAAGAGCCTACTTTAAAGTTTTTTTCGACTGAGGAATAGACCATGAATTGACATCATGCACTCAAAAGAAGGTTGACGAAGTATATTTAGAAAAGTGAGAGATGAATTATGTTCATGAGGCTCAAAAGTTTATCTTGAGAACTTGATTTAACCGACATTTTTTACCTAGCCAAATACATTACAAACCTCTGCTTGCTGGTTAAAGTAACGTTAAGTCAATAAACCATTTTAGAGATTAATGTTTTATTTTATTTTATATATCATATCCTTCATTCACTTCGATTTCGATTCATTGAGAGATATAAATTACTTTTTGTAGGGTACCATTTAGGTTTTCTAAATTATTGAAGCGTTGCTTTGACCTCACATTGTTACTGGAGTTCGAATCATACGAAGAAGTTTCTTACCGGTAAAGCTACCAGAACATTTTTTTATACCTGTCTATATTAAAATAACGCTCAACATTCCTATCGGCTCAAATTATTAGGAACTCTGGGGCTGGCTTTCGATTTTTATAATTTTTAATATCGCGGAGAAGTTTATTGATTGGATGGTCGTCATAAAATTCATATTGAGTATTTTTCTATCAATAAGTAATCACAACTACAATTGATTTACATGACAATAATTGAAATCAATAATAGCAGCATAGCTTTAGAATTCATGCAAAAATTCTTCAACGCTACTTAAAATGCACGATAAAACACGTTGAACACTTTTACATGTACTAGTTTTACACTGGTAATAAACTAAAGTTCAGAGATCAACCACATTACCAAAACAAAAATTAAGCGCATTCATACAAAAACAATAATGTTTCCTTAAAACACAAATAAATAATTTCTTTGGGTTCTTTCGGAAATATCTATGAGTTAATTATTCATTTTCTTCATATCTCAATTATTTATCGTTATATTCAGTAATTTGTGAAAGTGTCCTTTGTCGAATACAAAGCATTGACAAAATATAAATGCAAGTACCTCAGATATATTAATTTCGATAGCTCTTAATTTGCCCATTACTTTCTTCCTTTGCCCTAAAATAATTGCCTTTGCTAGAGAATACATTGCTGCTTTTGAGGCTTGCCTCTTCGAGTTCACTATTGCCATATTGAATACTCAAAAATTTGATCATTTATGAATGACGGAAAAATACAAACTATAACGTTTTCATTGATAAAAATGCAATAGATGAGGCAGATGTGATTCTGCCTCATTTTCATTTCCCTTCGTTTTCGTTGTGCTCGAAGTCGATGTGCCATATGGTGGCTAGGATTGATGGATCATTTTTTTTCTTTTTTATACTGAGGCAGTGCTCTGGATACAAAACTGATTTCGGTGTTCTTCTTTTGGTACATTTTTTTTATGTTTTGCGCTAAGGCAGTGCTCTGGTCTGAGCATAGAATTGATTTCGCGTTGTATTTGTTCGGCTGCTAGAGTTGAGAAAAATAGTGGAGACTTGGGTGCAAAATGCTTTGTTAGGAGTTTTAATATTATTTATTGATTAATTTAGCATACATGTTTTGTAAATTTTACCGAGGAGGCACTGCCTCCCTTGCCTCCTCTGAGGAGCCGCCACTGGTGTATGCTTTACTCTCCTGTTTCCTTAGAATCACTTATATCAGGGATAGCTTTTTCATCACGATCATTTTCAATGCGTTTGTAAATTAACTCCTTGATCTCTGTCAAGTAATAGGTGTAGTAATCAGGCCTGGTTGCGGAGAAAAATGGTGATAGAAATGTTGAAAAATCAATATAATTTTTCTTGTACCAAAGTTTACGTAAATCGCCAGCACTACACCTGAAACGAGCCTAAGGTTTTTTCAATGACAAAACTTTTACAATTATATCTGAAGATTCAAGCTAAGGAAGTTCCACTTCGGCGGTACGTCGGCCGGCTTCTTTTCATCATACTATTTTCTTCTTCTTCGACACTGTCTATGGAACGCGAAGAAACACTGCTGGTTGACAGCGATTCTTCTTATTTTTCGTTTTGGCAACATTATCTCCGTCATTCCAACACTCCAACCGCTACCAAGTTTGCAAGAGGCAGTAAGAATATTCTCAAAACATGATAATGTGTTTTCAGGGTAAATATCCAATGAACTGTTACAGGCATTTTTAAATTCTGTCCCAAAAGAATTCGGGGACACTTGAACTGCGCACTTTTAACTAATATTCGAAGAACATTGGTATTAAAGTCACTTTGGTCAACATTTCAAATTCCTTTATATATATGTATATATATATATATATATATATATATATATATATATATATATATATATATATATATATATATATATATATATATATATATGATATTGAATATATATATATATATATATATATATATATATATTTTTTTTTTTATGTGTATATATATAGATATATATAGATATATATATATATATATATATATATATATATATATATATATATATTTGTATACATATATATATATATATATATATATATATATATATATATATATATATATATAAATATATATATATATTTGTATATATATATATATATATATGTATATATATATATATATATATATATATATATATATATATATATATACATATATATATATATATATATATATATTTATATATATATATACATATATATAAATATATATATATATATATATATATATATATATATATATATATATATATATATATATATATATATATATTAATATATGTATATATAAGATAGAAGTAAGATAGACACTTTTGTATGATTTTTCACCACGTGCGATAGGGGACAGGCTATCCAAAGTGTGGTAGTAATATGCAGCTAAAAGTGTGGTACTCCGACGAGCGCATTTTGTATGGAGAAACCAGTTTCAAAAGCCAAAAGTGTGGTAGCTGTGGCCTTAAGGCGGGTTCCATGGGGTATGGTGTCATGAGATGATGGTATGGAGCTTGTTTTACGCTCAGTTGATTGGTTTTTGTTTTTGGTAAGAGGTGACTTGGTCGAAGTGAAGAGTCCGAGTATTGTATTCGGAAAGAGAGGACTTTGTGTTTTGTCCAAAGTGTATTAGTGAAATCGAAATTGGTACACTATGAACAGCACGTGTTTGTGCAGATGAAATCAAAATAACATGACATGTGGAAATACACCGTGTGTATTCTAATTGGAACGAGAGCCAAAACGGAATGGGCTATAATACTCGATTAATGCTTTTGGTTTAAGTAATCTTCGGCTTGGGGCATGTTTATTGTGCAATGAATGAAGATATCTTAATTTAATGGATAGATTTGAGATATTTGCCCTTGATCGTGCATCTTGGCTTGGGGCATGTTTGTTGTGCGATGAATGAAAATATCTTGTATTAATGGATGGATTTGAGATATTTGCCCTTGATCGTGATATGCATCTTCGCTTTTCTGAGATTGTAAACTGACCTTTGCTAAGTGTCACGGCGTTATAGATTGAGAGCATTAGTATTCAAGAAAAAAAAAATCTCCACCGCCATCCTAAAAAGAGGGCGATGGAGATTTACGAACACAGATATCTACTAGAGAGATCCACGTCTGAATTAGCCTAGGTTAGTTACATGTGAAAGATAGTTAGGGTTATGTAAACAAAACATCCATCATAATTAGTAAGTTGTCAATTTAGTGGGTAATTAGTAGATAGTAGCAGTAAGTTGTTCGTTTAGCATGTAATTAGTAGATTAGTTAATATCAACGTCGAATCAACATGAAAACAACACGAGAAAAACGCCAGAACAAGAAGCAAATCGCGCACCAAACATCACCATCAACAACAAACACGACAGGGCCGTAGCCAGCCGTAGGGCCCGAAGGGCCCGGCCCCCCCCCCCCCCCCCCCCGAAATTCCGCGAATCCTAAAATTTTCCTATATATGTGAATCATGTTTTAAAAATATGTCTATCGATAGGCCATATGTTTTAAGACAATGCTACCCCTGTGAGACATATAATATCTCTATTATCACATTTGAACAGGAAATTTTCTTCTGATCTAGATCGATTATTTCGAATCCGATCATAAAAAATTGCGTGTGAAACATAAAATACGCTTTACTAGGTGTCGGTTTTCGCACAGTTTGCTGGTGTTTGAAATGTTCCGCGCAATTTTTCATGATCCAATTCGAGATATATCGATCTGGATCAGAAAAAAATCTTCCACTCGAAAGCGCTATATCAGATATCTCGTTTCGATTCGACCCAATACACACGTCACGATAATCTCGAAAGGGTTTCTCTATCCAACTACTAAAAAACATGGGCGCAACAGAAGTTTTCAAGAAACTTGGATGAAAGACTTTCCTTTCCTCGCTTATTCTCAACGAGAAGATGGCGTGTACTGCAAACCATGCTGGCTGTTTTTTCATGAAGGAGTTCGCAAAGGAAACCACGAAATTCCAGGACAACTTGTCACCAGCTGCTATAGAAATTGGAAAAATGCGAGGGAAGATTTTGGAAAGCATGCAAACAAAGAATACCTCAAGACTTGTGCCGAGTATGCCAAAAATTTCCTTGAGGTATCTTCAGGAAAACGATCAGATATTATATCTCTAATGGATATGCAGCAAGCCAAAGAGAAAAAAGAAAATAGAGCAGCTATCATACCAATAATAAAAACAATTCTTTTTTGTGCTGAGCAAGAATTACCCTTGAGAGGCGATCACGATAGTGGACCTTTGTCGTTGATAAGACCACAACTGAATGATGGAAAATTCCGAGCTCTTTTGCGATTTCGAATCGATTCCGGGGATGTAAGTTTGGAAAAACACGTTATCAATCATTCGAAAAATGCCCAATACATGAGTCCAGATATTCAGAATGAAATAATTCAAATATGTTCCGACATTGTCATCAGGAAAATTATTCAGAAAGTTGATAATGCACCATGCTTCACCTTGCTCGGGGATGAAACCATGGATATATCAGGAATTGAACAAATGTCAGTATGTTTCAGATACCTCGACTTCGACGAAGACTAGCGAAAACTGATTATTCGTGAAGATTTTGTAGGATTTGTACCGATTTACAACCAGACTTCTGAAAAAATAACTGAAGCTCTCCAGAAACGTTGTAAAGAGTTGAGCCTTAAAATGGAAAAATGCATTGGTCAAGGTTACGATGGAGCACGTAACATGTCTGGTCATGTCAGTGGCGTCCAGGCGAGAATGAAGAATCTGTACCCATTGATGATGTACGTGCATTGTCATAGCCATCGTTTGAACCTCGCATTGTCAAATGCCATGTCAGTCCCACCTGTTCGGAATTGTCTTGGGATTGTGAACGATGTCGTGAACTTATTTAGAAACCACGCGTATGCGACGAAAATTCTTCAAGATCTCATCCAAGAACATGCTCCAGAGAGCAAAAAGAAGAGGCTTATTCGTCTTTGCGAAACAAGATTCATTGAACGACATGACAGCATACTATCTTTCGTAGAACTGTTCCAAATCATCCACATGGGATTAGAAGAAATTTCAGAAAAATCTTGGACTATTTCGAAAACTGCTTACTTGCAGTAGTTCAGAAAAGCGAGTTTCTCGTCAGTCTCTTGGTTTGTAACAGACTTTTCAGCTTCACGCTTCCTTTGTCAGTTCAACTGCAAGAAAAGTCACGTGATTTGGCATCAGCAGTAGAGCATGTTCACGAAATCGTGTATATGCTTCAAGAAGAACGAAAAACTGTAGAAGTATCGTTCAGCAAAATTTTCATAGCAGCTGAAAAACTTGCAAACGACACATTCGATATGGAGCTGAAAGTTCCGAGACTCACGTTTAAGCAAACAACTCGTTCCAATTATCAAACAGACTCTGTTGAATCGTACTTTCGGTCTGCTGTTTTTATTCCTTGCCTCGATACGCTGATTCAGAATTTGTCAGACAAATTTCTTAATGAGAACGCGGGAATCTTATCAAGCTTACAGATACTTCTCCCTGGATTTGCTGCAATTGAAAAAGTAGATGACTTGCATAATCTTTCGCCATACTTTGATGATCGAGTTTCAGAATCCGCTGTAAAAGCTGAGTATAAATTGTGGTGTGAGAAATTATCGGGACTCGAGAAAGATGCCGGGGTTTTACAAGTATTGGATTTTTGTGACACGAGCAGATTTCCAACAATCAAATATCTTTTAACAGTTTTGGCAACTCTTCCGGTCACAACGGCAAGTGTGGAAAGGTCATTTTCGACACTGAAAAGAATCAAGACTTACTTGCGTAACTCAACGGGCAATGAAAGACTCAGTGCACTCGCAGTACTGACAATTCATGGGAACTAAAGTATCGATCAGAATGAAGTTCTCGAGATATTGGCAGCAAAGAAATTGCGAAAGTTAAAATTTTAAATTTTGTCTACTGGATTGACGCTTTTGTTTGACAATTGATATGTATGTGCGTGACTGATAATTAAAATTACAGTGATAATATTGATAACAACAAAGCAGTTTTTCACTAATGAGTCCAACTTTGATAACAAATATCAATGCAAGACACCCATCAACCATTTCCGCCCCCTCCTCCTCAAACAAAATTTATAACTAAAATAACTAAAATTTGGGCCCCCCCCAAACCAAATTTCTGGCTACGGGCCTGAAACACGACATAAATAAAACGCCACTATTCCGGCAGCAAAGCAGCCTAAACTCACAACACTCGCAGAAAAACATGACACAGAAAGAATGCACGGTCCACGGTCGTCGAAATGAGCCACGAAATCACCTAAATAACTTAACTTTAACAACTTACTAGTAGTCCACTAGTCTTTCGGACTTATCGATCGCGATGACAGTTCTGATTGTCAAACGGCGGGTGGAACAGATGTCCCACGGATGAAGTTGACCGGGGACTAGCGGAAATGGGCCGATGTTAAGTTCAGCTGTGGATCGCCCGAGCTCACAGCTGAGTTTAGTGAACTCAACGGGTTCGGAAAAATTCCGTTGCCGCCAAAAGTTTTCGTGCGCGCCAACAAGTGAAAATAGCTTTCTTTTAAATTGGAACTGGAAGAGTGGACGGATGTGCGTGGCGACAATTAGAAAACTGATTTTGGCTTTTCTTTGTTTTCAATTGGAACTGGGGGACTTTGAGACTCGAGCTAGAAAACGGATTCGAATCGGGACGATCTACAGTGTCAAGTGCGTAATCGAAATTGGTGAAAATTTTAGAACCGAAATTGGTGAAAAATCCAAAGTTGAGCGGAAAGTCTTTGGACGATAAAGCATTATACGAAGATATGGTACGAGGGTGCAGAGCGACGGGATACAATCATCAATAAGGGGGCCCCAGCGAGACAGCAGTCGACGTCGTGGGAATTGGTTAAGGTAGTGTGCACACTTTTTTTTTATTATTTTAAAGTTCTTTTGTTTCTTTCCATCTGTTAAATCTCAACTGATAGTTTAAACTAAGTTTGGATTCGATAAGTAGGGACAGAACTATCGTTACTGTTTTATCGAATAGATAAGTGAATATAAGTCAATAAAGCATGAAGAAATATTATATTGTGAATGATAAATGGGGATTTTTGCGCTGCAGAGACAATGTCATAATTGGATGAATGTCTTGAGGTATGTTACCGAGTGGTTATTTTTAGATGAAAACAAAAAATCGTTATTCGCTGGTTGCAGAAGAGTAGGTCAATGAACGGGTATTATCAAACATGTATTTTTTCTTTTGTGATATTTAAGATGGTACGTGCGGCTGTGAATTATAGATAAATAAAACAAATGTTTGTAAAAATATTGATTTTTATTTTCACGAGTTTATATTGAGATAAATTTTCTTGAAAAAACAGCTTCACATATAAATCCACTTACGAAAAATCCGAGGCCTAAGTTTGGATTCGATAAGTAGGGACAGAACTATCGTTACTGTTTTCGCGAATAGATAAGTGAATATAAGTCAATAAACGGTGAAGAAATATTATATTGTGAAAAGATCGGTTCTTGATTAGTGGTGTAAATTGATTCAGACAGCAGAATTTTTGATATTCCGACGTTATTTTTCGTGATCCTTTTTCCACGTGTTAGTGCGCGCCGTCGCAACTTCTCGTTTCAGGGCGACGGCGATTCGGTAGTTTCGGTTGAATCGAAACGAGTGGCGCCCAACCCACGGCAATTTTCTTCGCGAGCAGAAGCCGCCCGGAACTACCGCCCTTTTATCCCGGGGAAAAAAGGGTTTTGGGAAGTGTTGCGCTTGTAACGGTAATAAATTGGCGCCCAACGTGGGGTTAACGGTCGTAACGGTACACGGAATAATTTTTGAGTTTCTTTGTCCCGTACTCGTGGGACTGAAAGTAAGTTTTCTTGAATAGAGAAAGAAGTTTATTTCGATAGCTAAATTGAAATTTTCCAATTTGATTTTGTAATTGAAATTTTCCAATTTGATTGAAATTTTCCAATATTTGATATAGATTTCCATGTATAAGTAGAATTCTCAGGGGGAAAAAAAAACAAATATTAAACAGGTAGAATTCCCACAAAATAATTTGAATTCAGGTGTTTCAGTGTGTGGAAGTGCATGATTAAATAAGAAAATTTGTGTGAGTGTGTAGCGTACCGAATTTCTGGAGCAGGAGTTTGAGAGTTCGGCAGGTTTTTGTTTCAGCTCAATGGTCGCGGTTTAAGTTATCAGTGGCTGAGGTTATCCAAGCTGGTATTGTTCAGGTGTTCCTGTTTGATAGGGAAAGATTAAATATATCCAGTCCCAAATTGTGGGAATACCAGTAGGAACAGGAAAATTGAATCGGGGATCTGATATCTTTCAACAGAAAAACATATGTTTCGCAAGATATCTTTTGAAAACTGCGTTTGAAATTGAATACCGTGGCGTAAGATGGAATTTTATTGAATACCGTACGGAAAAAGTAATTTTATCTCTATACAGGATTGAGTTCCGGAAAAAGTGAATGTGGTATTTGTAGTGAAGAATAAATTTGAATTGAAGCGAGTGTGAGTGAAGAAATATAAAGGAATAGTTCGAATTTAGCGTGTGTGATAGAATCTCATCAATATCTCTAATGAGATGGATAAAGTTTGGATTGATTGAGTGTAGCTACGGGAATTGGTTGGTGAAGAGGCTGAGGACATTTATCCGGTTTTTTAAGGGTGGTATTGTGCTAGTAGGACTCGTCGGGGTCGAAACACTTTGTGACTGGGCACTACTGGTGGTTTAGTGCTGGTTTCTTTGGTTCCTTGGTCATTTAACTCCCGTGGGAGCATCTTCGAGTTGAAGGCCTAGAAAATTGCGCTAGCTGTTTCATAGCTTGTCCTTACGCAATTTTTATTTTAGCTTAAGTGCAGACCTCCAGATCAGTGCAGGTCATAATGAAAATTCTAGTAGATCGGCTGTCCAAGGACGAGCTCGTCTACGAGCTGGCAATCAGAGGCTTTCCGGTAGATACCGAAGATAACTTGCGAAAGACGCTGAGGGCGACGCTCAGGGCGGAATCAGCTATGGATACTTCCTATGTCGAGACCGATTATCCGTTCGACTTTAAGACGGACTACAGGGAGCTTGAGGCAAAAGCATCAGAATCTGAGGAACTCTTAGAGCGGGTGACGGGCGGCAAAGCGTCGTTGGAATTTTTGAAGGCAAAAGTCAGGATTGAGTTTGGCTTTCGACGTTAAGGGAACTTGCAGGCAGTATCGAAGGAACAAAAGGAAGGAGCGAAGGCTTTGCGTAATAGGTTTATATTAGCAATGGGTGCTCTAGTAGAAAAAGTTGAGGAACCCAGTGAGGATGAGGAGGATCAGTCTGACGCAATTCAGGATGCAGCCACGCCACCATCCCCCAAATCTGGAAGTCTGGCAGAAGTAGCCAAATGGGGATTGAAATTTAGCGGTGACTCGTCAGGATCGGTTAATGCTTTCCTAGAGCGCGTAGAAGAGTTGCGACTGGCAAGGGGACTCAATAAAGCTCAACTGTTTAGAGCAGCGGTAGATTTCTTCGACTCGCGAGCGCTAATTTGGTTCCGAGCCAACCGGGGCCTGGTCAATTGCTGGGACGAGTTGGTGAAAGAGTTGAGAGCGGAGTTCTTGCCATCCGATTATGAGGACCGGCTATGGGAAGAAATTCGGCGGCGAACTCAGGGCGAAAGCGAGTCGATAGGGGTCTATGCAGCTGTCATGGAACGCCTCTTCAGCCGTTTAGAAACCAGCTGCTCGGAGGCCAAAAAACTGCGCCTGTTGCGGAGGAACATAGCTCCGTTTTATCAACAGCAACTGTGCTTGACGTCGGTGACCTCCATGGCGGAGTTGGGTGAAGATGGGCCGGACCCTGGATGCCACTAGGGCATCGGTGGTGGCGTTCGTGCCTCCCAACACCTGGTCAAGGCGTTGTCTCGAACCAGACCTAGCATATGTTAGCTCTGGAAGCGTGGAACGAGTTTCAGCACTGGCAGAATCGAGTAGGGTTCAGTGCTGGAACTGCAGGAAGGAGGGACATATGTCGACGGACTGTTCGGAGCTTCATCGCTGTTTTGGATGTGGTCGTCGAGGGGTTATGAGCTCCGCCTGTCCAAATTGCCGGAATCGAAGCCAAGGGCAAAGATCAGGATCCCAACCACACCCCAGTTCTTCGGGAAACAAGCGTCGTGCCCACTAAGCGGTCGGGTAGGCACTACGACAAGGCCGCAACAGGAAGGTAATCAGCCGATGGTGGAGTATGCCCTGGTAAAAGGAAAACAAGACGGCCTTCACACTTGAGAGTGGATATAGAGGGCGTCGATATGGAGGGGCTGTAAGACTCGGGGTTGAGTCACACAATTTTGGGAGAAAATGGATGGTCTCATCTGGCAAGGAAGGGATTAAAGCTAAACCGGGAGAAGGTTGAAGAAGTGCGACTCGCGAATGGCGACTCCTGTTCGGTAGCAGGGGAGATTCAACTAAAGTTTACTTTAAACGGGAGAGTGCATCAGCTGGACACATTGGTCATACCGTCCATCCCTCAAGAAGTGATCCTTGGGGTCGACTTCTGGCAGCATTTTGGGGTCGTATTGGACATGCAGGGACAGCAGTGGACCTCAATTGCATCGGCTGAAGTGGTGCCAAGGAAAGCGTTGCGGAGTCAGTCCCGCTTGTCAGAACTCGAGTCAGGGATCCTACAGAGTTTGTTGGAGGAGCAGTTCAGCTTAATGGGTGAGGGCCTGGGTTGCGCTAAATTTGTCAAACATACTATTAAGACTACAGCAAGCCCTATCAAACAGAGGTACTATCCTGTCTCCCCAGCAGTGCAGAAACAAATCAACGTTGAGTTGGACGAGGTATTGAATTTGGGAGTGATCGACCCATCGTCAAGCCCGTGGTCATCACCGATTTTGCTGGTTTGCAAGAAGGACGGGTCGTACCGGTTTTGTGTAGGCTTCAGGAAGGTAAACGCGGTGTCAGAGAAAGACGCTTATCTGCTGCCCTATATTTCTACCACATTAGATAAGTTACGCAATGCCAAATACCTTTCGACATTGGATGTTAAGTCGGCTTACGTGCAGGTGCCAATGGCGGAGGAGTCTCGGCAGTATACCGCTTTCACTGTACCAGGAAGGGGTTTGTTTCACTTTCTGAGAATGCCTTTTGGTCTACACAATTTGGGTGCGACGTGGCAACATCTGATCGACACGGTGTTGGGTTCCGCACTAGAGCCGTATGTGTTCACTTATCTCGACGACGCTATTGTGGTAACTCAGACACTCGAGCAACATATCGAGATTCTGCGCGAGGTTTTCGGTCGTCTGAGGGAGGCGGGATAAAAAATAAGTGCCATTTCGAAAGATAAGTGCTATTTCTGCCGGGCTAAGCTTCGATATCTAGGATATCTGGTGGACGAAGAGGGCCTCCACGTGGACCCTGAGAAGATGCAGGCGGTGAGTGACCTTCCACGACCAAATTCGGTCAAGCAGGTCAGGCAATTTCTGGGTATGGTACCTTGTTACCGTAAATTTATACCTAACAATGCAACGTTGGTGGCACCTCTTAATGACCTTCTGAAGAAAGGCAGGAAGTTTGTTCGGACGAAGGAAAGCGAGCAGGCATTTGTTGATTGCCGAACGAAATTGACTACCGCACCAATTTTGGCATGTCCCGATTTCGAGCCCCCGTTCAAAATCCAGACGGATGCATCTGACGTGGGGATCGGGGCGGTCTTGAGCCAGGCACATCCAACAGGAGAGAAGGTAATGTGCTACCTAAGTCGGTCACTATCCAAACTTGAAAGGCAGTGTTCGACCACTGAAAAGGAGTGCTTAGGGGTGCTGTGGTCTATTGAGAAACTCCGTCCATATATTGAAGGCACCCGGTTTGTAGTGATTAGCGACCACCATTCATTGGTTTGGCTACATAGGTTGAAAGATCCAACCGGAAGATTGGCGAGATGGGCTGTTCGTCTCCAGCAGTTCGATTTCGAAGTGGTACATCGAAAGGGGAAGGACCATATGGTTCCAGACGCACTCTCACGGGCTGTTGTTAACGTGAACTGCGTTTCTACCAACCCAGAGAAGAATAAGTGGTTTGGGAACATGAGGGAGAAGGTACAAGGGAACCCGGATCAATACCCGAAATGGAAGGTCGATGGAGATGTGCTATGGAAGCGGGTGGAGGGTCGGTATCCCGACCTCCAGAAAGTCAACAGGTGGAAGAGGGTGGTTCCCTCATCCGAGAGAGCAGGGCTTTTGGTTCGGTACCATGACGAACCCACGGCTGGACACATGGGAATAAAGAAGACCTTGGATCGACTGACACAACATTTCTATTGGCCAAAGATGGCAGGGGATGTGGAGAAGTATGTTCGAAGCTGCAAAGTCTGCCAAGCGGCTAAGTAGAGCGGAGGTCTCCTAGGGGGCAGATGGTGTCAAGGAGTGAAGAGGTGACTTCCCCATGGGAAATGATCTGCGTTGATTTAGTTGGACCTCTACCACGATCTCCGCGTGGTCATGCCTACATCCTGTCAGTGGTGGACTATGCCACCAAGATGCCACTACTATTCCCCTTGAGGAAGGGGAGGAACACGTCGTGTTTTTGTTTGGTGTTCCGCGAGTCATTGTATGTGATAATGGTGTACAATTTCAATCCAAAGAGCTCGCGCGAGCCGCAGAGGCTCTTGGCATTACATTAAAGTTCACTGCACTGTATCACCCGCAATCGAATCCAGCAGAACGCGTGAATCAGAACATCAAGCGCCTGCTAAGATCATACGTGTCGGAGAACTACAGGGAATGGGATAAGGTGCTGCCGAAGGTCGGTTGTGCTCTACGAACATGCATCCACAAAAATATGAAGGTAACTCCCTATTTCCTGAATTTTGGAAGGGAAATGACCATCCACCCGGGAATCCCTAAAGGCCCAAATGCGTATGAGAACGGCCGTGGTGTGAACGATGGAACCAAGAAAGCGAAGTTGCTAAGTAAGGTCCGACAAGAGGTTCGCGAACGTTTGAAGATTGCGGCACGAGAATCAAAATCACGCTATGGGCATCGGGACGAGCAATTTCTACCAAAGGGTCTGGTATGGCGTCGAAATTATGTCCTGAAATTATGTCCGGTGAGAAGGAAGGTGTCCGGTTGGACGTACGAGCTTGAAGATTCCAACGGGAAAACTATGGGTGTGTGGCACATCAAAGATCTCAAGCGCTACGTGGTATGAGGTCATGGAGTAGAGTCCTGAAATTAGCGCAGGAGACGAAGTATTCTTCAACTAGCAAAAACAAAAAAAAACCTCCGAGGTATTTTGCTAGGGTACTAATGATTGGCGGTGGAACTAGAATATAAGAGGGGTAGATTAGTGGTGACGGTGTAAAAGTATTCAAACTTTAGCATAGGTTGGTGGGGGGTTAGCATAAGTTTTCACGTGTGGTGTAGTAGCGTGGTTGAATTGTGATGGAATAATTAGCGATAGATGATTGTACAAATTAAGGCTGGTACTGAGTTAACCGTGAAGCTAAATTCTGACATGTCTCCATTATCTAGTCATCTAGTTGAGTGAAAATTTGGGCAATGGAGAGAACAGACACACTGCTCATTTCTGACAGATACAATGCCAAGAATATCATTTTTCGATCGTTGTCCTTATTGGAAAGACATTGGCTTTGCTCCATGTTCAAATTAAAACACCAAATGTCACTTTTTAGCTTGAAGGAATGAACTGCACAAACTAAACTGGCGTGAAATGATGGGAGACATGTTTCAGTGCCATCTACGATTTCGACGCGAGCGCGACTTCGAAGCAACTTTTCATGCTAGGAACCTAATACAACTCTTGTTTATTTCCAAGCTAAATTTTCGCCGAGACAGATTTCTCGTGAAATCTTGTATGAAAATTGCATGTGAAATCGAACTCAGTACTGTGCTTTATGTGGTGGTTTTGAGGTATAGATTAGGTGGAGCTTATCTCGGAATTTAGAGTTTTGAGTTTATGCGATTACATAAGGGTTAGTTTTAGTTAGGTTAAATGGACAGAAACTTAGATTTAAATGAGTGGGTTAGTTTTTTATGAATGTTTTTTTTAATGAAATTAAATGAAGTTAATGATGAAATTAAATGCATACCATGAGCGAGTGATCGACTCCCAAAAGGTCCTTATATATATATATATATATATATATATATATATATATATATATATATATATATATATATATATATATATATATATATATATATATATTTTCCTTATTCTTGTATTATTCCTTTTCCTTTTTATGGCGCTTTATTATTATTGCCTTCCTTTTCATTATTTTTCCTTTTTTGTTTTCCATTCGGACTTGGGTACTTCTTTGATTTCCAAGTTTCACCTAAAATCGAGTTCGATCGGCATTAGTTGTTGATGTAGATAGATGAGTTTCAATCCCAACACCAAAACAATACAAGAGCCAGAAGTAAAGCATGTATTTTAACAAGCATAGGTGTAGAGGAGTTCAGAGATAGAGTGACAGAATGGATGATTGTGTGAAGAGCAAACCAGAATTCAAGAAGAAAAAAAATATAGTTTGTTTTTTTATTTACCTAACGAGCGAATTAACTTTCAAACAAGATACGGAATCTATGAACTCGGCACGGGTGACGGTCGTAGAAAATTATCGAGAATACCTAGGAAATTCTCTGAAGTGAGGGGGGTGTCACGGCGTTATAGATTGAGAGCATTAGTATTCTCCGCCATCCTATAAAAAGGGCGATGGAGATTTACGAACACAGATATCAACTAGAGAGATCCGCGTCTGAATTAGCCTAGGTTAGTTACATGTGAAAGATAGTTCGGGTTATGTAAACAAAACAACCATCATAATTAGTTAGTTGTCAATTTAGTGGGTAATTAGTAGATAGCAGCAGTAAGTTGTCCGTTTAGCATGTAATTAGTAGATTGGTTAATATCAACGTCGAATCAACATGAAAACAACACGAGAAAAACGCCAGAACAAGAAGCAAATCGCGCACCAAACATCACCATCAACAACAAACACGACATAAATAAAACGCCACTATTCCGGCAGCAAAGCAGCCTAAACTCACAACACACGCAGAAAAACATGACACAGAAAGAATGCACGGTCCACGGTCGTCGAAATGAGCCACGAAATCACCTAAATAACTTAACTTTAACAACTTACTAGTAGTCCACTAGTCTTTCGGACTTACCGATCGCGATGACAGTTCTGATTGTCAAACGGCGGGTGGAACAGATGTCCCACGGATGAAGTTGACCGGGGACTAGCGGAAATGGGCCGATGTTAAGTTCAGCTGTGGATCGTCCGAGCTCACAGCTGAGTTTAGTGAACTCAACGGGTTCGTGCGCGCCAACAAGGGAAAATAGCTTTCTTTTAAATTGGAACTGGGTGAGTGGACGGATGTGCGTGGCGACAATTAGAAAACTGATTTTGGCTTTTCTTTCTTGTCAATTGGAACTGGGGGACTTTGAGACTCGAGCTAGAAAACGGATTCGAATCGGGACGATCTACAGTGTCAAGTTCGTAATCGAAATTGGTGAAAATTTTAGAACCGAAATTGGTGAAAAGTCCAAAGTTGAGCGGAAAGTCTTTGAACGATAAAGCATTATACGAAGATATGGTACGAGGGTGCAGAGCGACGGGATACAATCATCAATAAGGGGGCCCCAGCGAGGCAGCAGTCGACGTCGTGGGAATTGGTTAAGGTAGTGTGCACACTTTTTTTTTTATTATTTTATAGTTTTTTTGTTTCTTTCCATCTGTTAAATCTCAACTGATAGTTTAAACTAAGTTTGGATTCGATAAGTAGGGACAGAACTATCGTTACTGTTTAAGCGAATAGATAAGTGAATATAAGTCAATAAAGCGTGAAGAAATATTATATTGTGAATGATAAATGGGGATTTTTGCGCTGCAGAGACAATGTCATAATTGGATGAATGTCTTGAGGTATGTTACCGAGTGGTTATTTTTAGATGAAAACAAAAAATCGTTATTCGCTGGTTGCAGAAGAGTAGGTCAATGAACGGGTATTATCAAACATGTATTTTTTCTTTTGTGATATTTAAGATGGTACGTGCGGCTGTGAATTATAGATAAATAAAACAAATGTTTGTAAAAATATTGATTTTTATTTTCACGAGTTTATATTGAGATAAATTTTCTTGAAAAAACAGCTTCACATATAAATCCACTTACGAAAAATCCGAGACCAACGCAATTTAATAGGTTGTAGAGGCAGTACTCTATTCTGGAACATTTTTTTTATGTAATCGGTGTATTGGTTGGTCGACATACGTCTTCATCGTTGGCGCAGAAACATTCCGGTGACAATCGCAAGTATTCACTCTTGATATCGGTAGGCGCGTTGAATGCATCAATGGTGACTGACCAGAAGTAACATCTGACCTGGTTTTTTATGATTGTGTAAAAGAATCCACTACGAGCAAGCTTAAGTATTTATTTTTTTCATCAATTTTTAGATTGGCAAACGTCTTGACGCGATCATATTCTCGCTTTAAACACAACATTTCAAATGAATGTTGTTCACTTTTAGAGCACGTCTTTTATATTTATCCAGGAATTATGATGGGAGGAAAACCAAGCCATTTGACAAAAACACTATTTCCTCTTCTTCTTATAAGTTTCTCAACAAGGTATGCATCAGGGTGTTTCACTGCAGTTAACTCAAGTTCGTAGAACCTTCCTTGTATCAGATTTCCTTGATAGTCTTCCATTGATAGTGATTATAACAGGCTTTCGCAGCTTACGCTTGTCACCGGTTCAAAGGAGCACACACCTTTGACCGCATAAGGGATTTGCTTCTGGAAATATTTTCAGATTTTGACAGTGATCCCACGAAAATAGTATGCTGTATTACTGACAATGGGTCTAACTTTGTGAAAGCGTTCAAAATATTCGGAGTAAATACAACATCTTTAATCGAATATGATGAAGATAATAAATCTTCAACTTCGAGTGGCAGCGAGAATGAGTTGAGTGAAGAAGAACTTGAAGAGACTGAAGGAGAACTCAGTACAAGACAGGAACACGAACATGATAATCTTCTGTTAGAAGAAAATATAATATGCGACGCTTCAAAAAACAGTTCGTTGCCAATTCACTTCAGATATAATGCGCACACTTTGAGTTTGATTGCCAGTAAGAACGTCCAAGCCTAATTGACTGACAAGTTGACATGTCTTGGCAAAATGCATTTCACAGCAATGGAAAAATGCGACGATTTGTGGAGTGCTGCTGCTCGTCCAAAATCAGCTGAGGTGATGCACAAAATTCTCGGACATACGTTAACACGACCTGGCATAACTAGATGGAATAGTTATTATGACGCATTGAAAATCAAAACTAGTTACTCTCAACTAGCCAGAGCACTTGGTATAAAAAATCCATTACGAGACTCTGAATTTCAATATATTGAGGAATATTCCCAATGCGCTGTCCAGTTGCAACCGTTTTGGACATATTGCAAGGTGATGACTCAATTTATGGAATATTACCTTGCCTGCATGCACTAAAAAAAAATACAGAAGATCACGACGTCTCCAAATCTTAAGTTCTATGAACCACTTACTGCAAAATATCTACAAAGCGTCGAGAAAAGATTTGAAGAGTTTTACACTCTTTCGCATGAAAGTAGTACACATGCAGCCGTTGCAGCTCTGTGTTATCCAAGATTTAAGAAAAAGTGGCTAGTATGGCTAAGTGCCGCTGATTAAACTTTATTAAATCAGTCGTAAGGAAAGAAATATCAGAAATTCCAGATCCTCTAACAGTCAACAATGCGGTAAATAATACACGCCACCAAGAAGACGAGTTTTTCGACCTCAATACCAACTCTGGCAGTGAAGCGGAATCAGTTGATGATGCTAAAAAGAGAGCGGATATGATCATTACAAATTTCTTGCTGAGCGAAGCCAAGAATGAGAGCTTCTACGCAGTTATCCTGTTACAGGCAAAGTTTTTGTTAAATACAACACACTAATGCCGTCCTCTGGCTCAGTAGAAAGAATGTTTTCTTACACAACTATGCTAAATAAACCTAGGTCACATAAATTATCTGACGACCTATTCGAAAAAAGAGTAGTTATGAGATGTAACTTGAACCTCAAAAAATCAGAAATGTTAAGATCAAATGTTAATTGAATGAACATATTTTTTCAAAATAGGAGACTGTATTCTTGAACATTATAAATTAGTTTTATGAGTTGTTGAATAATTAATAAAAGTACTTTAAGAAAACTGTATTATTATTTTTCATCATTTGTTTCACGTAGAATTGTCAACATTGATGGATGTATTTGTTTGAATTCAAGTTAATCAAGTTAATCAATTAATGATTACTGATAAATGATTTACGCCAATAATCATGATTAAGATTACTTTTTTAATCACGATTATTTTAATCATGATTTATTTAATCTGATTGAAATTACTCAAATTAATTAATTGATCAAAAAATTAATTGATTAATGTCAACACTGCTTCCAGTGAGTATGTTCGTGGTTGTGTTTTTTTCAGTGGACCATTTTGGTGAGTAGCCTTTTTCAAATATTTGCTTATGTTTACTTATACGTACAGTCACATTTTTTGAATTCCGGTTTTGACGTAACTTTAACATTTCTATAAACATCTGAAAGTATTTGAACTTCATTGGACGCATTCACGTCAAAATCTTAATAACACGGTGTTTAGTTCTATAATACTAATCAACTAGTTTCGATACTAGGCTGATCCAGTGATAGTTTCCATAAATACTGAATTCTTTCCACATTATCCCTTATAGAGTTCGATTGGAGCGCTCAACAGTCGATGCTTTCAAAGCACTAAATGTTCAATAGTGCTTGATTTCATACTTTTTCATAAGATGGTGAAATGTTTTATTGAAAAACTCCTTCCCGTCATCAGTTTGCAGATTTTTGGGGACACATCCTCGTTCGAGAATTGTTTCCATTGCCTTCGTCACTTCACTAGCGTTTTATTTTTGACTGGTTATGCCCATGCGTACTTGGAAAAAGCGTCAATTATTGTGAGAAGAAATTTGTAGCCTCGATTCAGTGATGAGCATGCACTCATATCAACCAAATCCGCCTGCCATAAATAATCGATACCTCTGATAGTGACACGACGTCGTTTTAACTTTTTTACTTTTCAAGAATATTGAATATTTAGGCGCGATTCCAGAAGAGTTTGTGAATAATGCAAATTAGCCAATACTGATTGTTTTGGATGATATGATGTTAAATGCGTTTTCAAGACAAGTTTGGGAAGTTTTTACCAAAGAATCACATCATAGGAATTTTTCGGTTATATCAGTAGCACGAAATGTATTTCATCAAGGAAAATTTTGCCGTGACATATCATTGAATTGTAATATCTGGTATGCTTCGAAAATCCACGTGATAAAAGTCAATTTCATAATCTTGCTTAACAAATTTGTCGTAAAAATAATAAGGAGCTTGTGAGAATATATAAAGAAATTTCTCAGGCGCCACACAGTAATTTATTAAAAGACCTGACTCAGAATACAAATGATATATTACGTTTCCATACTGATTTACTTAGCAAAAACTGTGTAACGTGTTATTGTTCAAAAGGTAGTTTAAGGCAAGAGAATGGTGTCACAAATGAAGCAATTAAAGTACAACAAGCATATGTTATACATGCTTAGACATGCTCGACCGAGTTTGAGAAACGCGATACTTAAGAATGCCGATACAGGGGTAGTTAAAACATATGCGAAATCACCTTGAATACGTTGAATGGAAACAACCGACCTCGCGGAAAGATATATAAGCGTCTCTGTAAATATAAAAAGTGTATGCGCAAGCTTTTCGATGCTAAACGGTCAGTTCCGCGACAACGTAAAGTATTAATTCAACAAGGCGGATTTTTACCCATACTACTGGGAAGTGTACTTTCAGGGGTGATTGGTTAACTAATTGAGAAATTTGTATAGGAACAGTAATCTGAATAAAATATTACGTCTGTCTCCTGAAGTATATGCAAATTTGAAAGACACTATTGAAAGTTCTAATAACCAGAGCTTGTTCGATAAGGCAATGAATAAGATATTGAAAAGTGAAAAATTCAGCGATAAAGACAAATTGTATCATTATCGAAACGAATTTATAAAATTTTTAAACACACGTCGTAGAAGTAAAGGATTTCTAGAAAGAAAAAATCAATTGCCTTCATCGAGCGAGCATGTACGCAAGCAACAAAAAAGCTTGCGAGACAACACGATACAAACTTAGGGCCAAATTAGACGAGCGGAGCTATCGCCGCGTTTCTCCACCGAACTTTTGAGCTTGCAAATGGAACATATGGGTTTGTATGAAGCAAACTATACGAGCTCGTTTTTAACTGCGTGTTTCGCTGTGCTACTGCGTGCCCGCTGAGCAACGCGCACAGTTGCGTTGAGAGCTTTCCCGCGCTGCGGATTTGAGCTTTTCTGTATGAATCGTATAGTTTCTACAGTACAACGTAGAATTCAGAATGCAGAGAAATGCAAAGTGATGCATGTGCCTATATGTACATATTGTTTTATTAAATTAATTTTCGAAACAGAAAAATGACACATTTTGTACAATTTCAAACTTAAAGAATTTGCCAATAGAAACCTTAAAGACAAGTTGTGAGAAGAGGTAGCACGTGAAATTTTCGGTGGTTGGGAGCAATTTCCAGTTGGAGAAAAAAACAATAAATGTAAGTATGTATAAGTAAAAGTTTTATTTCATTATTCAAATTTTCACAATATATAAATAATATGCAAAGCTTTTGATGGACCTCCTGTTCCTATCTTTTCCATTTCCCCGAGGGGTCAAATTTGTAATTCTAATTCTCCACACACGACGGACATACATGCTAACACAGTGGAATTCATTGTAAAACTGTGAAATGTGCAATTTTTCGCAGCAGTGTAACAATGTCGCTTTTTCCCGAACTCGTGTAGTTTGAATCTTCAGCGTGAAAAAGATCGGCGAAAACACGCAGAATTTATCCCGCTCGTTTATTTTGGCCCTAAATATGTTTTTAGAGATGAGAAACCAACGCAAACTACACTTGTACGAGTGAAAAAATTGTTTGAGTCATAAGGTGAAATCTCACCTCCAAAGAGTGTATTATCGGCTGCAGCTAAGCGTCGTCTATTGGTAAGTGGAATAGCAAAAAATCTGAAGCCACCATCGAAATTAAGGAAAACTTCACGTGAGAAAGATTATAGGAAAATAACTGGTGATGACGGAATAATACTATACACAGTACCTGCTGATATGAGCCCTGATGAAGTAGAAGACGTTCTTGGTGAGATAGACAATCTTGATGATGAGGCTTTTAATGTCTTTAAAATGGAGAAAGAATGTGAAGAAGATTCTGAAAGTATCGCGGACGTGGAAATGCAGGAACTGCTTAGTCCCTCTGTATTATCAATACACGTCTGATCATTTCGTCAGAAAACATTCTGTTCGACAGAGTGAGAGACTAAAAGAAAAAAACTCTAGCGCACCTGAACCGCTAGAAACACTAATGTTCGAAGAACAGTAGAAGAATCGTGCAGGTTTTGAGTGCATATTCCACCACATGTGCTACTTATTACGACCAAACTGTTTCAAATGCCACGTTTTACTTTGGTCTCAAGAATGCATTATAACTCATATGGTGGAAGGTTTCAGATATTACCACTGGCATGAATTTCAACGTTTATGAGAGCAAAACACGGGTTAATTATATTCGTTATCAGTTGCTTATTTCACATAATTTTGAAAGCAGCATCTCATATAACATCAATGAAGAAAATGCTCAGTGCCTGCAGCACTGTAACTGAAGTTGGTGTTTGGGGCTGCGATCCGAAAAATTTGCAGAGCTTTGGGAATTGAAACATTGATTATTTATTTTCATTGTAAATGTTTCCGGTATGAATACTAACTGTAAGCGTTTATTGATACAAAAGTAGCACAACCGACTCGTGCTGGCAACCTTCTGCCAGTATCAAAGCCAAGAATATATCACATCTGCTTCACGTTGTTATATAACATTCGAAGTAAAAGGAGTATAAAGAAATTTAGAGTTACCTGCAGCGAGTTTTTTCAAATAATCGAAAGCTTAATATTTGCTGTTTATTGTCACTACAATATCATTACCATTTGAAAATTCTACGATAAAACCGCTAAATAAAGATATTGTAGTATCAATAGATACTACACTACTCCGGTGGTGGCTCTGATTGTATTCCCAATTTTTACGCGTGGTCTATGTCAGATAAAGATTTGAAGAGTTTTACACTCTTTCGCATGAAAGTAGTACACATGCAGCCGTTGCAGCTCTGTGTTATCCAAGATTTAAGAAAAAGTGGCTAGTATGTCTAAGTGCCGCTGATTAAACTTTATTAAATCAGTCGTAAGGAAAGAAATATCAGAAATTCCAGATCCTCTAACAGTCAACAATGCGGTAAATAATACACGCCACCAAGAAGACGAGTTTTTCGACCTCAATACCAACTCTGGCAGTGAAGCGGAATCAGTTGATGATGCTAAAAAGAGAGCGGATATGATCATTACAAATTTCTTGCTGAGCGAAGCCAAGAATGAGAGCTTCTACGCAGTTATCCTGTTACAGGCAAAGTTTTTGTTAAATACAACACACTAATGCCGTCCTCTGGCTCAGTAGAAAGAATGTTTTCTTACACAACTATGCTAAATAAACCTAGGTCACATAAATTATCTGACGACCTATTCGAAAAAAGAGTAGTTATGAGATGTAACTTGAACCTCAAAAAATCAGAAATGTTAAGATCAAATGTTAATTGAATGAACATATTTTTTCAAAATAGGAGACTGTATTCTTGAACATTATAAATTAGTTTTATGAGTTGTTGAATAATTGATAAAAGTACTTTAAGAAAACTGTATTATTATTTTTCATCATTTGTTTCAAGTAGAATTGTCAACATTGATGGATGTATTTGTTTGAATTCAAGTTAATCAAGTTAATCAATTAATGATTACTGATAAATGATTTACGCCAATAATCATGATTAAGATTACTTTTTTAATCACGATTATTTTAATCATGATTTATTTAATCTGATTGAAATTACTCAAATTAATTAATTGATCAAAAAATTAATTGATTAATGTCAACACTGCTTCCAGTGAGTATGTTCGTGGTTGTGTTTTTTTCAGTGGACCATTTTGGTGAGTAGCCTTTTTCAAATATTTGCTTATGTTTACTTATACGTACAGTCACATTTTTTGAATTCCGGTTTTGACGTAACTTTAACATTTCTATAAACATCTGAAAGTATTTGAACTTCATTGGACGCATTCACGTCAAAATCTTAATAACACGGTGTTTAGTTCTATAATACTAATCAACTAGTTTCGATACTAGGCTGATCCAGTGATAGTTTCCATAAATACTGAATTCTTTCCACATTATCCCTTATAGAGTTCGATTGGAGCGCTCAACAGTCGATGCTTTCAAAGCACTAAATGTTCAATAGTGCTTGATTTCATACTTTTTCATAAGATGGTGAAATGTTTTATTGAAAAACTCCTTCCCGTCATCAGTTTGCAGATTTTTGGGGACACATCCTCGTTCGAGAATTGTTTCCATTGCCTTCGTCACTTCACTAGCGTTTTATTTTTGACTGGTTATGCCCATGCGTACTTGGAAAAAGCGTCAATTATTGTGAGAAGAAATTTGTAGCCTCGATTCAGTGATGAGCATGCACTCATATCAACCAAATCCGCCTGCCATAAATAATCGATACCTCTGATAGTGACACGACGTCGTTTTAACTTTTTTACTTTTCAAGAATATTGAATATTTAGGCGCGATTCCAGAAGAGTTTGTGAATAATGCAAATTAGCCAATACTGATTGTTTTGGATGATATGATGTTAAATGCGTTTTCAAGACAAGTTTGGGAAGTTTTTACCAAAGAATCACATCATAGGAACTTTTCGGTTATATCAGTAGCACGAAATGTATTTCATCAAGGAAAATTTTGCCGTGACATATCATTGAATTGTAATATCTGGTATGCTTCGAAAATCCACGTGATAAAAGTCAATTTCATAATCTTGCTTAACAAATTTGTCGTAAAAATAATAAGGAGCTTGTGAGAATATATAAAGAAATTTCTCAGGCGCCACACAGTAATTTATTAAAAGACCTGACTCAGAATACAAATGATATATTACGTTTCCATACTGATTTACTTAGCAAAAACTGTGTAACGTGTTATTGTTCAAAAGGTAGTTTAAGGCAAGAGAATGGTGTCACAAATGAAGCAATTAAAGGACAACAAGCATATGTTATACATGCTTAGACATGCTCGACCGAGTTTGAGAAACGCGATACTTAAGAATGCCGATACAGAGGTAGTTAAAACATATGCGAAATCACCTTGAATACGTTGAATGGAAACAACCGACCTCGCGGAAAGATATATAAGCGTCTCTGTAAATATAAAAAGTGTATGCGCAAGCTTTTCGATGCTAAACGGTCAGTTGCGCGACAACGTAAAGTATTAATTCAACAAGGCGGATTTTTACCCATACTACTGGGAAGTGTACTTTCAGGGGTGATTGGTTAACTAATTGAGAAATTTGTATAGGAACAGTAATCTGAATAAAATATTACGTCTGTCTCCTGAAGTATATGCAAATTTGAAAGACACTATTGAAAGTTCTAATAACCAGAGCTTGTTCGATAAGGCAATGAATAAGATATTGAAAAGTGAAAAATTCAGCGATAAAGACAAATTGTATCATTATCGAAACGAATTTATAAAATTTTTAAACACACGTCGTAGAAGTAAAGGATTTCTAGAAAGAAAAAATCAATTGCCTTCATCGAGCGAGCATGTACGCAAGCAACAAAAAAGCTTGCGAGACAACACGATACAAACTTAGGGCCAAATTAGACGAGCGGAGCTATCGCCGCGTTTCTCCACCGAACTTTTGAGCTTGCAAATGGAACATATGGGTTTGTATGAAGCAAACTATACGAGCTCGTTTTTAACTGCGTGTTTCGCTGTGCTACTGCGTGCCCGCTGAGCAACGCGCACAGTTGCGTTGAGAGCTTTCCCGCGCTGCGGATTTGAGCTTTTCTGTATGAATCGTATAGTTTCTACAGTACAACGTAGAATTCAGAATGCAGAGAAATGCAAAGTGATGCATGTGCCTATATGTACATATTAGGCGCGTTTTTTTGCTCCTCTATCCAGCGGAGAGTAGAATGAGAGTAGAGTAGACGCATTGAAAACAACAACACTCCTACACCAGTGAATTCACTGGTGTAGGAGTGTTGTTGTTGTTTTCAATGCGTCTACTCTACTCTCATTCTACTCTCCGCTGGATAGAGGAGCAAAAAAACGCGCCTATTGTTTTATTAAATTAATTTTCGAAACAGAAAAATGACACATTTTGTACAATTTCAAACTTAAAGAATTTGCCAATAGAAACCTTAAAGACAAGTTGTGAGAAGAGGTAGCACGTGAAATTTTCGGTGGTTGGGAGCAATTTCCAGTTGGAGAAAAAAACAATAAATGTAAGTATGTATAAGTAAAAGTTTTATTTCATTATTCAAATTTTATTATATTGATAATGAACAGCACCCGCTGGACTATCGAAATATTGTGAATATTTTTCACGAATTTGCAAAGCTTTTGATGGACCTCCTGTTCCTATCTTTTCCATTCCCCCGAGGGGTCAAATTTGTAATTCTAATTCTCCACACACGACGGACATACATGCTAACACAGTGGAATTCATTGTAAAACTGTGAAATGTGCAATTTTTCGCAGCAGTGTAACAATGTCGCTTTTTCCCGACCTCGTGTAGTTTGAATCTTCAGCGTGAAAAAGATCGGCGAAAACACGCAGAATTTATCCCGCTCGTTTATTTTGGCCCTAAATATGTTTTTAGAGATGAGAAACCTACGCAAACTACACTTGTACGAGTGAAAAAATTGTTTGAGTCATAAGGTGAAATCTCACCTCCAAAGAGTGTATTATCGGCTGCAGCTAAGCGTCGTCTATTGGTAAGTGGAATAGCAAAAAATCTGAAGCCACCATCGAAATTAAGGAAAACTTCACGTGAGAAAGATTATAGGAAAATAACTGGTGATGACGGAATAATACTATACACAGTACCTGCTGATATGAGCCCTGATGAAGTAGAAGACGTTCTTGGTGAGATAGACAATCTTGATGATGAGGCTTTTAATGTCTTTAAAATGGAGAAAGAATGTGAAGAAGATTCTGAAAGTATCGCGGACGTGGAAATGCAGGAACTGCTTAGTCCCTCTGTATTATCAATACACGTCTGATCATTTCGTCAGAAAACATTCTGTTCGACAGAGTGAGAGACTAAAAGAAAAAAACTCTAGCGCACCTGAACCGCTAGAAACACTAATGTTCGAAGAACAGTAGAAGAATCGTGCAGGTTTTGAGTGCATATTCCACCACATGTGCTACTTATTACGACCAAACTGTTTCAAATGCCACGTTTTACTTTGGTCTCAAGAATGCATTATAACTCATATGGTGGAAGGTTTCAGATATTACCACTGGCATGAATTTCAACGTTTATGAGAGCAAAACACGGGTTAATTATATTCGTTATCAGTTGCTTATTTCACATAATTTTGAAAGCAGCATCTCATATAACATCAATGAAGAAAATGCTCAGTGCCTGCAGCACTGTAACTGAAGTTGGTGTTTGGGGCTGCGATCCGAAAAATTTGCAGAGCTTTGGGAATTGAAACATTGATTATTTATTTTCATTGTAAATGTTTCCGGTATGAATACTAACTGTAAGCGTTTATTGATACAAAAGTAGCACAACCGACTCGTGCTGGCAACCTTCTGCCAGTATCAAAGCCAAGAATATATCACATCTGCTTCACGTTGTTATATAACATTCGAAGTAAAAGGAGTATAAAGAAATTTAGAGTTACCTGCAGCGAGTTTTTTCAAATAATCGAAAGCTTAATATTTGCTGTTTATTGTCACTACAATATCATTACCATTTGAAAATTCTACGATAAAACCGCTAAATAAAGATATTGTAATTAAACACAAAACCAACAATAGCTGGCAACCCTATCGTGGCTTTTCAACCAAATTTGGCCTGAATAATGTTTATGACAGGCTTCATTAATTGTATGAAATTCGTATTGATTTCATGACTGCACTGGAAGTTATAGTGCAAAAAGTTTTATTTTCCTGAGCGTATTTTCAAAACCAAAGACACAAAAATTACCATAGCTGGTAGCACCAAACAAATTTTTCAACCAAATTTCCACCAAACAGAGATTAGAGTTAGGTTTAGCTACTGTGCTAATTTCATGAAAATCTGGTAATTCATTCACATTTCATAGGGAAAAAGCAGTTTTTTTTCTTTGTAATTTTTCAAGATGGCACCACTGGCACAGACTTGCCCACAATTCAAAATCGCTTCTATCAAATCTGGTCTTCCTTAAGAGCCGGTTTAGACGAGCGATTTTGTGCTTTGCCAGCACAGAGTTTGCTGGCCGATGGTGCGCGTTGCAAGTTTTCACGAGCGATTTTTGGCTGTGCTAGCACACAGTTTT
>OZ022264.1:175311827-175432408 GCA_963978885.1 Nemotelus pantherinus | reverse complement strand
ACCTTTCCAAAATATCTCAGTAACGGTTACGTCTTCAGAAAAACAATGCATGACAAATTTGTAGCTTAAAAAATTCCCAACAAAAAAAATTATATAACTTTTTCCTTTAACAATAACCGTTTTTGAGATATATTGGTCTAAACATTTGTAACTAACAGCATCCTCTTTCTTAGGGCATGTAAATATTATCCGATTTTGATTACGACTTGGCATGTTTGTGAGTTTGTTTTTCTATGTTTAAGAGGCGCATGAAAAAAACGTGTAAATAAACTTAACAACCATGCTCCAGGGTAGATGGAAAAGCGTGCTCCGAAAAGTTTCCCCATCCCCCTTTGCCATGAAATGGTATCCTTGAGCATCCATCCCAAATCTTCAGAAATGGGCTCGTTGCCTACTCTTTGCACACTGTTCAGCAAGATAGGATCACTTTTTATCCTGAAAATTGTCTATTATTGACATCGTGAGACTAGCCCTACACCCAAACCCTACCCCCACCCTACCCACCCCCGCAAACGAACCATTCCGAAATAGCCGGTTTTTTAGTTTTTTTTCCATACCGTCTTATCCCATGAACGATCAGGGCAAGGTCAAGCAATTTCAGGTGCAAATTGGTTTCGAGACGTGTCATGTCCCTTTGGCGCTACGTAGTCATCACAGGATTGGTAAAATTATTAGGGGATAGTCTGCAGCGGGTTGAGCCCCTATAATGTCAAGAATGAGCGTTTACAGAATTATGCCATGTTTTTATCTTGCTTTTTCATACTCCTAGCGCCATGATATGTTACAAAACCTATTTTCACTTGCAATGTTGTTGTCTTGTTCTGCTTTTCGTGGAAAATCCCATACAATGATGCAGCAATACAGTTTATTTCCAAAAAGAGAGTAGCGAGTAGACGTCCCTACAAGTTATATGGCAAAGGGGGGCGGGGGTGGTGGTAACTTTTAGGAGCACCCTTTTCCACCTATCCTGGAGTATGGTAGATAAGTTTGTTTACTTGTTTTTTTCATGCGCCTCTTGAACATAAAAAAACAAACTCACAAACTTTCCAAGTCGTAATCAAAATCGGATAATATTTACATGCCCTGAGAAAGAAGATGCTGCTAGTATCAAATGTTTAGATCAAAATATCTCAAAAACGGTTATGATTACAGAAAAAGTTATATAATCTTTTTTGTTGGAATTTTTTAAGCTACAAATTCGTCATACATTGTTTTTCGAAAGAATTGACCGTTACTGAGATATTTAGGAAAGGTCACTTTTGGTGACCTTTGACCCCGTATAAAAAGTGACGCAGCACTCGGATCGATGGGGACTTTTGACATTTTGTTCAACACACCAGTACCAAGGTTCATACCAAAATTCAGCTTTCCCCTAATTTTCCCGAAGTTTCGCCTTTTTTATGTAAGATTTCACTGGGCTATAGATATACAGACTGCTTTCTACTAAAAAAATGTCTGTGCCTCAAATTTTTTCTGAGAAAATGACAGAAAAATCGCTGCCGTGCTCGATGGCCAACTATATCAGTCGTGCTCGCTGTTCCGTTCCGTCCTTCACTTCTCTTGCCTGAAAGCTCGTGCTGGATCCAGCAAAAAACCGCTCGTCTAAACCGGCTCTAAGTCCAATGCATTCTGTAAATTTTAGCTGTATCTGATTATTGGTTCGTGAGTTTCCGTGAACAGAAGTTTTTGATGCTAAAAATATAGGTTAACTGGGCGAGGGTTACCGTTCTTGTCCGACATGAAATTTCCAAAATTTTATTTTGAACGTGTAGATAAAACATAAGATTTATATACAGATTGGTTTTATTGTAAGAAACGGACATTTTTTTGAATATTCGATGGTTTGAATGTTTTCACTTCCAAATTTTTTTTTTCAAAATGAAGACACCAAAATTATCATAGCTGGCAACTCCAACAGAATTTTTCGACCAAATTTCTACCAAACGTGGCTTAAGGTAAGGTCCAGCAGTTGTTTGAGTTTCGTCAAAATCGAACGATTCAATTAGAATTTATAGGGCTAAAAACAGTTATCTTTTTTAGTGATTTTTCAAGATGGCACCACTGGCAGAATCGCCCGCATTTCAAAATCACTTCTATCAGACCTGGTTCTATTTAAGACCAATACATTCTGCAAATTTCAATTAATTCTGCTCATCGGATCGTGAGTTTCCGTGAACAGAAGTTTTTGATGCTAAAAATACAGGTAAATTGGGCAAGGGTTACCAGGTGTGCCCGTTATACCATATCTTTTTTTTTTTGGTTATGTAAACAAAGCACAAGATTTACATATGAATGGCTTTTTTTTGAAGAAACGGCAGTTTTTCAAGAGAGACGATGATTTGGAGGTTTTCACTTTCAGTGCCTGCCCTAGCTACAGGGTTGCCAGCACGCTCAGTAAAAGCTACACAAACCTGCAACTAAATAATATCAATATGTTCTGAAAATTTCGTAATGATTGAATAGCTCTGTCAAAAGTTATCGCAATTTAAAAATTTTCAAATTTTCCCGTCCTCTTTTTAGGCACCCAGCGCACACATAGGGTTAAAAAATTCCAAAGCATTATCCGATTCATATGTAAAACACGTTAGAAATTTATTTCGTTAACTTTATTTTTGCGAAAATTATTTGTGCACGAAATAATAGGTATATTAAAAATATCACTTAAATGGCCGCCGGCGCCAAAATGTTAACAATAACTGACATTAAAAGAGACCTGGACCTATTCTGCATATACACCAATGTATCCTGAAAGTTTCAGCTCAATCGGATGGCGCGTTCCCGAGATTATCTCACTGAAATTTTTTCATGATATATATATATATATATATATATATATATATATATATATATATATATATATATATATATATATATATATATATATATATATATATATATATATATATATATATATATATATATATATATATATATATATATATATATATATATATGGAAATATGAACTTTTGGCCGAATCGATTTTAATACTAATGTTCTTCGAACATTAGTAAAAAGTGAGCAGTCCAAGTGTACCAGACCTGGTTTGGGAAAGAATTTGAAATGCCTGTAACAGTTACCGATGATGAATTCTATGTGTGTCTTTTAAGTAACAGTTCATTGGATATTTAGCCTGAAAACACATTATCATCTTTTGAGAACATACTTCTTGCTTCTTGCAAACTTGGTAGTGGTTGGTGTCTTGGAATGACGGATATAATGTTGGCAAAACGAATAATAAGAGAGCCTGTGTCAACCAGCAGGGTTTCCTAGCGTTCTAAATACAGTATCGGAGGAGAAGAAACTAGTATACTGAAAAGAATTCGACGTACCGTCGAAGCAGAGCCTCCAAAGGTCGAATATTCAGATATAATTGTAAAAGTCTTGTCATTAAAAAAACATAATGTTCGGTTTAGGTGGAGTGCTGGTGATTTACGTAAATTATGCTACGAAAAAAATGATATTATTTTTTACAGTATTTTCAGATTCAGTATTTTCAGATTCAGATACAGTATTTTCAGATTCAGACATATAGATTACTGTACTGTGGGAAAAACTTTTTTCGAAAGCATTTCTATTAAAGTCACAGATCAAAAAGGTGAGCCAGTAGACTTTGAACCAAGTTTTACTCCCACATATATAATGTTTCGTTTCAAACGTCAGTAAGAAAACGTATATATATATTGACATTCACTGAAGTAAGCGGTATAGTGTCAATAATCAATACCGATGTTAACGACATGAACTCGCACTACATACGCTATTATTTGATCTAGAGTGGGGGAAATTTATCAGATATTGGGGACCTCTATCGAGCACCAATTATCTATCAGCGCGGTAGAGGTATAAGAAGTTTTTTCAGTGGCCTATTACGTTATCTAAAACCTTTGGCTGCGTCAGGTGTAAAATCTATAAAACAACAAGCGGTCAAAACCGGAAAGACTATTATACAGGAAGTTGACAATAAATCTCTTAAAGAAGGCTTAAGAGAACAAGGACAAACTACCGCAAAGGAGTTAGCTCAGAAAGGTATAAACAAACTTTTTGATAAGATGGTTGGGGCAGCTAATTGAATGGCTATTAAAAAAGCTAGCCCGTTCACGACAATCCAATTCAAGTCTTCTTCTAAGCGACGTAAAGCTGGTAAATTGAAAAAAAAACTCTAGCGCACCTGAACCGCTAGAAAACTAATTTTCGAAGAAATTGTCTTTGAGGGACAAAAAAGTGTGGAAAGACTTAATACACTGTTGTGTAGAATCATATCAACCATTCCTTATCCAAAGCAACAAAACTCAACTCTAACACAAATGATGTAAATGTTCAGTGCTGGCAACACTTTCCGAACGAAGCAGTAATAAGTTTACCATAACAAGCTCATACTCAAATCAACTTATCCTTTGAATTTCGTTCTCATCGCAGGATTTCATCGAAAGTTTCAGCGGTTAAACGTTGTTTGAGGCTGCCATCCGAAAAACGTTCAAAACTCGGAAAATTTAAAAATTGATTCCTTATTTTTATTGCAAATGCTTTGCATATGAGAACGTAATTTGAAGCATTTGTTGGTGCAATATTTACGGAAATGGCTAATGCTGGTTAGCCTGTGTCAGCAGCAAAGCAAAATACATACAAAATCTGCTTTACGTTAAGTTAAACCCAACCAGTAAATTTCGTTTCGATTGAATCACTGCGCTGGAAGTTATACGGGTGAAAAGAATTTTAGGGTTACCACCCTCAAAACTTTTCAAATTTTTAAAGCGTTAATATTTGTGGTTAATTATCATTGCAGGATCATTTCCTTTTGCAAATCTAATGACATAATCGCTCTGTAAAGAAATTTCACAAAATTACAAAAATGATCATAGCTGGCAGCCCTTTCATGATTTTGGTACGAAATTTCTACGAAATTTTGTTCACATTAAGGTCCATTTACTGCGTGATCTTTGTTTTGATTTCTGCACTGGACCGGAAGTTATAGGGAAAAAAGCTTTATTTTGCTGAGCAAAGTTGCAAGATTTAGGAGACAAAAATCACCATAGCTGGCAACTCTATTCTAATTTTCCAGCCAAATTTTCATCAAATGTTACCTAAGATAAGATCCAAGTACTGTATGAATCTTGTCCAAATCTGATGGCTGAATCGGAAGTTATAGGCCTAAAACCAGTTTTTTTTCTCACCTATTTTTCAAGATGGCACCACTGCCACAGGGTTGCCCGCATTTCAAAATAGCTTCTATCAGACTTGGTCCTAGATAATACCAACATATCCTGTAAATTTGATTATGATCGGATTATCCGGTCGTCAGTTCTCGTGAACAGAACTTTTGAGTGCTGAAAATAGAGGTAATTTGGTGATGGGTTGCCGTTCTTGTGCAAAACGGAATTTTGAAAATTTTATCTTGAGATGAAGGACAAAGGATAAAATTTATCAAAGATTTGAATTTTTTGTCAAAAATCAAAAATTTTTCAGGAAGGTCAATGATTTGAAGGATTTTTTTTCAGCACCCTGCCACAGCTACAGGGTTACCCGCTTTATGCTGAAAATCTCTACGTGCTAAATTTTAGTCAACATCAATACGCTCTGTAATTTTCATGATGATCCATTGTTTTTCTTACAAGTAATGACAAATCAAAATTTGCAAAAAAATCCTTGCCTACTTTTAGGCACTCTGCACCCACACACGGCTCAAAATTTCCAATTATTTATCATAAACAAGCTAAGAACATAATTAGTTTTCATTCCCAATACTTTTCTTTAACAAAAATTTACACTGCTTGGAAATATAGGAGTTCCTCAAAATTCACTAAAACGCTCGCCGCCGCCAAAAGGTTTAGGATATCTGAATTTGAGAAAGTCGTGGACCTACCTACTATATACACCTACGTTCTCCGAAAATTTCAGCTCAATCGGATCGGCCACTCCAAAGATTATCTCCCTTAATCATTTTGCTGATATATATATATATATATATATAAAGAAATATGAATTTTCGGTGAAACGAGTTTAATACTATTGTTCTTCGAACATTAGTAAAAACTGTAAAAAAAGCGTCACGTAAAAAGAATAAAAGGGTGAAAAGTAAAGTTATCAAGAAGCTTGTCTTGGACATATTTGATAAGTATTAAACTTGCCCTCTTGCAAAGATTGTATGAAATCCAAATTGGATATTTGCTCCACATCACCGATTCAAAGCAACATTTTAAAAACCGAGAAAGTTGCATACAAGCCGATAGTTTCATAAGATAACTCATCTGTACTGGAGTTCATCTTTCTCGGCCATGATGATACGTATCGTGATTTATCCAGCATATATCTATGTCTCAAAGTACAGATGGTCAAAATAAAGAATGGTTAAGATGAGTTATTCACAGGGACTGATACAATTAAGGGCGCTGATGGTAGCAAAGTTGAAGCTGATCCAACCGGTGTCGCAAATAGTTTGATGCATTCGCTTTTTTGATTTAATTTGTCGGTTAATGGCGTAAAAGTACCAAATCAACCTATAGAATTCGATTATTCAAAGGTAAAACCACTGAATACCCGAAGGTTGTTTAGAATTATAGTTTTGTTAAGAATAATAATGTTATATATTTTACAAATAAGATAAAATATCATGTCTATTTAAACAAAAAAACAAAAAAACCATCAACATATAAAATAACAATATTATAGTAAATAATTGTCTGTAATGTCCAATGTAATCAACATCAATCGTAGCTCATAAAATAGAACAATAAATGCTGCATCATCATCAAAAGGTCGTGTCAGTATAAGATAAATTGCCCTGCATTATTTGTCGATTTTATTTTTTTGCATTTAATTATTAATTTGCACATTTGATGACTCCTATGGGTATATGGGCCATCAAGTTCTTACGTTCCTATGATGTAGAATCAGCATTGTTCGTTTAACTTGTTTGAATCATAAATAGGTCGATGAGCAAATATTGTAAGCGAATCGATCACCTCGTATGTCAGCAATTGCAAAGTGCAAATAAGTATGATGATGAGAACACTTTCGTTTATAATCAATACGTATAAAAAGACCAGTAGCGAATAAACAAAGGTTACTCGCCAAACACTAGGGTTTCATTAAGTAATCTTGGCACGTGAAAATTAAATTGAGTAACTTAGCAAGTGTTACTCTAGTCATCAGGTACAGATACATTTTTTCGTCTATTGAGCTGGATACTAGACAGCCGTGAAGAAATTATATTTTACCGTTATCTTTGTTCTCTTTGCTCCACCGTGAACATTTAAATAAAATCAATTTGGTGCAAACCAGAATCAGAATTCCGGTACAAAAAAATTTAAAGTAAACACTTGTCAGTATCATTGAACTATCTGCGAGGCGTCAAGATGACGAAAGAAGGGATATTGCTGCAGCAAGACAATTTCGGCAGCCTGAGCAGACTTAGCCGAAATCACTTGAAAGATAGCAAGGACAGACATTGCCTTGGCTTTTTTCAAGCGAGACTGCAGCGGTTGGAGGAATTGTGGCAAGCGTGTCAGGAACGACATGGAGCTGTCCTGGACGGCCTCTCAGCAGACTCCGAAAAAAGGAAGTCCTACTTGGAGGAGTACGAGAAAATCGAGGAGACATATTTGGATTTGCTCACTCGCTTCAAGTCGGGCATGGTGGAATATCAGTCCACCTCAACACCCACCGACAGTAAATGTTCATCAGCAACGAATCGGTTGCAGTTGGAGCGACTGGCCATCTTAAGTTCGATGGGAAATAAAGTCAGTGGTGCACATTCAACGACATGTTCAATTCTTTGATCCATTGCAACGAAACGCTGTCTGCGGTGGAAAAAATGCAATACCTAAAGACGCACGTTCAAAGTGATGCTGCCAGGGTTATTCAGCACTTGAAAGTGAATAACGAGAATTACGAGGCAGCAGTACACATGCTGCGAAAACGATTCGACAACAAAAGAGCTATGGCGGAGAGTTACCTGCATAGATTCCACAAGCTACCAGTGGCAAAGGAAGACTGCGATTCCTCCATCAAGCAAGTGATGGATGTCACGGCAGAATTTATCGCCAATATGAACAGTATCGGTGTCAATACTGAGCATTGGGACTTGCTGATCATCTACTCAACAAGCCAGAAATTGAAACAATCTCGACGATTGTGGGAGTCATCATTAGGAGCAAGTTCTGAGCTACCCAGATTGAAAACGTTTTTGGAGTTCCTGACGAGTCGGTTCAGGACACTCGAGGCGTTAAATATCCCTCGCAAATCTGCCAAGATTGGCGCGTTAGCTGCTACGTCAGCAACGGTTTGCAGCATATGTGGAAAGGACCACTATATCAACCAGTGTGATAAATTCAGGACAATGGACACGCAACAACGGAGAATCGAGGCAAACAATTGCTTAAGGAAAGGACATGGCATCAACCAATGTACATCGAGTAGTAGGTGCCGGACGTGTTCCAAAAAACACCATTTGCTGCTACACAGCAATAGAACCGCAAACGAGACATAAAAATTGGCAACCAATGCTAAGGCTTTCATCCGGAGTGCTCAATCACTATTAGCGGAGGATGGAACACATGACCGAACGATACTATTAGCAACCGCTCGAGTTAACGTACAGAATAGCTCAGGCGAATGTATGACACTTAGAGCTCTGATAGACTCCGGGTTGCAACGGAGTTTCGTTACGGAGTCAGCGACTCAGTTACTTGGTCTGAAAAGACGTTTTGCGAAGATTCAGGTATGCGAAGTAAGAGCAGTCAGCAACGTTCAGAGTAAAGGCTGTGTGACTTTGGTGAGTAGAGCGAAATATAGAAATCCCACGATCAACGCATCAGCTTTAGTGTTGCCGAGCATAACAAATTTGTGTCCATCAATCAAGATCAAGCCAATCAAGCTTCCAATGGGACTGTCAATAGATAATCTAGCTGACCCAAAATTCGGAACTCCGCGACGAGTCGACATTCTGCTTGGAGCGGACATGTACAGTGAAATCGTGTTACCAGGATTCAAGAAAGGGTCTCCATGTGCGGTAAATACCAGATTTGTCTGGTTTTGACTTGGTCCGATCGCTTCTTCGAATAATCAAGAGGCCATACTATCATTGATTGCTACTGAAGACTCCACGGACAAACTGCTCAAGAGATTTTGGGAAATAAATGAAGCACCAGCGAAGCAACCAGTAACGAGGGACGAGCAAGCAGCTATAGAATGGTATCAGCAGACTACCAGGCGAGATAAGTCTGGCAGATACATTGTACGGCTTCCGTTTATGCAGGATGCTGAGCCCCAGAACACTTTGTGCAACTCCCAGCAAAAGGCACATATTCGGTTCTCACAATTGGAGATACGATTGCATAATGGCGAAGTCTTAAGGAACCAATATATATTATTTATGGAGTAATATTTAAGGTTAGGCCACATGGTAGAAGTGCCATAAGCAGATAAATTTTCAAATCAAACATAATATTTGCCGCATCACACCGTACGTAAGGAGGACAGTACCACTGCGAAACTTCGAGTTGTGTTCAATGCATCCCAAGTAACACCGGCAGGCAAGTCGCTCAATGATATCTTGCACGTCAGTCCCAGTACTCAGAATAACATCACTCGAGTATTGATGAAATGGAGAGTGCATCGGTACGTGATAGCAGCTGTTATAGAAAAGATATACCGACTAATAATCATGCATCCGCAAGATCAGGATTACCAACGAATACTGTGGCGAAGTCATCCATCAGAACCCATCAAACATTTCAAATTAACAACAGTTACTTATGGTACTGCCAGCGCACCTTACCTAGCTATGCGCACTTTGCATCAACTGGCGGACGATGAAAAGTTACATCACTCAGAAGCGTATCGAGTCATCAAAGAAGAATTCCACGTGGATGATGTTTTAACCGGCGGAGATATGATCATGACAGTGCAGGCCCCACAACAGCACCTTATCAAGGCACTGCGAAAAGGAGGGTTCAAATTGCGGAAATGGGTAGCAAATGACGATAGTTTACTAGAATCCGTTCCTGTTTTAGATAGAGGTACCAAATCACCATTAAACATTGATGAGGATGACCATGTTAAGACGTTAGGACTACGATGGCATCCAGCGAAAGGTTGCTTCTTCTTCAAGGTCACCAAAGCGGAGATTACGGATACTGTGCTTACAAAACGACAACTGCTTGAGATGGTTGCAGCCTTGTATTGTTATAGGAAAGATAATGATAAAGCAGCTGTGGCTACAACAAACAAACTGGGATAAACCAATTCCAGAAGAGCTTGACGCGAAGTAGCGTAACTTTTGCTTGCAGTTGCCAGTACTCCAGGAGATTTTGATTCCAAGGTGGTTATAATATGATATAATACAGCAACCATTCAAGTCTATGAGCTTTGTGACGCCTCAGAGGCAGCATATGCGGCAGCAATTTACGTACGCATTGAGGAACGTGACGGTTCCACAACTGTTAGACTCGTTACTTCAAAGTCCAAGGCCGCACCGTTGAAGGTCCAATCAATTCCACGATTAGTGCTGTGCAGCGCTATGCTTCTGTGCGACTTGATGTCAAGTACACTAGAAGCACATGGCTCGAAGAATGTCGGTCCTTATTATTGGGCAGATTCGATAACCGTCCTACAGTGGCTCCAGAGTCCAGCAGCCAGATGGAAGGTGTTTATCGCTCATAGAGTTAGCCACATTCATTCAACATCCAACACCAAACAATGGCAACATATAAACAATAAAGAGAACCAAGCAGATCTCGCTTCCCGTGGAATCTTTCCAAGCCTCCTGCAGAATCATGACCTGTGGTGGAATGGTCTAGACTGGTTAAAGGAACATCAAGACAGTTACCAAGACCGTACAGGTAAAAGAAAAGGAGGACATAACTCAACGATTCTTGTCATTTGCGAAACTCGTCAGGGTTGTCGCTTACTGCAGAAGATGGGGGTCTAACTATCGCAGCCCATTCTTAAGGTGAATTGAGTTACAGCAGGCTGAGAACACACTCATTCGCATAATCCAGCACGAGGCGTTTCCATTGTATTTTAAATATATCATCCGTAGCACTTAGACTTATCTTTGTTATATTGTTCTTATTTGCTTCTGATGTCAGTTTCTCCAATAGCAAAACTAATTTTGATGGATTATCGCTGCATCTTAGTCTGATTTGTTTATGTTCGATTATTACTTTTGGGGTATTTCCTATTTCAAATTTTAAATTGGTTAAATTTTTTGTGTCAGCTGTTGAATTGCTGTCCCATATGTAAAATTGCTTATTATTTTGTTCTATTTGTTTGTTTTTTGTGTGTTGATTAGGGTTTGTGGAGTCTCTTGCCATGTTTCTCGTAACTATTAGCATTTTCTTGTTGTTAGTATTTTTTTGTTTGGGTATCATGTCTTTTAGCATGTCCGAATTTATTTTGATGCGTGATAATGCATCCGCTTAGACATTCACTTTACCCTTTCGATAAACTATGTCAAAGTCGTAGTCACATAAATCTATTCTGATGCGTGTTTTTTTGACGACGGATTTTTATGTGTGAATAGGGATATAAGAGGTCTGTGGTCTGTGACGACTGTAAACTTATTCCCGAATAAGTAACGTTTAAAAAAATGCCCAGTGTATTGCTAGTAGCTCTTTCTCGATTATTGGTTTGTTCAACTCGTGTTTTACTAATGTTTTACTTGCGTACAAAATGGGAAGGTCTTGTCCTATTTTGCCTTGTGAGAGTATCGCACCTAATGCATAGTCGGGTGCATCTGTTGTGACTATGAATGGTTTATTAAAATCGGGATATTGCAATATTGGTGCTTTTATTAGTTTTTCTTTTAGTTCCTCAAACGTTGTTTGGCATTGTTTTGTCCACCAGAATTTTGTATCCTTTTTTAATAAATCATTTAGACATTTCGTTATTTTGGCGAAGTCTGGAATAAATCTCCTGTAATAGTTGGCAAACGCGACAAATCTTCGAACTTCGTCTGCATTTGTAGGTACCGGGTAGTTTTTGATAGCATTGAACTTTTCTGGATCTGTGCGGATTCCGTCTTTTGTAATTAGGTGCCCAAGTACACTACTTCGCTTCGTAAGAAATTACACTTTTCTGGGTTGAGCTTCAGGTTATACTTTTCTAGCCTTTCGAATATTTTTATCAAGTTTTTGTTGTGATGTGCGAGGCTGCAACCAAAGACGATTATGTCGTCAACGTATGGAAATGCTGCTGAATCTAATCCGCTCAAGGCTAATGTTAGCATACGTTGAAAGCTGTTTGACGATATCGATAGACCAAAAGGTAATCGTTTGAATTGATAGTGTTCTTTGTTCGTTGAAAACGCTGTTAGTGGTCTTGATTCTTTTTTAAGCTCGATTTGATGAAATGATCTTGTCATGTCTAACGTGGAAAAATATCGCGCTCTTCCAAGTCGATCCAATACATCTTCTAATCTTGTAAGTGGGAATTTGTCATTAACGATCTTTTTATTCAGTGTCCTTAAATCAACTACTAATATCCACTGTGTTGTACCTGACTCACTCTTCTTTGGTGTCAGAAGTAAAGACAAATTGTACGGGCTGGTTGAGTTCTCCATTATGTTATCATTTTGCAACTTATCCACTTGCTTGCTTATTTCTTCAATATGTTTATATGGCAGTCTATAGTTATGTTTATATGGCAGTCTATAGTTTTTAACGTACGTCGGTGTTTTATCTGTGACGTGCATACTTTGCTTATAGAAGTTATTTGCAGTAAGTGGTTCATTTTCTAAGTGAAAGATATGCTGAAATTTTCTGATTATTTCTAATAGTGGTTTTTGGTCTTGCACGTTTAGATGATTAATGTCGATATGCTTTAACAGGTTATGAAGTCGTTCATTGCCATCATTTTTGAACGCTAAATTCTTGACTTTATTCATTGTATATTGGCTCAGTGCTTCCGTTTCTATTTTAAGGTTTTTTATGTTGATGGCCTCTTCGTTTGTGTTTAATATTCTTACATTTTATGCCTTTTGCTAGAATTATTGAGCTGGATATATTAACTCCTTGAGTGATCTCTTTATTGCGGATAACACTGTCTTCTGTAAAGTTAAAATTAATTTGGTGTATATATTCACACCTTGCGGGTATTGTTAACTTATTCATTTGAGAGTTCGTCGAAATTGGTAAAAGATGCTCTTCTTCAACGATATTGACGGTTATAATATACGTTTCATAGTCTATTTTTGCAAAGTTTTGTACGAGAAAGTCTCTCCCTGGTATGCCGTCCGTTAAGATGGGGAAATTGGGTTCTACTATCTGGAATGGGAAGCGTACATTTTTTTCCAATTTTTAAGTCTAAATTGGTCGTGGCTATTGATTCAATCTCTCTTCTAGTTATCCCAGAAAAATGGCATCGTTTGTCTTCGTTTATATATTTATCTTCTAGAATTTTATTCAGTTTGCACAGTGATATATCTGCTCCCGTGTCTACTAGTAATTTTAAATATTTTTGTGAGTTTTCGCAATAAATCGAGACATTATTTTCCATTTGCTTGTTTAATAAGTATATTCTTTTTATTTTGGTCCCAGGGTTAACATTTATTGTTCGCAGTCGCTGGCCTCCGGGGTTGTTAAGTTTCCCTGCACCAAATTTATTCTTTGTTGCCTGTTCTTCTCAGAGTAATTTTTCTTAATTCCTTTGTTGTTTCTATCGTTTGAGCGCTGGGTTTGTCTGTGGCTCTGATTACTCGTTTCGAATTTTCTGAAGTTATTTCTATTGTTATTTCTACTATAGTTATTGGCCTGAAATAGTTCTCTATGTCTAGGGTTGTGATTGTTTTTATTGTTGTTTTTACTGTAATTCTGTTCGTAGTTTCTTGGCTGGAAATTATTTCCATATTTGTTTTGGCTGTAGCTCCTACTATAGTTATGGTTGTAATTTCTATCATTGTTTCGGTGATAATGTTCGTTGTTTCGATAAATATTGTTGTTTACTCTATTGCGATCACTATAATTCATGTGTCTATTTGTTGAATTTCTTATATATTTGACGTTTTCTGCTGTTCCACAGCTTGATTCCACGTCTTTCGCTATTTGCATTGCTTCCAGGAATGTTTTGGGTTGAGCTGCAAAGATAGTGGGTTTGGTCGTTTCGTTTAACCCATTTTTAAAAATGGTTAGAGCGTATGAGTCGTTTGATATTTGTATTGCTGCTTTCTCAGCTGGTGATGGGCTCTGTCCTAATGTGTTTATTTGGATGGCTGTTAACTCATTAATAAGTTCTGCTATCTTGGCGCTATATTTCTCTATTGTTCCACGTTGTTGTAGCTGGGATAATTGAGTGTGTATTTGTTGTTGACTTTTTCTATGCTTGTATCTATTTTTTAGTACCTTTTCCAGTTCCTTATAATTGTTTATTTCTGTGTTGCAAAGTTGCGTCTTGACACTCGCTCCTAGTTTTACGCTTCTTGTAAAATCGATCAAGCTCTTTTTTCCATCTTCGTTGAGGTTTTCGTTTAGCAAACTTATTATTGTAAGGAATGCTTCCAATTCTTTTGGGTTTCCATTAAAGACTGGGATATTTTTCAGTGCGAGTTCTATGTTGAAGTTACTCATTTTCCCGTTCTGTGTACTCTCCTATTCTTCTAGGATTCTTTTTGCCTCTTAATGCTTTTGAAGAAATATCCTTAATAAGTCTTCACTACTGTCTGAACCTTTTGATAATACTCCTCTATGAGATTTAATTTTTCTAGTATACTTTCAGGTTTGTATACCCTATGGGGCGTTTTCTTTAAATTAATTATTATTTTTGATATGTTTTCGATGTATTCTTCCATCTTTAATACACCATGGACCATATTTTTACTCTTTAATTGATTGAACTATGTTATTTGATTAATGTATATGTTAACTTTTATTCTCATTGTTCTCTTTTTTTTTGTACAATAAATTTTGAATTGAATTCATTCATTTTTTTTCTAAATTCATTTTTATTTTGTTGTTGAGCTGGGCTTCGATGTGTTCAATCTGCTCATAAAGCTCCGTCTGTTGCTCCCATGGCGGAGGGTTGTCTGTGTCGGTGGCAATTCTTCGTAGCGATGCTCGCAGTCTTCTCAGAAAGACACTTTTACCACTTCGCTTCTTTCTTTTGGGGATGTCTATCTTCGGGATTGCCGTTAACTTCTGCTCTTCTTTCCTGGCCTTTATGAGGTTGGGGTGCTCTTGAGGCTGTGGTCCTCTTTCCGTCGGTAGTCCTCCTTGTTGTCTGCTCATCTGCAGGTCTTCTTCTTCTTGCTTTAAGAAAATGTCCGGATCGTACGTCAATTTTGTTTCTAGGATGGCAGAATCGTCATGTAATTATAATCGAATATTGTTCGCGAGTTGTATACCTCTCATCTAATGCTTGGCGAACAAGTCGCCGCTTTGCAATAGATTCCTGGTAATACTATGAAGGAATGAAATAAAACACTTAGTTTCAATTTCTGAAGTCTGTAGTGCCTAACTGGTATGGCTCCTGTAATCAGATTGCTTTATTAACACTCGTCTCCTACTTATATAGCTAAAATATTTACAGTTATACTTATTCTATATGGATCGGATGTTTTTAATACTTAACGGTTAATGATACATCTGTGGAGGACTTGAAGTTGTTCATGTCTCGGAAGATGGGAACAGATGTCAACGTTTCTTGCAAGAAACTTACAAAGGATTCGGACAGCAGCCGTATTGTGGGATCATTCTTGCTTACGCTTCCGATGGAACTTAGCGCGATTGGGCGCCATGATTTCTAGCCTTCGGGAGTTTTGGTTAAGGAATTTGAGCCCCGTCAGCGAGGAAATTTTCGCAAAACTCCGGCCCGGGTCCAGCCAGTGTAATCAGTTCCTGTTTGCCTAAAAATCAACGTTTTAAACTCTATTACCAGAACGTTCGTGGACTAAGAACCAAATTAGTACAAATCAGGCTACCCTCTATAATTGCTTCCAATGATTTCGTCTTGTTATGATAGTGTATCAACCCTATGTATCTTTGTTCATTTCTTGGTCACGTTGTGCTGACTAATCATTTCAAATGTATAAAAACTCAAATTAAATACTTATAATTGTTCACTTCTAAATTGGCGTTTCATTTCACTACATGGTAGCAGAGCGTAGTTCTAATCGTATATAATCCGCAGTCCACGTTTATTCGTAGTCGGATAGAAAGCGCTAAGTTGATTTTTCGCGAATTTTGATCTAGTTGTGTTCGTTGTGTCGTGATATCGTTAAGTGGCAGTTCTTTATTTGAAGATCGAGATACGGCAAAGGCTGGTTGAAATGGCGAAAGATTTCGATGTCGAAAAACTTAAGGGTAGTGAGAACTACCATACGTGGTGTTTCGTGATAGAAAATGTGCTAGCGTATAGGGGACTAGACAAACGCATTTCCACGGTGGATGCGGAGATGAGTGAAGAAAAGCAGAAGAATTGCAAGGCAATTATTGCTTTAAGTGTTGATAGCTCCATATATGTGCACATACAGAAGTGTTCCACTGCCATGGAGGTTTGGCAGACCCTGAAAAAACTGTACGAGGAAAAAGGGCTATCCAGAAAATTTGGGTTTGTTACGGAACCTAATTTCTACACGTCTCGAAGACTGTGATGGAATGCAACACTTTGTCGACCGCATAATGACCTGCACGAACAAATTAGTTGGGATCGGATTCAAAATATCCGATGAATGGATTGGTGCGATTCTTTTGGCCGGTTTGACGAATCACTATATGCCATTCATAATGGGTATTGAGGCTTCAGGCGAAATTATAAAATCCGATGTGATCATCACAAAGTTGTTGGACAGTCAACCATGCGAGGGAATGGCAAAAGGCGAAGCTTTGATGGGAAAGCATGAAAAGCGTAAAAAAGAAAAGAAAAATTATCGAAAAAATTGTTACGTTTGGGGTTCCCCTAAACATTTAAGCTTTGCATGCGATAAAAGCAAACGATCAAATGACACCGGAAAGGCCAAAACAGCATTCATAGTCACGGAAAAATTGAATCAGCCAAACGAATGGTATGTTGATTCTGGAGCCTCAAGTCACATGACACCTTGCAAAAATTTGCTAACTAGAATGAGGCCAGTGAATGTAAAACACATTGTTGCGGCCAATAACTCGAATATGGGAGTAGAATGTGCTGGGAACGCGATTTTGACCTTAAATAAAAACGATATCGAGATAAACAATGTTTTACACGTGCCCTCATTGACTGCTAATTTGTTATCGGTTCATAGCATTGTTCAGCAAGGAAATAGTGTAATGTTCAATAAGAATGGATGCACCATTTTAAATTCGATGGATAACATCGTTGCGAAATGTAAATCTGAAAATGGTGTTTATAAACTTCGTGGGGAAAGTAATGATTTGTGTTTACTGACAAGCCAGAGAACTAATGCGATAACATGGCACAGAAGGTTAGGACACATGAGCTATCAGCTTATGAAAAAAATGCGTGATGGTGCCGTTGATGGAATCAATTTCAGTTATGATGATGGTCAAGTGAAGCAGTGCGAAGTGTGTTCAAAGGCCAAACATTCGAGGTCAAAATTTAAACCCAGTGAGAAAAGATCCACAACTACCATAGAACTTATACACTCCGATCTAATGGGTCCGATGGAAACACGATCGATTGGTCACGCGAGATATATATTAACTTTTGTAGACGATTGTTCAAGAAAAGTTTTTGTGTATTTCTTAAAGTCGAAATCCGAAGTGCTGAACACATTTCTAGACTTCGAAAATTTCGTTGAAAATCAAACTAATCTAAAAAAAAACTCTAGCGCACCTGAACCGCTAGAAACACTAATGTTCGAAGAACAGTAGAAGAATCGTGCAGGTTTTGAGTGCATATTCCACCACATGTGCTGCTTATTACGGCCAAACTGTTTCAAATGCCACGTTTTACTTTCGTCTTAAGAATGCATTATAACTCATATGGTGGAAGGTTTCAGATATTACCACTGGCATGAATTTCAACGTTTATGAGAGCAAAACACGGGTTAATTATATTCGTTATCAGTTGCTTATTTCACATAATTTTGAAAGCAGCATCTCATATAACATCAATGAAGAAAATGCTCAGTGCCTGCAGCACTGTAACTGAAGTTGGTGTTTGGGGCTGCGATCCGAAAAATTTGCAGAACTTTGCGAATTAAAACATCGGTTATTTATTTTCATTGTAAATGTTTCCGGTATGTATACTAACTGTAAGCATTTATTGATACAAAAGTAGCACAACCGACTCGTGCTGGCAACCTTTCGCCAGTATCAAAGCCAATAATATATTACATCTGCTTCCCGTTGTTGCACAACATTCGAAGTTTTAGGAGTATAAAGAAATTTAGGGTTACCTGCAGCGAGTTTCTTCAAATGATCGAAAGCTTAATATTTGCTGTAAAAATTCTACGATAAAACCGCTTAATAAAGATATTGCAATTAAACACAAAATCAACAATAGCTGGCAACCCTATCGTGGCTTTTCAACCAAATTTGGCCTGAATAATGTTTATTGCAGGTTTCATTAATTGTATGAAATTCGTATTGATTTCATGACTGCACTGGAAGTTATAGTGCAAAAAGTTTTATTTTCCTGAGCGAATTTTCAAAACCAAAGACACAAAAATTACCATAGCTGGCAGCACCAATCAAATTTTTCAACTAAATTTCCACCAAACAGAGATTAGAGTTAAGTTTAGCTACTGTGTCAATTTCAAGAAAATCTGGTAACTTATTCACATTTCGTAGGGCAAAAAGCAGTTTTTTGTCTTTGTAATTTTTCAAGATGGAACAACTGGCACAGACTTGCCCACAATTCAAAATCGCTTCTATCAAATCTGGTCTTATTTAAGTCCAATGCATTCTGTAAATTTCAGTTGTACCTGATTATTGGTTCGTGAGTTTCCGTGAACAGAAGTTTTTGATGCTAAAAATATAGGTTAACTGGGAGAGGGTTACCGTTCTTGTCCGACATGAAATTTCCAAAGTTTTATTTTGAACGTGTAGATAAAACATAAGATTTATATACAGATTGGTTTTATTGTAAGAAACGGACATTTTTTTGAATATTCGATGGTTTGAATGTTTTCACTTCCAAATTTTTTTTTTCAAAATGAAGACACCAAAATTATCATAGCTGACAACTCCAACCAAATTTTTCGACCAAATTTCTACCAAACGTGGCTTAAAATTTGGTCCAGCAATTGTGTGAGTTTCGTCAAAATCGAACGATTCAATCAGAATTTATAGGGCTAAAAACAGTTATCTTTTTTAGTGGTTTTTCAAGATGGCACCACTGGCACAGAATCGCCCGCATTTCAAAATCACTTCTATCAAACCTGGTCCTATTTAAGGCCAATACATTCTGTGAATTTCAAATAATTCTGCTCATTGGATCGTGAGTTTCCGTGAACAGAAGTTTTTGATGCTAAAAATATAGGTAAATTGGGCAAGGGTTACCAGGCGTGCCCGTTATACCATATCTTTTTTTTTTTTTTGGTTATGTAAACAAAGTACAAGATTTACATATGAATGGCTTTTTTTTGAAGAAACGGCATTTTTTCAAGAGAGACGATGATTTGGAGGTTTTCACTTTCAGTGCCTGCCCTAGCTACAGGCTTGCCAGCACGCTCATTAAAAGCTACACAAATCTACAACTAAATAATATCAATATGTCCTGAAAATTTCGTAATGATTGACTAGCTCTGTCAAAAGTTATCGAAATTTAAAAATTTTCAAATTTTCCCGTTCTCTTTTTAGGCACCCAGCGCACACATAGGGTTAAAACATTCCAAAGCATTATCCGATTCATATGTAAAACACGTTCGAAATTTATTTCATTAACTTTATTTTTGCGAAAATCATTTGTGCACGAAATAATAGGTATATTAAAAATATCACTTAAATGGCCGCCAGCGCCAAAAGGCTAACAATAACTGACATTTAAAGAGACCTGGACCTATTCTGCATATACACCAATGTATCCTGAAAGTTTCAGCTCAATCGGATGGCGCGTTCTCGAGATTATCTCACTGAAATTTTTTGATGATATATATATATATATATATATATATATATATATATATATATATATATATATATATATATATATATATATATATATATATATATATATATATATATATATATATATATATATATATATATATGGAAATATGAATTTTTGGCCGAATCGATTTTAATACTAATGTTCTCCGAACATTAGTAAAAACTCTAGCGCACCTGAACCGCTAGAAACACTAATGTTCGAAGAACAGTAGAAGAATCGTGCAGGTTTTAGTGCATATTCCACCACATGCGCTGCTTATTACGGCCAAATTGTTTCAAATGCCACGTTTTACTTTTGTCTCAAGAATGCATTATAACTCATATGGTAGAAGGTTTCAGATATTACCACTGGCATGAATTTCAAAGTTTATGAGAGCATAGCACTTGTTAATTATATTCGTTATCAGTTGCTTATATCACAAAATTTTGATAGCAGCATCTCATATAATATCAATGAAGAAAATGCTCAGTGCCTGCAGCGCTGTAACTGAAGTTGGAGTTTGGGGCTGCGATCCGAAAAATTTGCAGAACTTTGGGAATTGAAACATCGGATATTTATTTTCATTGTAAATGTTTCCGGTATGAATACTAACTGTAAGCATTTATTGATACAAAAGTAGCACAACCGACTCGTGCTGGCAACCTTTCGCCAGTATCAAAGCCAAGAATATCACATCTGCTTCACGTTGTTATATAACATTTGAAGTTATAGGAGTATAAAGAAATGTAGGAATACCTGCAGCGAGTTTTTTCAAATAATCGAAAGCTTAATATTTGCTGTTTATTGTCACTACAATATCATAACCAATTGAAAATTCTACGATAAAACCGCTTAATAAAGATATTGCAAACAAACACAAAACTAACAATAGCTGGCAACAATATCGTGGCTTTTCAACAAAATTTGGCAAGAATAATGTTTATAATAGGTTCCGTCAATTGAATGAAATTCGTATTGATTTCATGACTGCACTGGAAGCTATAGGGCAAAAAGTTTTATAATTTTCAAAACCAAAGACACAAAAATTACCATAGCTGGCAGCACCAATCGAATTTTTCAACCAAATTTCTATCAAACATAGTTTAGAGTAAGGTTCAGCTACTGTGTCAATTTTATTAAAATCTGGTAACTTTATTCACATTTCATAGGGCAAAAAGCATATTTTTTTCTTTGTAATTTTTCAAGATGGCACCACTGGAACAGAGTTGCCTACAATTCAAAATCGCTTCTATCAGACCTGGCCCTACTTAAGTCCAATGCATTCTGTAAATTTCAATTCTATCTGATTATTGATTCGTGAGTTCCCGTGAACAGAAGTTTTTGAAGCTAAAAATATAGGTTAACTGAGAAAGGGTTACCGTTCTTGTCCGACATGAAATTTCCAAAGTTTTACTTTGACTGTGTAGATTAAGCATAAGATTTGTATACAGATTGGTTTTATTGTTGAAACGGACAATTTTTAGGATATTAGATGGTTTGAAGTTTTCACTTCCAAATTTTCATTTTTTCAAATTTTAGACACCAAAATTCTCATAGCTGGCAGCTCCAACCGAATTTTTCAACCAAATTTCTATCAAACGTGGTTTAAAATAAGTTGCAGCTACCGTGTGAATTTCGTCAAAATCGAACGATTCAATCAGAATTTATAGGGCTAAAAGCAGTTATCTTTTTTAGTGATTTTTCAAGATGGCACCACTGGCACAGAATCACCCGCATTTCAAAATCACTTCTATCAGATTTGGTCCTATATAGGACCAATACATTCTGCAAATTTCAATAAATTCCGTTCATCCGATCGTGAGTTTCCGTGAACAGAAGTTTTTGATGCTAAAAATATAGGTAACTTGGGCAAGGGTTACCAGGCGTGCCCGTTATACCATATCAAATTTTTTTTTTTGTTTATGTAAACAAAGCACAAGATTTACATGTGAGTGGCTTTTTTTTAAGAAACGACATTTTTTCAAGAGAGACGATGATTTGGAGGTTTTCATTTTCAGTGCCTGCCCTAGCTACAGGAATGCCAACACGCTCATTAAAACGTACACTAATCTACAACTAATAAAACAAACATGTCCTGAAAATTTCGTAATCATGGAATAGCTCTGTCAAAAGTTATCGCAATTTAAAAATTTTCAAATTTTCCCGTTCTCTTTTTAGGCACCCAGCGCACACATGGGGTTAAAAAATTCCAAAATATTATCCGATTTACATGTAAAACTTGTTCGGAATTTATGTCGTCAACTTTATTTTTGCAAAAATTATTTGTGTACGGAATAATAGGTATATTAAAAAAATCACTAAAATGGCCGCCGGCACCAAAGGGTTAAAGGTTATTAACTTTTTGTGAGACCTGGCACTATTCTGCATATACACCAATGTGTTTTGAAAATTTCAGCTCAATCGGGTGGCGCGTTCCTGAGATTTTTTCACTGAAATTTTTTGATGATATATATATATATATATCATGATATAGCATGATATATATATATATATATATATATATATATATATATATATATATATATATATATATATATACATATATATATATATATATATATATATATATATATATATATATATATATATATATATATATATATATATATATATATATATATATATATACATATATATATATATATATATATATATATATATATATATATATATATATATATATATATATATATATATATATATATATATATATATAGAAATGAGTTTTTGGCCAAAGTGATTTTAATACTAATGTTCTTCTTCGAACATTAGTAATAAAGACATTTCGATCGGGCAACGGAAAAGAGTATTGCTTTGGCCAGTTTGAAAAGTTTTGTCAGGCAAATGGAATTCGCCATCAACGAACGGCACCCTTCACTCCTCAGCAGAACGGAGTAGCTGAAAGGATGAATAGAACGTTAATTGAAAAGGCGAAAAGTCTTCTATTCGATGCAGATCTTCCGAAGTGTTATTGTGCCGAAGCAACGAATATGGCGGCATATCTTACTAATCGAAGTATTTCATTCTGCGACGGGAAAAGTTCCGGATGAGTTGTTCTACGGGAGCAGAGTGAATTTGTCAAATTTGCGAATATTTGGGTCACCTGTGATGGTACATATCCCTGAATCGAAACGACGTCAATGGGATGCAAAGTCTAAAAGGATGTTTTTCGTCGGCTATGACAGGCAATTTATGGCAATTATGGCAATTTATGGAAAGGCAATTTATGGATTGAAACAGTCAGGCCGTTAATGGAACAAAAAATTTGATTCGGTTTTAAAGGAATTAGGGCTGAAGAGAAGCAAGTACGACCCCTGCGTGTATTATTCTGATAAATTGAGTTTAATCCTAGCTGTTTACGTTGACGACTTTCTTATCTTCTATAACAATGGGGCAGATTTATCTGAACTAAAGTGTTCTCTCAGCAAAATTTTCAACATGAAGGGCCTTGGAGAGGCCAAAAGCTGCATTGGAATTAAAATTCATCAAGGAGAAGGTTGTATCGAGCTGGACCAATCTCAGTACATCAAGGTAATTTTCGATAAATTCGAAATAGGAGATTCCAAACCGGTAAAAACACCAGCCAATACGAGTGTCAAGCTATCAGCTGAGATGGATAAAGAGCATTCCATCGTTGGACAAGTACCCTACCAGGAGGCCATAGGGTGCTTGCTTTATTTAGCCCAAGGCACAAGACCAGACATTGCCTTCGCAGTTAACGACGTCAGCCGTTTCAACAATTGCCACGGCAATATTCATTGGCAGGCAGTGAAGCGAATTTTCAGGTACCTCAAAGGAACAATCAACATGAAACTTCGTTACACTAAAACCGGCGGGAATCAATTTGAAGCCTATAGTGATGCAGATTGGGCTTCCGAAATCGATAATTGACGATCTTGTACCGGCTATTTAATAAAAATGGTAAATTGTGCAATAAGCTGGAGTAGTAAACGTCAACCTTTTGTGGTACTATCAAGCACTGAAGCTTAGTACATAGCGTTATCATCAACAGTTTGTGAGATTATGTGGTTGAAGCAGTTCACGGAGGAAATAACATCGAAAACGCTACAAAACATAAAAGTGTGTTGTGATAACCAAAGTGCCATCAAGCTTGCGGAAATGGACGTATTCATTCCAAAACGAAACACATTGACTTACGACATCATTTTCTTCGTGAAAAGATCGAGCAGAAGGTCATTGATGTTCAATACTTACCTACGCAAAATATGGTTGCGGATATGCTGACGAAACCAGTGACTGCTGAAAAACATCAAACTTGTGCGAAACAAATGGGACTCTGTATCGCTTAACGTATATTTCTGTACTTTTAATATCATGCTGAATTTGCTCATATGTAACACGCTATAAATTCTGTTTATTTATCGTCTAGAAATCAGTTTTATCTTGAAGCACGAAGTTGCAGTACTTATCGAATATGGGTGGTTCGCAGTCAACAGAGGAAAAAGTTGTTGGTTCTACTGGCCAAGTAAACAATAACGTCGTAATCCAAGAAACCGTAGATGTATACAACCAACAAATAATCGTTCGTTATCAATATTGTGTGCAGCCAAACTTTCGGAGCTTGCCTGCTTCATCTTTCTCCAGTACAACAAGATAATTAAGAAGAAATATTTAGCAAAACTCAACAATACGAATCAACGGATCTGACCGGTGACGAACCAAACAAATAATATGATGAAAAAACATTTTCGCAATATTTTCACATCAAGTGAGGGTGCTATGATAGTGTATCAACCTTATGTATCTTTGTTCATTTCTTGGTCACGTTGTGCTGACTAATCATTTCATATGTATAAAAACTCAAATTAAATACTTATAATTGTTCACTTCTAAATTGGCGTTTCATTTCACTACACGTCTGTTTGACTAAAACTTGGCTTTCAACGGATCTCTTTAGTGATAAGTTCTTTCCCCTGCATAATGTTTTCAGACATGATCGCAATCGTGATTTAACGAATAAAGCAGACGGTGGTGGAGTCTTAATTGCCTTTCGTAAATCTCTGTCTAGTTCACTTTGTGCTAGCTTCGTGGTGTCTCATCCTGTTGAGTGCGTTGCTGTCCGTATTTTCCTTTCACATAACGTTTGTTTATTACTTGTATCTGTATACAGTTGCTCACAAAAGTAAGCATACACCGCTTAAAAACGCGGAATTGGCAATATATAGGTAGAAAAAAAAATGATAAAACGGGTGAAAAACGAGCTTAATAGGAATATCAGAGACATTGTAATCTATTTTACACAGAATTAATGAGAATGTACATATATATACACAAATACATAGTAAATAACAAGAAATTCCGCTGAAAGTGAGGAAACAAAAGTCAGCATACACCACAGAAAATTCAAAAGAATCAGCCTAAGCGATGAGCCATACTGCGATAAAGATTGCTACCCGTGTTAATATACAAAGATAAACATTAGTACATTGCAAGTCGATCAAACTAAAGTGATTTGGGTGCCTTTAATGCTTAAAAAACTCTAGCGCACCTGAACCGCTAGAAACACTAATGTTCGAAGAACAGTAGAAGAATCGTGCAGGTTTTGAGTGCATATTCCACCACATGAGCTGCTTATTATGGCCAAACTGTTTCAAATGCCACGTTTTACTTTGGTCTCAAGAATGCATTATAACTCATATGGTAGAAGGTTTCAGATATTACCACTGGCATGGGTTTCAAAGTTTATGAAAGAAAAACACTTGTTAATTACTCGTATATTCGTTATCAGTTGCTTATTTCACCAAACTTTGAAAGCAGCATCTCATATAACATCAATGAAGAAAATGCTCAGTGCCTGCAGCACTGTAACTGAAGTTGGTGTTTGGAAAAATTTGCAGAACTTTGGGAATTGAAACATTGGTTATTTATTTTCATTGTAAATGTTTCCGGTATGAATACTAACTGTAAGCATTTATTGAGACAAAAGTAGCACAACCGACTCGTGCTGGCAACCTTCCGCCAGTATCAAAGCCAAGAATATATCACATCTGCTTCACGTTGTTATATTACATTCGAAGTTATAGGAGTATAAAGAAATTTAGGGTTACCTACAGGAAGTTTTTTCAAATAATCGAAAGCTTAATATTTGCTGTTTATTGTCACAACAATATCATTACCAATTGAAAATTCTACGATAAAACCGCTTAATAAAGATATTGCAAACAAACACAAAACCAACAATAGCTGGCAACCCTATCGTGGCTTTTCAACCAAATTTGGCCTGAATAATGCTTATAATAGGTTTAATTAATTGTATGAAATTCGTATTGATTTCATGACTGCACTGGCAGCTATAGGACAAAAAGTTTTATTTTCCTGAGTGAATTCTCAAAACCAAAGACACAAAAATTACCATAGCTGGCAGCACCAATCGAATTTTTCAACCAAATTTCTATCAAACAGAGTTTAGAGTAAGGTGCAGCTACTGTGTCAATTATATGAAAATCTGGTTACAAATTCACATTTCATAGGGCAAAAAGCAGTTTTTTTTTCTTTGTAATTTTTCAAGATGGCACCACTGGCACAGAGTTGCCCCCGATTCAAAATCGCTTCTATCAGACCTGGTTCTACTTAATTTCAATGCATTCTGTAAATTTCAATGGTATCTGATTATTGGTTCGTGAATTCCCGTGAACAGAAGTTTTTGATGCTAAAAATATAGGTTAACTGGAATAGGGTTACCGTTCTTGTCCGACATGAGATTTCCAAAGTTTTACTTTGAACGTGTAGATAAAGCATAAGATTTGTATACAGATTGGTTTTATTGTAAGAAACGGACATTTTTAGGATATTCGATGATTTGAATATTTTCACTTCCAAATTTTTATTTTTTTCAAATTTAAGACACCAAAATTATCATAGCTGGCAGCTCCAACCGAATTTTTCAACCAAATTTCTACCAAACGTGGTTTAAAGTAAGTTCCAGCTACTGTGTGAATTTCATCAAAACCGAACGATTCAATCAGAATTTATAGGGCTAAAAACAGTTGTCTTTTTTAGTGATTTTTCAAGATGGCACCACTGGCACAGAATCACCCGCATTTCAAAATTACTTCTATCAGACCTGGTCCTAGTTAAGACCAATACAGTCTGCAAATTTCAAATAATTCTGCTCATCGGATCGTGAGTTTCCGTGAACAGAAGTTTTTGATGCTAAAAATATAGGTAAATTGGGCAAGGGTTACCAGGCGTGCCCGTTATACCATATCAAATTTTATTTTTTGGATATGTAAACAAAGCATGAAATTTACATATGAGTGGCTTTTTGTTGAAGAAACGGCATTTTTTCAAGAGAGACGATAATTTGGAAGTTTTCACTTTCAGTGCTTGCCCTAGCTTCAGGGTTGCCAGCACGCTCATCAAAAGCTACACAAATTTACTGCTAAATAATACCAATATGTTTTGAAAATTTCGTAATGATTAAATAGCTCTGTCAAAAGTTATCGCAATTTAAAAATTTTCAATTTTTCCCGATCTCTTTTTAGGCACCCAGCGCACACATGGGGTTAAAAAATTCCAAAACATTATCCGATTCACATGTAAAACACGTTCGAAATTTATTTTGTTAGCTTTATTTTTGCAAAACTTATTTGTGTACGGAATAATATGTATATTAAAAATATCACTAAAATGGCCGCCGGCGCCAAAGGGTTAAAGATTTTCAACTTTTTCTGAGACCTGGCACTATTCTGCATATACACCAATGTGTCCTGAAAATTTCAGCTCAATCGGATGGCGCGTTCCTGAGATTTTTTCACTGAAATTTTTTGATGATATATATATATATATATATATAGAAATATGAATTTTTGGCCAAAGTGATTTTAATACTAATGTTCTTCTTCGAACATTAGTAAAAATGAGTACACGGAAGGAAACGAGTTTGGATGTGCGAAAAATCGTCCTTAGTGAACGAGTGGAAGGGAATTCGTATGGCGAAATTGCTAAAATAGTTGGAAGAAGTTGGGCAACGGTGCAAACTATCATACGGAAAGCGAAAACGGAAGGGAGAATACAAAGTAAAAAACGAACAGGTAGACCGAAATTCTTAAGTAAGAGAGATGAGAGAGACTTGTTACGGAAAATAAGTAAGGAGCCACAAAAAGTGCTCCGGCAATGGCCACTGCACTTGCAAAGGCAACAGGGAAGCAAGTGAGTCCAGAAACAATACGTAGAGTTTTGCGTAATCAGGGTTATAACGGTAGAATTCCGCGCAGAAAACCTTTCATTTCTCCAGTTAATGAAAAGAAGAGGCTTGACTTCGCTCGCCTGCATCTTAATAAGGACGAACATTTTTGGAATCAAGTTCTGTTTAGTGATGAGAGCAAGTATAATATTTATGGCTCTGACTGGCGCGGATGCATGTGGAGGAAGCGGAACCAAGCATTGGCAAAGAAGAGTTTTCGTCCTACAGTGAAACACGATGGAGAGTCAGTCCTCGTATGGGGCTGTATGTCGGCCGCTGGTGAGGGGCAATTACATTTTATTGATGGTACTATGGATCAGTACATATATTTAATCATATTGCGAGGCGATTGGATACCTTCTGTGCAGAAATTAGGCCTACAGCCAGGTTGGATCTTTCAGCAGGACAATGATCCAACACATACAACTAGAAGTGTCAAGGAATGGTTGCTGTATAACGTCCCTCATTAGCTTCGCAATCCGCCTCAGTCTCCCGATTTAAACCCTATAGAGCATTTATGAGAGGAATTGGATCGCAGAACTCGTGAGCCAGCCGTAAGAGCAACTATTACTAGCAAAGAGACCCTGAAATCTGCTCTGCTGTGTACCTGGATGAATATTCCACCCGAAATTACCGGAAATCTCGTTCGTTCGATGCGAAGGCGTTTAGAAGCTGTTTTTTGGTCATTCTCGTTTTTTTCTAAACATGGCTCGTAGTGTATGCTGACTTTCGATGGATGAATTTTCTTAGTTTTCATGGCTTATTTCTTTCTGTTTTCGGATTTTCTTTATTGTTATTTTATGAAACTTATTTTTAATACCAATAAAGCTACTTTTACGTTTATATTGCATTCTCTCCTTTTTCACTGTACCATATTCATGTTTTTACATGCTGTATGTTGACTTTTGTGAGCCACTGTATGTGCCTTGTAGTGCATCCCTCTCCACGTATGAATACGGAATACGGAATACGGAACATCTAGGCAATGTGTTTTATCGTCTTCTCGTTGCAAAACTGTATGAGGGTCTGCAGGCACACTAGTTGGTTTGGCATCCTGAAGATTAAATTTTCGTATGATTTGAACCGTGTAGTTCGATTGATGAATGAAAATTGTAGATTTGCTTCGATTTCTTTCGATTTGTAGACCAACAAAGTTTTTAGGTATAGTGAAATTTCAATAAATTTGCCAATGTCCACATACTTGTTCTCCATATTGTCTTCGTCTTCACTGCATTCACTTTCATTAAACAATACGTCACGGGAAATTGTTACGAATCTTCTTATTTTCTCAAATAACCGGTAGTTTGTCGAATTTCGGTCGTAGCCAACTAGTATGAGTTTCTGACTCTTGGCAGCTAACTTTCTTCGTTTTTGCTTTGGAACATGAACATAGGCTGTCGAACCGAAAATCCGTAAGTGAGATAAATCTGGTTTTCTTCCAGTCCACTTTTCGTATGGGGTTTCTTTGGAATTGCATGATACACGATTAAGTAAATAAACTGCCGTATTCACTGCTTCGGCCCACAAGTACTTAGGCAATTTTCTAGCATGTAACATAGAACGCGCACATTCCATGATAGTACGGTTACTGCGTTCGCTAACACCGTTTTTCTGTGGAGTGTACGGTGCTGTACACTCTAATTGAATACCTTTCATGTTTAAGTATTCTTGAAAAAGTTCATTTCGAAATTCAGTCCCGTTGTCGGCACGCAATGTTTTAACACTAACATTGTATTTGTTTTCAATTAAATTTATAAAGTTTATAAACGAAGTTAAAGTATCGGATTTATATTTAAGAAAATTTACTATGCGGAAATTAGAATACCCATCCGTGAATGTAACAAAATATTTCGCACCACTAACTGAACAAGTGTCCATTGGACTGCATAGATCAGTATAAATTGTATCGCCTTTAGAATTACAATGATTCACTGTGTGTTTGAATTGACGTCTATGATGTTTGCCAAAGGCACAAGCTTCACAGAAGATTTCATTAAACATATTAATTTTTACACCTTTCACGAGATTTTTCTGCACCATATTCCGTATCGCGTTTGCATTTATGTGCCCGAGTCTTTCATGCCACATCTTTAAACCAGCTGAAGCTACGTTTGCTTCAAGTGTTTCTTCTTTAATGAGCATTTTATACAAATTGTTTGTAGTACGCACAGCACACGCAACTATAAAGCCATTTTCACTTATTTTCGCGTATTCATCTTCTTTAATGATTTTCATATTCTTCGACGTAAGAATATCTTCCGCAAGTAAGTTTTTACGAAGGTGTGGTACGTACCACACATTTTCAATCACCGAGTTCAACCAGTTGCCGTTTATTAAACATTTTATTTTCACTGTTCCTATTCCCTTCACATATCTATGAAGGGAAAAGGAACAGTGAAAATAAACTTCTCATAACTTCTCATTATTACCTAATGTGACGTATGAATTACTGTCGTCATATTCGTTGAAAGTGCAATAAAAATCACGCCGGAAAGTCATGTGAGCAGACGCTCCACTATCTAATATCCAAGTATCAGCTGATGATATTTCTAGCGCAATGTCATCAATTGTATTAAATGCAGTTCCTTTTGCATTTGAACAGGTTTTATTTGTAGCACGCACACTACGTTTAGGTGCATAACGATCGCGTGCAAAGTGAACCTTTTTTGTTGCAACTATAACATCTGATGTTTTTCTTTTTGCATTTTGTTGTTGTAAGCGCTGTGGCTTCATCATATTTATTAAAGCTGGATTCCTCATCTAATAATCTTGCCGTCAGATTATTTATTGTTTGTCTCTGTTCATCCAGCGAGAGCCATGCTTGTCGAAATGTTCTATATTTATCCGGTAAACCTCCAACAATTTTTGTGATTACAGCTATATCACTAATAGTTTCACCACAGTCGCGAAGTTGTTGTGCCATATTTTCGATTTTGGCAATGTGCGAGGAAACTGAATCACCACTTGTCATTTTGTATGCACTGAATTGTTCATATAACATCATTTTCGTCATTTCGCTTTTTTGTCGTGAATTGCATCGAGCTTTTCAAGTATTTGTTTTGAAGTCGCACAACTTTCTATAAGAGTAACTTGTTCAAAATCCATCGCTGATGTAATTAGAAACATCGCTCGAGCATCTTTTGCTTCGTGCTTCTTTTTCGCTTCATCGTCTTCGATTTTCAGCTCTTCCTTACATCAGTTCCCTTACATCTTGGCTTTCTTCCTACATCCATGATCGCGTCTGCCGTGTTGTGTTTAATGGTTGTTCTTCCTCCCCTTTCTTTCCTACTTCTGGTGTTCCCCAAGGTTCCATCCTTGGTCCCCTCCTTTTCACATTGTTTACCAATGACCTTCCTTGTAACTTTCAGTCTGACTCTCTGTTGTATGCTGATGATCTTAAAATTTTCCGTGCTGTCGCTTCACAAAATGATTGTTGTAAGCTACAATCGGATCTCTTAGTTTTAAGTGATTGGTGCACTGCGAACTTCCTTGATCTTTATGTTTCCAAGTGTTTTGTGATGACTTTTTCCAATAAGCCTAGTCCCATTTTCTTTGAATATTTTTTGTGTGATAGTCTTTTGAAGCATGTAGATCAACATAAAGACCTCGGCATCATCTTTGATCCGAAGTTAAAATTTGATCTGCATGTTTCTTTTGTGGTTGCTAAGTCGTCAAAAGTAGCTGGTTTTGTTCTGCGCTGCTCTCGCTTTGCAACCAATACGAACACTTGTGTTCGCCTTTTTACTTCTCTTGTTCGTAGCATTGTTGAATATTGCTACCAAGTGTGGTCTCCTCGTTTTGTGTACCTATCTAATGCTGTTAAATCCATTCAGCGTAAGTTTACTCGCTACCTTTTGTTCAAGTTTAATGTTGCTTATCGTCCTAATGATGACCGTCTGCTTTTCTTAAATCTCCATTTGCTGAGTACCCGCAGAGTATTCCTTGGTGAATGTCTTCTTTACAAGCTTTATCATGGCTTACTCTCTTCCAACATTCGCGTGTGTCATTTCTTACGTGTGTCTGATCGCCCGGTCAGAACTCAGTCGCTTTTCTTTACTCCTTTTGCGCGTACTCTTGTGTATTTTTACTCACCTATACCTAGGATACTTAGAAGCCATGATGAGCATCAGTTTGGTTCTTTGTCTATGTCTTTTCTTTCTTTTAAAAAACATGTTATTGGTACGATAACGTAGTTTCTTAGTTATTTTTATTATGCATTCTTCTCTTTACTTTTTCTTCAATTTTTTTTTTTATTATTTTATTATTTTTATTCCTGTTTTAATAATTTTTTGGATAATTTTTTGTATCTCGTTTCATAATTGGATTTTTCTGTTAAATGAGATTTGAATAATAATAAATAAATAATAAATTAATGCTGTTGTCGCTATACAGCTGTTACTAGTGGCGCGACTCGCCGCGCCGCGTCGCTAGCGTCATTCATGTTTTGACGTTTTAGTTTCCGCGATCAATCACAACAGGAGAATACAGCAGAGTGCTGTAAAGATCGACACGAAGCACCTAATATTACTACCCCGAGGACATATGGCTAACCTAATCATAAAACATTACCACCATATGTTGTTGCATGGTCCTTCACAGCAAGTACATTCGACAGTTCAGACAAAGTACTGGATCATAGATGGACTCACTGCCGTGAAACAGTTTGGGAGGAAATGTACCCATTGTTTCAAATTGAACGCCAAACCAAGTCAACAACTGATGGATGTGCTGCCTCACGAACGAATACGACCAGGAAAACCCTTTGCTAGAACCGATATTGGTTTCGCTGAGCCAATCATAATAAAGTGGAGCAATGGTGGAGGAACAAAGACCACCAAAGCATACATAGTTGTGTTCGTATGATTATCGACAAAGGCAGTACATATTGAACTTGCTAGCGACTCAACAGCGAAGACTCGTATCGCAGCGATTCGAAGATTCATAGCAAGGAGAGAAATGTGCCATGCGTTAATAAGTGACAATGTCACCAATTTCGTAGGGGCTGAAAAATTGTTGCGCAAAGCTGCGAAGAAGATGATTGAAGAAACCCAAGAAAACCTTGCTGTGATCAACATCAATTGGAAGTTTATACCTCCGGGAAGTCCTCATTTTGGCGGAATTTGGGAGGCAGCAGTGAAAAGCATGAAGGAGCATTTGATCAAGACTCTCAGTTTGCACTTGCTAAACGTGGAAGAGATGTTCACGTTGCTGGCACAAATCGGAGCCTGCATGAATTCAAGATTTGATGTGCTGACTCCTGGTCACTTTTTGACAGGAAAACATCTTTCCGAATTAAGAGGTGGGCATATGGAAGACAACGTTATCAGGAAATGGCAACTAGTGCAGAGACTCAAGCAACAGTTTTGGCAGCGATTGAGTCTCAAATATTTAACTCAGCTGCAATAGCGTGCGAAATGGTTCACTGAGAACAAAAAAATTAAAGTGGATGATTTAGTCCTGATCAAGTATGAGAATCAGGCATCTTATCAGTGGCCTTGGGGGAGAGTTTTAGCAACACATCCCGAGCCCGATGGTCCGACTTGTGACATTGTAAACGAACGATAATGTCATCAAGCGGCCCATCACGAAAATCTGTCCATTACCAAGCAATGAGGAATGTGGAGTCAAACGGCCAACAGAGGACATTATCATGAATCCGAATGCACTCAAAAGGAAGCAAGAGGCTAGACATTCAAAGTGTTCTAGCCAAATTATTTGTGAATATTAAACGAAACACGATTTTGAATTCTATAGCTTTATTACAATTAATTGAACAAAACTCAACTTGATAATCACACCTAAGTAGTAAGGGTGGGATCTTCGTATCTTAAAAGCATTATACGAGTAAGATATAGCATGTGAGCAAATGATAGAGCCACCTTTGCCGAATGCATTATACTGTTTGGTTTTTGGTAGAATTGTTAAGGCGTAGAGTTGAAGGAGATGGCTTGTGTTTGCAGATCTCCAACATTTTCCGAAAGAAATGTATTGTCTGTCTGGTTACATCTCACTCTACCCAAAACACCTACCCAACACACCAGCATTTTTTGCCGGTATTTGTTGCTGTTTTGTGTGTTACGGGGCAAGAATTCAGTTACCATGAGTACCAGTCTCTCGATGACGACGTTTTTGCATCTTGGATGTAGGAGTGATTACCATGAATGCCAGTCTCTCGATGACGACGTTTTTGCATCTTGGATGTAGGAGTGAGTAGGCAGACTGGTGCGATGTAAACAAATCATCGCCAGTTCCAAGAGTTTGTTTGTTTGGTAGTGCTTTGTTTTGTTTTTTGCCGGCTGGTAGAGCAAGTCTGCCTGAGCACGTGTATGTGAGGTAAGTCAGATGAAGACGAGTTTACGAATATTTTTGTCTTTTGTTTTTCTTATAAGACCATGATGATGATGATGATTCACGTTTTCGGAAGATTGTATTTTATACCGGTGAGATGTATTCGAACGAGACCGTTAAGACATGAATTGTGACAATTTTTTCACTGATTATTTATGTGGGTATAAATTGAATGAGTGAATGTGTATGGAAGAGGAAAGCGGTTGAAAATAACTTCGGTTCGCATGTCAATTAAGTTCATTAATGTTAGTAAGTACAAGTGTGAATGAAAAAGGAATTGTATGTAAAAGTGTAATATTTTATTTGAATATGAATGAAAATACAATTGTTGTTCGATATTTTTGTTTAGCTTGTTTATTTAAAATAATTGTACATCGAAACAGCTTCACATATAACTCCACCAAGAATTAATCCAAATACAGCATATTTTAATAAGTTGTAGAGGCAATGCTCTATTCTGCAATATTTCTTTGGTGCAATCGGTGTGTCGTAGGGTCCACAGACGTCTTTTCCGTTGGCATAGAAACATTCTGGGGACAATCGTAAGTGTTCGCTCTCGACATCAGCAGGAGCGTTGAATGCATCCATGGTAACCGAACAGAAGTAACATCTGACCTGGTCTTTTATGTTTGTGTAAAAGAATCCACTACGTGCAAGCTTAAGTATTTTTCGTTCGTCAATATTTAGATTGGTGAACGTTTTGACTCGGTCATATTCTCGCTTTAAACACAACATCTTGAATGAATGTCGTTCACTTTAGAGCACGTCTTTTATATTTATCCAGGAATTATGATGAGAAGAAAAGCCGAGCCATTTAACAAAAACACGATCTCCTCTTCTTCTAATAATTTTCTCAACAAGGTATGCGTCAGGGTGTTTCACTCTAGTTAACTCAGGTTCATAGAACCCACCTTGTATCAAATTTCCTTGATAGTCTTCCAGTGAGTATGTTCGTGGTTGTGTTTTCTTTACCTCTTTTATTGTGAAAATTTCTGTAGACCAGTTTGGTGTGTAGCCTTTTTCAAATACGTGTTTATGTTTACTTATACGTACATGATATCCAGCTTGAAATTTTGGTTTTGATGTTACTTTGACTTTTCTGTATAGTTTTGAAAGTAATTCAATCTCATTTGTGGCGTTTACATCCATAGGTCGCATCTTAATAACCCGATGTTTTGTCCTGTTGTACCGGCCAATTAATTTTTGGAGTAAGCTAGCCCAATGATAATTTCCATTCATACTGAATTCTTTCCACATTATACCTTTAAGAGTTCGATTGAAGCGCTCAACAATCGATGCTTTCAATGCACTGAATGTTGAATAGTGGTTAATTTCATACTTTTTCATGATATGTTGAAATTTTTTATTGAAAAACTCCTTTCCATCATCAGTTTGCAGATTTCTGGGAATACGTCTTTGTTCAAGAATTGTTTCCATCGCCTTGGTCACTTCATTAGCACTTTTGTTTTTGACCGGTAGTGCCCAAGCATACTTAGAAAAGGTGTCAATTATTGTGAGAAGAAATTTGTAGTCTCTGTTCTCTGATGAGTATGGGCTCATATCAACCAAATCCGCCTTTAAAATTTTTACGAGCAGGTCTGTGTAACTCGTTGACAATTTGCCTTCTACTCATAACGATTAAATGTATAAATATAGGCCGTTTACTTGTTTTTATGTTAAAATCTGTGAAAATTTGCAAAAATGACGTACTTTGTTCACCCCTTCACAATGATGGTTGCCGGTCCATCTGGATGTGGCAAGACGAGTTTTATAGAGACATTTCTTAGAAATGACTCTATGATACAGCCTCGGTTGAAGAAGGTTATTTGGTGTAATGCTGAAACTCAAGCTGTTCCAACAAAAGTAGGTTTTAAAAATATCGAGTTCTTAAGTACGATTCCCGAAGAGTTTGTGAATAATGCAAATGAGCCGACACTTATTGTTTTGGACGATATGATGTTAAACGCGTTTTCAAGGCAAGTTTGCGAACTGTTCACTAAAGGATCACATCATAGGAATTTTTCGGTGATATTGGTAACACAAAATGTATTTCATCAGGGAAAATTTTGCCGTGACATATCATTGAACTGTAAATATCTGGTATGCTTCAAGAATCCGCGTGATAAAAGTCAATTTCATCATCTTGCTAAACAGATTTATCCTGAAAACAGCAAGGAGCTTGTGAGAATATATAAAGAAATCACTCTGGCACCACACAGCTATTTATTAATAGACCTAACTCAGAATACGAATGATATATTACGTTTCCGTACTGATTTATTTAACAAAAACTTTGTAACGTGTTATTGCTCGAAGGATAGTTTTAAGCAAGAGAATGGTGTCACGAATGAAGCGATTAAAGGACAACAAGCATATGTTATACGTGCTTAGACATGCTCGACCGGGTTTTAGAAATGCTATACTTAAGAATGCCGATCCAGATGTAATTAAAACACTTTGCGAAATCACATTGAATACGTTGAATGGTAACCACAGACCTCGTGGAAAGATATCTAATCGTCTCTGCAAATATAAAAAGTGCATGCGCAAGCTAGTAGATGCTAAACGGTCAGACGACGACAACGTATAGTATTAATTCAACACGGCGGATTTCTACCTGTATTACTGGGCAGTGTACTTTCAGGTGTGATTGGTTCACTAATTGAGAAATATGTATAGAAACAGCAATCTAAATAAAATGCTACTTCTATCCCCCGAAGTATAAGCGAATTTGAAAGAGAATATTGAAAGTTCTAATAACCAGAGCTTGTTCGATAAAGCAATGAGTAAGATGTTGAAAAGTGAAAAATTCAGCGATAAAGACAAATGGTATCATTATCGAAACGAACTTATAAAGTTTTTAAACACACGGCGTAGAAGTAAAGGAGTTCTAGAACGAAAGACTCAATTTCCTACATCGAGTGAGCATGTTCGCAAGCAGCAGAAAAGCTTACGAGACAACACGACCCAAACTAAATTTGTTTTCAGAGATGAGAAACCTACGCAAACTACACCTGTACGAGTGGAAAAATTGTTTAAATCAGTAGGTGAAATCACCCCTCCAAAGGGTGTATTATCGGCTGCAGCTAAGCGTCGTCTATCGGCAAGTGGAATAGCGAAAAGTTTGAAACCGCCATCGAAGCTCAGAAAAACTTCAAGCGACAAAGATTATAGGATAATAACCGGCGATGATGGAATAACACAATACACAGTGCCTGCTAATATGAGTCCTGGTGAAGTAGCAGACGCTCTAGATGAGATAGACAATCTTGATGAAGAGGAATCTGCCATGTTCAAAATGGAAAAAGAAGGTGAAGATGATTCTGAAAGTATTGTGGATGTAGAAATGCAGGAACTCCCTACTCACTCTATATTAAGGCCCTCTCGGTTGGATCCTAATCAATACATGACTGATCACCCTGTCAGAAAACATCCTATTCGACAGAGTGAGCGACTAAGAGAGAAAAAAGTGCGCAGTTCAAGTGTACCCGACTTCTTTTGGGAAAGAATTTAAAGATGCCTGTAACAGTAACAGATGATGAATTCTACGTGTGCCTTTTAAGCAATGGTTCTCTGAATATCTATCCTGAAAATACATTATCATCTTTTGAGAACATACTTCCTGCCTCTTGTAAGCTTGAAAGTGGTTGGTGTGTTGGAATGACTGAGATAATGCTACCAAAACGAAAAAAAGGCGAGCCTGTGCCACCCAGCAGAGTTTTGAAGCGTCCAATGCGCAGTATCGAAGAAGAAGAAACTAGTGTGATGAAAAGAAGCCGACGTACCGCCGAAGTGGAACTTCCTAAACCCGAATCTCCAGATATAATTGTAAAAGTCCTGCCATTAAGCAAACTTAATGTTCGTTTTAGGTGGAGTGCTGGCGATTTACGTAAACTATGCTATGAAAAAAATGATATTAACTTTTCTACATTTCTATCATAATTTTTCACCGCAATCAGACCTGATTACTACAACTACTACTTGACAGAAATCAAGGAGTTAATTTACAAACGTATTAAAGATGATCGCGATAAAAAAGTTATCCCTGATATAAGTGGTTCTAAGGAAACAGGAGAGTTTTGCATTCACATATATCAAGGTGAGAAAGTTGCCGAGAGAGTTTATTTGAAAATAAAGAACAAGTTTGACTCATTTCGAGACTTTTTTGATTACATAATTGGTCAGATTCCGAGGATAAAGAGAAAACATTCCGAACTATTACGAATGATTGATGAATATATTTATCCTGCACATAGTTTAAAACGAAGAAGGGATAAATAAGTTGGGGTTAAACTTACCTCTCACACGTTCAGTTTAAAAGATTATGGTGTGAAAATTAATGTGGAGTTGCCAGCACCATCTCCAATTAACATCACGGATTTCGTGGCACTCTTGTTGAGTGGAATAGAGTTTCCAGATGAAGAATTACGAGGGAAAATTGGCACTTCCGATGTAACAGTATACCAACTACGAAAACAATTATTTTACAAAATTGGGCAATCAATTCGTCATTCCATAAGTGTTGCTGCCAAAGAATCCGGCACCGACATATTTCCTGATGAATGGCTGAAAACTGAATCAGATACAATTCTAACCATTCCATACAAAAAGCCTGATGGAACAACGGGTACCACACCAGTACTGATTGAAGTGTCTAAAACTGAAAATATTGCTGGCCTATTCATTGACGCATTTTTAAAAACACCTATTGAGAAACGAGATCCAGAGTTGATTGACTCATCAATAAAGGAATCTTTTGATAAGTCAATACTTCTTGACAGTCTAAGTCGATTGGAAAAAGCATCCATGAGCTTGATACTAGAATCCGTCAAGCAACGCCATTCACAACCAGAGAAAATTGCGGAAAAAATGATTTATTACACGTTTACACAGACATTATCAAACCTAGAATAATAGCTGACAAATTGGTAAGAAATCTTCGAACGATCCCATTACAGGACTGTGATAGTGTTTTCCTATTCAAACATGTGGAGTACTGTCCGGTAGGAAAAACCTTTATAGAAAGCATTTCTATTAAAGTCACAGATCAACAAGGTGAACCAGTAGATTTTGAACCAAGTTTTACTCCCACATACATAATGCTTCACTTCAAACGGCGATAGGAAAAACTATAAATATTCACATCCATTGATCTAGGCGTTATAGTGTTAATATTCAATACCGATGTTAACGACATAAACTCGCACTACACACGATATTATTTAGTCCAGAGTGGTGGAAATTTATCAGATATTGGAGACCTCTATCGAGCACTAATTATTTATCAGCGCGGTAGAGGTATAGGAAGTTTTTTCAGTGGTTTATTACGTTATCTAAAACCTTTGGCTGCGTCAGGTGTAAAAGCTATAAAACGACAAGCGGTCAAGACCGGTAAGGCTATTATACAGGAGGTTGGGAACAAACCTCTTAAAGAACTCTTAAGAGAACACGGACAAACTGCAGCACAGGAGTTAGCTCAGAAAGGTATAAACAAACTTTTTGATAAGATGGATGGAGCAGGTAATCGAATGGCTATAAAAAGAGCTAACCCGTTCACAACAATTCAATTCAAGTCTTCGCCAAAGCAACGTAAAGCTGGTAATTTGAAAAAAAAGTGTAAAAAGAGCGTCACGTAAAAAGATTAAAAGGGTGAAACGTAAACGAAAAGCTATCAAGAAGCATGTCTTGGACATATTTGATAAGTAATTAACATGTCCTCCTACAAAGAATGCATGAAATCCGAATTGGACATTTTCTCCACATCACCGATTCAAAGCAACATTTTAAAAACCGAAGAAGTTGCATACAAGCCGATAGCTTCATTGGATAACTCATCTGTACTGGAATTCATCTCTCTCGGCCATGGTGACACGTATCGTGATTTATCCAGCATATATCTACGGCTCAAAGTGCAGATGGTTAAACAAAAGGATGGTAAAGAGATGTTATTCACAGGGACTGAAGTCATTAAGGGTGCTGATGGTAAAGAAGTAGAAGCTGATCCAATCGGCGTCGCAAATAATTTGATGCATTCGCTTTTTAGACAATGTACAGTTCAGCTGAATGGGAAGAATATAGCTCAATCAGACAACAACTACCAGTACAGGGCATAAATTGAAAATCTACTGAATTACGGGAAAGATGCAGCAACAACTCATCTCGAATCGGTTGGATGGTATCTTGACCAGAATGAAATGGAAATGATTGAAGGCGTTGGCCCAAAGTCTGAGAATAAAGGTTATCTTAGTAGATCAGAGCTATTAGAGAAAAGTAATGTTGTCGAGTTAATGGGCAAGATCCATAGCAATATATTTAACCAAGAAAAACTGTTGATTAATGGTGTAGATTTACGCGTCATATTATCATTAGAGAAACCTGAATTCTACCTGTACTCGAAAGATGATGAATTCTCGCCTCGAATTAAAATACTGGAAGCAACAATGTACATGAATCATGTAAGCGTCAATCCCAATATTCTCCTGGCCCATGAAACAGTACTGCAACGTTCAAATGCAGTTTACCCGAACAAACGCGTCGAAGTGAAAACATACACGTTACCAACAAATACATTCACACCATCACTGGACAATATAGTGGTTGGTCAATTACCGAACTTGCTCATTTTCGGGATGAAAGACAACGATGCCTATACTGGAAAACGTACTAAAAATCCATATAACTTCAAACACAATAACATCACGAGATTTAATTTGTCAGTTAATGGTGTACAAGTACCAAATCAACCAATAGAATTCGATTATTCAAAAGAAAAACCACTCAGCATCCGGGGGTACTTGAGCCTTTTCAAGGGTACTAGTATCAATTATTTCGATAAAGGTCATCAGATATCCAAACAATTCTTCGACAATGGCTGCTTTTTACTAGCATTTGACTTGACAGCAGATAATTCATACGAATCAAGTTGTGGCAGTTTATTGAATCAAGGTGTTGTGAGAATCGAGGGAAGATTCAAAGAGGCATTAAAGAATAGTGTGACATGCATTGTATATGCAGAGTACGATACGAATATTGAAATCGATAAAAATCGAAACGTTTATTCGAGTCTATAAAAAGTATATAAAGAAGTTCAACACTTCTGTATTTATTATTTATCTGTGTCTTGACTGGAGATAACTACAGTACCATGACTCACTGTCTAGTAAATACCGAGTATTTTTCAGAAGGGCACTTTACCTTCTTTAAAAAAATTGCGTTTGCAGGCTTTATTTCACCAGATAAAGTGTATACAAAGGAGATCGTTTACAAATATCCTACATCAACAGTTAGCACTACAGATCATACTGGCGTGTCTGGAAACCTTGAACTTAAACGTCTGGATGAGGATCTTATAAAAACCCTCGCAAAGTTTTCGACTATTTTCGTACATGGGGAGCCAACAAAGGAATTCCTCCAGAGCTACGTCACGCCACGTACTAGAATCATTAACCTTGAAGCAATAACCTCTAAAGAACAGGAATGAACACGATTGAACTTGCTAATTCTTTAAAGCAGAATTACGTTACTAAAAGATTTTTCAATGGCGTTTACCCGTGCGATCACTTACCCCGTCAAATAAAAAAACCAGCGTGTATTATTGCGAATACTGATCCAGCTAATAAAAGTGGAACGCATTGGGTAGCCTTTTACATTCCTCGGAAAGGTCATATCGAGTACTTTGACTCTTTCGGTCAGTACCCGAGAAATGTTTATTTCAAGGCTTTTTTACACAGTAACTCGAAATTCATTTTAAGTAGTAAAAAACGATTACAAAGTACATTTTCAACAACATGCGGTCATTATTGCTGTGTATATCTCTATTTTCGATGTCATGGTAAAGGCTTGAAGCAATTTTTAAACAAGTTCTCTAACAAAGACTTCTTTTCGAACGACAATAAAATTTTAAATTTATACCGGAAAATTTACCTGGAAAACCCCACGTCACAAAATGGCGGGGTTTATAGCAATCAAGTGTGTAAAATTCAACTTTGCACGAGTATAAAAAGGTGACGTGCAAAATATCAATGTTCAGTTCTTTTATCAGAAGCACTCCTACAAGATGATTAAGGCGGTTACAGAAAAAGCTAGCCGCAAGCGGAACAAAGCCTGTCAGGCCACGGACAAGGTAACTTCAACCAAAGTGATTAAGAAGGCGACAAAAAATCCTGCAAGACAACGAATCTACGAGAAAAACATTCTATTGAACTACACTTATTGTCTGGACGAATATTTCCATAAGAGCGAAGCTGCACTCGGATTTGATTCACAAACGTTTCAAGCAAAAATAATCTTTCGCTGTGACGGTCAAAAGTCGCTGGAGGCAGACTACAATCAATGGATTTCACTTCGAGAACACCTCAACGAATTAAAGGCACGAGTAGACGAATTTCCGAATAATCAGCAGGGGCTTTTAGAACTCTATCAGATCCCCGTAGGTAATGGCAGTATGACGCTAACACATCCTGAACTATTCATGCTGTTCAACTTTATGGGTTTTTTCAACATTGTAACGCACCACAACAATCAGACTGCGGAATGTGTGAAGGAGTATTACGGGCAATATTGTGACAAATGTCGTGAAAAGGGTGTGCCTAAGCTGGATAACAACGACTTCTTCATTCCATGTCGAACATCATATGTACACTTGAACTATTCCAGACTTTTTTATGAGATACCAATACTCTGTAGTTGTAACCTTATTTTCCATGTATTGCAATAAAAAATCCAATTATTATCGATAAAATCTCATGTTTTATTTTTTCTTAAAAAATTTAGTATACATAAGATAATACATATAAAGATTCACGCAATTTTGTGCTGCACATCTTGTCGTTGTAAATGTATCGTGAATTCTGCAGGTAGTTTTGAACTGTTTGAGATCTTGTAGTTTAGGTACTTGTAACTGTACTATATTAGCGCCGGGTACGTATTTCCTTATAAAACCCTCCTTCATGCCACCTTTTACATATATGGTAGATTTGTTGAACTTCGCGAATATTTCCGGAAGCTGCATATAATTAATATCACCGTCACTCCAACGTAAAACATTTATATTTTTCACCTCAAAGGCGTTTTGTTTTCGAGCTCTTTCATCCAGTTCCTGATATGCGTAAGGAGGAGCGAAGTGGTAGACTGTTGGTAATGTTGACTCAAAAGGCAGTACCGCAAGTTCTTTGACGAAATATTGACCATTGTTTCCAGAAACACACTGTATATCGAAAACAAACACGGACATATTTTCAGCAAAGTAGTAAGAAATAAAATAAACAGGTTTTTTGAATTTCACAACATTTATATATTTATACTATCCAAGGATATTTCACAACATGTCTTAGAAGCTTATACTAGCTTATATAGCTACGTGAAGAATATTAACTTATATAACCGCATATATGAATTCTACGGTATTTTCATTTTGTTTATAAAGACTCTTGTGTCATATTTTATCATTCTACAAAAATAGTTTGACTTTAAATATACTTAAAATCCTTACATCACCTTAGCCTTTTTATGACCGTATGGAAAATTATTTTCTGTAACAAAAATTTTCTGTCAAAAGTGAACTGTAAACGTTTTTGCTCAACTGTAGATATAACAACTCCTGGACGCTTGCGTTTAATTTTTTTATCATTAGTGATTAAAATGACTTGACTCTCACTCTCACCGGTCACAAGTTTCTTAAGAGATTCGAAATTTACAATTTCAGAATTTTGGAAATTAAGGGTAATACCTTTACATTTTGTGATATAACGGCTCCCTGTTTCAGTTTCTATTTTAAAACCGTAGCTCTTTGGGCCTATATTTGCGAATTCAGAAATAAAAGCATTAGGACCGAAACTTTCAATCTCATTTGTAAGATCACCTAAAAAGGCGGATATTGGGAAAGAGATAGGGTTTGTTTTGTCATCTATGAAGATCAAGCTATCAGTATCGCAGTAAAGAAGTTTTTTCCCAACCTTTTCGAGTGCATCATAAAGTTTAAGTCTAGCAAAGGCAGTTGTGTATGCGGCAACTGGTATATTTATATGCGACAGCATTTTTAAATTTTCTTTTATATACTTCCATGTTACCCACAAAGTGTCTTCGTTAACAGGATATAAAGTACAGATTTCTATTCCAGGAGACTTTAGAAAATCACAAAAATCTTTAAAGTTATGAAAAACTTTGGTGTGAGTGCGATCTTCTCTTTGAGCAAACTTTCCCCAAAGAGAATTCAAGCAAATTTTGGCTGTATTACGTCTCCCAGGATTTTTTTCAATTTGAGATTTATTCAGGACAATATCTTCTTTTAAAATGTAAGCCTGAACAAAAACATCTTTTTCTTTTTCAGTTGAGTATTTGTCACCCCAACCGCTTGCCTCCTGTTTAATTCTAAGAAAAGTGTTAACATATTCAGTAAAAAGACCGCCGCTTTTTGTGATAGGATCATATTGAGTGTGACCGTATTCCCAGACCTCAAAAATTTTCTTTATTTTATAGCCTTTTCTCACAGCCAATATAACCTCGGGTATAACCCACGTACCTGTAATCTGTCTTTCCTCCTCTGTATGAGTGCATGATGAAACATTGTTCATTTCCGTACATTTCCTACATAATGCAAAATACAATTTCTGATTATGTTTAAAAGGAAGTACAGGAATATATAGCTCGGTAGGAGGCAAAACAGTACATAAAATGAAGCCTTGCATTGAAACTACTTTAGAATCAGGTGGTATATTATCATTACGGTAGATTTTAGGGTGACCAATCGGGTATACAGCGTATTTGTTTATGTATGGGTATAAACTAGTAAAATCTAGATACTTTATGACTTCGTTTTCTTTAATTTCATGAAGCAATTTAAATACTTCGGTACGTCCTCCAAAAAGAGCGTCTCGTGGGTTGAGCGGCGGTAAAATGTTCAGAAGCTTTTCATCAAGCAACCTTCGCGTTTCAGGATTCATTTTCAAGAAATCTTTCAACTGACATTCTCAGGTATATTCTAACTTATATCCCAGACGTCTGATTATTTCGATTCTTTTGAGCGTACTTTCATATCTTTGTGATAATGTCTCTGTGCCGTGAGCAGATTTATAACCTACCTCATCTACTTTAAAACAGTCTTTACAACCATGATAAAAACAGCCGAGAAATTCATAAACAGTGTTTGATTTCGGATGAAAGCCGTCCACCAAAAACCCGCCTTTCTCCAGCTTTACTTCCCCTTTATTAATGGCCGATAAAATTTGATCGTTAATCTCTAGACTTTTTAGAGTAAGCCATTTGAAAGCAATAAAAGACTGGTTTTGGGATTTGTGATAACCGTTTCTAGGCATGATGCCTAGGGTGCCTTCTTTTAAAAAATTTTTCCTAAAGGCTAGCATACATGCTGACGCTATAGTCATAGATTCAACCAAAGGGTTTATTTCAGTTATATTCAAGAATTCGCGTATGAAATGAATACATCCAAGACGTAAAATATTAACATCGTTTTTACAGTACATCAACATCTCTTTCCTATTGTCAAAATCCCCGTGAGATACTGTACTATACCATTCTAAAAAACTTTCTCTCTCTTTAGTTTTCATGGTGTTATACCCATACATTTCAGGCTCTGGGTATTTGCCAACATAATTCATGTTTTCTAGTGTGTTAAAGTAATAAGGATAGTATCCTTTTGCGTATTCTTCAATCCCAAAGACACTAGGAAACTTGGAAAGAGGTATGGCTAGAAAATTTAGCGAATCAATAAATGTTAGAGGACCACAGCTTAACTTCATAATTTTTGTACCATTCATTATAGGCTCAATTACCAATTTCCTATCCACGAGCTCCGAGATTAAAAAATGACGGTCATATCCCTGTAAATTGTGTGCAACACAATAAGCATTGGTAACATATGAGCGAGGTAATAGACAATAATCTAAAAACCTTTTCACTACGCTTGATGACTTGTCATACTCGAAGACATGTTCCCTGACACCACATACGATACAGTTATTTGATAGTTGACGATCCTCGTAACAGTTATGACAAACTTGCTGTGCTACAATCATATTTACCACAAGAAGATAAGAAGTATGGCTTTTAGCATATAGTGTGTTTTGAGTGCTTTCACAATCGAAGAATATTAACAAAAACTTTTTGTTTCTTTTACCCTTATAGGGTTTACTGTAACACAAATGATCGGAAGGCATGATTTTTGAACATGAACTGCAATAATATTCATTACATTGATGTGGGGTTTCGCCTCTTCTTTCATAATTCAAAAACTTTAAACAGATCTTGCAAATTTTAAACGTGTCACATACGCTTTTACTAGTAACTTTATTCAGAAAGTGGCTGTTAAAGCAAGCTTCGCCTCTGAAAGAACGATTACATTTATCACAGGTCTTCATTGCCTGTTTGGAAAAAGTACATGGAGGTGCAGAGTTGCAATACCGGCATTTCATATCACATTTATGGAGTTTTTTGTGGAAAACTTTGTCACAAAGGGAACACATGTAATCTTTATCGAAAAGTGCCGTAACTGACTTGATTACATAGAAATGTTTTAATGTCTTACTGTAGTAGAGATAAATTTTTTTCACAGGTACATCACTCATCAGTATCTTGAAAAAAATTGAATCTGGGTTTTTCAAGTCATCAAACACTATTACCTGGAAGTCTTTTAGATAGTCTTGAATCTTGTACAGATCAACCAGGGTACAGCCGTTTGCATCAACTGCAACCTTAGCTTTCTTACATAAAGTCTTCGCTAAATCATCCAGCGATGCAACTATTAAAGCATGTTTTCGTCTGTCAAAATTCTCTGAAGTCACTTCAATAACATAGCAAATGCTTCGTGGAAGACAGTAAACATCATTATCTTTACCGACATCAATCACACTACGTTTTCTCGCAAGAGCTTCTACCTCTCTCATATCTCGAGGATTGACTCTCCCACCGCCAAAAGGAAAACTTACAATATTAGCGCTAAACAACATTATATCGTCTGAAAGGAAAATAGTATTGGACTGATTTACGTTTGCTATTAGTCCGATCACATATCTACCACTCAGGGAAGTCAGAGGCATCAAGCTAGACCAGATGGGTTTCACGTCAGGTGAGTTAGGAAGTGAAATTGTGAAAGAGATCCTGCTATCCTTGGATGAATTCTTTCCCACATCTCTGATTACGTCATCAAACGCTTTTTCCAAATCATGTAGCGGGTCTTCACTGTCAGCATCCAAACCTTTCAGCCGAAAAACCAGTTTGATGCCCTCAGTTTTAAATTTTGTAAAAAAAGTTCTCTCTCTCGAAAGCGTTTCGAATGAGACATTCGACCCTCTACCACACTGTACTGTATCAGCATCAATGTGGTTTAAACTCATGCAAAGATTTTTTGAAGCATCGACGGTTGTTTTTCCCGAACTTTTGGCCGAAATTTCAGCCGAACTTTCGGCCGAAGTACCACCATCACTAAGCAAACCAAGAAAGCCTAATACCACTCTCAGCTCAACACTAGACAAGAGAACATTAAACCGTACGGAATACTTTGCAAGCAGATGTAAAAGGAGCTGCTTATCTTCCGTCGAGAAAGCTATTTTCCCCTCACCAATATCCTTCAATAAAATGTTCAAAAAGGCTAAAAAATACTCGGAACTTAGACTTAAGGAGCCTTAAGGAGCTCAGGATTCATCTTTACTTTAAATTTCTCTTATAGCTAAATCTTAATATTTAACTTCACGGGCTGGCAGAACCCGTCTTCAAAAATAATTTTTACAATTTTATTTATTTCTGGTTTTTTCCTTTCTGCCTCGCTAACTTTTTGCGGCTTTTTGATCTGCAACCTGGGATGGCTGTCTGGTGCTCTGATAAGTAAGGCAATCGTAGCGGCTGACGTCCTGACTACTGCTGTTGCACTCGCAGTTATCGTAACGAAACACTTTTCAACTCCTCAATAGCTCTCAACGATGAACATCGCACAAATGGCACTGACTTCCAGTTTGGATTTATAGGGTGAATCCTCAACTTTTTCATCTTCCCTCCTATACTATTGTTCCTCTCCTTACTTTCTGTTTTTTTTTTACTTCTTTTTTCACTTTTTACTTCTTCGCACTTCGTGGGGCTGTGCTCGAATTCAATATTCGTACACACCTTCGTATTTTGCTGCACTTTTTCTAGCAACTCCAAAAGTGTGTCTGTATTTTCCAATAATTCTTTCAGGATTCTACATTTCTGCTCTAGCAATTCTTTGTAGGTAGAAGCGCCAGTTTGGATCTATAGGGTGAATCCTCAACTTTTTCACCTTCCCTCCTATACTATTGTTCCTCTCCTTACTTTCTGTTTTTTTACTTCTTTTTTCACTTTTTACTTCTTCGCACTTCGTGGGGCTGTGCTCGAATTCAATATTCGTACACACCTTCGTACTTTGCTGCTCTTTTTCTAGCAACTCCAAAAGTGTGTCTGTATTTTCCAATAATTCTTTCAGGATTCTACATTTCTGCTCTAGCAATTCTTTGTAGGTAGAAGCGCCAGAATCGACCATGAGGAAAAAAAGCTGTTAATAAAACGTAGAAAGAAAACGTTAACGGTTGATACAATCTTAAAAAATTAATAATTTTTAAACAAAATTAACCCAAGCTTTTTTGAATATACTTACTTGTTATGTCAGCTATCGTGAACTGTGATTTGCCTGTATGATTTTTTGCTTTTTATAAGATATTTTTTGAATATTTTTACACAATAAGAATGGTGGGACTTTTTCTTTACACCAACCTTATAGCTATATCAGTTGTCAATTGCTGTGTGTATATAAATTTACAGTAATAAAAATTGTAGCATATTGCCCATAAATACATATAAACTTTTCTTTGTAATGTAAAATTGAAAAGCATTTTTGAATTAACTATACCGTATAGTTGGATGGTCAGTGGTCATGGATAATAATTGTTAAAATGGAAAAATACATCGTATGGTATATCTATTAACCGGATGATTCAACTATCATTATTTATGTGAAGTGAATGCTGCAAAATGTGTATAAATGGCGAGTTTTTGGCAATCATCATTACTCGATCTCTACGCCACCCTATAGCTATATCAGTTGTCAATTGCTGTGTGTATATAAATTTACAGTAATAAAATTGTAGCATATTGCCTATAAATACACATAAACTTTTCTTTGTAATGTAAAAATTGAAAAGCATTTTTGAATTAACTATACCGTATAGTTGGATGGTCAGTGGTCATAGATAATAATTGTTAAAATGGGAAAATACATCGTATGGTATATGTATTAACCGGATGATTCAACTATCATTATTTATGTGAAGTGAATGCTGCAAAATGTGTATAAATAGCGAATTTTTTTGCAATCATCATTACTCGATCTCTACGCCTTCGCAAGAGCAAATATGGTAAGTTTTCTTATGAACTTTGTTTAAAAAATTATAAATAATATTTTTTTGCAGAACACCTTCGATCTTCTGTGCAATACTGCGGTAAGCGGGTATGACACCCTTGTACCAATTACATCTTTGGAAATTGGTAAGCAGTATTGCATCAAATATTTTGAGCTAGTGAAGACGAAGTATGGTCTTCAGCTGACCGTACATTTGGAAAATGGAGAATATGTTTATCTGCCCCCTCGTTTTGCCGAAAAAATTAATAAGCAACGTCAAGTAGAGGACCTGAATCAAATACCTCAATCAATGGTATTTGAAGGAAAGGACGAGGATAAAGGTGGATTCATCAATTTAAAATTTGTAAAAAATTCTGCGTAATAATTATACAAAATATTGATTTAAAATATTGATTATGAAATTGTTGAAATAAACGAAAAATCAAAATAAAAACTACGAAAACTGTAAAAAACAAAAAAAAAGCAACATTTGTATTTTCATTCATATTAAGAGCTGTTTCGATGTACAATTATTTTAAATAAACAAGCAAAACAAAAATATCAAAAAACAATTGTATTTTCATTCATATTCAAATAAAATATTACACTTTTACATACAATTCCTTTTTCATTCACACTTGTACTTACTAACATTAATGACCTTAATTCACATGCGAACCGAAGTTATTTTCAACTGCTTTCCTCTTCCATACACATTCACTCATTCAATTTATACCCACATAAATAATCAGTGAAAAAATTATCACAATTCATGTCTTAACGGTCTCGTTCGAATACATCTCACCGGTATAAAATACAATCTTCCGAAAACGCGAATCATCATCATCATCATGATCTTATAAGAAAAACAAAAGACAAAAATATTCGTAAACTCGTCTTCATCTGACCTACCTCACATACACGTGCTCAGGTAGACTTGCTCTACCAGCCGGCAAAAAACAAAACAAAGCACTACCAAACAAACAAACTCTTGGAACTGGCGATGATTTGTTTACATCGCACCAGTCTGCCTACTCACTCCTACATCCAAGATGCAAAAACGTCGTCATCGAGAGACTGGCATTCATGGTAATCACTCCTACATCCAAGATGCAAAAACGTCGTCATCGAGAGACTGGTACTCATGGTAACTGAATTCTTGCCCCGTAACACACAAAACAGCAACAAATACCGGCAAAAAATGCTGGTGTGTTGGGTAGGTGTTTTGGGTAGAGTGAGATGTAACCAGACAGACAATACATTTCTTTCGGAAAATGTTGGAGATCTGCAAACACAAGCCATCTCCTTCAACTCTACGCCTTAACAATTCTACCAAAAACCAAACAGTATAATGCATTCGGCAAAGGTGGCTCTATCATTTGCTCACATGCTATATCTTACTCGTATAATGCTTTTAAGATACGAAGGTCCCACCCTTACTACTCACCTAATTATAATAATCATACAAAAAATGACCCGAGTAATAATACAATTAGCGACACGAATTCCAACAAGATGCGAAGTGAGCACACTCAAAAATTCAACTGAACTGGCTCCTCAAGAAAATCTATATTTTTTATTTTAACAATTCGCTCAGGCTACTACGATGTCAGATGAATAATTGAAATACATATCATCTGAGTGTTTTCATTTTCTTTTCAATGTTGTAATCAAACTTACTCCCCGCGCTGTTCCGCTGGGATCAGAATTCATACCTGCAAAGATATGCTAAGCATTTTCTACCATCAATACTAAGTTACCGATTATCGAGTTTGTGATTGTTTCATCCTATATGAAATGACTTATATGACTTTTCGTAGTTCGGGAACAATTAGAATTCCAGGATCAAGACGCTGCTTTCGAAACCAAGAGTAATGTTAACATTACCTGTGGCATTTCCTCCATACAGGCACATCACATTCAGCAACAAAGGGTTATTCTTTTACGTGGCGCCCTGACTCGAGGAAAGGATTCGATATTTTCAATCGCATAAGGATGTGAGTGAAGGTAGCAATGCATACTTCAATGTATTTAATTAGGTTTTAGCTGCTCTTCTAAAATTCATTATAGTATTTATTATAAAGTAATATTAATAAAGAATCATTATAGTTTATTATAAAGTAATATTAATGTTTAATTTTTTATTATTTATCCATTGTTACAATTCACGGTTATTATTTGGGTTTACATTAATCTTGGGTTAATGTCGATAATTCAATTTTGTTTAATGTTCTATTAATTTTTTGAATAATTTCAACACTAATTGATCTTTTGACGTCGATTTGAAATTTCTTGAGTTTAGTCCGTATTGGGTATGGGCAACAATGCGATTTTTGAGATAGGACGTCTATATGTTTTACCGTTTGAGAAGACCGTCACGACGCGAACCAATGAGTCTGTACCTGGATGCACTTCAATTATTCTGGCTAATGGCCATTTATACGCGATTACTCGATCGTCTTTCAATATACATATGTCTCCAACGCGTGGTTCCTTCACTTCCGTCAGCCACTTAGGACGCGATTGTAAGCGTGATAAATAATCAGTTTTCCACTTTCGCCAAAACATTTGTACTAATCGTTGAACATATTGCCATCGGTCCAAATGATTTATACTCAAATTCAATAGATTCTCTTCCGGTGCTGCGATCAAAGATCCTCCGATGAGGAAATGTGCGGGTGCAAGTGCGTCAATGTCCATTGGATCGTCAGCAAGAGGGCATAGTGGGCGAGAATTGAGGCAAGCTTCGATTCCTATTAACACAGTTGTCATTTCTTCAAAAGTAAGAGCTGCTCCTCTAACAACTTGTCGTAGATGCGCTTTCACTGACTTGACTCCTGCCTCCCAGAGGCCTCCAAAATGTGGGGACGTAGGAGGGTTGAAATGCCGCGTTATGTTTTCCATTGCTAGCCTCTCTGCAGCACAGTTATTGTGAGATGCTATAATCTGCTTTAATTCTGCATTGGCTCCAGTAAAATTTGATCCACAGTCACTGTACACATGGTTGCAAAGTCCTCGACGCCCCATGAACCGTCTCAATGCTGCTAAAAAACTTGCAGTCGTAAGGTCAGAAACAAATTCAAGATGTATTGCTTTTACTGCCAAACAAATGAATATTGAAATATATCCCTTCTGTAATCTTCCACCACGTCCACGCCTATCCTTGTATTCGAACGGTCCACAATAGTCGATGCCTGTATGTGTAAATGCTCTAGAAACATTTACTCTTGGCGTAGGAAGGCTACCCATTAGTTGCTTCGATAATTAAGGTTTAGCTTTAAAACATTTAACACATTTGTGAATTTCACGTTTGATGGTGTACCGTCCATTCAAGATCCAATAACGTTTTCGGATTGTGCTCAACATTAATTGTGTTTGGCCATGCAATGTCGTGTGATGAACTTGCTGAACAATTAGTTCAGTTAGTTTGCCACTTTTTGGCAAAATGATTGGAAATCTTTTGTCATATGACACAAATGCATTAGTTAAACGTCCGCCAACTGTTAAAACTCCGTCACCATCAAGAAAAGGGTGTAAGCGTAGTAACTTACTATGGTTGTTTAAACATTCTTTGTTTTCTAGAATTGAAATTTCTAACGCGAACTCCGTTTGCTGACCATATTTGATCCAAAACTGGAGTGATCGAGCCAATTCATTTGTAGTCAGATATCCTATTGGTTTGGCTTGCTTTCTTGCAACTGCAATAAAACGTAAGCAGTATGCTGTTATCCTTATTAAATGAGCTAAACTTGAAAATTTATTCAGAAGGCCTGTTAGGTCAGAGTTATTACTAATGTTCGAAGAAGAACATTAGTATTAAAATCACTTTGGCCAAAAATTCATATTTCTATATATATATATATATATATATATATATATATATATATATATATATATATATATATATATATATATATATATATATATATATATATATATATATATATATATATATATATATATATATATATATATATATATATATATATATATATATATATATATATATATATATATATATATCATCAAAAAATTTCAGTGAAAAAATCTCAGGAACGCGCCATCCGATTGAGCTGAAATTTTCAGGACACATTGGTGTATATGCAGAATAGTGCCAGGTCTCAGAAAAAGTTAAAAATCTTTAACCCTTTGGCGCCGGCGGCCATTTTAGTGATATTTTTATTATACCTATTATTCCGTACACAAATAAATTTTGCAAAAATAAAGTTATTAAAATCAATTTCGAACGTGTTTTACATGTGAATCGGATAATTTTTTGGAATTTTTTAACCCCATGTGTGCGCTGGGTGCCTAAAAAGAGATCGGGAAAAATTGAAAATTTTTAAATTGCGATAACTTTTGACAGAGCTGCTCAATCATTACCAAATTTTCAGAACATATTGATATTAATTAGTTGTAAATTTGTGCAGCTTTTGATGAGCGTGCTGGCAACTCTGAAGCTAGGGCAAGCACTGAAAGTGAAAACTTTCAAATTATCGTTTCTCTTGAAAAAATGCCGTTTCTTCAAAAAAAAGCCACTCATATGTAAATTTCGTGCTTTGTCAACATAGACGAAAAATAAAATTTGATATGGTATAACGGGCACGCCTGGTAGCCCTTGCCCAATTTACCTATATTTTTAGCATCAAAAACTTCTGTTCACGGAAACTCACGATCCGATGAGCAGAATTAATTGAAATTTGCAGAATGTATTGGTCTTAACTAGGACCAGGTCTGATAGAAGTAATTTTGAAATGCAGGCGATTCTGTGCCAGTGGTGCCATCTTAAAAAATCGCTAAAAAAGATAACTGTTTTTAGCCCTATAAATTCTGATTGAATCGTTCGATTTTGACGAAATTCGCACAGTAGCTGGACCTTACTTTAAACCACGTTAAATAGAAATTTGGTTGAAAAATTCGGTTGGAGCTGCCAGCTATGATAATTTTGGTGTCTTAAATTTTAAAAAATAAAAATTTGGTAGTGAAAACATTCAAATCATCGAATATCCTAAAAATGTCCGTTTCTTACAATAAAACCAATCTGTATACAAATCTTATGCTTTATCTACACGTTCAAAGTACAACTTTGGAAATTTCATGTCGGACAAGAACGGTAACCCTCTCCCAGTTAACCCATATTTTTAGCATCAAAAACTTCTGTTCACGGGAATTCACGAACCAATAATCAGATACCATTGAAATTTACAGAATGCATTGAACTTAAGTAGAACCAGGTCTGATAGAAGCGATTTTGAATTGGGGGCAACTCTGTGCCAGTGGTGCCATCAAGAAAAATTACAAAGAAAAAAAAACTGTTTGATAGAAATTTGGTTGAAAAATTCGATTGGTGCTGCCAGCCATGGTAATTTTGGTGTCTTTGGTTTTGAGAATTCGCTCAGGAAAATAAAACTTTTTGCCCTATAGCTGCCAGTGCAGTCATGAAATCAATACGAATTTCATACAATTAACGGAACCTATTATAAGCATTATTCAGGCCAAATTTGGTTGAAAAGCCACGATAGGGTTGCCAGCTATTGTTGGTTTCGTGTTTGTTTGCAATATCTTTATTAAGCGGTTTTATCGTAGAATTTTCAAATGGTAATGATATTGTAGTGACAATAAACAGCAAATATTAAGCTTTCGATTATTTGAAAAAACTTCCTGTAGGTAACCCTAAATTTCTTTATACACCTATAACTTCGAATGTAATATAACAACGTGAAGCAGATGTGATATATTCTTGGCTTTGATACTGGCAGAAGGTTGCCAGCACGAGTCGGTTGTGCTACTTTTGTCTCAATAAATGCTTACAGTTAGTATTCATACCGGAAACATTTACAATGAAAATAAATAACCAATGTTTCAATTCCCAAAGTTCTGCAAATTTTTCGGATCGCAGCCCCAAACGGCAACTTCAGTTACAGTGCTGCAGGCACTGAGCATTTTCTTCATTGGTGTTATATGAGATGCTGCTTTCAAAGTTTGGTGAAATAAGCAACTGATAACGAATATAATTAACAAGTGTTTTTCTTTCATAAACTTTGAAACCCATGCCAATGGTAATATCTGAATCCTTCTACCATATGAGTTATAATGCATTCTTGAGACCAAAGTAAAACGTGGCATTTGAAACAGTTTGGCCGTAATAAGCAGCTCATGTGGTGGAATATGCACTCAAAACCTGCACGATTCTTCTACTGTTCTTCGAACATTAGTGTTTCTAGCGGTTCAGGTGCGCTAGAGTTTTATTCTTAATAGTATTAACCATTACATTTCGTTTGCTCTCTATCTTAGTGTCACAATATGTGTTGGCGATAGGCCATTGGTCTTGGCTTTGTGTCAACCTATTAGGACCATTCCACCAAATATTATTATTAAAGATTTCAGGTATATTAATTCCACGTGACGCTAAATCAGCTGGGTTCTGCTTAAAAGGACATGACGCCACGGTGTGTTACCAACTAAATTGAAAATTTCCATCGTGCGATTGGCCACAAATATAGTCCATTTTGTTGGATGTCCTTTCAACCACGCTAATACAATCTCTGAATCAGTCCAAAGCCAAGATTCTAGAATTGGTAATTTAAATGATGATTTAACCTTAGCCATTAGCTTTGCAAGCAGCACTGCGCCACACTGTTCTAGTCGCGGAATTGAGACTGGTCGGACAGGAGCTAATTTAGTTTTCGAAATAATGAGATGTGCATAAGTATGGGTTTGGTTACGGGTAACAAGGTAAACTGCTGCAGCATACGCTTTAGATGAAGCATCGCTAAACCCATGTAGTTCCATTTTTGATTTAGTTCTATAATTAATCCATCGTGGTATACGTAAATTTTCTAATGTCTTCAGATTACTTCGAAATTCACTCCATAATTTAGTGATATCATTTGTCAACGGCTCATCCCAGCAAAGTCCGAGCAGCCAAAGTGACTGCAGAATAATTTTTGCTTTGACGATAACAGGTGCCAATAATTCCAATGGATCATATATTCTTGCAATGTCAGATAATATTTTTCGCTTCGAATATATTGCAGTTCCTTCGTCCAATTTGATGCAATAAGTAAAATGGTCATGCAAAGGGTGCCATATTATAGCGAGTGACTTGTGTTTTTGATCTAATTTTAAATCTAACGTTGGTTTCAATTCGATATCCTCAATCGGTAGGCCTTTCAAGATTCTAAAATCATTACTGACCCACTTTCGAAGTGGGAAACATCCGTTTTGTAGCGCCTTGCGTATTTTCTTCCGTCTTGCAGAGTGTGGCCTCCAGACATAAAGTCGTCAACATAAAATTCATTTTTTATTGAGTCGAATGCTTTTGGATGATGTGCTCGCTCGTCCTCGGCTAATTTATGTAAAGTGCGAATAGCCAGAAAGGATGCGCAGGTTGTTCCAAATGTGATCGTTTTTAATGCATAGTCCTTTATATCGTCAGTAGGATGTGATCTCCATAGAATCCTCTGCCATTGTGCGTCCTCTTTATCGACATTGATTTGGCGATACATTTTTGTAATATCGGCCACAAATGCGTACTGATACTGTCTGCAATTCATCAGAACAGTTGCCAAATCATTCTGTATAGCCGGACCGGTTAAGAGAGTTTCATTCAGTGATACTCCCGAGCTAGTCTTCCAAAATATGGGGCCTCCAAAATGTGGGGACGCAGGAGGGTTAAAATGCCACGTTATGTTGTCCATTGCTAGCCTCTCTGCAGCACAGTTATTGTGAGATGCTATAATTCGCTTTAATTCTGCATTAACTCCAATAAAATTTGATCCACAGTCACTGTACAGATGGTTGCAAAGTCCTCGACGCCCCATGAACCGTCTCAATGCTGCTAAAAAACTTGTAGTCGTAAGGTCAGAAACAAATTCAAGATGTATTGCTTTTACTGCCAAACAAATGAATATTGAAATACATCCCTTCTGTAATCTTCCACCGCGTACACGCCTATCCTTGTATTCGAACGCTCCACAATAATCGATGCCTGTATGTGTAAATGCTCTAGAAACATTAACTCTTGGCGTAGGAAGGCTACCCATTAGTTGCTTCGATAGTAAAAGTATAGCTCTAAAACATTTAAAATATTTGTGAATTTCACGGTTGATTGTGTTCCGTCCATTCAAGATCCAATAACGTTTTCGGATTGTGCTCAACATTAATTGTGTTTGGCCATGCAATGTCGTGTGATGAACTTGCTGAACAATTAGTTCAGTTAGTTTGCCACTTTTTGGCAAAATGATTGGAAATCTTTTGTCATATGACACAAATGCATTAGTTAAACGTCCACCAACTGTTAAAACTCCGTCACCATCGAGGAAAGGGTGTAAGCGTAGTAACTTGCTATGGTTGTTTAAACATTCTTTGTTTTGTAGAATTGAAATTTCTAACGCGAACTCCGTTTGCTGACTATATTTGATCCAAAACTGGAGTGATCGAGCCAATTCATTTGTTGTCAGATATCCTATTGCTTTGGTATGCTTTTTTGTAACTGAGATAAAACGTCAACAGTATGCTTTTATCCTTATTAAACGAGCTAAACTTGAAAATTTATTCAGAAGGCCTGTTAAGCCAGAGTTATTATTAATGATAGTATTAGCCAACACATTTCGTTTGCTCTCTATCTTAGTGTCACAATATGTGTTGGCGATAGGCAATTGGTCTTGGCTTTGTGTCAACCTATTAGGACCATTCCACCAAAGATTATTATTAAAGATCTCAGGTATATTAATTCCACGTGACGCCAAATCAGCTGGGTTCTGCTAAGAAGGGACATGACGCCACGGTGTGTTACCAACTAAATTGAAAATTTTCGTCGTGCGATTGGCCACAAATATAGTCCATTTTGTTGGATGTCCTTTCAACCACGCTAATACAATCTCTGAATCAGTCCAAAGCCAAGATTCTAGAATTGGTAATTTAAATGATGATTTAACCTTAGCAACTAGTTTTGCAAGCAACACTGCGCCACACAATTGAGACTGGTCGGGCAGGAGCTAATTTAGTTTTCGAAATAATGAGATGTGCATAAGTTTAGGTTTGGTTACGGGTAACAAGGTAAACTGCTACAGCATACGCTTTAGATGAAGCATCGCTAAACCCATGTAGCTCAATTTTTGAGTAAGTTCTATAATTAATCCATCGTGGTATACGTAAATTTTCTAATGTCTTCAGATTACTTCGAAATTCACTCCATAATTTAGTGATATCATTTGTCAACAGCTCATTCCAGCAAATTCCGAGCAGCCAAAGTGACTGCAGAATAATTTTTGCTTTGACGATAACAAGTGCCAATAATCCCAATGGATCATACATTCTTGCAATGTCAGATAATATTTTTCGCTCCGATTTGATGCAATAACTAAAATGGTCATGCAAAGAGTGCCATATTATACCAAGTGACTTGTGTTTTTGATATAATTTTTACTAATGTTCGAAGAACATTAGTATTAAAATCGATTCGGCCAAAAATTCATATTTCCATATATATATATATATATATATATATATATATATATATATATATATATATATATATATATATATATATATATATATATATATATATATATATATATATATATATATATCATCAAAAAATTTCAGTGAGATAATCTCGAGAACGCGCCATCCGATTGAGCTGAAACTTTCAGGATACATTGGTGTATATGCAGAATAGGTCCAGGTCTCTTTAAATGTCAGTTATTGTTATCCTTTTGGCGCCGGCGGCCATTTAAGTGATATTTTTAATATACCTATTATTTCGTGCACAAATAATTTTCGCAAAAATAAAGTTAATGAAATAAATTTCGAACGTGTTTTACATATGAATCGGATAAAGCTTTGGAATTTTTTAACCCTATGTGTGCGCTGGGTGCCTAAAAAGAGGACGGGAAAACTTGAAAATTTTTAAATTTCGATAACTTTTGACAGAGCTATTCAATCATTACGAAATTTTCAGAACATATTGATATTATTTAGTTGTAGATTTGTGTAGCTTTTAATGAGCGTGCTGGCAACCCTGTAGCTAGGGCAGGCACTGAAAGTGAAAACCTCCAAATCATCGTCTCTCTTGAAAAAATGCCGTTTCTTCAAAAAAACGTCACTCATATGTAAATCTTGTGCTTTGTTTACATAACCAAAAAAAAAAAAAAGATATGGTATAACGGGCACGCCTGGTAACCCTTGCCCAATTTACCTATATTTTAAGCATCAAAAACTTCTGTTCACGGAAACTCACGATCCGATGAGCAGAATTAATTGAAATTTTCAGAATGTATTAGTCCTGTATAGGACCAAGTCTGATAGAAGTGATTTTGAAATGCGGGCGATTCTGTGCCAGTGGTGCCATCTTGAAAAACCACTAAAAAAGATAACTGTTTTTAGCCCTATAAATTCTGACTGAATCGTTCGATTTTGACGAAACTCACACAATTGCTGGACCTTATTTTAAGCCACGTTTTGGTAGAAATTTGGTCGAAAAATTCTGTTGGAGTTGCCAGCTATGATAATTTTGGTGTCTTCATTTTGAAGAAAAAAAATTTGGAAGTGAAAACATTCAAACCATCGAATATTCAAAAAAATGTCCGTTTCTTACAATAAAACCAATCTGTATATAAATCTTATGTTTTATTTACACGTTCAAAATAATACTTTGGAAATTTCATGTCGGACAAGAACGGTAACCCTCTCCCAGTTAACCTATATTTTTAGCATCAAAAACTTCTGTTCACGGAAACTCACGAACCAATAATCAGATACAGCTAAAATTTACAGAATGCATTGGACTTAAGGAAGACCAGATTTGATAGAAGCGATTTTGAATTGTGGGCAAGTCTGTGCCAGTGGTGCCATCTTGAAAAATTACAAAGAAAAAAAACTGCTTTTTGCCCTATGAAATGTGAATAAATTACCAGATTTTCATGAAATTAGCACAGTAGCTAAACCTAACTCTAATCTCTGTTTGGTGGAAATTTGGTTGAAAAATTTGATTGGTGCTACCAGTTATGGTAATTTTTGTGTCTTTGGTTTTGAAAATTCGCTCAGGAAAATAAAACTTTTTGCACTATAACTTCCAGTGCAGTCATGAAATCAATACGAATTTCATACAATTAATGAAACCTGTCATAAACATTATTCAGGCCAAATTTGGTTGAAAAGCCACGATAGGGTTGCCAGCTATTGTTGGTTTTGTGTTTAATTGCAATATCTTTATTAAGCGGTTTTATCGTAGAATTTTCAAATGGTAATGATATTGTAGTGACAATAAACAGCAAATATTAAGCTTTCGATTATTTGAAAAAACTTCCTGTAGGTAACCCTAAATTTCTTTATACACCTATAACTTCGAATGTAATATAACAACGTGAAGCAGATGTGATATATTCTTGGCTTTGATACTGGCAGAAGGTTGCCAGCACGAGTCGGTTGTGCTACTTTTGTCTCAATAAATGCTTACAGTTAGTATTCATACCGGAAACATTTACAATGAAAATAAATAACCAATGTTTCAATTCCCAAAGTTCTGCAAATTTTTCGGATCGCAGCCCCAAACGGCAACTTCAGTTACAGTGCTGCAGGCACTGAGCATTTTCTTCATTGGTGTTATATGAGATGCTGCTTTCAAAGTTTGGTGAAATAAGCAACTGATAACGAATATAATTAACAAGTGTTTTTCTTTCATAAACTTTGAAACCCATGCCAATGGTAATATCTGAATCCTTCTACCATATGAGTTATAATGCATTCTTGAGACCAAAGTAAAACGTGGCATTTGAAACAGTTTGGCCGTAATAAGCAGCTCATGTGGTGGAATATGCACTCAAAACCTGCACGATTCTTCTACTGTTCTTCGAACATTAGTGTTTCTAGCGGTTCAGGTGCGCTAGAGTTTTTTTTATCTAACGTTGGTTTCGATTCGATATCCTCAATCGGTAGGCCTTTCAAGATTTTAGCATCATTACTGACCCACTTTCGAAGTGGGAAACATCCGTTTTGTAGCGCCCTGCGTATCTCCTTCCATTTGTCTATTGCGTTTTGCAGAGTGTAGCCTCCAGACATCAAGTCGTCAACATAAAATCATTTTTTATTGAGTTAAATGCTTTGGAATGATGTGCTCGCTCGTCCTCGGCTAATTTATGTAAAGTGCGAATAGCCAGAAAGGATGCGCAGGTTGTTCCAAATGTGATCGTTTTGAATGCATAGTCCTTTATATCGTCAGTAGGATGTGATCTCCATAGAATCCCCTGCCATTGTGCGTCCTCTTTATCGACATTGATTTGGCGATACATTTTTGTAATATCGGCCACAAATGCGTACTGATACTGTCTGCAATTCATCAGAACAGTTGCTAAATCATTCTGTATAGCCGGACCGGTTAAGAGAGTTTCATTCAGTGATACTCCCGAGCTAGTCTTTCTCGATGCATCGAACACTACTCGATAGCTGCTGGTTCTACTCTCCTTATGCACTGCGTGATGCGGCAGATAAGAGGCTACGCATATTTTTTGTTCTCCAATCACTAGATGCTCAGTTGTATCTTTGATAGATTCCATGTGTCCAAGATCCAAATACTCTTGTATGCATTTACTATATTTCGAATGCAGATAACTGTCCTTTTGAAAGCGTCTTTCAAGTGCAAATAAACTTGCTAGCGCTATAGTTCGAGAATGTCCCAATGAGGTTTTACTAGTCTCATTTTTAAATGGTCGGTATACAGTATAATGACCTGAAATGTCTCGCGTGGTATGTTGACGAAAGTGCGATTCACATAATTCTTCGTCTGTTGTAGTCTCTCGCTGTTAATTAACTTCTTCAAATTCCCAAGAATTTTTTAATTGCTCACTGATTGCAATGTCATCATTTACTTCAATTTTGAAACTTTGAAAGGTACCTGATAAAATGTTATTTATCGAACCCCAAATAACCAAGCCTAGCTGAGTACGCTGAGCGATTGGCCCAGCTACTAATCGTCGTGTTTCTCCCAGCATGATCTGTGCACATACATCAGCTCCTAAAATTAGATCAATTTGTCCAGGACAATCGAAATGTGGATCGGCAAGTTCCTGATTCTGAATTTGATCCCAATCAGATGTGATGATTGTCCGCGCTGGAATTAAATTCGTCAATCTGTCAAGGACTATTGCAACAAATTTTAATTCTTCGTTATATCTCGTGTGCACATTCATTTGTACCACTCCCTTCACAAGTGCGTTCGAAATTCCAACTCCCGAAATACTAATCGATGTTGATTTCCATCGTAAGCCTATTTGCTGAGCAGCCATTTCAGTAATTAATGAAACTTGAGAGCCCTGGTCAAGAAGAGCACGTAAAACGATGGGACCCGATTCGGAATTTACAGTTAAAAGAGCTGTGGCTAATAAAACTTCAGAATTCTTTAAAGAGATTGCGGCATTGGAATGTAATTGATTTACTTGTGATGTGGCACTAAGAAGTTGAGCGTTGCCAACTAGTTGAGCATTATCTCGATGTACCAGCGTGTGGTGGGCCTTTTTGCATTTGAAACACTTGTTTTTGCTTGGACAGTTAGCCGCATGATGTCCTTTAGCTAAGCAATTTAAACAAAGGCCATTTCGCTTCACAATGTTAAATTTATCGCTGTGCGATAATGGTTTAAATTGTTCACAGTGTATTAGTCGATGAGGAGCACGACACTGTACACAGAGGTGCGATTGTACTTGCAAGGAGTGTACATTTCGATTTCAAATAAACGAAGTATTACGACTGGTTCAAACATTTTCGACACCTGAGGCTTCCAGAGCGCGAAAACGATTATGTAAAAAGGTTTTTAAATCTTCGAAAGAAAATAATTTCTCATTCAAAGCTTGCTCCTGTTCCCAGATCTGTCTTGATTCTTGTTTCAGTGCCATCTACGTTTTCAACGCGAAAGCAACTTCAAAGCAACTTTTCATGCTAAGAACACAGTACCACTCTTGCTTATTTTCAAGCTAAATTTTCGCCGAAGCAGATTTCACGTGAAATTTTGTATGAAAATTTCACGTGAAATCGAACTCAGTACTATGCTTAAGGGATAAGAAAATCTATGAAAACGTTCGCCTCTACCTTGCATATATGCACAAAACCACTGACTCTGCTTGTTTCGAGGGTAAAACGAGAACTCACCTGAAAGCTATGATTCAACAGGAAGGTCTTTTCATAGATTTTCATGCTCTTCATACTGTTTTTGTTCGGTATCATGAGCAACTTGGCATAACAGCTGACCAAGTGAAAAAAGAGCTAAGTATCTTTGCCTCACATGTCTCAGCTAAGTATATTTCCTCCCTTCAAAAATCAAGGAATGATTTGAAAAACGATCATTCCTAATAAGAAGTTTTCGTTAAACAGCCTCAAACTTTTTTACCACAACTGTGGTGGTATGAGAGGCAAACTGAATAGACTCTTTCTTGACTCAAAATCTTGCCAATTTAATATACTGACGTTCACGGAAACCTGGTTAAACAGTTTACACACAAACGCAGAAATATTAGATGGTAACAGGACTATTTACAGGAAAGACCGAAACTATCTTGCTACTGGCCAAACTCGAGATGGTGGTGTTTTAGTAGCTGTTCGTAACTCGATATCAAGCGAACTAGTCGAAAGCAGCTCATATAATCTCTTCGATCACAGGATTATTTGCTTTTCCTGGTCCAAAGGTTTCATTTTCATCGGAATATTCTACATCCCACCCGGTTTAGATGAAGTCGTTTATAATGATGTATGCATAGTGATTTCTACCCGTGTTTCATCTCTTGATGAGGAGGATAAAATTATAATTTTGGGTGATTTCAATCGGCCAAATTTAAAATTTACGGCCGATGAAACTGATAATAATCTCATTCTTTTTAATCTTCTTGACTCCAGCGATTTCAATCTAGTTAGTACATTTTATGGCAATGATTTGCAGCAAATAGCTCCGACACCTAATCAAAATGGAAATTGCTTAGACCTCATATTTACCTATAGCTACGACGATGTAGTGGCTAACTCAACTGTTGATGCAGAAAATTTTTTTAGTAATACTCTTCACCACTCTGCGTTCACAGTTGAGTTGTTATCTACGTTTGATATGTTCACTTCCCTATCTTACAGTAACTCTATTGTATATGACTTTCGCAATGCTGATTATCAGAGCATTACAGATTGTCTTCTCAAAGTTGACTTGGGCTAGTAATTTTTCAACGCTAGAATAAGATAACGCTCTATCATTATTCTATAAGTTGGTTTTTGACGCCGTTGAAAAGTTCACCCCACAGATAAAGAGAAAAGACAAAATGTCTGAACCATGGCTTGGTAGCAATCTAAGGTATTTGCGGAATCAAAGAAATAAACTTAACAAAGTAATAACAACCAGCACTGGTGTCAGAAATTATATCAAGGATAAATATAATGGATTAGCTCAAGCGTTCCTGACGAAATCCCGTAATGCGTATGAGCACTATGTTTATATCATGGGCGAAAATATAATTCATGATCCTTAAAAGTTTTCTGATTTCGTGAACACCAAACGGAAAACTTCGGGCTACCATACTTCAATGTGCAAAAAGGAACTTTTGTTCGTTAAGCCCTCACAAAGTCTGTGACCTGTTCGCTGACCCTTTCCAGGAAATATTTTGTTTATGTACAACCATGTCTTACTTTAATTTCTCAAACATTTCCACCAAATATCATCTGTGAAATGTATTTAACCAGAGAGGAGATTGCAAAGGCCATCAAAGATCTTAATTACAACAAGGGTCCTGGTCCTGATTTGCTACCCCCAAGTTTCATACTCGAATGCATGGAGTCACTTATCTTACCCATGTATTTAATTTTCAACAAATCACTTTCTTGTGAAATTTTACCCTCTTTTGGGAAATCATCCCATCTGACCCCGATTTTTAAATGTGGTGATAGGCGGTCAATTGATAGTTACAGAGGTATTGGAATACTATCAGCATTGCCTTTACTTTTTGAAAAAATCTAGGGCACCAGAACCGCTAGAACTAATTTTGCAAGAAATTGTCTTTGAGTGACAAAAAAATGTGGAAAGACGTTATACAATTTTTTGTAGAATCATATCAACCATTCCTTATCCCGTATCGGATCTTTCTGAAGTTTAAGCAGACATTCCTCACGTTTTTTATGCAGATGATCTGAAAATGTACCACACAATTAAATCGAAATCAGACTTCGTTTTCCTTCAATCAAAACTGCTTTCTCTTGAGCAGTGGTTCAAACAAAATAATCTCGACTTTAATGTCAGTAAATGTCAAGTCATTAGTTTTTCCCGCAAAACCAGCAATATAAATTTTGATTACCGCATCAATAATGTTACAATCAATAATGTTGACAATGTCATCGACCTCGGGGTTACTTTGGATAAAAAGCTGCGTTTTAATTTACACTATGACAAAGTCTTAAGCAAGGTTAATAAGCAGCTTGGATTCATCAAAAGACGTGCGAAGGAATTCAAAAACCTATGGGTCACGAAGTCCTTATACATAGCTCTAGTTCGGCCATTGCTCGAATATGCATGTATTGTCTGGTATTTTACCTTTGATGTCCATAGGGATAGGCTTGAATCGGTGCAGAAGCAGTTCTTGCTATTTGCGTTGAGAGATCTGTATAATCCTTACCAATTTGATAATATACCTTCATACAGATATAGGCCAAATCTCTTAAATCTATCAATTCTATCTTTGCGGAGAATAGTGCTCCTGCTTTACTTTGTCCCTGTTGTGTCCCTGTCAAATAAGATCACCTTCAACGAATCAGTAAGGCAGATGAGGCACACACGTTTACTCAATGAATACCGACACCACACAGTTTACGCCAACAATGAGCCAATCAATAGATGTTGCAAACTATTCAGTAGTTTCTCAAAACACAATCCCAAACCATTTCCCGACCTAGGTTTAAAACTGCTCTGACTAAGGTGCTCACGTCATGAATGCCCTATCGAATTCCCTACTAAAGATGGTTATATTTCTAAAATTCTTTTATTATTGTGTATTGTTCAAATTTATATAAATTGTTAAATATTAATTGTAAGTGCTTATTTTTTTGTACGCCTTGTTTGGTTGAAATAAATAGATAAATAAACTCCCGTGAAGATTATATTGTGGAAACAACTAATCCGGTCTTACACGTGGCTGTTTCTTGCATCCACCACGAACCCTGTGGCGCTGACGTGCAGCGGGCATAGACCTTGAAATTGAAAGCGTCGGTATCTTGGAAATGGATCCTTTTTGTAGCCTTACAAGCTCCACCGCTATTTTAAGAACGAATCCAGCAAAACTTAACAGCGTTACAGTCCAATACACTTATGTCAAACCGCTGATCAAACAAGAATTCAACACTACCAACACAACGTTTGTATACCTACCATCGAAGTTAATTCTTGAACAAGATGATTCAGAGCATATAACATCAGGAAGCCGAAATTCGAATAGATATGACAACAACTTCCTGGCATCACTTAAAGCGACAAACCATAATGATTGGGTCTAGCTTTTCACTTGGATTTCTGGTTATAAGCGCCATAATCGGTGCGCTGGTCTGCAGAATATACCAGCCAAAAAGCTGCTGGTCGATACCTCCAGCAACAGCCGCTTCTGAACCTACTGTTCAGTGGTACGAACACACCGAACGATACCCACCTGGACACTTTGGAAAAACCGTTGGTTCTTGGCGGGCAGAATGCTTAGAATTAAAGTTTTGTTAAGAATAATAATGTTATATATTTTACAATTAAGATAAAATATCATGTCTGTTTAAACAAAAAAAAAAAACAAGAAACCATCATCATACAAAATAATAATAACATCATAGTAAATAATTGTCCGTAATGTCCAATATAATCAACCTCAATCGTAGCTCATAGGATAGAACTATAAATGCTGAATTATCATCACAAGGTCGTTTTAGTATAAAAGAAATTGCATTGCATTATTTGTCGATTTAACTATTTTGCATTTAATTAGTAATTTGCACATTTGATGACTCCTATGGGTATATGGGCCATTAAGTTCTTTCGTTTCCATGATGTAGAATCAGCATTGGTCGTTTAACTTGTTTGAATCGTAAATAGGTCGATAAACAAATATTGTAAGCGAATCGATCACCTCGTATGTCAGCAATTGCAAAGTGCAAATAAGTATGATGATGAGTACACTTTCGTTTATAATCAATACATATAAAAAGACCAGTAGCGAATAGACAAAGGTCATCCGCCAAACACTAGTGTTTCACTAAGTCATCTTGGCACGTGAAAATTAAAATTGAGTAAGTTCGCAAGTGCTACTCTAGTCATCTGTATCAGATACAGATACAAGGGTACTTGAGTCTTTTCAAGGGCACTGGTATCAATTATTTCGATAAAGGTAATCAGATATGCAAACAATTCTTCGACAATAGTTGCTTTTTGTTAGCATTTGACTTGTCAGCAGATAATTCATACGAATTAACTTGTGGCAGTTTATTAAATCAGGGCGTGGTGAGAATCGAGGGAAGATTCAAAGAGGCATTTGTTACCGTTATCAAATATTTTATGCACAAAACAAAGAAACCTTCATTCCCAACTGGAACGTAAATGCGGCGGTTTTCGGGCTGACTATGCTCACGCAAAGAAAAGGGGTGGTTGGGCGCCACTCGCTTCTGATCCGAAAACTCGCCGTCTGCATGCCACTCAGAAGCAAAAGAGGGAGAGGGTGACAAATAACACCGCGTAACGTATCGCGAAGGAAAACTATACTCTGCCAACAATATCGCGGACACACAAACACTAGTTTCACAATCTACAATCAATGCTCTATTTGTTCGTTTTTGGCTGGACTTATAATTAACACGATTTATTCCTTAAAATACTGCTGGCCCCAAAATCTGATTCGCAAACGACTTATGGGCTGTTTGCTTAGCACTTATTTAGTTCAGAACGTAAAAATATAGAAAATATAATAATAACTAAAGATAAGAACCTGGTAGATCCCTCGTTGGGGCCCTGGTATATTCGACGCTCGCTGTGTTTTTTCCCGCAACGTTCGCAACTCCTTTTCACTCGATGAATCCCGCTTCGTCGTGTACCTTTTGCTCCAACTTTCCTCGCAATCCACGCAATCTTTTCGCTTACGTCGTCACTACACTGGCTCTGATCATAGATTTATCTGCCTCCTGCAGCAGACACTTGGAAGAATATCTTATAAGATGATCTTCCAACGACAGCTCAAATCGACAATTCAAATCCAAAGAAAGAAAGAAATAGATGAAATCCTGGCGATCCTCGATCCGACGCACCTCCGAACGCTTACCAATTCAAATTCGAAAAGAAAGACCCACCATCAATTTCACCGCTCGTGCCCCAAAGTTTTCAACCTTATTGGGACTTCCCTGACCCCAGCACTCACCTGCATTTCATTTTGCTCAAGTAAATCATCGCATTCACTTGCCGTCCACATGTCCCTGCCTGGGACAACAAATTGCACAATCTTACGTCAGATGACGTTTCGGCTGTTTGAGACAGTTTGTGTGGGCAGGATCTAATGGAGCTCCCGGATATTTTATCTTCAATCGCAAGTAAGCGACTTCTTTGACATTCCCATATATGTTCCATAATTCCTCAGAGAGGATATAAGATCGCGATCCCCGCCTTATTGATCCATCCAGCCGCGGTCAGATTTTAATTCGAAACTGAAGTGAATTTGCATCGCAGTGTTTACGTGCGGGATTTTTGTGTCAATGTTTATGCTGACGGCTTATTTATTTCGCGTTTTGCGATTGACCTCCGCTGTATTATTAGTTAACCTTCGCTGTACTTCCGTGTTGCGCGTGGATCCCACGTTCACATCGTTGACACTACTATACCACACATGGAAGCTTATGCTAACCCCCCCACCAACCTATGCTATAGTTTCTATATTTTTACACCGCCACCACTATGGGTGGTGGGACTAGAATATAAGAGGGGTAGTTATATTCTAGTCCCACCACCATTCATTATCGCCATAGCAAAATACCTCAAAATTTTTTTTTTTTTTTTTTGTTTGTTTTTGACAGTTGATGAATACTTTGTCTCCTACGATAATTTCAGGACTCTACTCCGTTATCTCATACCACGTACCGCTTGAGATCTTTGATGTGCCACACACCCATAGCTTCTCCATTGGAGACTTCAAGCTCAAACGTCGAACCAGATACCTTCTTTTTCACCATGAACAGTCCTACATATTCTGGAGCTAGTTTGGCGAAGAAGTACTTTGCCGCGTCCGACAGAACATAATTTCGCCGCTATACCAGATCTTTTGGCAGAAATTGCTCGTCGCGATGCCGCAGATCATATCGTAGATCATATCTCGAGCTGCCGTCTTCAGCCGTTCGCGAACTTCTTCATGAACTTTCTGCAGCAATATTGCCTTTCCTGTTCCATCCTCTTGCGTGTCTCTCTTCCCTTGTAACTCTGGGCTTTGGGGACTCCTAATGTGAACGGTCATCTCCCTCCCAAAATTCAGGAAAAAACGGGTTGCCTTCATACTTTCGTGGGTGCATGTTCGCAGAGTACAACCGATCTTCGGCAGTACCTTATCCCATACCCTGTGATTCGGAGACACGTATGATCTTAAGAGGCGCTTGATGTTTTCATTGACCCGTTCCGTTGGATTAGCTTGCGGGTTATACAGTGCAGTGAACTTTAATGTAATGCCAAGAGCCTCTGCTGCCCACGCGAGTTCTTTGGATCGAAATTGCACACCATTGTCACATACAACGACTCGCGGAACACCAAACACAAATACTACGTGTTCCTCGAGCAAACGAACCACTGCCGTGCCTATTGCTTTCCTCAAGCGGAATAGTAGTGGCATCTTGGTGGCATAGTCCACCACAGTCAGGATGTAGGCGTGACCGCGCAAAGATCTTGGTAGAGATCCCACTAAATCCACGCAGATCATTTCCCATATGGAAGTCGCCTCTTCACTCCTTGACACCATCTGCCCCATAGGACACCTCCACTCTACTTTGACCGCTTGGCAGACTTTGCAGCTCCGGACATATTTCTCTACATCCACTGCCATCTTTGGCCAATAGAAGTGTTGTGTCAGTCGACCTAAGGTCTTCTTTATTCCCATGTGTCCAGCAGTGGGTTCGTCATGGCACCGAACCAAAAACCCTGTTCTCTCGGATGTGGGAACTACTCTCTTCCCCCTGTCGGCTTTCTGCAGCTCGGGATACCGGCCCTCCACCTGCTTCCATAGCACATCTCCAACAACGTTCCATTTCGGATATTGGTCAGGGTTCCCTCGTATCTTCTCCCTCATGTTATCATACCACTGATCCTTCTCTGGGTTAGTCGAAACGCAATCCACGTTAACAACAGCCGTTGAGAGTGCGTCTGGAACCAGATGGTCCTTCCCCTTTCGATGTATCACTTTGAAATCGAACTGCTGGAGACGAACGGCCCAACCCGCCAAATTTTCCGGTTTAGTCTTTCAACTTATGTAGCCAAACCAAAGATTGGTGATCGGTTATCACTACAAATTGGGTGCCTATACGAACGGAGCTTCTCAATAGACCACAGCACCCCTAAGCACTCCTTTTCAGTGGTCGAATACTGCCTTTCAAGTTTGGATAGTGACCGATTTAGGTAGCACACTACCTTCTCCCCTGTTGGATGTGCCTGGCTCAAGACCGCCCCGATCCGCACGTCAGATGCATCCGTCTGCACTTTAAACGGGAGTTTGAAATCGGGACATGCCAAAATTGGTGCGGTAGTCCGTTTTGTTCGGCAATCCACAAACGCCTGTTCACTTTCCTTCGTCCAAACAAACTTCCTGCCTTTCTTCAAAAGATCGTTCAAAAAGATCGTTAGGTAGCACACTGCCTTCTTCCCTGTTGGATGTGCCTGGCTCAAGACCGCCCCGATCCCCACGTCAGATGCATCCGTCTGCACTTTAAACGGGAGTTTGAAATCGGGACATGCCGAAATTGGTGCGGTAGTCCGTTTTGTTCGGCAATCCACAAACGCCTGTTCACTTTCCTTCGCCCAAACAAACTTCCTGCCTTTCTTCAAAAGATCGTTCAGAGGTTGCCACTAACGTCGCATGGTTAGGTATAAATTTTCGGTACCAGGATACCATTCCCAGAAACTGATTGGCCTGCTTCACTGAAGTTGGGCGAGGAAAATCACTCACTGTCTGCACCTTTTCTGGATCCACGTGAAGGCCCTCTTCGTCCACCAGATACCCCAGATATCGAAGCTTCGCCCGGCAGAAATGACATTTTTCTTTAGATACACGTAGACATGCCTCCCCCAGACGACAGGAAACCTCGCGCAGAATCTCCATATGCTGTTCAAAAGTCTGAGTTACCACGATGATTTCGTCGAAGTAAGTAAACACAGATGGCTTTAGTGTGGGACCCAGCATCAATCAGACGTTGCCATGTTGCTCTCAAATTATGCAGACCGAAAGGCATTCTTAGAAACTGGAACAAACCCCTCCCTGGCACGGTGAAAACTGTATATTACCGAGAATCCTTCGCAATTGGCACCTGCCAGTAAGCCGACTTAACTTCAAATGTCAAAAGGTATTTCACAATGCGTAACTTATCCAACATTGTAGAAATATAGGGCAGAGGATGAGCGTCTTTCTCCGAAACCGCATAGACCTTCCTAAAGTCCACGCAAAACCGGTATGACCCGTCTCTTTTGCGCACCAGTAGAATTGGCGACGACCAACGACTCGACGATGGCTCGACCACTCCCATCTTCAGCATTTTGTCCAACTCAATGTTGATCTGCTTCTGCACAGCTGGTGAAACAGGGTAGTACCTCTGCTTAATAAGACTTGATGCTGTTTTAATCGTATGCTTGACGAACTTAGCGCAACCCAAGCCATCCCCCATTAACTTGAATTGCTCATCCAGTAGATCCTGTAAAATGCCCGACTCCTGTACTGATAAAAGGGACTGACTCCGCAGCGCTTTCCCCGGCACCACCTCAGCCAACGCATTTGAAGTCCATTGCTGCCCCTGCATGTCAAAGACGACCGCAAAACGCTGCCAGAAGTCGACCCCAAGGATCACTTCTTGAGGGATGGACGGTATGACCAACGTGTCCAGCTGATGCACTCTTCCGTTTAAAGTAAACTTCAATGGAATCTCTCCAGCTACCGAACAGGTGTCACCATTCGCGAGTCGCACTTCTTCGACCTTCTCCCGGTTCAGCCTTAATCCCTTCTTTGCCAGATGAGACCATCCCTTTTCTCCCAAAATTGTGCGACTTGCCCCCGAGTCCAACAGCCCTTCCATATCAACGCCCTCTATATCCACTCTCAAGTGTGAAGGCTGTCTTGCTTTCATTTTGCCAGTGCATACTCCACCATTGGCTGACTATCTTCCTGTTGCGGCCTTGTCGTAGTGCCTACTCCACCGCTTAGTGGGCACGACGCTCGTTTCCCGAATAACTGGGATTTGGTTGAGATCCTGATCTTTGCCTTGGCTTCGAGTCCAGCAATTTGGACAGGCAGACCGCATTACACCTCGACGACCACATCCAAAACAGCGGCGAGGCTCCGGACAATCCCTCGACATATGTCCCTCCTTCCTGCAGTTCCAGCACTGAGCCTTACTCGATTCTGCCAATGCTGAAACTCGTTCTACGCTAACTGAGCTAACATATCCTAGGTCTGGTTCGAGACAGCGCCTCGACCGTGTGTTGGGTGGTACGAACGCCACCACCGATGCCCTTGTAGCATCCTGAGTCCGGCTCATCTCTGCTCTACATCTCTACTATGTCACCGGAGTCAACCACAGCTGCTGTTGGTAAAACGGTGCTATGTTTCTCCGCAGCAGGCGTAGTTTTTCTTCTTTAAAGCAGCTCATTTCTAAATTGCTGAAAAGGCGTTCCTTAATGGCCACGTAGACCCCTGTCGATTTGCTTTCGCCCTGAGTCCGCCTCCGAATTTCTTGCCATAGACGGTCCTCAACCGGATGGCAAGAACTTCGCTTTCAAATTATTCACCAACTCGTCCCAGCTACTGACTAGGCCCTGGTTCGCTCGGAACCAAATTAGCGCTCGCGAGTCGAAAAGGTCTACCGCTTCTCTAAACAGTTGAGGTTTAGTGAGTCCTCTTGACATTCGCAACTCCTCTACAAGCTCTCAAAAAGCACTAACAGATTCTCACGAATCACCGCTAAATTTTAATCCCCATTTGGCTATTTCTGCCGGATTTCCAGATTTGGTGGATTATTGCGTGGCTGTGTCCTGAATCGCGTTTGGCTAATCCTCCTCATTCTCACTGGGCTCCTCGACCTTTTCCATGAGAGCACCCATCGCTAAAATAAACCTATTGCGCAAAGCCTTTGCTCCTTCCTTTTGCTCCCTCGATACCGCCTCCAAATTTCCTAAACATCGAAAGCCAAACTCTATCCTGACTTTTGCCTTCAAAAATTCCAACGATGATTTGCCGCCCGTCACCCGCTCCACGAGTTCCCCAGACTCTGTTGCCTTTACCTCAAGCTCCCTGCAGTCCGTTTTGAAGTCAAACGGATAGTCGGCCTCGATATAGGAAGTATCCATAGCTGATTCTGCCCTGAGTGTCGCCCTCAGCGTCTTCCGCATGTTGTCTACGGTATCTGTGACAGCAGTGGAAGCAATGAATGGTATTAGATGGCACTCTCGAGCAACTTAAGTTAGCAAGGCACTTCCGCAATGAACGTGTCAAGTGATAGTGTAGAATAAGTGTGTTGATAAAGAAATAAAAGGTGTTTAATTTAAAGTTCGGCAGCGGGTGTCACATTCGCGACGAGGAAAATTGAATCAACGCGTACAATATGGGAAAGAAAGATAAGAACCAGAGCTTTCACGAAGGAGAAATTGCATGGCGCAATAAAGAAAGCAACGTGGCGCTATTGAATTTCGTTTTAAATACGAAACAATTTGATCCAGCTCATGACGACTGGACGATATTCTAAGAAAAAATGACCATTTTGTTCCGAAATATTGACGTACAGCCTGATGAACAAGTAAGTGTTTTAATAACAATTCTATCACCTCGAGCATACAAATTGCTTCGAGATCTTTGCATACCAGAAAAACCGGACAGCAAAACATTTCATCAGTTGTGTCCTCTGCTGGACAAGCAGTACCGTCCGACCCATAATGTGTGGCAAGAGAGAAAACAATTTTTCGACTCCACAAGAAACATTGATGAATCAATGTCAGCATGGTATGCACGAGTAATGCAGCTTGTAGCAGACTGTAATATTGGAAATGAGGTATCGATTCTGATCAAATACAAGTTCATTACGGGAATCACTGGCAAAATTTCCGGCGCTTTGGCTGAATTACCCGCAGATGCAACTTTAGATCAAACTATGAACAAAGCTCAAACGTTGGAGCTAAAGTCAACAGTAGAGAATAATCATAATTTAGATGTGAATAAGATATCTAAACAAAACGATGTCAAAGTACAGCCAAATTTCAACCATAATCAAAAACGCAACAATCTCAACCCTTGCTGGCGTTGTGGTAAAATAGGTCACTTCTCAGGGAAGTGTCGGTATAAGGAAAATACTTGTTCTAAATGCTTCACCAAAGGACACCTTCAAAATATGTGCTCTACAGTACGGAAAAATGTCAACACAATCAACCGGATTAATGCAAATCAGCAATCAGCAATTAGCACTCGGAGCAGGACAGATAACCCACATAGCAAGTCATAGCAATAAATTTTTCATTTCTGATTTAAAAGTTGAAGATTATAGCAATCTAATTATTATAACAGCTCAGATCAACAAGAAAAATTGCAAATTTGAATTGGATAGCGGTGCTGCAGTGTCAGTTATTTCTGAAACTGAGTATATAAAAAAATATCCAAACCAGATTCTAGAGCAAGTAAACACATCCATCACGACATTCTCAGGTGAGCGTTGAAACCTAATAGGATTGTTTACAGCACAAGTAGAGTTCGAAGGCAAGTCAAACTTATTGAAAATTTATGTAATCAAAAATGCAAACTGTAATGTATTGGGTCGTGATTTTTGCAAAAATTTAAAATGAGATTTGAAATGATAAACGAAATTGCTCACAATGACGCGAGTAAATTGGAAGACTTGCTACGAGAATATAACGATATTTTCAATAAGAGCTTGTTAGATATACATATGCGAAGATTTCTTTAGAGGTAAAAGACGAGCTTAACAAACATGCAAAGTTCTTAAAAGCTAGGCCTTTTCCATATTTCAAAAAAATAGATGTAGAAAAAGAGCTAACAAGGTTGTGTGAGAAGGGTTTAATAGAAAAAATAGATAATAGTGATTAGGGAGCACCAATAGTGGTAGTGCAAAAAAATAATGGAGTGAGACTATGTGGAGACTATAGAATGACAGCACACCCAATATTAAAAGACTTCAACCATCCCTTGCCAAAAATGGACAATATTTTTTCATCTCTGTCTGGAGGTAAAGTGTTTGCAAAATTGGATGTAAGGCAAGCCTTCATGCAATTAGAGTTGGACGAAAAGTCACAGCTGATGTGCGCTTTGAGCACACACTTTGGTATTTTCAAAATAAAAAGAATACCGTATGGAATTAAGTAGGCAACAGGGAAGTTTCAAAACGAAATGGAAAAAGTTATTTCAGGTATAGAAGGAGTGGTAGCGTATGTTGACGATTTATTAATATCAGGAGGTAATAAAGAACGATTGCTTATACGACTAAAAGCTGTATTTAATGCGTTTCAAAAAGCAGGGTTAAAGCTTAATAGAGATAAAAGCAAATTTTTGACACATTCAATTGAGTATTTAGGTAATACGATCTCAATGAGAGGCTTATCTAAAAACAAAAGTAGAATGCAAACATTTCTTAACTGTAGGGAGCCAAGATATGTAAAAGAAACTAGAGCTTTTTGTGGTGTGGTTAATTATTGTTCCAAATTCATAGATAATATAGCTGGCATTATGTGTCCAATTTATGAATGCTTAAAAGAATATCGGGAGTTTGCATTTACTGATGCTTGTAAAAAGTCATTTAAGGCCGTAAAAGAAAGAATAGCAGAAGACATAATTATAGCAAATTATGATATAAGAGCACCATTAATGCTAACAACGGATGCTGGCAAGCACAGTGTAGCTGCAGTTCTAACTACCATAGAAGATAAACAGGAGAGACCTATCGCTTTCATTTCAAGGAAGCTAACGAAAGCAGAAACTAACTATTCGGTTGTAGATAAAGAAGCACTAGCTATAGTGTATGCTTTGAACAAATTACACCAATATTTAGCTGGCAGAAAGTTCAAATTAAGGACTGATCAGAGATCATTGTTAAGAATATTTCATCCATAATGTTGGGCCGCCTCCTCGCGGTGCACCCCGGGTAACGCCAAATGGCCCAGCAACAACCGGTACGACTCGGGTTTTCCCATGGCTTTACGATTTGACGGATGATTGGCATTTTGGCACTGGCAGGAACGATATATATGGCATGAATTGGTTTAGTTTAAACGGATCAAGGCACGACCAACGATTAAGAATTACGCAGTTGGGCTGGCGGTAATGGCATTCTGGACATAGTCGCTTTATGCGCGGTAACGCCGGAGTGAAATCCGAGCGTGAACGGCTCCAGGCTAATGTCATGCCGTCTCCGTCCCGTTAAAACCTGGCAGGTCTCAGAGTACGTTCGAAGTCCGCACCGTTGAGTTCGTGGTGCAGGTTCGGTTGACATTGTTCCCGATCAGCGCTGACCTGGCTCTGAGATCCAGCCCCATGAAGGCTGGTGATCAACCCTCGCGTCGGCCTCCCTGCTTAACATAGATTACCACGAGGTCATTAAGGCGACTGCACATCCGGGTGGAGATAGCGGCTCTGAGTTGGGACCCAATAAAAAAGATGACACAAACAACAACAAAACTAACAGACAAGACAGATGAACAACAAGATGTGAGGACGATAACAGTGACGCAGGGCGGAACCGGCGCTGCCATTGACCGTTTCGCGTTTGCGAGAAGGCCGAGGGTCCAGAGGACACCTCCGCCATCGAACAATGAAACGCGAGCTGAGGGAGCAATCGGTTCCGGGGGCGCAGTGGGTGCACAAGAAGCCGAAACTGCTGAATCCAACAGCAGTAGTGCTCTAGAGACTCCAAAGAGTCATCCACAGGAGAACACCGACACGAGAATATCGGACCAATACACAACGCCAGCACGTGTTTCCCCTAGAAAAGAATATATCAAGCGCGAACGAGTGGCCGAGGAGGATATGTTGAAGAAGTGCCAACATATCCTTCGTAAAATGCTTCAAGCAGCCAACGCTCAGCGAAATATTTCGAAGCACGTCAAAGACGGAATGCTGGAACTGGAGGAGGCCTTTGAGGTCATACTCACCTGCCGGACCAACTGGCAGAAGGTAGAGATGGACTACCACCGGGCCTTGAAAGCACAGACCGCTGAGCCGGCCACTCCTGCAGGGGTCCCGGGAGTAGATCAGCCACGGCAGAATAAGCGCATGGCTGAATCCAGCCCTGAGGATACCCAGGAAGTCCGTGTGAGGAAGGAGGTGCCAGTTTCTGACCTCAGGAAGTGGGTGACGGTTACCCACAAAAAGAGGAAGGGAAGTGTCGTTAAAACACCTGCAGCATCCGCTGGGCCCGAAAAGGCTCAGAAAGAGGATAAAGGCGAAAAGAAAGAAGTGAAGAAAACATAGAAAAATAAGAGTAGACGAAGACAGCGAGGAAAAAAAATAGAAGCTGTCATCGTAAAACCGGCACCAGGAAAAACTTACGTAGAGGTTTTGGGGGCCATCCGTCAAAATGGTTCCCCAGATGAAACTGGTACGCTAGTAAGGCGTATCAGAAAGACAGTAAAAGGGGGGGTTCTTTTGGAAATCGCGCGCTGCGATGATCGCACAAAATTGCAGAACTCGATCCGGGCTGCCGTAGATGGCCAAGGGGACGTCAAGCTTGTAACTCCCAGAGTCAAGACCGAGCTTCTCGACCTCGATTGCCTCACAGTCAGCGAGGATGTGACATCCGCCATCAAACGCAAGGCTGGAGAGGAAGGAGCCGGTGAGGTGAAAACCACGCTCTTCCCCCCTAACACAAGGGAACAAAGGAGAGCTGTGGTGGAGCTGGATGAGGCACCAGCATCCAAAATCCTCAAGTCTGGTCGAGTCCGCGTGGGAATGATTAGCGCCCGAGTACGAAGGTGGGCTGAGGTGACACGCTGCTACCAGTGCTTAGGCTACGACCACACAAGACGTAGCTGTAAGGGTCCAGACCGGAGCGTCAGCTGCTGGAAATGTGGACAGGTTGGCCACCAGGCACAGGACGTAGCTCAAGCTACTGTGGGGGTCATAGATGGCGGATCATGGACGGCCTACAGTAATGTAGGTTAGCTGCGAATAACAAATAAGCAGTCCCCGACTGAGAGCGGTAGAGAAGGAGGGTGGGGCGGAAATGCCTTAGAAACCCAATGAGCTCTCTATGACAGGACGAGTTGGCGCCGTCCTTCAACTATGCGTCTAACCTGGCCGCAGGTATAAAAGGCTATGGGAAGGAACCCAGAATAATAAACCAACGATGGAAGTAAAGGAGCAGAAAATTCGAACGGGGATATACGTTCAAACGTCGGAAGCAACCGTGACTTCCGGCGGGCTATCTTCCAGCATAGCTGGCAGGGAGTCGCCAGCGGACCCTAACGTTTAAGGAGCGGGCAGCTTGGTTCATTCAACGCTCAATACTACAAGGCAAAACACCAGTGTGCAAATGGAGAATCCGTTTCAACGCAGCGCGCTTCTAAGTCGATCTCTCAAAACTGAGTAACACCCTTCCTGAGGACAGCAAGCAACCCGTAACGGATGTGTTCACAAAACTAGGGACCCTCATTGTTGACCTGATGGAGTATGTAAACCCGCGTCATAACGTTCACAATGCGATTAAGGAGCGGATACGGGCAATAAGATCGACCTACAACAAGGAGAGAGATGAGCAAATGGCACATCGGACAATGCAAGTTCAGGGCAAGGTAGAAACGGGTACGCAAACTACACCAACGGCACCTTCCAGAGAAAAGTCCACTCCGCTAGGCCCTATGGCTAAAGCTGGTCGACGCACAGAAAAAATAGAAGTGCAAAAGCGGCCAAGAGAGGATGCGGCTGATTTACGCGAGCGACAAACTACACCTAAAAGAAAGAGGGTGAGGACACCAAAGAAGATTCTTTCCAGAACCAAACTGGGGCGAGAAAGCAGCAAAGAACCTGTGCAACTAGTGGGTGAAAACGCCAAGCAAATAAGTGAAAAGTGGACCAAGGTCGAGAGATAAAAAAAAAACAAAAAAAACAACTGCAACGGAGGCCTTGCCCGGAGGCAATGATTATCACTGCTAAGGAGGGTGTTACATACACGGACGTCCTGCGAACAGTTAAGGGTGACCCTACTTTAAAGGACTTAAGTGACAACGTGACCCGCATCCGACGGACACAGACAGGCTGCCTGCTGCTCGAACTCAAATCTGGTGGATCCGAACATGAAGAATTCAAGGCAAAAATTCAGACCTCTCTTGGAGAACAGGCTAACGTACGAGTGAACTGCCAGCGAGTATCAGTTGAATGCCGAGATCTAGATGAGATCACTACAAAAGAGGAAATCTGCAGTGCTCTAAAGGACCAACTGGGGCTGCCAAACGTGGAGGAATCAAATGTCGCGAGTCTTAGAAGATCTTTCAGGGGTACTCAAACAGCCACTATACATCTTGCGGTTGACCAAGCACGTAAGGCCTTAGCAGCAGGCAAAGTCCGAATCGGTTGGGTAATTTGTAGATTACGGGAGCAGATTTCAATGAAAAGGTGTTTCAAATGCCTCGAATTCGGACACATAGCGAACAACTGCAGAAATCCACAGGATCGATCAAAGCTGTGTCGAAGATGAGGAGAAGAAGGTCACGTTGCCAAAAATTGCAATAAGGATCCGAATTGTCTCTTCTGCAGGGAAACCGAAGGTTGCGATAACAAGCACGTAGCGGGTAGCAGCAGGTGTCCAGTTTTCAAGAAGGCGTTAAACTCCAGACGAAAGTGAAGATCATACAACTGAATCTCAATCATTGTCGAGCAGCGCAGGATTTGCTTTCACAGTCGGTTTACGAGCTAAAAGCAGACGTCGCCATAATTTGCGAGCAACATCGAAATCTTCATAGTGGCGTCTGGACGACGGATGCAAGTGGTAAAGCAGCAGTATGGGCGTGCGGGGATCGGGCGTTCCAGGATGTAATGCAACAACCGGGGAATGGATACGTATGGGCTAAAATTGATGGCATCTATGTATATAGCTGTTACGCAGCACCAAGTTTGACGTTGGCAGAATATAAACGGATGTTGGACAGCGTAGCAATGGAGGCAAAATGGCACAATCCGAAGCTCATAGCCGGCGACTTCAACGCCTGGTCTGAGGAGTGGGGAAGCAAGAAAACCAACGCTAAGGGACGAGTTTTACTGGAAACTTTTTCGCGACTAAATATCGTCCTCGCAAACAATGGGAATGCCAACACCTTCAGTAGGCGAGAGCTTGGATCCATCGTAGACCTCACTTTTGTGAGCGACGCTCTAGTGAAGGACTTGCAGTGGTTGGTTAGCAAGCACTACACGCACAGTGACCATCAGGCCATAATAGCTACGGTGAACTGCGTACGCAACAAAAACACAATGTGTGTGAGTTCCCAGGGAAAAAACATGCTTGGCTGGTCATCAAAAAAGCTAGATGAAGAAACGTTCCGGGAAATGCTACCTCCGGATATGGAAATGGACGGAACTGCATTGACGAAGGCCGCGCGAATCATCAGCGAGATACAGCGGGCATGTGATGCCTCCATGCCACGGCGTTGTCTCCACAAGGCCAGGAAGGCAAATTATTGGTGGAATGCAAAAATCCAGGAGCTTCGGAAAAAATGTCTTAAAGCTAGACGACGTAGCCAGCGCCGCAGGAATACTCCAGACTACGAAGACTTGCACAACCAATACAAATACGCCCGGAAGAACCTACAACTTTCGATCGCTAAGAGCAAGAGAGAGCACTTCAGAAAGCTGTGTAACCAGGCCGATTCTGATCCATGGGGTGGAGCGTACAAAGCCGTTTTGACTAAAATAAAGCAAAAGAATTCTCCTCAAATAAAGTGTCCGAAGATGCTCCAGGAAATAGTCACAACGTTATTCCCACAGAATCGAGACGATAGCCTACCGGTAATACAGGTAGATCCTCAAAACGTGCCGGCGGTAAGCAGAGAAGAAGTATTGGCAGCCATACGCAAAATCGGTGACGAAAAAGCGCCCGGATTGGATGCGATACCGAACAAAGCACTTAAGCTGGCGGTAAAAGGGATGCCAAATGTCTTCGCTGATACTTTCACAAAGTGCCTTTGGGAAGGCGTTTTTCCCAAACAATGGAAGCAGCAGAAACTGGTGCTCCTGCCCAAGCAGGATAAACCTATTAAGGAGGCATCATCTTATAGGCCAATATGCCTGCTGAATACGATGGGGAAGATTTTCGAGCGAGTGATATATGAACGATTGCTGTCAGAAATCGAAACCAAAAACGGACTATCGGATCGACAATTCGGTTTTCGGAAAGGGCAATCAACTGTGGACGCTGTCAGAATGGTGTCAGACATGGCAATGAACGCTAGGGGTAAAGGAGGATGCTGCGCCGTGGTCACGTAAGAAGTAAAGAACGCCTTTAACTCCGCGAGGTGGAGCCGTATTATAGCCGCTCTGGTCGATAATGGAGTGTCACGCTATTTGGCATCTATAATCGTCAACTACTTCAAGGAAAGAATTTTACGCTACGACTCAGACGAAGGACCAAAACTCAACCTAGTAACGGCGGGAGTACCACAGGGATCTGTTCTTGGCCCCCTACTCTGGAACGTAATGTACGACGGGATACTAAGGCTACGAGTACCCAGAAACGTGGTGGTGGTAGGCTTCGCCGACGATATTGGCATCGTGATTCCAACCCGTCACCTCGAAGAAGACGAAATTTACGCAACCAAAGCAATCTGGGCTGTTAAATCATGGCTTAGTTGCGCTGGGCTCAAACTAGCCGACCATAAGACGGAAATGGTACTAATCACGAAGCGGAGGAAACTACCAGTAGTACGAATAAAGGTTGGTGACTGTATAATTACCTCGCAGCCTGCTATTAAATACCTAGGCGTAACTATCGACAGCAGACTAAGCTTCAAACCTCATCTGGAGAAAGTTGGTAAGAAGGCATCCGTTGTCAGTTCAGCACTCGCTAGAATGCTACCCAATATTGGCGGCCCGAAGCAAACCCGAAGGCTTTTGATTTCAAGAGTGGTGACCTCTATTCTAATATACGCAGCACCAGTGTGGGCACCAGCGCTACACATAAAATCGAATCGCCGAAAAATGCAAGCAGCCTACCGACAGATTGCACTTCGAACTTGCTGTGCCTTTCGAACAACGTCCTATGAGGCAACGTGTGTTATAGCCAGTATGCTGCCCATCGAAATTGTTGCGGATGAAGCGCTTCGACTCTATAAAAACGAAGCACGGACAGCGAGCACGCGAGAGATTCAAAGGCTAGTGTCAATGCGCTCATAGCAGAGTAACTGGGACGAGGCGCAAAACGGACGTTGGACGTACAAATTAATCTCCAACGTTGCGCAATGGGTTTCAAGAAGCCACGGAGAAACAAGCTATGACCTAACCCAATTCTTGAGCGGACATGGCGGTTATCGGTATTATCTGCATCGCTTTGGACTCGACACCTCACCGGACTGTCCAGCCTGCAAAAATGTACCCGAGGATGCGGAACACGTTATGTTCACCTGTCCCCGCTTTGATGTATGTAGAAGTAGCCAAGAGACGGAACTAGGCACAAGGATATCAGCGGTAAATATCGTGAGCTGCATGCTGAAATCCCAAACTGCGTGGAATGCCATCGAAAAAACCCTTAAAAATATTCACCGCAAACTGCGTGACGCGGAAAGGGACAGAAAGAAGGAAGAAGAAAGGATGCGTAGAAGCAGCTAATGGCTGATCCACCCCCACGAAGTAATACTGAATAAGTAGTCCCGTGGGGAGTGTGGAAGAAGAAGGAGGTGGTTTTAGTCGGTAAAAATCCAGCATGTTCCAGGGCAGGAGCCCACAAGCATCTTCTGGAAGATTTCCACCTTCCAACGACGAAAAAAAAGGTTGGCCACCGGGCAGCAGACTGCTCTGCTCAGGCTCAGTGTATATTATGCACTGAGAAACATAGCGCAAATGGCGCCAAGCATATAATGGGATAGAGTGCTTGTCGGGTTTTCAAGGACGCACTTGATGCCAAGAAAAAGCAGGGAAGGATATGAGAGTCCTTCAAGGCAACCTGCAGGGCTGTAGAGCTGCAGACGACCTCCTCACGCAGCTAGTCTGCGAGCATAGGGCTTAGATCATACTGATCAGTGAGCCTTATAGGGGGAGGAACTCGTCCGTTTGGCTGGCAGATGCCACGGGGTTCGCGGCGATTTGGATCGCTGACGGGCAGAGGGCCCGCATCGGCGGTCGCGGCTGAGGCAACGGTCACGTGTGGGTGACATATGAGGAGATCACCTTTGTGAGCTGCTACTTGTCCCCGAATGACTCAATGCAGGAATTCGGAGACAAACTTAGCTCACTGGAGGACTCTCTCCGTGACATCACCGGCAGTGTCATCGTAGGGGGTGACTTCAACGCAAGGGCGTTGGAGTGGGGCATGCCTACCGAAAATACTCGCTTGCGGCGCATAGTCGGGATGGCATCGAGGTTAGGTTTGTTGGTGTTGAATACGGGTTCAGCACCAACATTCCGAAGGCCCGGATTTGGCGAATCTATTCCCGATGTCACCATGGCATTATATAGACTTGCGGCACACGTCAGCGATTGGAGGGTGATGGACGATTATACTGCGAGTGGTCATAATTACATCACTTTCCAAATCGCTGAGAGCAGACAAAGACAACACCGCTTTCCCTGCAAGTGGCTAGGCTGGAACGCCGCTAAACTTCGCAGAGACGCGATGACCGCATCGCTCGTTTCGAGTTGGAGAGGGGAGCCTCTAACATCTGGGTCCCCAGTGACTCACTCAGCAGCAGAGGCCGCTGCTGACAGAACCATGGGGTGGATTCGCAGGGCGTGTGAGACTTTATGCCCAAACGGAAACCCTTTCGTGGGAAGCAACATGCGTAATGGTGGAACGATGAAATCGCCGAACTGAGACGCATCGTTTTGGCGTGCAGGCGCAGGGCACAGCGAGCCAGGAATAGGCCGGGTGTAGCTGAGCTATCTGCTGCTCACATTGCGGCAAAGAGGGAGCTGACCAAGGCCATCACAAGGAGCAAACGTGCCAAATGGCTGGCTCTTTGTGAGGAGGTCAACTCAGACCCGTGGGGAGATGACTACAAATTGGTCACTCGCAGACTTGGCTGCATGCGGCCTGGCACTCTCATGGATGCGATATCCATGGAGCGCATCGTTGGTTCACTGTTTCCGGTGCATCCGCCAAGGACTGATGATCCCACCATCGTGAACCAGGCGGATGTGCCTCCCTTCACGAACGAGGAGCTGAACAGTGCAGTGTCCAGGATGAAGAACCGGAAGGCTCCGGGGCCTGATGGGGTGCCGGTCGAGGCGCTTAAAGTCGTGGTGGAGGTCCAACCGCGACTATTATTGGATCTGTATAATTCATGTTTAGTCGCGGGGGTCTTCCCGTCGCGGTGGAAAGTAGCTCGACTGGTATTTGTGGACAAGGGAAAGGGTAACCTGGGTGGTCCATCAGTATACCGCCCACTGTGCATGCTGGACACTGCGGGGAAACTTCTCGAAGGGTTGCTCAAGCCACGACTGCTGTCAGCAGTGAGATCTGCTGGTGATCTTTCTTGCAGGCAGCACGGCTTCCGAAAAGGGCATTCAGCAATCGATGCCATCTCAGAGGTTGTTGGGACTGTAGCAAGAGCGGAAGAGGCATGCCATCAAGCCAGACCGGTCATCCTTCTGGTAATACTGGACGTACAAAACGCTTTCAACTCGGCGAGGTGGACGGACATCCTGCGGCCTCTTGAGCAGACGTTCCGTATCCCAAGCTACTTGCTAGCCATGATGCGGGACTACCTCAGGGACCGCTGGTTACTTTACAACACTGACAAAGGAGTCAAAAGGAGGCCTGTCACTTCAGGTGCGGCACAGGAGTCGATCTTAGGTCCAGACCTCTGGAACATCATGTACGATGATCTGCTGCGTCTGGAAATGCCTGCGGATGTGTTTCTGGTAGGTTATGCTGATGGCGTCGCGGCGGTAATCACTTCCAGATCTGCGGAATTCGCTCAACTCAGACTTAATCAAGTCATGAGGAGGGTGGATCGGTGGATGACCGAACACGGCCTTCAGCTGGCAGTCTCTAAAACAGAGATTGTCATGCTGACGAAGCGGAGGATACCAACTGTCATACCCATGACAGTTGGCTCCGTTGAGGTCCAGACCAGCAAGTCGGTCAAGTATCTGGGAGTGACCCTGGACATCAAGCTGACGTATTGTGTATACATGTGACAGGGCTCTTGTAGTTGTCACTTCGCTGAGTAGGCTAAAGGCCAACGTCGGTGGACCCAGTGAGACGCGACGGAGGCTACTGATGGTAACGACCAATTCCATCTTGCTATATGGAGCCGAATTCTGGGGAGATGCGCTACGAACTGAGAAGTTTCGGAAGCGCGTTGCTGGTGTCCAGCGCAGGGGTGCCCTGCGTATCGCTTGTAGCTACCACACGGTCTCAGAAGAGGCTGTGATGGTGGTATCGGGAGTAATCCTGATCGACCTACTAGCACGAGAATGCAAAGAAGGGTACCTTTTTCGCTCAGAGCTGGGCAGAAATGAGGCTCTGACGCACGCGCGTATGCTTACCCTCCAACTTTGGCAACAACGTTGGAGCGAAAGTACTAAATGATGCTGGACGGCTAAGCTGATTGGTCTCATTGAGCCTTGGCTTAACCGGAGCCACGGAGAGGTAAACTTTTACCTTTGTCAATTCTTGACAGGGCACGGTTACTTCAGGAAATACCTGAACAGAATGGGTAAGGTGGTCACACCGTACTGCCGGTATTGTGTGACTGAGCTCGACGATGCTCAGCACACATTCTTTATGTGCAGTCGCTTCGTAAGTTTGAGGCGCACCATTGAGTTCACGATTGGCCTGGCAACGCCTGAAATGATCGTGGAAGCAATGCTGCGAAACGAGGAAAACTGGCGCGCAGTCTCAACATATGTTGAGAAAGTGCTGCGCATAAAGCGGGAGGAGGGTTGCCTTACCGACCCATGAACTGTGGTAGTTTCTGAAGTCCGTGGTTACCGAGGGGTGAGTCAGCACAACCGGGTCGAAGCATTGCTTAGGCGGGTCCCGACTCGGAACTTCGTGGGCTTGTAGATGGTCCTTTTTTTTAGGGAGTAACTGCATTTACGTCTGAAAGACTAAAAAGATGGTCAATGCTTGTTTCCAACTATGATTATGAAGTAGAGTATATTGCAAGTAAGAAGAATATAGCGGATCCACTTTCGAGACTAAAAAACGTTGAAGATAGTGAATTAGAACAGAATTCAGAGGAAGAATTTCATTTTGTGAAGTTTTTAGGAGAAAAACAAGAATTTGTAATCAACATCATTTAAGTTAAATTATCAACAGAAGAAGATGAAATATTGAAAATTGTGTACAAAGCAATTCAAAATAGAGAAGTGCATTCATTAAACGGGAAAGAATATGCATCTTTTAAAACCAAAGCAGGTTAACTTAGTATTGAGTCATAAATAATCATGTGGGGAGAAAGAATTACAATACTTGCAAAATATTGCAACATTATTTTACGTGAATTACATTCTTCTCATATGGCAATGGTAAAAACTAAATCAGTACCTCAGAGCTATTTTCGGTGGCCAGGAATAGCAATTGACATAGAAAATTATATTGGTGGGTGTGAAAATTATCTAACCAACTCGGCACATCCAGAAAAATCAAGTCTCATTCCATGGAACACAACAAAGAATGCTTGGTCTAGACTACATGTAGACTATGCTGGACCCAAATGGAGATTTTGGTTTTTAGTTATCGTTGACTCAAAGTCAAAATTGATAGAAGTTTTTAAAACAAAACATCCAACTGCAGAATTTACAAGAACAAAATTAAGACAAACTTTTGCCTGATTTGGAATATGTGATATGATTGCTTTCGACAATGCGACGATTTTTACTTCAGAGACAATGAAAACTTTTTTGAAGTCGAATGGAATAACTCATCAAACTATTTCCACGTATTATCCAAAGAGTAATGGGCAAGCCAAAAGTGCTGTTCGAACGGTGAAAACAGGTCTATTAAAAACATTGCAAAATAAACCAAAAACTGATTATGAACTGTAAGTCACTCTTCAATTTTTTTTGCTAGTTTATAGGACTACGCAACAACTGTCGACAAATATGGCTTCTTGTAAATTAATTTTTAACAGAAAACTTAAAACGCGATTTGATATTCTACTCCATAGAATCACATCAAGTCAAGAACAAAATAAAGAAGTTGAACTGAATATTAATAGAAATAAAGAAAGACAAAAAAACTCTAGCGCCCCTGAACCGCTAGAAACACTAATGTTAAAAGAACAGTAGAAGAATCGTGCAGGTTTTGAGTGCATATTCCACCACATGCGCCGCTTCTTACGGCCAAATTGTTTTAAATGCCACGTTTTTCTTTTGTCTCAAGAATGCATTATAACTCATATGGTAGAAGGTTTCAGATATTACCACTGGCATGAATTTCAACGTTTATGAGAGCGAAACACGGGTTAATTATATTCGTTATCAGTTGCTTGTTTCACAAAATTTTGAAAGCAGCATCTCATATAATATCAATGAAGAAAATGCTCAGTGCCTGCAGCACTGTAACTGAAGTTGGAGTTTGGGGCTGCGATCCGAAAAATTTGCAGAACTTTGGGAATTGTAACATTGGTTATTTATTTTCATTGTAAATGTTTCCGGTATGAATACTAACTGTAAGCATTTATTGATACAAAAGTAGCACAACCGACTCGTGCTGGCAACCTTTCGCCAGTATCAAAGCCAAGAATATATCACATCTGCTTCACGTTGTTATATAACATTTGAAGTTATAGGAGTATAAAGAAATTTAAGGTTACCTGCAGCGAATTTTTTCAAATAATCGAAAGCTTAATATTTGCTGTTTATTGTCACTACAATATCATAAACAATTGAAAATTCTACGATAAAACCGCTTAATAAAGCTATTGTAAACAAACACAAAACCAACAATAGCTGGCAACCCTATCATGACTTTTCAACCAAATTTGGATTGAATAATGTATAGACATTATTACAGAATAAGTTTCAGTAATTGTATGAAATTCGTGTTGATTTCATGACTGCACTGGAAGTTATAGGGCAAAAAATTTTATTTTCCTGAGCGAATTTTCAAAACCAAAGACACAAAAATTACCATAGCTGGCAGCACCAATCGAATTTTTCAACCAAATTTCTATCAAACAGAGCTTAGAGTAAGGTTCAGCTACTGTGTCAATTTCATGAAAATCTGGTAACTTATTCACATTTCATAGGGCAAAAAGCATATTTTTTTCTTTGTAATTTTTCAAGATGGCACCACTGGAACAGAGTTGCCTACAATTCAAAATCGCTTCTATCAGACCTGGCCCTATTTAAGTCCAATGCATTCTGTAAATTTCAATTCTATCTGATTATTGATTCGTGAGTTCCCGTGAACAGAAGTTTTTGAAGCTAAAAATATAGGTTAACTGAGAAAGGGTAACCGTTCTTGTCCGACATGAAATTTCCAAAGTTTTACTTTGACTGTGTAGATTAAGCATAAGATTTGTATACAGATTGGTTTTATTGTTGAAACGGACATTTTTTAGGATATTCGATGGTTTGAATGTTTTCACTACCAAATTTATATTTTTTCAAATTTAAGACTCCAAAATTATCATAGCTAGCAGCTCCAACCGAATTTTTCAACCAAATTTCTACCAAACGTGGTTTAAAGTAAGGTGCAGCTACTGTGTAAATTTCGCTAAAATCGAACGATTCAATCAGAATTTATAGGGCTAAAAGCAGTTATCTTTTTTAGTGATTTTTCAAGATGGCACCACTGGCACAGAATCACCCGCATTTCAAAATCACTTCTATCAGACCTGGTCCTATTGAAGACCAATAGATTCTGCAAATTTCAATAAATTCTGTTCATCGGATCGTGAGTTTCCGTGAACAGAAGTTTTTGATGCTAAAAATATAGGTAAATTGGGCAAGGGTTACCAGGCGTGCCCGTTATACCATATCAAATTTTTTTTTTGTTTATGTAAACAAAGCACAAAATTTATATATGAGTGGCTTTTTTTTTAAGAAACGACATTTTTTCAAGAGAGACGATGATTTGGAGGTTTTCACTTTCAGTGCCTGCCCTAGCTACAGGGTTGCCAGCAAGCTCATTTAAACGTACACTAATCTACAACTAAATAAAACAAACATGTCCTGAAAATTTCGTAATCATGGAATAGCTCTGTCAAAAGTTATCGCAATTTAAAAATTTTTAAATTTTCCCGTTCTCTTTTTAGGCACCCAGCGCACACATGGGGTTAAAAAATCCAAAATATTATCCGATTTACATGTAAAACTTGTTCGGAATTTATGTCGTCAACTTTATTTTTGCAAAAATTATTTGTGTACGGAATAATAGGTATATTAAAAAAATCAATAAAATGGCCGCCGGTGCCAAAGGGTTAAAAATTATTAACTTTTTGTGAGACCTGGCACTATTCTGCATATACACCAATGTGTCCTGAAAATTTCAGCTCAATCGGATGGTGCGTTCCTGAGATTTTTTCACAGAAATTTTTTGATGATATATATATATATATATATATATATATATATATATATATATATATATATATATATATATATATATATATATATATATATATATATATATAGAAATATGAATTTTTGGCCAAAGTGATTTTAATACTAATGTTCTTCTTCGAACATTAGTTAAAAGTGCTATGAGGGGAGAAGGAAGGAAAAATTTGTTGTTGGGGATAAGGTTTTAGTAAATGTTTTCCGAGGAAAAGGTTTGACTTAGATTCGTGCTGAAATAGCTAAAGTTGTTGGAAAAAGAATTTAGTTGTGCAAACTTGAGAATAGTGATTTGATAAAACGTCAGATCGAGCGAATTAAACGTGTACGATTCACACTGGCGCTACGCAATCCAATGATAATAGCAATAACATAGCAAAGATTAGTTAAGTGTTGAATAAAACGTTTTTGACATATGTATTCAAGTAGAGGCGGAGGGTGTGACAGCAGTGGCAGCACTGAATGGTATTTGATGGCACCCTCGAGCAACTTAAGTTAGCAAGGCACTTCCGCAGTGAACGTGTCAAGTGATAGTGTAGAATAAATGTGTTGATAAAGAAATAAAAGGTGTTTACTTTAATGTTCGGCAGCGGATGTCACAGTATCTGACGGAAACCTTCTGATAGCAAGCTCGTAGGTGAGCTCGTTTTTGGACAACCGATCCACTAAAATCTTCATTGTAAATTGCACTGACCTGGATGTCTACAATGAAACTAGAGTAGGAATCGTAGCACGCCTAAAAGATAAGCACTGAGATTTCTAGCGCAATTTTGTAGGCTTCCAATTCGAAAGTACTCCCACGGGAGTTAAACTGCCAACGAACGGAACAAAACCAGCACTAAACCACCAGAAGTACCCAGTAACATAGTACCTCTACCCCGATGAGTCCTTTTAGCACAATGCCAACCTTGAAAGGCTGGATCAATGTCCTCAGCCTCTTCACCAACAAATGCCCGTAGCCACACTCAATCACTCCAAACTTTGTTTTCTCCACTGATGGGATTCTATCACACACACTGAATTCGATGTATTTTCCCTACTCACACTCACAATTCAAATTTTAAATATCACAATTCAAATTTTAAATATATTTTAAATACCATACTCACTTGTTATAAAATAGTACCTGCAAAGCGAAAACTACGATTCTCAGCCTGATATTCTGTCATACTCCATTTTTCGACAATAAATTCTATTGAGTACGCAATATCCCAAAAGATAGCCCCTTAAGTAGGACTATTCCGCAAGCTATCGGCTCATATATTCAATTTATGTTCCTACCGGTCTTCCCACAATTTGGAACTATGCAAATATAATCGCACACACACACACTGACGCACCAGAATTCAAATGATTAGATAGGTGTTAATATATATGAATAATAAGTGGGTTTTATTTTATATATATTCAGAATATTCATGCAAAAATGATACGAAATATTTGTAGAATTTAAACCGACCACTTCAATTAAGCTATTGTAGTAACTTTCCACCGGTTTTTTTTCTGATGCAAGGAAAATTGCTCCGCGTTATGATCCTACTACAAGATTCGTATTTTTGGTCCCGCAAGTACGAAACAATGAAATTCGAAAATGTGCACGTGTACCGTTACTACCGTTAGCCCCACGTTGGGCGCCAATTTGTAACCGTTATCAAATCTTTTAAGCACAAAACAAAAAAAAACCTTCATTCCCAATTGGAACGCAAATGCAGCGGTTTTCGGGCTGACTATGCTCACGCGAAGAAAAGGGGTGGGTGGGCGCCACTCACTTCTGATCTGAAAATTTACCGTCTGCCTGCCACTCAGAAGCGAGAAGAGGGTGACGGGTTCCACCAAAGAGCACCGCGTAACGCATCGCGAAGGATAACTATACTCTGCCAAATATATCGCGGAAACACAAACACTAGTTTCACAATCTACAATCAATGCTCTTTTCGTTCGTTTTTGGCTGGACTTATAATTAACACGATTTATTCCTGAAGCCACTACTGACGCGAAATCTGATTCGCAAACGATTTAAAGGCTATTTGTTTAGCACTTATTTAGTTCAAAACGAAAAAATATAGAAAATATAATAATAATTAAAGATATGAACCTGGTAGATCCCTCGTTGGGGCCCTGGTATATTCGACGCTCACTGTGTTTTTCTTTTCACTCGATGAATCCCGCTTCGTCATGCACTTTCCGTTCCAACTTTCCTGGCAATCCACGCAATCTTTTCGCTTACGTCGTCGCTACACTGGCTCCGATCATAGATTTATCTTCTTCCTGCAGCAGACACTTGGAAGAATATCTTATAAGACGATCCTCCAACGACAACTCAAATCGACAATTCAAATCCAAAAAGAAAGAAATAGATTAAATCCTGGCGATCCTCGATCCGACGCCTCTCCAGACGCTTACCAATTCAAATTCGAAAAGAAAGACCCACCATCACTTTCACCGCTCGTGCTTCAAAGTTTTCAACCTTATTGGGACTTCCCTGACCCGTTGGGTGCACTCACCTCCATTTCATTTCGCTCAAGTGAAACATCATATCCACTTGCCGTCCACATGTCCCTGCCTGGGACAACAAATTCCACAATCTTACGTCAGATGTCGTTTCGGCTATTTGAGACAGTTTGTGTAGGCAGGATCTAATGGAGCTCCCGGATATTTGATCTTTAATCGCAAGTAAGGGACTTCTTTTACATTCCCATATATGTTCCATAATTCCTCAGAGAGGATATAAAATCGCGATCCCCGCATTATTCATCCATCCGGCCGCGTTCAGATGGTAATTCGAAACTGAAGTGAATTTGCATCGCAGTGTTTACGTGCGGGATATTTGTGTCAATGTTTAGGCTGACGGCTAATTTATTTCGCGTTATACGATTGACTTCCGCTGTATTATTAGTTAACCTTCGCTGTACTTCCGTGTTGCGCGCGAATTCCTCGTTCACATCGTTGACAGCCTCGGGGCTCATCAGTCAGCCGCTCCGCCCCCAGCTCGCTCAGCATCAGTCGCATATGGGTGTTACGGTGTAAGAAATTGGATCACCGGATCTCAATCAAAAGATTATAACTCGTTCCAAGACTCATAATTCTACTCATAATTACGTATCCACCACTCACTTTGTTAGGTTTCCGAATGAAACACCACTCGTAGGGCATTAGGCGTTGTAGTAACTGCCTTGTGTCTTTTACCTGGTGGATATTGTAAGGTAGAATTTAAGCTAGTTACGTCGGTTATACGTCAAGTCATCAGAATCGGCAGGCTGAAGCGACCGAAAACATTCATGTATAGAATGTTGGCGACCGTCGGCTATCGGAATGTTAATAAGTTGGCATGACCGCTGATATCATCGTGCTAATAAACACCAGTCAACAGATCAATTACAATGAGTTACGTGGGGCACTTGATGGAGAACAGGGCTGTCACGACAAAGTTGCGGGTTCGAAGCCGATCAGCGTCGCTATTATTTGCATCGACCGAAATTTATTTTTTCCTATTTTTTTATTACAATGGCAGCCTAAAAGTCAAAAAGGAACATTAGAAAAATCGACGTCAGGACATTTCCGCAATTAGTAATATGATATAATTTAATATAAGCATCCACCATACTGTCGACACACCCACACAGTCACGTCACAAGCCGTCGTCGTGAGGGTATATCATGCTGCAAGACGAGCGGACGGATGAACGACACGACCGGCAGCGTTTGGCATCTGTGCATACGAACGCAACTACACTACTGACTGAGGACAAGGCGTCGGGTAGACGTCTTCAAGCTGATAAGCCGTCAACCTATTATCAACATCGACATGGAATAGTGCGTTGAGACGCGAGGGTGCTACGGAATAATCAGTGGTTCATGGCTTGGTGGTGCCGCTTTGATTTTAATTTTTTTTGTGCGTTTTTCTTCTGTTCGGGGATTGGTAATGAAAGAAGATGAGCCCGAACCGAGCTTGAATTTTCAAATTAATTTAATCCGGCAATAATAAAAATCGACAATATTATGGCGGAATCCGAAAAGAGGATTTTCCTTTAAACCGAGGAATGCAGCCAAGCAGAAATATGCTCCAGTGGTGGAATGGATTGACAGAGTCGGATTGGAACCGGTTCGGATGGCTACTACCCTTTATCCCATCGAAACCTCGAACTTGGATGAGTCGAGAGTCGAAAGTGAAAAATTGGAAAGCAGATTGATGGTGTGGATCCCGGACGGTCACAGGAGTGACAAGATTGTTGCTCCTAACTGGAGTAGCGGGATACCCTGCATTTAGGCAAAAGCGGCGGCACTAGGAAAATTTTCCGTCGAGGGCATTAGAAATTGAGCCCTGAAGTGAAGAAGGAGTGCATCGTCAGAACTAAAATAAATGAAAAATTAATTTATTACTGCAGATACGAAGGAGGACACGCAATTTGGCATTGCAGCGAAAGTAGGAAAAGCCAATGGCATATAGTAAATCGAGTCATTCGACGGAAGAAAACGGAGCGACGCAACGAGGGACTCGCGGAATGTGTTTGTTGAGTCGGAGCGAAGACGGGATCAGCTTTTAATCAGCGGCAAAAGAAACTGACGAGTTTAAAGGGCTAGACAGCGTAGGCAGAAGAAACATCGACTATCACGCTCGAGGCGACGGTTCGGTGCTGGTGAACACCGTTAGATTTTGGATTTTATCTTTTTTTCATTACTTGATTCATCTGATTAACACCTGATCGTCGTGGGAAATAATTAATTACGCTGTATCTGAATATCTCGAAAAAGCACGAGTAGTAATAAATTCTTGAATTCGAACTTCAGTGGATCTTGTAAATGCTCGAAGGAAAAGAAATTTCGACAGGCGGAAGTAGATTCTTTTGTTCCATCTAGTAGGTTTTTTTTTCCCTTTGTTTGTGGAATTAAAGTAGTTGCGGGTGCAGTCCTGTTGTGAGGTCTCTGGTCGCGATTGGTGAGACGGATCGGGTGTTACCCGAACTAGAAACTGACTTGTGGCGGTACTGCGTGCGTATATCTGGTGAGCCGAAGCTCGCTCAGCGGCTCGAGGCTCGAATAATTGGAGAGCGAGTGGCGCCCACCCTCGACCCGTCTCCGACGAGTTAGCGAATATATCCAACAGGAGCCTAACCAGGTGTCTTGCTCACCCTAGACCGGGTGGGTGACAAATCGGCGCCCAACGTGGGGCCCGAACCCACGACCCTGAGATTATGAGTCTCATGCTCTACCGACTGAGCTAGCCGGGCGTAGTGAAAAGTTTTCAATTTTCAGCAAAAATAAGACGAACCAACAGCGAGATATCAGTCCACATCTGAGGAGATTTCAGAGAGATCAGTTGGAAACCGAGGTCAGGCGGTAGTAGAGTAACCTAATCCCGGGTGAAATCGGAGCCCACTATAGGCCAGCAGCGATTTAATCAGTAGTGTATATATTTATGGTTTGCAGTTGTATTTACAAAAAAAAAAAAAACAATAAAATTCGGAATCAAACCAAATTGTGTTTTATTTGCAACCTAGCCAAGTAGGTTAAATATTTGTACTAGGTATACCAGTCGATAGTCGATAGAGTGAGTCCAGGATGTCAGCGAAAGCTAAGGTGCTAATAGACAGGCTGAGCAAGGTTGAGTTGACGTACGAGCTGGAGATTCGCGGATTCACCGGAACAGTAGAAGCCATGCGGAAAACGCTTCGGGTGGCGCTGAGAGCAGAAGCATCCATGGACACCTCCCTGATTTCGGTGCGGGACTACCCATACACGCTAGAGGAGTATTTGGAGGCAGTCCAAGAGAAATTAGCAGAAATACCGGGACTGATCCCGGTTTTCCACGGCAACACCCAGACGTTGGAGTTTATAAAATTAAAAACGAAGATTAAATTTGGAATGTGGCGGCTCAAGAACGCGCCACATGAACAACAGGAAATGGGTGAACAGGCTCACAAATTAAGGACTCGCCTCATAATGGCGATGGGGAAACTCCTGGTGAAAGCTTCGGGCGGAGATGAGGATGCTGAGTCGGTACCCAATGAGGAGCAGGCTTGTGAGCAGGACATTGTTCAGGACGCGGGCTTCGATTCGGCGAGATTAGTGGTGGGGCTATCACAGCCCGAACAAGAGCCGGAAGTACACGTTAACCCTTTATTTTCTACGCCGCGAGCGGCAACCGTTAGCAGCAAAGGCCAAGATGTGTCCAAATGGGGACTTCACTTCAGTGGCGATTCTGGGTCGCTGAGTGCCTTCTTAGAACGGGAGGAGGAGTTACATGAAGCAAGAGGCGTTTCCCCGCGTCATCTATTTCAGGCGGCGGTGGAAATATTCGAAGCGAAGGCGCTGGTGTGGTTCCGGGCGAATCGGTCTCGGGCTGGCTCATGGTCGGAACTGGTCTCAGAGTTGCGTGCCGAATTTTTGCCCCCTGACTACGATGACCGGTTACTCGCAGAGATTGGGAGACGAACGCAGGAACCGGAGGAGTCGATGGGAGTTCACGTGTCCGTGATGGGGGGTTTGTTCCAACGCCGGGCCATTCCATGTACTGAAGAGGAGAAGCTGAGGATAATACGGAAAAACATCGCACCCTTTTATCAAACCCAATTGGCTCTCACCCCAGTTCGAACAATTGCGGATCTCATCCGTATGGACCGTTCCTTGGAGGCGACGCGAGTATCCGTAGAGGCCTATTTACCGCCACCAACCAGTCCCAGTCCCAGCGACTTTTGGAGCCAGACCTGGCCTATGCGAGTTACTGAGTCAAAGGTGACCTAGCAACCATTCAGCTGCAGTGCTGGAACTGCAGAGCGAATGGACATACGTCTCGGAATTGTCCAGAACCTCAACGGTGCTTTTGCTGTGGTCGAAGGGGGGCTCGGAAGGCATCCTGTCCGAATTGTCATGGGTCCCGAGAAGGAAACCCGAATTCACCGCGAAAATCCAGCATGTTTCCGCCTGGTAGTCCCCCTCAGCAAGGTACGGCATCGGGTGAGCGACCAAGACAACCTTCGGGAAACGGCCACTATGTCCAGTAGGCGGCTGCCTGGTCACTAGGGAGGAGGAAGCAAAGGCCGCGACAGAAGCTCAGCTCACCTATTTGCTGGCGCAGAGGGACGGGGATAAGCGACCGCACTTAGAGGTGGATATAATCGGACGGAAGTTCCTGGGACTCCTCGACTCTGGGGCTACCCACACGGTTATGGGCGGAGAGAGCTGGCAGGTTCTGGAGGAACTAGGAGTAGAGGAGGTGAGCTCCAACCAGCGAGTAATCCGGATGGCCAACAGTCAAGGCTGTGTAATTGCGGGATATATTACAGTGCCCGTGAAGCTAAAGGAGAAGGTGGAGTGGCTACAAGTGCTGGTGGTGCCGTCATTACCGCAAGCACTTATTCTCGGTGTAGATTTCGTACGCCAGTTCGGGTTGGTCGTAACGTTGAGAGACGAGAGCTGGAGTTTTCTGAATGCACTTCAAGGATAATCGGGGGAACAACTGAAGTCACACAGCCGACTGACACGAATAGAAGAGGCCGCCCTTAGTCGCTTATTGCAGGAAGAATTTGAACTCATGGGAGATGGGGTCGGATGCACGAATCGTGTGGAACATGTGATTAAGACTAATTCTTTGCCCATCAAGCAGAGATATTATCCGGTGTCACCGGCCGTGCAGAAACACATTGACAAAGAGTTGAACGAGATGCTGGAACAAGGCATAGTTGAACCATCCTCGAGTCCATAGGCGTCGCCGATTTTATTGGTCAAGAAAAAGGATAACACGTACCGTTTCTGTGTAGATTACCGAAAGCTCAACCAGGTCACCGAACATGACGCGTACCCGCTACCATATGTTTCGGCTACGCTGGACAAGATGCGCGAGACTAAATACTTGTCTTCTCTGGACGTGAAGTCGGCCTATTGGCAGGTTCTCATGGCAGAGCAAAAAAGCAAAAAATTCACTGCTTTTACGGTGCCTCATCGCGGTCTTTTCCAATTTTGCCGAATGCCTTTCGGTCTGTAGAATGCTCCTACAACGTGGTAACGTTTGATTGATCAGGTACTGGGCCCTGACCTCGAGCCATATGTCTTCACTTATCTAGACGACATTGTTGTGGTGACTCAGGAGTTCGGCAAACACCTGGAAATCTTACGGGGAGTGTTTGGTCGCCTCAGGCAGGCCGGATTAAGAGTCTCCTGCGACAAGTGCGAATTTTGCCGTTGCCAACTCAAATATATGGGTTACGTCGTTGATGAAAAGGGCTTGAATGTAGATCCGGACAAAGTAAAGTCATTGATAGAAATCCCTCCGCCTACGAATGTGAAGGGAGCGAGGCAGTTCATGGGAATGGCCTCGTGGTATAGAAGGTTCATCCCTGATTTTGCCACGATGGCGGCGCCATTGACGAGCCTTCTCAGGAAAAACCAGAAGTTTGTCTGGACCCAAGAATGCGATGCTGCGTTCACACAGGTAAAGGTGAAACTGACCACGGCTCCAATTCTTACCTGTCCGGACTATGACTTGCCTTTCTACATCCAGACAGACGCATCAGATCGGGGTTTAGGGGCAGTGCTTTCTCAGAAGCATCCCGATGGTTTGCTACCTGAGTCGGTCTTTGACGAAAGCCGAAAGAAAATGCTCAACCACTGAGAAAGAGTGCCTTGCAGTGCTATGGGCGGTGGAGAAGCTGCGACCTTACGTGGAGGGTGCAAAATTCGCGGTAATTACGGACCACCACTCTCTCGTGTGGCTGAGTAATCTCAAAGGTGAAACTGACCACGGCTCCAATTCTTACCTGTCCGGACTATGATTTGCCTTTCTACATCCAGGCAGACGCATCAGATCGGGGTTGAGGGGCAGTGCTCTCTCAGAATCATCCCGATGGAGAAAAGGTGGTTTGCTACCTGAGTCGGTCTTTGACGAAAGCCGAAAGAAAATACTCAACCACTGAGAAAGAGTGCCTTGCAGTGCTATGGGCGGTGGAGAAGCTGCGACCTTACGTGGAGGGTGCAAAATTCGCGGTAATTACTGACCACCACTCTCTCGTGTGGCTGAGTTATCTCAAAGACCCATCGGGATGACTGGCTAGGTGGGCGGTCAGACTACAGCAATACCCATTCGAGATCATACACCGGAAAGGGAAGGAGCACCTCGTACCAGATGCATTGTCTAGGATGTTGCCTAGGGAAGAAGTGGCAACGCTAGAGACCACAGGCGATCCCTGGTATGAGAAGATGTGCAAGAAGGTTGAGGAAGCACCAGGAAGCTACGGGGATTGGCGGCTAAAGCATGGAGTGCTGTGGAAGCATGTGGCCGGACGTTATCCGAGTCTGGAGGAGAATACTTCGTGGAAAAGGGTATTGACCAATTCGGAAAGGAAGGATATTCTCCGCAAATGTCACGATGACCCAACTGCAGGACATATGGTGTCCAGTCGCACCCTAGCACGAGTGGCAGCGCGGTACTACTGGCCGAAAATGTCGGTCGACGTGAGTGATTATGTAAAAAAATGTACTATTTGCCAAGCCAGCAAAGTGGAGAGGCGGGCCGCAGGGGGATTGATGGTATCTCGGAGTAATGCACCCCAGCACCCATGGGAAATGGTCTGCGTGGATCTAATAGGACCCTTGCCACGCTCCAAACTGGGACATACTGTGATTCTCACGGTGCTGGATTATGTAACAAAGCTCAAGTTATTATTTCCTTTGCGCCAGGCGACGGCTGCCGCTGTTTGTCGCATACTGGAAGAACATGTGTTTTTGTTGTTCGGAGCCCCAAAGTGGCTTGTATGCGACAACCGGGTTCAGTTCCGGAGTCGACCGATGCAACAAGTGGCTGAGTCCTTCGGTACGGAAATCAAGTACACCGCGCTGTACCACCCCCAAGCTAATCCCGCGGAGAGAAGGAACCAGGACATTAAACGCATGCTACGATCCTACGTGGCCGACAACCATCGCGAGTGGGACAGGAACCTGGCAAAGATAGCGTGTGCATTGAGAACCTACAAGCATGAGGTGACCCAGGTCACGCCGTACTTTTTTAATTTCGGGCGTGAGATGGTGATATTTCACGAGCAGAAAAAGTCACCTTGCGGGATTCAAGATATACCGGGACCCGAGGCTAGGGCGAGCGAACTCTCGAAGGTGCGGGATGATGTATTGGAGCGAATGAGGCAAGCCACTCGACAAAGTACGCAAAGATATAACTTGTGGAAGCGGGATGTAAAGTTTGACGAAGGAGAGACCGTGTGGCGGAAAAATTATACTCTCTCCAATGCGACGAAATATTACTCAGCAAAGCTGGCGCCGGAATATATCTGTCCTTTCTGGGTAGATAAGTGCGTGTCCGGATGGACATATCGCTTGCGGGATGAGAGAGGACAGGAAGCGGGCGTATGGCACGCAAAAGATTTGAAACCGTATCTCAAGTAAGGAGGCATCCGAACCTACGGGAGAAGGTAGAACCTGGGTCTGATTTTGGGTAATGTTAGGCTTGGGAAAACAACTTATCACTAAGAAACCAAAGGATACACATATCCACTTCACCTGTGCAGCCAGTACCGGGCCCCGGCTGGATATGTACGCATTCATGTAGTAGGAGGGATGTTAGACCCCCAGAGAACCCACCTTCAGGAAGAATATTTTAATGTGGTTAGGCTCTTCTTTTCTTGATTATTTCCCTCAATCTCTCTCCTCGCTAGTGGTCAGGGCAGAAACGATCTAAGTGGAAACAGAATTGGAATTTTTAATTAGAATAGATTAATGTCAGAACGTATTAGGCTGCAAAAGGAGTATGTTATAGGAATAGGGTTAGTAGATAATAAATGAGTATATTCGTATCTTTAGCCTTAGCCTTAAAATTAATACGGTGGAGGAATATAATTAGTGTACTATTAGGTGTTATATGGTAAAAGTCGTAGGATAGAGGAAAATAATAATCATTTCTTGAAATCAGAATTGGTATCTTTAGCGTTAGACTTAAAATTAATACGGTGGAGGAGTATAATTAGTGTACTATTAGGTGTTAGATGGTAAAAGTCGTAGGATAGAGGAAAATAATAATCATTTCTTGAAATCAGAATTCGTATCTTTAGCGTAAGCTTTAAAATTAACATGGTGGAGGAACATAACTAGTGTACTATTAGGTGTTAGATGGTAAAAGTCGTAGGATAGAGGAAAATAATAATCATTTCTTGAAATCAGAATTCGTATCTTTAAAGTTAGCCTTGAATTAATGTGTTGGAGTAATAGTATTATCTTATTATTTGAGGATACGAGGTAAAACAATTACTGTGGAAGATTAGGATTACCGTATAATTAGGTGTGTTCATTAGGATAAATCGGGTTAATTATGAGTTAGATTATCAGGTGCGTTTAAGGGACAATCGTATTATTGTGAGCAAGATTATCAAGTATTGAGTACCAGTAATAAATTGGGAAGAGGGATGGCCGGAGGTGGAAAATTTGGAGCAGCCTTAGCTAGAGGAGTGTTGAAGAGAGTAGTGTGGATTAGGCAAAATCGAGGCTAACTGAGTTCGATTGAAAGAAGACGTACTATCAAACGACAATCTTCTTTTACTTTTGTTCCATTTAACCAAACGATCATGAATCAAGTGTAAATCCAACGTCGTTGTTAGGATTTCGTGGAAATCCTCCCGAGGTAAGGGGGGAGTTGTTACGGTGTAACAAATTGGGTCACCGGATCTCAATCAAAAGACTATAGCTCGTTCCAAGACTCATAATTCTACTCATAATTACGTATCCACCACTCACTTTGTTAGGTTTCCGAATGTAACACCACTCGTAGGGCATAAGCGTTGTAGTACCTACCTTGTGTCTTTTACCTGGCGGATATTGTAAGATAGAATTTAAGCTAGTAACGTAGGTTATACGTCAAGTCATCAGAATCGGCAGGCTGAAGCGACCGAAAACATTCATGTATAGAATGTTGGCGACCGTCGGCTATCGGAATGTTAATAAGTTGGCATGACCGCTGATATCATCGTGCTAATAAACACCAGTCAACAGATCAATTACAATGAGTTACGTGGGGCACTTGATGGAGAACAGGGCTGTCACGACAAAGTTGCGGGTTCGAAGCCGATCAGCGTCGCTATTATTTGCATCGACCGAAATTTATTTTTTCCTATTTTTTTATTACAATGGCAGCCTAAAAGTCAAAAAGGAACATTAGAAAAATCGACGTCAGGACATTTCCGCAATTAGTAATATGATATAATTTAATATAAGCATCCACCATACTGTCGACACACCCACACAGTCACGTCACAAGCCGTCGTCGTGAGGGTATATCATGCTGCAAGACGAGCGGACGGATGAACGACACGACCGGCAGCGTTTGGCATCTGTGCATACGAACGCAACTACACTACCGACTGAGGACAAGGCGTCGGGTAGACGTCTTCAAGCTGATAAGCCGTCAACCTATTATCAACATCGACATGGAATAGTGCGTTGAGACGCGAGGGTGCTACGGAATAATCAGTGGTTCATGGCTTGGTGGTGCCGCTTTGATTTTAATTTTTTTTGTGCGTTTTTCTTCTGTTCGGGGATTGGTAATGAAAGAAGATGAGCCCGAACCGAGCTTGAATTTTCAAATTAATTTAATCCGGCAATAATAAAAATCGACAATATTATGGCGGAATCCGAAAAGAGGATTTTCCTTTAAACCGAGGAATGCAGCCAAGCAGAAATATGCTCCAGTGGTGGAATGGATTGACAGAGTCGGATTGGAACCGGTTCGGATGGCTACTACCCTTTATCCCATCGAAACCTCGAACTTGGATGAGTCGAAAGTCGAAAGTGAAAAATTGGAAAGCAGATTGATGGTGTGGATCCCGGACGGTCACAGGAGTGACAAGATTGTTGCTCCTAACTGGAGTAGCGGGATACCCTGCATTTAGGCAAAAGCGGCGGCACTAGGAAAATTTTCCGTCGAGGGCATTCGAAATTGAGCCCTGAAGTGAAGAAGGAGTGCATCGTCAGAACTAAAATAAATGAAAAATTAATTTATTACTGCAGATACGAAGGAGGACACGCAATTTGGCATTGCAGCGAAAGTAGGAAAAGCCAATGGCATATAGTAAATCGAATCATTCGACGGAAGAAAACGGAGCGACGCAACGAGGGACTCGCGGAATGTGTTTGTTGAGTCGGAGCGAAGACGGGATCAGCTTTTAATCAGCGGCAAAAGAAACTGACGAGTTTAAAGGGCTAGACAGCGTAGGCAGAAGAAACGTCGACTATCACGCTCGAGGCGACGGTTCGGTGCTGGTGAACACCGTTAGATTTTGGATTTTATCTTTTTTTCATTACTTGATTCATCTGATTAACACCTGATCGTCGTGGGAAATAATTAATTACGCTGTATCTGAATATCTCGAAAAAGCACGAGTAGTAATAAATTCTTGAATTCGAACTTCAGTGGATCTTGTAAATGCTCGAAGGAAAAGAAATTTCGACAGGCGGAAGTAGATTCTTTTGTTCCATCTAGTAGGTTTTTTTTCCCTTTGTTTGTGGAATTAAAGTAGTTGCGGGTGCAGTCCTGTTGTGAGGTCTCTGGTCGCGATTGGTGAGACGGATCGGGTGTTACCCGAACTAGAAACTGACTTGTGGCGGTACTGCGTGCGTATATCTGGTGAGCCGAAGCTCGCTCAGCGGCTCGAGGCTCGAATAATTGGAGAGCGAGTGGCGCCCACCCTCGACCCGTCTCCGACGAGTTAGCGAATATATCCAACAGGAGCCTAACCAGGTGTCTTGCTCACCCTAGACCGGGTGGGTGACAAATCGGCGCCCAACGTGGGGCCCGAACCCACGACCCTGAGATTATGAGTCTCATGCTCTACCGACTGAGCTAGCCGGGCGTAGTGAAAAGTTTTCAATTTTCAGCAAAAATAAGACGAACCAACAGCGAGATATCAGTCCACATCTGAGGAGATTTCAGAGAGATCAGTTGGAAACCGAGGTCAGGCGGTAGTAGAGTAACCTAATCCCGGGTGAAATCGGAGCCCACTATAGGCCAGCAGCGATTTAATCAGTAGTGTATATATTTATGGTTTGCAGTTGTATTTACAAAAAAAAAAAAAACAATAAAATTCGGAATCAAACCAAATTGTGTTTTATTTGCAACCTAGCCAAGTAGGTTAAATATTTGTACTAGGTATACCAGTCGATAGTCGATAGAGTGAGTCCAGGATGTCAGCGAAAGCTAAGGTGCTAATAGACAGGCTGAGCAAGGTTGAGTTGACGTACGAGCTGGAGATTCGCGGTCAACCCACCGGAACAGTAGAAGCCATGCGGAAAACGCTTCGGGTGGCGCTGAGAGCAGAAGCATCCATGGACACCTCCCTGATTTCGGTGCGGGACTACCCATACACGCTAGAGGAGTATTTGGAGGCAGTCCAAGAGAAATTAGCAGAAATACCGGGACTGATCCCGGTTTTCCACGGCAACACCCAGACGTTGGAGTTTATAAAATTAAAAACGAAGATTAAATTTGGAATGTGGCGGCTCAAGAACGCGCCACATGAACAACAGGAAATGGGTGAACAGGCTCACAAATTAAGGACTCGCCTCATAATGGCGATGGGGCAACTCCTGGTGAAAGCTTCGGGCGGAGATGAGGATGCTGAGTCGGTACCCAATGAGGAGCAGGCTTGTGAGCAGGACATTGTTCAGGACGCGGGCTTCGATTCGGCGAGATTAGTGGTGGGGCTATCACAGCCCGAACAAGAGCCGGAAGTACACGTTAACCCTTTATTTTCTACGCCGCGAGCGGCAACCGTTAGCAGCAAAGGCCAAGATGTGTCCAAATGGGGACTTCACTTCAGTGGCGATTCTGGGTCGCTGAGTGCCTTCTTAGAACGGGAGGAGGAGTTACATGAAGCAAGAGGCGTTTCCCCGCGTCATCTATTTCAGGCGGCGGTGGAAATATTCGAAGCGAAGGCGCTGGTGTGGTTCCGGGCGAATCGGTCTCGGGCTGGCTCATGGTCGGAACTGGTCTCAGAGTTGCGTGCCGAATTTTTGCCCCCTGACTACGATGACCGGTTACTCGCAGAGATTGGGAGACGAACGCAGGAACCGGAGGAGTCGATGGGAGTTCACGTGTCCGTGATGGGGGGTTTGTTCCAACGCCGGGCCATTCCATGTACTGAAGAGGAGAAGCTGAGGATAATACGGAAAAACATCGCACCCTTTTATCAAACCCAATTGGCTCTCACCCCAGTTCGAACAATTGCGGATCTCATCCGTATGGACCGTTCCTTGGAGGCGACGCGAGTATCCGTAGAGGCCTATTTACCGCCACCAACCAGTCCCAGTCCCAGCGACTTTTGGAGCCAGACCTGGCCTATGCGAGTTACTGAGTCAAAGGTGACCTAGCAACCATTCAGCTGCAGTGCTGGAACTGCAGAGCGAATGGACATACGTCTCGGAATTGTCCAGAACCTCAACGGTGCTTTTGCTGTGGTCGAAGGGGGGCTCGGAAGGCATCCTGTCCGAATTGTCATGGGTCCCGAGAAGGAATCCCGAATTCACCGCGAAAATCCAGCACGTTTCCGCCTGGTAGTCCCCCTCAGCAAGGTACGGCATCGGGTGAGCGACCAAGACAACCTTCGGGAAACGGCCACTATGTCCAGTAGGCGGCTGCCTGGTCACTAGGGAGGAGGAAGCAAAGGCCGCGACAGAAGCTCAGCTCACCTATTTGCTGGCGCAGAGGGACGGGGATAAGCGACCGCACTTAGAGGTGGATATAATCGGACGGAAGTTCCTGGGACTCCTCGACTCTGGGGCTACCCACACGGTTATGGGCGGAGAGAGCTGGCAGGTTCTGGAGGAACTAGGAGTAGAGGAGGTGAGCTCCAACCAGCGAGTAATCCGGATGGCCAACAGTCAAGGCTGTGTAATTGCGGGATATATTACAGTGCCCGTGAAGCTAAAGGAGAAGGTGGAGTGGCTACAAGTGCTGGTGGTGCCGTCATTACCGCAAGCACTTATTCTCGGTGTAGATTTCGTACGCCAGTTCGGGTTGGTCGTAACGTTGAGAGACGAGAGCTGGAGTTTTCTGAATGCACTTCAAGGATAATCGGGGGAACAACTGAAGTCACACAGCCGACTGACACGAATAGAAGAGGCCGCCCTTAGTCGCTTATTGCAGGAAGAATTTGAACTCATGGGAGATGGGGTCGGATGCACGAATCGTGTGGAACATGTGATTAAGACTAATTCTTTGCCCATCAAGCAGAGATATTATTCGGTGTCACCGGCCGTGCAGAAACACATTGACAAAGAGTTGAACGAGATGCTGGAACAAGGCATAGTTGAACCATCCTCGAGTCCATAGGCGTCGCCGATTTTATTGGTCAAGAAAAAGGATAACACGTACCGTTTCTGTGTAGATTACCGAAAGCTCAACCAGGTCACCGAACATGACGCGTACCCGCTACCATATGTTTTGGCTACGCTGGACAAGATGCGCGAGACTAAATACTTGTCTTCTCTGGACGTGAAGTCGGCCTATTGGCAGGTTCTCATGGCAGAGCAAAAAAGCAAAAAATTCACTGCTTTTACGGTGCCTCATCGCGGTCTTTTCCAATTTTGCCGAATGCCTTTCGGTCTGTAGAATGCTCCTACAACGTGGTAACGTTTGATTGATCAGGTACTGGGCCCTGACCTCGAGCCATATGTCTTCACTTATCTAGACGACATTGTTGTGGTGACTCAGGAGTTCGGCAAACACCTGGAAATCTTACGGGGAGTGTTTGGTCGCCTCAGGCAGGCCGGATTAAGAGTCTCCTGCGACAAGTGCGAATTTTGCCGTTGCCAACTCAAATATATGGGTTACGTCGTTGATGAAAAGGGCTTGAATGTAGATCCGGACAAAGTAAAGTCATTGATAGAAATCCCTCCGCCTACGAATGTGAAGGGAGCGAGGCAGTTCATGGGAATGGCCTCGTGGTATAGAAGGTTCATCCCTGATTTTGCCACGATGGCGGCGCCATTGACGAGCCTTCTCAGGAAAAACCAGAAGTTTGTCTGGACCCAAGAATGCGATGCTGCGTTCACACAGGTAAAGGTGAAACTGACCACGGCTCCAATTCTTACCTGTCCGGACTATGACTTGCCTTTCTACATCCAGGCAGACGCATCAGATCGGGGTTTAGGGGCAGTGCTCTCTCAGAATCATCCCGATGGAGAAAAGGTGGTTTGCTACCTGAGTCGGTCTTTGACGAAAGCCGAAAGAAAATACTCAACCACTGAGAAAGAGTGCCTTGCAGTGCTATGGGCGGTGGAGAAGCTGCGACCTTACGTGGAGGGTGCAAAATTCGCGGTAATTACTGACCACCACTCTCTCGTGTGGCTGAGTTATCTCAAAGACCCATCGGGATGACTGGCTAGGTGGGCGGTCAGACTACAGCAATACCCATTCGAGATCATACACCGGAAAGGGAAGGAGCACCTCGTACCAGATGCATTGTCTAGGATGTTGCCTAGGGAAGAAGTGGCAACGCTAGAGACCACAGGCGATCCCTGGTATGAGAAGATGTGCAAGAAGGTTGAGGAAGCACCAGGAAGCTACGGGGATTGGCGGCTAAAGCATGGAGTGCTGTGGAAGCATGTGGCCGGACGTTATCCGAGTCTGGAGGAGAATACTTCGTGGAAAAGGGTATTGACCAATTCGGAAAGGAAGGATATTCTCCGCAAATGTCACGATGACCCAACTGCAGGACATATGGTGTCCAGTCGCACCCTAGCACGAGTGGCAGCGCGGTACTACTGGCCGAAAATGTCGGTCGACGTGAGTGATTATGTAAAAAAATGTACTATTTGCCAAGCCAACAAAGTGGAGAGGCGGGCCGCAGGGGGATTGATGGTAGCTCGGGGTAATGCACCCCAGCACCCATGGGAAATGGTCTGCGTGGATCTAATAGGACCCTTGCCACGCTCCAAACTGGGACATACTGTGATTCTCACGGTGCTGGATTATGTACCAAAGCTCAAGTTATTATTTCCTTTGCGCCAGGCGACGGCTGCCGCTGTTTGTCGCATACTGGAAGAACATGTGTTTTTGTTGTTCGGAGCCCCAAAGTGGCTTGTATGCGACAACCGGGTTCAGTTCCGAAGTCGACCGATGCAACAAGTGGCTGAGTCCTTCGGTACGGAAATCAAGTACACCGCGCTGTACCACCCCCAAGCTAATCCCGCGGAGAGAAGGAACCAAGACATTAAACGCATGCTACGATCCTACGTGGCCGACAACCATCGCGAGTGGGACAGGAACCTGGCAAAGATAGCGTGTGCATTGAAAACCTACAAGCATGAGGTGACCCAGGTCACGCCGTACTTTTTTAATTTCGGGCGTGAGATGGTGATATTTCACGAGCAGAAAAAGTCACCTTGCGGGATTCAAGATATACCGGGACCCGAGGCTAGGGCAAGCGAACTCTCGAAGGTGCGGGAGGATGTATTGGAGCGAATGAGGCAAGCCACTCGACAAAGTACGCAAAGATATAACTTGTGGAAGCGGGATGTAAAGTTTGACGAAGGAGAGACCGTGTGGCGGAAAAATTATACTCTCTCCAATGCGACGAAATATTACTCAGCAAAGCTGGCGCCGGAATATATCTGTCCTTTCTGGGTAGATAAGTGCGTGTCCGGATGGACATATCGCTTGCGGGATGAGAGAGGACAGGAAGCGGGCGTATGGCACGCAAAAGATTTGAAACCGTATCTCAAGTAAGGAGGCATCCGAACCTACGGGAGAAGGTAGAACCTGGGTCTGATATTGGGTAATGTTAGGCTTGGGAAAACAACTTATCACTAAGAAACCAAAGGATACACATATCCACTTCACCTGTGCAGCCAGTACCGGGCCCCGGCTGGATATGTACGCATTCATGTAGTAGGAGGGATGTTAGACCCCCAGAGAACCCACCTTCAGGAAGAATATTTTAATGTGGTTAGGCTCTTCTTTTCTTGATTATTTCCCTCAATCTCTCTCCTCGCTAGTGGTCAGGGCAGAAACGATCTAAGTGGAAACAGAATTGGAATTTTTAATTAGAATAGATTAATGTCAGAACGTATTAGGCTGCAAAAGGAGTATGTTATAGAAATAGGGTTAGTAGATAATAAATGAGTATATTCGTATCTTTAGCCTTAGCCTTAAAATTAATACGGTGGAGGAATATAATTAGTGTACTATTAGGTGTTATATGGTAAAAGTCGTAGGATAGAGGAAAATAATAATCATTTCTTGAAATCAGAATTGGTATCTTTAGCGTTAGACTTAAAATTAATACGGTGGAGGAGTATAATTAGTGTACTATTAGGTGTTAGATGGTAAAAGTCGTAGGATAGAGGAAAATAATAATCATTTCTTGAAATCAGAATTCGTATCTTTAGCGTAAGCTTTAAAATTAACATGGTGGAGGAACATAACTAGTGTACTATTAGGTGTTAGATGGTAAAAGTCGTAGGATAGAGGAAAATAATAATCATTTCTTGAAATCAGAATTCGTATCTTTAAAGTTAGCCTTGAATTAATGTGTTGGAGTAATAGTATTATCTTATTATTTGAGGATACGAGGTAAAACAATTACTGTGGAAGATTAGGATTACCGTATAATTAGGTGTGTTCATTAGGATAAATCGGGTTAATTATGAGTTAGATTATCAGGTGCGTTTAAGGGACAATCGTATTATTGTGAGCAAGATTATCAAGTATTGAGTACCAGTAATAAATTGGGAAGAGGGATGGCCGGAGGTGGAAAATTTGGAGCAGCCTTAGCTAGAGGAGTGTTGAAGAGAGTAGTGTGGATTAGGCAAAATCGAGGCTAACTGAGTTCGATTGAAAGAAGACGTACTATCAAACGACAATCTTCTTTTACTTTTGTTCCATTTAACCAAACGATCATGAATCAAGTGTAAATCCAACGTCGTTGTTAGGATTTCGTGGAAATCCTCCCGAGGTAAGGGGGGAGTTGTTACGGTGTAACAAATTGGGTCACCGGATCTCAATCAAAAGACTATAGCTCGTTCCAAGACTCATAATTCTACTCATAATTACGTATCCACCACTCACTTTGTTAGGTTTCCGAATGTAACACCACTCGTAGGGCATAAGCGTTGTAGTACCTACCTTGTGTCTTTTACCTGGCGGATATTGTAAGATAGAATTTAAGCTAGTAACGTAGGTTATACGTCAAGTCATCAGAATCGGCAGGCTGAAGCGACCGAAAACATTCATGTATAGAATGTTGGCGACCGTCGGCTATCGGAATGTTAATAAGTTGGCATGACCGCTGATATCATCGTGCTAATAAACACCAGTCAACAGATCAATTACAATGAGTTACGTGGGGCACTTGATGGAGAACAGGGCTGTCACGACAAAGTTGCGGGTTCGAAGCCGATCAGCGTCGCTATTATTTGCATCGACCGAAATTTATTTTTTCCTATTTTTTTATTACAATGGCAGCCTAAAAGTCAAAAAGGAACATTAGAAAAATCGACGTCAGGACATTTCCGCAATTAGTAATATGATATAATTTAATATAAGCATCCACCATACTGTCGACACACCCACACAGTCACGTCACAAGCCGTCGTCGTGAGGGTATATCATGCTGCAAGACGAGCGGACGGATGAACGACACGACCGGCAGCGTTTGGCATCTGTGCATACGAACGCAGCTACACTACCGACCGAGGACAAGGCGTCGGGTAGACGTCTTCAAGCTGATAAGCCGTCAACCTATTATCAACATCGACATGGAATAGTGCGTTGAGACGCGAGGGTGCTACGGAATAATCAGTGGTTCATGGCTTGGTGGTGCCGCTTTGATTTTAATTTTTTTTGTGCGTTTTTCTTCTGTTCGGGGATTGGTAATGAAAGAAGATGAGCCCGAACCGAGCTTGAATTTTCAAATTAATTTAATCCGGCAATAATAAAAATCGACAATATTATGGCGGAATCCGAAAAGAGGATTTTCCTTTAAACCGAGGAATGCAGCCAAGCAGAAATATGCTCCAGTGGTGGAATGGATTGACAGGGTCGGATTGGAACCGGTTCGGATGGCTACTACCCTTTATCCCACCGAAACCTCGAACTTGGATGGGTCGAGAGTCGAAAGTGAAAAATTGGAAAGCAGATTGATGGTGTGGATCCCGGACGGTCACAGGAGTGACAAGATCGTTGCTCCTAACTGGAGTAGAGGGACACCCTGCAGTTAAGCAGAAGCGGCGGCACTGCAACGTTACGTCTCGTGTGTGAATTTTTCGTCGAGGGCATTCGAAGTTGAGCCCTGAAGTGAAGAAGAAGTGCATCGTCAGAACTAAAATAAATGAAAAATTAATTTATTACTGCAGATACGAAGGAGGACATGCAATTTGGCCTTGGAGCGGAAATAGGAAAAGCCTAAGGCGTATGGTAAATTGAGTCATTCGACGGATGAAAACGGAGCGACGCAACGAGGGACTCGCGGAATGTGTTTGTTGAGTCGGAGCGAAGACGGGATCAGCTTTTAATCAGCGGCAAAAGAAACTGACGAGTTTAAAGGGCTAGACAGCGTAGGCAGAAGAAACGTCGACTATCACGCTCGAGGCGACGGTTCGGTGCTGGTGAACACCGTTAGATTTTGGATTTTATCTTTTTTTCATTACTTGATTCATCTGATTAACACCTGATCGTCGTGGGGAATAATTAATTACGCTGTATCTGAATATCTCGAAAAAGCACGAGTAGCCGACTGCCGATCCAGAATATTAAGGTCAGTTTGTTTAAGAAGAATAAAATTCATTTCATTAGGATTAAGAAAATGTGCGAAGAGAATATTTACTAAATTTGTAAAAAGTGAGTGGTGGTGAGGAATTTAGGAAGAAACCCGAAAGTTGCCGGGTTCGCATGGTAAAAACGGCGAATTCAGATAGCTGAGGAACTTCCGGTTTTAGTACGGTTTGGTAGTGCACGTGAAAGCAAACAAGTGAAAGTAAGAGAATTCACCGTTGTGTATCGTGTGAGTTAACGTAGAGAAAATTTATCTAACAGCTTGTGGAGCTGGAGCCTACTGGATAGTGATAAATAAATTCTTGAATTCGAACTTCACTGGATCTTGTAAATGCTCGAAGGAAAAGAAATTTCGGCAGGCGGAAGTAGATTCTTTTGTTCCATCTAGTAGGTTTTCTTTTCCTTTGTTTGTCGAATTAAAGTAGTTGCGGGTGCAGTCCAGTTGTGAGGTCTCTGGTCGCGATTGGTGAGACGGATCGGGTGTTACCCGAACTAGAAACTGACTTGTGGCGGTACTGCGTGCGTATATCTTGTAAGCCGAAGCTCGCTCAGCGGCTCGAGGCTCGAATAATTGGAGAGCGAGTGGCGCCCACCCTCGACCCGTCTCCGACGAGTTAGCGAATATATCTAACAGGTGCCTAACCAGGTATCTTGCTCACTCTAGACCGGGTGGGTGACATGGGTCAGATATTGGCATCGGTCAGGGATCGTCGATATGTGCGACTTGACCCATGCGTTGCACTGTGTGCGTGTGTGTTTGCATCAAGCGCCGATACAGTCGTTTGTGCTACAGTCATTTAGTGTGTGCGCATAATTTCCATATTCTGTTTTCTCGTACTTGTCGTTCTGGGTTCTAGATACATTCTTTTTTCGTTCTTGCCGCTATTTGGTGCGTGATGCCGATGATTTTGTGTTGTTTGTCTACCCAGTCGGATTGTGGTGTTCGAATGTGTATTTTTTGATGTTCGTCTAAGCTGACGTGTTGCTCGGATGCTTGTTGTCTTGTAGTTGCTCACCTAACTATCATGTCTAACAATTAATTTAATCAAAGTTGGAACGAACTAAAACGTAGCTTCTGGTGATTGGTTAACTGTGGTCATGACTCAATCTCCATCGTTCTCTCATGCAGAGAACCATGGAGATTTTTTTCTTTTTTTCTTAGATTATGTTAAGCAAAAGTCCATGAACCGTGGCACATTTAAGAATAGTGTAACATGCATTGTATGCGCAGAGTACAATACAAATATTGAAATCGATAAAAATCGAAACGTTTACTCGAGTCTATAAAAAAGTATATTTAGAGGTTCAACACTTCTGTATTTATTATTTATCTGAGCATTGGCCGGAGATAACAACAGTACTATGACTCATTGTCTAGTAAATCTCGAGTATTTTTTAGAAGGGCACTTTACCTTCCTTAAAAAAATTGCGTTTGCAGGCTTTATTTCACCAGATAAAGTGTATACAAAGAAGATCGTTTACAAATATCCCACATCAGCAGTTTGCACTACAGATGATACTGGTGTGTCTGGAAACCTTGAACTTTAGCGTCTGGATGGGGATCTTATAAAAATCCTCGCAAAGCTTTCAACTATTTTTGTACATGGGGAGCCAACAAAGGAGTTTCTTCAGAGCAACGTTACGTCTCGTGCTAGTTCTTTAAAGCGAAATCATGTTACTAAAAGATTTTTCAAGGGTGTTTATCCGTGTCAAATTAAGAAAACTGCTTGTTTTATTGCGAATACAGATCCAGCACATAAAATTGGAACGCATTGAGTGGCCTTTTGCATTCCTAGAAAAGGTCGTATCGAGTGCTTTGACTATTTCGGTAAATATCCTACTAAAAAGTACTTCAAAAGATTTCTTCGGCACAATGATAAAGTTTTTGTAAATAATAAATAGAGGTTGCAGAGTGCGTTTTCAACCACATGCGGATAGTATTGCGGAGTTTTTCTTTATTTTCGCTGTAGTGGCAGGAGCTTCAAAACATTTCTCAATCGATTCTCCTCTACAGATTATAATTTCAATGATGGCGAAATAATTGATTTATTCCGAAAAATTTATTTAAAAATCTCCTTGCAAAATGGTGGTGAGTGTTTCAATCAGACCTGTAGACAGGAGGTCGGAGATATAAAAGCAGCATCATCAAGCCATCGCAATCATAGTTGTGTTTTTTTATATTTTTAAAGAATGTCGCCACTTGCTGAAAAGTCAACTAATAAACAAACACAAACCTCTAAGCAAACCGGCCGCGTCAGTCAGAAGAAGAAAAAAGTTGTGAAATCACCCCAAGTCGAACCTTCTAGCAACTTTGAGAACATCATATCGAACTGCAAGTAGAGGAAGTCAAGAGCAAAATTGATTCCCTAATCACAAGTTCCGTACCTCCCCGTCACCTCCCTTGGTACCTAGAACCATATATTTCAGACAATCGAACTGCACATTTTTGGAATTATTAAAGTTCAGCGTTATTCCCTTACACTTTGTAATACAATCAACCCGATCTCCTATTTTGATTTCAAGACTGCAAGTTTTAGGACATATACTCAAATATTCTGATATAAAAGCATCAGAGCCGAAGCTTTCAATCTCATAAGTTAAATCACCTAGAAAGTTTTAAATTGTAAAAGGAATAGAAGATGTCTTATCATCCACAAAAATTAAGCTGTCAGTGTCACAATAAAGTATTCTCTTACCAACTTTTTCTATACCTTCGTAGAGCTTAAGTCTAGCGTGTGCTGTGGTGTAGGCAGCTATTGGTATGTTCACGTGTGGCAGCATATTTAATTTTTTTTCTATTTTTTTCCAAGTGATCTACAAAGTGTCTTTGGACACTGATAATATCGAGCAGATTTCGATACCCGGGGTATGTATGATATCGCAAAAAATCTTTGAAATTAGTTACAACCTTGGTATTAGTACGATTTTCCCTTTGAGTGAATTTACCCCAAAAAAGATTTAGGCATATTTTTGCAGTGTTGCGTCTACCAGGATTTACACTGATCTCTTTTTTGTCTAAAAGTTTGTCCTCCTTTATGTGATATGACTTTATAAAGTCATCTTTTTCTTCTTCTGTTGCACATTTGCTACCCCATCCGTTAGCTTCCTGCTTAATTTTCAAGAAAATGTTCACGTATTCCGTGAATAAACCTCCTCTTTTGAGTTCGGATCGTACACGGTGTGATTATTTTTCCAAAACTCATACACGCTCTTAATTTCATAGCCTTTCTTCACAGCTAAAGCTACCTCAGGTATAAAGCATGTACCAGTAATTTCCCGATCACTGTCATTATGCTGACATCTTGTTACCCTATTCTCTGATGCATAAGCTCTACATAAAGCGAAATACAGTTTTAGATTTTTATTGAAAGGTAATATGGGTAGAAATAAATTATTTGGAGGCAGTATGACGCAGGTGATAAAACCATGCATCGAAAGTATTTCTGTGATCGTAGGTATGTTCTCGTTCTTGTAAATTTCCGGATGACATATGGGATATAGGGCATATTTATTATTGTAAGGATACAGACTCGTCAAGTCCAGATATCTTATTAATTAATTCTCCCTACATTCATGGTATATTCTTAACACCTCAGTTCGACCACCAAAAATGGCATCACGAGGGTTTAGTGGTTTCGCGATATTTCTAGTAAGTCTTTCTACCTCCATTTCTTCTTCTGGATGTGACTTTGAAAAATTCTTGAGCTCTAATTCCCACATGTGTATCAAATTATACCCATTACGTCTGATCATTTCCATTCTCCTAAGTGTGGCCTCATACCTTTGAGCTAAGGTCTCGCACCCACCATCGTTATTAATGTTCACGTCCTGCACTCTAAAACAGGTTGTGCAACCATGGAAAAAGCAGCCAAAGCATTCATATACTGTGTTTGTCTTGGGATTGAAACCATCTACATACATATGTTACCTCCCTTCTCTAGCCTCACCTCGCCCTTGGTATAGGCCGATAAAATCTCATCCTATACTTTGATTGACTACCAAACAAGCCATTTAGAGGCAATTAGCGACTGATTTTGAAATTTGTAGTATCCATGTTTTGGCATTATACCTATAGTGTTCTCCTTCAGATAGTTTTTTATAGTGTTCTCCTTCAGATAGAAAGACAAGCATATATGCTGAGGCTATAGTTAAGGCTTCTATAAAAGGATTTACATTAGTAATACTAACAAATTCTTTCTTGAATCGAAGACACCCCAAACGCAAGATATTGACATCGCTCACACAATATCTCAACATTTCCTTTCGGTTATCAAAAATGCCTGATGAATTTGCATAATACCAGTCGAAGAACTTGTTTTTTCCACCTTCTTCATAGCAGTATACCCATATAAATCAAGTGATGGATATTTGCCTGCATAGTCAATGTTCTCCATTGTGTTAAAATAATATGGGTAAAAACCCTTTGTATGATGTTTAATTTTGAAAACCTTTGGGAAATGTGCAAGTGGGAATGCAAGAAAATTTAAAGAATCTATAAAAGATACTCTGCCACAGGTTAGCTTCATTATCTTGGTACCATTCACTAGAGGCTCGATTTTGATCTTCCTGTTCAATTGCTCAGAAATTATAAAATGACCATCGTAACCTTGTAAACTATGTGCTATACAAAATATATTTGAGACAGAGGTTCGAGCTTTGAAACAGTAGTCTAAAAAATTTGCTACTGCGTTTTCATTTTTTTTATATTGGAAAATATGCTTCTCACTCCCCAAACAATACATTTTTCCCTTATATCGGAGTTTATATAGCAGCTATAGCAGACGTGCTGGGCAACAATTAAGTTGACAACATGAAGGAAAGTCTGTGAACTATCACCGTATGAAATATCCTGGGTACTCTAGGAGACTAAATATAAGAAAAATGATCTGACAGCATAATTTTCCAGCAGGTCTGGCAAACAAATTCATAACAGGTATGATTACCACTTCATTTTTTGTCCAGGACTATACATTTCCCGCAATGATAACATATTCTAAAATTTTCACAAACGTTCTTTTTTCATATTTGTTTTTTAAATGGTTCTCAAAACGAATGTCGCCTCTGAACACACAATTACAACTTGCACATTCCCTTGTTTTTTCCACAAATTAGCATGATGGGTAAAAAATACAATACGAAAATTTTTTTTCGCATTTACGCTGTTTCACATGCAGTACTCTATCGCAAAGAGAACATACATAGAGTTTGTTAAACAAAGCAGTAAGAGATTTTATTACATAAAAGTGCTCATTTTCTTCAGAATAATAGAAGTATAGCTTTTTACAGAGCTATCTTTATATGAAGATCTAAAAAGAAAAGAGATTGAATTCTTCAGATCGTTAAAAACAATTTGGTATCATTTTAAAAAATTTTGAAATTTGTTTAGATCTGGTAAATTACAACCTTTTACCTATCGTGGCCTTTGCTTTACTACATAAATTTGTAGATAATATATCTAGTTCTGGATGCATCTCGATTCTAATCTGGATGCATCTCGATTGCATTGCATAAACTTCTAGGAAGACAGCTAACATCATGGTCTTTTCCAACATCTATCACACTATACTTTCTTGCTAGAGTTTCTCTTTCTGTTAAATTTTTAGGATTCACCTTTTTTCCAATGAAAGAGAAATTTCTAATACCTGCTTTTATTTGCATAGCCCCGTCCGAGAGAAAAGTATAGTTGGACTGGTTTACATTGGAGATTAGACCAATAATATGTGCACCAGTCAGCTCAGCAACAGGTCTTAAACTGGACCAAATGGGTTTGACATCAGGTGAGTTCGGAAGCTCAATAGATAAACTAATTTTACTCCACTGAATCGAATTGGAGACTTTTTCTTTTATTACCCTGTCAAACACATTTTCAAGCTCTTTCACAGGATTCTCAATGTTCTCTTTAAATTCTTTGAAACGGAAGACCAATTTAACACCCTTCAAATTGAATTTTTTTAAAAAAATTTTCTTGTTTTGATAAAATTTCATTTTCACTATCTGAACCCCCTCCAGTTTGAATTAAAGTGTCGTCCTGATTTACATTTCGTAATAATTTAGCGTTTGTCTCTGGTTTGTTGATAGCAGATTTTTCGCAAATAACGCTCGCTTTATCTTTTTGTTTTTTGTTACAGTATACTTTTTTCTGCTAGTATCAACATTGTTGTACCTGTTAAACTCGTAATTGCATAATCATTTTAGCATCCATTTCTTATAGCGTATTGGTATGGTTCTCAATGGTTGCCTCTCACTGGTGAGAAAAGAAATTGCTTCTCTCAATACCTCATCTGAGAAGGAAACATCGTACATAGCGGAAAATCGAATTAATAACTCGAAGAACCGGCATTTTTCCGCCACTGTAGAACATATATTTTTTTGTTGTATTTCGTTTAGTAAAATACTTAAGCTGGATACAAATAAATTATATCCTACAGTTAAAGAACTACTTAAATGATTTATTATGCCTATACTTTTTAGTTTTTCTTACTCTAAATTAAAACTAAAAGTTAAGTTAAAATTGTGAACCTATGTACAAAAAGGACTTAATCCGCTTGAAACAACTTTTTTTTAGCATTTTTTTATTATGCAGATACCCTTGCAAATTTTACAAGGATCCATAAGCCAGCTTGTGCTGATTGGATGGATCCTTAGCCCTCTTTTCCGCTTTTTTAGTACGAAGATCTTTCCAACACCGTTTGAGTGATTTCCGTCTTTCTTTGTATCTCGATCGTCTTTCGGATTCCTGCACGGAATCTCCTTCTCTTTGCACCAGGACCTCTCGTGTGCCAATTTTTTCTGCAAGTTTGAAAAACATTATAAGCTTTTTCACTATCTATCTTATAAAAATCTTTTACATGCCTATAGATGAGAGATTCTCACCCGCCTTCATAATTTTTATTTTATCTTCTCCCAGATACTTCCTGGGGGTCTGTTTATGTTCCCCAATGGCCTCTGCTATGCCATCTATTTGCTTGCATATATTAGGCAAAGCCTCTTGAAATACAAGCTTTTTTCTGTAATCTTATTGAAAACATACTAAATGTCCTCAGTATCTGTTTTTTTTTTATAAAAATTCTACTCACCCATAAAATCTTTTCTTCTCTGCCGCTACTGCTTTAAGGCAACGTAGCACCTCCAAATTTTTAAAAAATTGATTTTTGTTTTTTGTTTGAATATGTTAGAATGAAGGTTTTAAAACATGATTTTAATAATATAAAATTGACATTCTAAAACAAAAAAATTTTATGAGCATATATAGCGAAGCGCCCCAAGATCATTTTTTCTATGATTTTCGTTCACTTCGCTATATCGCTACATCGACTTAAGCCAAAGTGTAGACAAAGATAAATGAGTCATCTCCTTTAAAAGAAGCAAAAATATGCTAGCCTTGGCAAAAAAAAAAAATAAAAAAATAGCTGTAAAAGATGTTTCTAAAAAAAGTGTAGAATCTCCAAAAAAGGTCCGAAAAAAGTTCACCTGACACCAAAATTAATGAAAAATTTAGCCACGCATTATGGCCTAACAATACGACGAAATCCTGATTCAGTTGAAAATATGCGCAAGGAAATTTGGGCAGCATATTACCACAAAATTTCAACTGATGAGAACCCTCAACACTGTTATTGTCCTGTTGGAGAAACGACTTGGTGTAACTGGCGCAAGGCGGAGGCAGCGGGTGATAATGCATTAAACAATTTCAAGAATCCTCCACCTTTAGATGATGAAGTACAAGAAATTTTAAAGCCTATTTATGATGACTTATCATCAGAAGATTTATTAAAGCGTTGCTTGGGCAATTTTGCGCAGAATAATAACGAAAGCTATAACCCTTGTGTTTGGAATTTGGCCCCCAAACATACTTTTTGTGGGAAAAACGTACTAAATATGGCTGCAAATATTTCTGTATGTACATTTAGTGAAGGATTTATGGCTATCTT
>OZ022264.1:175296827-175309327 GCA_963978885.1 Nemotelus pantherinus | reverse complement strand
ATGTATATATATAGGGTCGAAATATACAACCAAAATAATCGCAAAAAACTGTCTTTTCTCACCTTTGACCTTGAATAACTTTCGAAGCAGACACGAGATTTTATGAGACTTTCGAGGCAACTTTAAGGATCCCAAAATGAAGGTATATACAAAAATGCAGCTTATTATCTTTCATTCCGAGGTTGATTGCTAAAATGACTGGGCTATCGAAAATTAATAAAAATCACTGAGGAAAAAAACGGTTTTTGGCCTTTAACTTCCGATTCAGCCATCAGAGTTTTACGAACTTCACACAGTATTTGGACCTTACTTCAGATTACATTTGGCTGAAAATAAGAATAGAATTGTTAGCTATGGTGATTTTTGTCTAATAAATCTTGCAACTTTGCTCAGCAAAATAAAGCCTTTTTCCCTATTACTTCCGGTCCAGTCATGAAATCAAAACGAAGTTCCTGCAGTAAACGGACCTTAATGTATAATAGATGTCGTAGGAGTTTCGTACAAAAATCATGAAAGGGCTGCCAGCTATGATAATTTTTGTAATTTTGTGGAATTTCTTTACTGAGCGATTATGTCATTAGATTTGCAAATGGGAATAATCCTGCAATGAAAATTAACAACAAATATTAACGCTTTAAAAATTTGAAAAGTTTTGAGGGTGGCAACCCTAAAATTCTTTTCACCCGTATACCTTCCAGCGCAGTGATTCAATCGAAACGAAATTTACTGGTTGGGGTTAACATAACGTGAAGCAGATTTGATATGCATTTTGCTTTGCTGCTGACACAAGGTAACCAGCGTTAGCCTTATTCGTAAATATTGCACCAATAGATGCTTCAAATTACATACTTTAGTATTCAACTCTGGAATGTGCTCTGAATCAGAAATTTGTTTGCGAAATTTTGTTCAGTGATGAGGCACATTTTTGGCTCAATGGATACACTTTTAGTTTCCTGCGAGTGCTATCAAGTTTTGAGTTTTAGATTTCGAAAATTAAACGAATGAAAATAACTTCTTTTACAGTTAACAATCACACATAGTTTATTTATATAGTTAATAATTGTTTCACAATGTGAATTCAAATTGTTGAAATTATTCAAACACTTTAACGAAGTTTTATTCTACAACTTTTTACTCTCTAAACTTTTTTTCATATTGACAACTCAAAAATCAGTTTTTTAATTTTTTCAAACTTAGCCTACTTGATGTGTGATTTTTGATGTGGTGTATGATGTCAAGTAGTGTGGTGAGTTGTGGAATGTAAGTGAGATAAGTGTAGGTGTTTGTGTATCCACAATACTCCCCTGCCAGCGTTTTACGCGTTATCGCGAGGCGTAGGAGAGTGGCACCTTTGTGGTTCGCCCAGCTAGAGAGACGTACGGAGCGAATGTAACTTTCCTCGCTGGTCTCTTTTCGGGAGCTGGAGGCAGTAATGGTGCAGTCGAGGTTGCTGATGCTTGTTGGTTTCTGGAAGAATTGTCAACAGGTTCCGTAGAGGATGACGTGTAACAAGGCTTGAGCCTGTTAATGGACACATTGACGGATTTGTTTCTGATTTCCAGAGTGTAATAATTCATATGTCTGGCTAGGACTTTGAAAGGACCGTCGTACGGTGGAATGAGTGGTGGACGAACAGAATCGACTCTGACGAAGACGTGTGAGCAAGAGTCGAGTTGCTTGAAGATAAATATCTTCGGTGTTGTGTGATGTTTAGCATCAACCGGTCGAAGTTTTGCCATTGTAGCCGTAAGTTCGTTGGCAAAGTCTGTTTGGCTGATCTTCCTAGGATTTTCTTGAAGAAAATCACTAGGAAGACGCAGGTTTTCTCCGTACAGGAGTTGTGCCGGTGATGCTGTGAATTCTTCTCGGATTAGAGATCGTAATCCAAGAAGAATTAGTGGAAGTGTTCTAGTCCAGGACGCATCGTTGTGAGCCATGATAGCCGATTTTAGAGTACGATGCCATCTTTCTAAGAAGCCGTTGGCCTGACGGTGGTACGCTGTGGTACGATTGCGTTCGAAGCCCAAAAGTCGACCAAGCTCAGCATGGAGCGCTGACTCGAATTGTCTGCCCTGGTCGGTGACAATGTATTGGGGAACTCCAAATCTAGCAATCCAGGTGCTTAATAAAGCAGTAGCACAGTCATTGGCAGTAATGCTGGCTAAAGGAATTGCTTCAGGCCAACGTGTGAAACGGTCGATTATGGTGAGACAGTATGTGTATCCCTGCGAGTGTGTTAGGGGACCAACTATGTCGATGTGAATGACCTTAAAACGTTCGGAGACCGTAGGAAAGGTCGATACAGGTTTGCTCACATGTCTGGTTATCTTGCATTTTTGACAAGATAGACATTCTCGGGCCCAAGTGGCAATGTCCTTGTTCATCGAAGGCCAGAAGAATTTAGTTGCAATGTGCTTTCTTGTAGCACGAATACCAGGGTGAGCGATATTATGTTCTGAGTTGAACACCTGTTTCCTGAACGTGTGAGGAATATAAGGTCGTATGGTTGGGCCAGACACTTCACAAAAAATGTCGACGTTGGTGCCAAATATTGGTTGTTTTTTTAAAAGAAATTTAGAGTCCTTTAGAATCTTCTGAAACTCCGCGTCCGATGTTTGGGACGTGGCGATTGCGGCAAAGTCGAGAGTACTGGGAAGAATGATTTCTTCTAGACGAGAGAGTGCGTCAGCAACAACGTTGTTGCAACCAGAGACATGCCGAATGTCAGAAGTGAACTCACTTATATAACTTAGATGTCTAAGTTGACGAGGTGTGGCCTTTTCTGGCTTTTGTTTAAAAGCAAAAGTCAGTGGTTTGTGGTCGGTGTATAGAGTGAACCTTTGGGCTTCCAAAAAGTATCGGAAATAACGAATGCCCTGATAAGCCGCTAAGAGTTCGCGGTCGTATGCACTATACTTTCTTTGTGCGTCGCTTAATTTGGCCGAGTAAAAACCAAGGGGTTGCCAAGAGCCTTGACATTTTTGCTGCAGAGCAGCCCCGATGGCGGAATCTGAAGCGTCTACGAATAGACCAAGCTCGGCGTTTGAGTCCGGAAAGGACAATAGAGTGGCTTCTGTTAAACCAGTCTTGACTTGGTCGAAAGCTTTGCTAGCTTCAATTGACCAGTCAATTGTCTTAGCACCATCTTTTTTAGAGCCACAAAGATAGGCGTTGAGTGGTTGCTGCATCTCAGCTGTGTGAGGAAGAAAGCGACGATAAAAGTTGACCATCCCCAAAAATCTTCTTAGGTCTTTAACCGTCTTGGGGAGTTTAGCTGTTGATATAGCCTCAACCCGATCTGGGGAGGGCTTAATGCCTTTCGGCGAAACCTCATGACCTAAGAATTTGATTGAAGGTCGAAGGAAATGGCATTTCTCCATGTTGATAATAAGACCATGGTCCGCTAATCTTTTGAAAATTTGTTCTAAGTGAACAAGATGCTCTTCTTCGGAAGTCGAAGCTACCAAAATGTCGTCGAGGTAGATAAAACAGAATTTTAATCCATGTAGGACTTCATGTATGAAGCGTTGGAACGATTGTGCCGCATTGCAAAGTCCGAAAGTCATTCGGGTGAACTCAAAGAGTCCGAAAGGAGTGCAGATGGCGGTCTTTGGAATATCGTTCGGCTCGACTGGAATTTGATGGTAGGCCTTAGTCAGGTCTATGGTGGAAAATATATTTTTGCCATGTAATTCATGACAGAAGTCTTGAATAATGGGGATCGGATATCTATCCGGGACGGTTATGGCGTTTAGGCGTCTGTAATCGCCGCAAGGACGCCATTCCCCATTAGCCTTGCGTACCATGTGTAGCGGAGAAGACCAGCTGCTATTTGAGGGGCGGCAAATTCCCTGTTGTAGCAGGAAATCGAATTCCTTTTTGGCCGCCGCGAGCTTATCTGGTGCAATTCGACGTGGTCTCGATACTATCGGAGGGCCTGTGGTCAAAATGTGGTGTGTCACCTTATGTTTACAGGGTTGTGAGAACCCTGTGTTGACCGTGATGGCATGGTATTTGGTGAGAAGGGCATGCATCCGTGGATCAGAGGTTTTCTCAATCAAAACACTAAGTTTTGGACACTTGTATGATGTGAATGTGCCTTTCGATGAAAGCGAAGTAAGAGGATCCACAAGGATAGCATTCACCAAGTCGACGACTAGCCCATAGTGGCAAAGAAAGTCTGCGCCTAAAATGGGTCTAGAGACATCGGCAATTATAAAATCCCATGAAAACTCACGACGGAGTCCCAGATCTAGTTTGATCACCTTTCGTCCATAGGTGTTGATGGTCGACTGGTTTGCCGCGGCAAGTCGCATACCAGAAGGTGGAAGTCTTCCGGTAGTAGGTGCTGGAAGCACCGAAATATCTGCGCCTGTGTCAATTAAGTAGTGTCGTTTAGACAAGTTGTCATGAATAATTAGACGACGGCTAGGTGACAAGTCGCGTTTTCTTACCGTCTGAAGAGAACAGCGACTTAGTTTTTTGGTTCAGATGAACCAGCCTTGAAGGCGCATGGAGAGATGCATTTTAAAGCCTTGGAGCCGAATTTGAAGTGGTACCAACAAATACCAGTTCCTCGTGACTGGCTTCGGCGACGTGGCTGCGAGCGAGATCTCCCTTGGGACCTCGAACGCGATCTTAGTTGTTGATGTACAAGTTTCGTCAGCGCAGCGACCTGTTTCGTTAATTCGGCCACCTCTGACTGCTGGTGGGAAACAGCGACTGAATTTATTTGTGGGTGAACGAATACCTCAGCAATTTTGTCGGCTGTTTCCGCCAACTTGTTGAGGCTGGCTTCCGGAGAGCAGGCTAAAATGGCTTGCGTCTGCTCCGGAAGCCGCTGCAGCCAGAGGGTCCTCAACAGGTCGTCTCCGACCTTAGCACCTCCCAACTGCTTCATATCCCGAAGCAGCTGGGAAGGCTGTCTGTCACCCAACGAGAGGTTCCCCAAGAGGTGCTTGAGATTCACAGAATCGCTGGCTGAAAGCCGCGATACAAGCGCCCTCTTGAGGACCTCGTAAGGCGAGTCAGGATCCGGGCTCGCAACCACGTCCCTGACCACCTTCAGCTCCGCCGAACCCAGCGAGGAGATTACGTAGTGATATTTGGTCTCGGAGCTCTTGATACCAGCTTTTGCGAACTGGCTCTCCAGCTGGGAGAACCACAAAGCTGGCTCTTCTTGCCAAAAAACGGGTGGTTTGACAGATGTTGCGAAAATTTCAGGACCGGATGACGCGCCTGAGGGAACCGCATCCTCATTGTCCAACGACATTATACACGGAGTTACGCGACGGAACGAATGAAACGCGGCAGAAAAATATTGTGGCTGAAAAGTGTGTAAATAAATCTATAGTGGTGTCGTAATAATTTAAAAAATTTTTTTTAATTATGAATAAGTTGTCTAAAACTACTGCACCAGTTAACGTTGATTTGCGAATTTCTTGTTTTATTTTTGATATATTGATGCTGATTAAATAGACGTTGTGGAGTTTATTTTGAAATTTTTTTTTGACAAAACAAAACATTTGCTTTCACCTTATCTCGTTTGGCATCAACGTGGCTACGAGCTGCACTGACTTTGTGTTAATTTAACGAGTACTTACTCCGAATCGATTTTAGCATCAATATGTTTGAGTCCTGTACAGTTATTCTCTTGCCTTCCTTGTAGCAGCCGCATCAAATGTTCTTCTTCTCATTTAATCATCTCCTTGATTCAATTCGTTGACAAAGAACGATCCCGTTGCTTGAGAATTCTTCTATTTGTTGAATATTCGAAATCTATAATCGTGCTATGTAGTTGTACTTCCCAGTAAAACGAAGTGAATATTTGATGAATATCAGATGCTTGAAGACTATTTTCAGGTTGTTGAGTATAAATGATATCTCGGAGAGAAGTCGGATGTAGATGTACTTCTATGTTGATTGATCATTCAAGTCTCGGTGGTCCAGGCTTCGGCGTGCTCCTATCGGGGTCACCAATTTAGTATTCAACTCTGGAATGTGCTCTGAATCAGAAATTTGTTTGCGAAATTTTGTTCAGTGATGAGGCACATTTTTGGCTCAATGGATACACTTTTAGTTTCCTGCGAGTGCTATCAAGTTTTGAGTTTTAGATTTCGAAAATTAAACGAATGAAAATAACTTCTTTTACAGTTAACAATCACACATAGTTTATTTATATAGTTAATAATTGTTTCACAATGTGAATTCAAATTGTTGAAATTATTCAAACACTTTAACGAAGTTTTATTCTACAACTTTTTACTCTCTAAACTTTTTTTCATATTGACAACTCAAAAATCAGTTTTTTAATTTTTTCAAACTTAGCCTACTTGATGTGTGATTTTTGATGTGGTGTATGATGTCAAGTAGTGTGGTGAGTTGTGGAATGTAAGTGAGATAAGTGTAGGTGTTTGTGTATCCACAATACTCTTATGCAAAGCATTTGCGATAAAAAGAAACCAATTTTTAAATTTTCCGAGTTTTGATCATTTTTCGGATGGCAGCCTCAAACAAAGTTTAACCGCTGAAACTTTCGATGAAATCTTCCGATGAGAACGAAATTAAAAGGATAAGCTGATTTTAGTATGAGCTTATTATGGTTAACTGATTGCTGCTTCGTTGGGAAAGTGCTGCCAGCACTGAACATTTTCATCATTTGTGTTATAGTTGAGTTTTGTTGCTTGGGATAAAGAATGGTTGATATGATTCTACAAAAAAGTGTATTACGTCTTTCCATATTTTTTTGTCACTCAAAGAATACTTCTTCGAAAATTAGGTTTTTAGCGGTTCTGATGCTCTTGAAGTTTTTAAATGTGATTTGAATAATTAGCTGGAATTTTTTAACCCTAGCCGTGCGCTAGGAGCCTAAAAAGATATAGGGTGAATTTGAAAATTTTTAAATTGCGATAACTTTTGGCAGAGAAACCAAACCATTGTTACATTTTCAGGATATACTTATACTTTTTAATTGTAAATTTATGTTGCTTTAAATGAGCATGTTGGCAATCCTGTAGCGAGGAGAGGCACTGAAAATGAAAACCTTCAAATCATTGACTCTCTAAAAAAAATTATTGCTTTTTGGAAAAAAAGCCACTCATATATAAATTTTATGCTATGTCTACATAGCTGAAGTAAAACATTTGAAATTTTGCATCGGTAGCCCTTTCCTAATTTACTTATATTTTTACCATCAAAAACTTTTGTTCACGGGAACTCACGGCCCGATAATCAGATACAGTTGAAATTTACAGCATAAATTGGTATTAAATAAAACTAGTTTTGAAAGAAGTGATTTCGAAATGCAGGCAATTTTGTGCCAGTAGTGCCATTTAGATAGATCACTTAGAAAAATAAATGCTTTAAGCCCTATAAATTCAGATTAAGTCAATCGATTTTGACGAAATTCACACAGTAAGTGAATCTAATTTTAAGGCATGTTTGGTAAGAATTTGGTTGACAAATTCGGTTGGAGCTGCTAGCGATGGTATTTTTTGTGTCTTATGTTTTGAAAATTTGCTCAGGAAAATTATGGTTTTTGCCCTACAGCTTTTAGTACAGTCATGAAATCATAACGAATTTAAAATGGCAAATTAAACTTCTTGTAGGCAATATAGACAAAAACAATGAAATGGCTGCCAGCTATGGTTGTTATTGTATTTTTTGGCATATCTTTGGTAAGCGATTTTATCAGAGAATGTTCAAAACGTAGTGATCTTGTAGTGAAAATTAACACAAAGTATTTAGATCCAGAAAACTTGAAAACTTTTGCGAATGGTCACCCTAAATTTTTTTGTATCCCTATAACTTCCAATGCAGTGATCGGATTAATACGAAATTCACAGAGGTGGTTGATTTTTACGTGAGGCAGATGTGATTTATTTTTGGCTTCGGTGCTGGCAAAGGGCTACCAGCACGCGGCTTTTTTGTTCGTCTCGTACTAATAAATGCTTGCACCAAGTATTCGCATCGCGAACATTTGCAATGAAACTAAGTAGACCATTTTTAATTTTTCTAGTTTCTCGACATTATTCGGATGGCAACCCCAAACACCGCTCCATCGCTGTTACTTTTGATGAAGTCATTAAAATTAAATTGGGTTAGAGTCAATTCTAACTAAGGGTATATTCGTTTTAATAAGGAAAAGTTCCTAGTGTTAAAATACACATTCAAAATCTGCACAAATCCTCTACTGTTCTTCGGCCGTACGTGTTTCTAGCGGTTCTGATGCGCTAGGGTTTTTACCAATTCTCGAAGAAAATTAGTATTAAACTTGCTTCGCGAAAATTCGTCATATGTATATATATATATATATATATATATATATATATATATATATATATATATATATATACATATATATTTATATATATATATATATATATATATATATATATATACATATATATATATATATATATATATATATATATATAAATATATACATATATATTTATATATATATATATATATATATATATATATATATATATATATATATATAAATATATTTATATATATATATATTTATATATATATATATATATATATATATATATATATATATATAAATATATATATATATATATATATATATATATATATATATATATATAAATATATTTATATATATATATATATATATATATATATATATATATATATATATATATATATATATATACATATATATCATCAAAATGATTAAGGGACATCATCTCTGGAGTGGCCGATTTAATTGAGCTGAAGTTTTCGGAGGACATGGATATATATATCAGGTAGATCCATGATTTGCTAAAATTCAGATGCCTTAAACCTTTTGGCGGTGGCGGGCATTTAACTGGATTTTCAGGTACTCCTATATTTGCAGGCAGTGTACATTTTTGTTAAAACAAAGTATTGGGAATGAAAACTTATTATGTTTTTTGTTTGTTTATGATAAAGAATTGGAAATTTTGAGCCTGGTGTAGGCACTGAGTGCCTAAAAGTAGCAAAGGATTTTTATTTTAATTTCGATTTGTCATGACTTCTAAGCAAAACAATGGATCATCGTGAAATTTTTAGAGCGTATTGATGTAAACTAAAATTTAATACACATGAACTTTCTAGATTGTGCGGGCGACTCTGTAGCTACAGCAGGCTTCTGCAAAAAATCTTTCAAATCATTGACCTTCCTGAAAAAGTTTTGATTTTTGAAAATGTTTTTATTGATAAATTTTGACTTTTATCCACCGTCACAAAAAATTTTGCTTAGTTCCGCGGTAAACAAGAACGGCAATCCGTGATCAAATAACCTCTTTTTTCAGCACTCAAAACTTCTGTTCACGAGAATGGATGATCAAATAATACGATCAATATGGACTTTACAGGATATGTTGGTAGATCTGTTAGAAGTGATTTTGAAATACGGGCAAAACTGTCGTAGTGGTGCCATTTGGAAAAAGCGCTGAGAAAAAAACTGGTTTTTGGCCTTAAACCACCAGATTTTACCAAAATTCACGCACTAGGTGAAGTTTACTTTAAGATAGATTTCATAGAAATTTGGTTGAAAAATTAGAATAGGGTCGCCAGCTATGATGGTTGCCAGCACCAGACAATTTCGTAAATATTGCACCAACAGATGCTTTCATTTTGTATTCATAAGCAAAGCATTTACAATAAAATAAGCAACCGATATTTAAATTTTCCGATATCTGGAAATTTTTCGGATGGCAACCCCAGACATAGTTAAATCGCTGAAACTTTCCCATCCTTGGATGAAAATGAAATTCAAAGGATAAGTTGATTAAGCACGAGCATGTTATGGTAGATTTATTGCGGCTGCGTTGGACAAATGTTGCCAGCACTGAACATTTTCATCGTGTGTGTTATAGGAAATACTGTCACAAAATGATATTTGTTTCTTTGAGTATGAAATTGTTGATATGAATCTATAAAGAAGCTAATATTACACGTGATAACGTCTTCACACATTTTTAAATCTCTCGAAGATAATTTCCTCGGAAATATGTTTTCCCGCGGTTCTGATGCGCTATACATTTTTTTCTTTTAATCGCTCACTCTGTCGAACAGGATGTTTTCTGACGGGGTGATCTTTCATGCATTGATTAGGATCCAACCAAGAGGGTAAATTAAGGAGGTTTTTTTTTATAAATTTTTGTATTCTTTATGTTTATAACTATACATATTTAATTTTCGCTTCAACGATTCACTTAGCTCTCTTTCAGATATGTAGATCATTCGGTGAAGTATCGTTTTGTCACGTCATGCCTTGAACTTCTTTCCACCACGTTTTCTACATTGTAGCTTCTGGATAACCGGTGACTTGATCTTCTTCCTTTTGATGAATTCTGCTATCATTCTCGGTTGAGGTCCAGGTAGTGTCGTTGGTTTTTACTGGGGTAGTCGTGTCGATTGCGTTATTGATTTTGGCACATACTCTTTTTGCTGCTTATTTCTGTCCGCAAATTCCTTATTCTTACGATGCATCTCTCGAAAAGTCGGTTAAATTCGTCGCAATCTCTTATTTCTCCGTCCTCAATTTCGGAGTCACTGTCAGGTTCCGTTGGTTCCCTTGTTGTTTCGCAATTGGCAGGATCGCCATATAAAGGAGCTCGATATTCGTTAGGAAGAATTATCCTCTTCCGATGATTCTCGAGAGAGATATGTTTACTAAGGATTATGTTTTTAATTTTTAGTTAAATATGTAGTTTATCTACATCTTTAGTTATACTTAAGGCAACCTGTAGATTGCCGCATGTTTGGCACTGAGCAAAACTCGTGCAGCCGATATGTCTATTAAATAAGCCGATGCAAAGGTTAGTCTCTGGTAAGCCGATAAAAGGCAATAGTTTGGTTTTGAAAACAAACCAACTGTAGTATTTACAAACAGTATTTATTTGTTCAACACCACCATACGACTTTTTTTCAATATCATTTACACATTCTATTTATGCTAAAATTTTGCTCACTGTATTCTTACCTATCGATAATGCATAACCAATATTCAATCAGTTCCCATGCATAAGCTCATGACCTAATTCACAGGGCTACTTATTTTGTTTTTTCTACATTAAATTATTTAGCTCATTACTAATATTACACGTGATCAATTACTCACGTGATTTCATCACATATGTCATCTATTCTTTAAATCCAGACAACAAACATCAATCTAAGATATACATCACATACACAAACCACATAGAACATGTCTAAGTCAATACAAAACGTCTTCCACACATCAATGCTACTGTGGAATATAGATGTAGTCTATGCTAATCAAGATTAATTGTATTGAAAGACAATTTATCGTTATTTTGCCTTACGCGTATGTATATTTGAGTAATTGATCCATAACAATATAGAGTGACCAGAAGGTTCGTGCATTTCCATGCCCGCAATACTTTCAGAATCTTCTTCACCTTCTTTATCCATTTTAAAGACATAAGGTCCCTCATCATCAAGATTGTCTATCTCATCTAAAACGTCTTATAATTGATCTAAATTCATATTAACAGGCACTTTGTATTGTGTTTTTCCATAATCATCAGTTGTTTTCCTACAATCTTTGTCACGTGAAATTTTCATTAATTTCGATGGTGGCTTCTGATTTTTCGCTATTGCACTTGCCGATAGACGACGCTTAGCTGCAGCCGATAATACACTCCTTGGAGGTGTGATATCACTTGTTGAATCAAACAATTTTTCCACTCGTACAGGTGTAGTTTGCGTAGGTTTTTCGTCTCTAAAACATATTTAGTTTGGGTCGTATTGTCTCGTAAGCTTTTCTGTCGCTTGCGTCCATGCTCGCCCGATGAAAGCAATTGAATATTTGTTTCTAGACATCTTTTACTTCTCCGTAGCGTGTTTTAAAATTTTAAAAATTCGTTTCGATAATGATAACATTTGTCTTTATTGCTGAATTTCTCATTATTCAATATGTTATTCTTCGCCTTATCGAACAAGCTCTGGTTATTAGAACTATTAAAAGTGTCTTTCAAATTTGCATATACTTCAGGAAACAGAAGCAGCATTTCATTCAGACTGCTGTTTTTGTACATATTTCTCAAAAAGTGAACCAATCACACTTGAAAGTACGCTGCCCAACAGTACGGGTAAAAATCCGTCCTGTTGAGTTAATAATCTACACTGAACGAAAAAGGTACGTAAATACAATGAAAAAATTCATTGTGTATATGAAAAATTCATAGTTTTGCAACCAATAAACATGTTCATTGCCACAATGAATAGCCATTTATAAAACTCTTGATTCGAGATTCCCAATGAAAAAGTTCATTAACTGTATGATTGTAGTTCATAAAATCAATGAATGTGGTTTGAAAAACTAATGAGCGCAGTTCATAAAATCACCGAACATACTTTGCGACAATGAAACATTCTGGATTTCGGTAAAAAACAATTTATTGGAATGGTATTTTCATATGTTACATACTTTTCATATACATATTTCCTATATCATACAAAAAAAAAGAAATAAG
>OZ022264.1:175266827-175291827 GCA_963978885.1 Nemotelus pantherinus | reverse complement strand
TCATGGTTAATGATCATTTATAACATCATCAATGAGGTTCTACGAATTATCATTTGGAAGCTAATGCTCATTTGCTCTTATCGATTGTCGCACCATCTACGGAGAAGATTATGAAATTTACTGGGGAAATTCGGGAAATTCCATGTCTAGCTGTCAAAATCATAAACATATTATTTCGAATATATTACAAAATGGCATGCAAATGTTTAATTTTTTGCACATTTCTTCGTATTCTCTTCTTCAATACCTGAACATTTTATATTTTCTTCCTTATCGTGATTAAACTTTTTTTTGTGTAAAATTTCCATAATTTTACACAAAGGCTCATTCGCAGTAAAACTTGTACTAATTCCTGATTTTTTGATGTGTTTCAATAAACAATAACTATCAAAATAATACCATTTAAATTCAAACAACCTACAGCTGTTAAAAAACCTCATTCAAATAACCGTGTGTGACTCTCCAAACAAATTATCATTAGCGTTCAATGATCATTGTGTTAATGATAATTAACTTGTGTCGTCTGTCCTTAGTCTTAGTCTAAACTCTATTCGATAGAAATTTGGTTGAAAAATTCGATTCGTGCTGCCACCTATGGTAATTTTTGTGTCTTTGGTTTTGAAAATTCGCTCAGGAAAATAAAACTTTTTGCCCTATAACTTCCAGTGCAGTCATGAAATCAATACGAATTTAACATATAATTAATAGAACCTATTGTAAACATTATTCAGGCCAAATTTGGTTGAAAAGCCACGATATGGTTGCCAGCTATTGTTGATTTTGGGTTTAATTGCAATATCTCTATTAAGCGATTTTAACGTAGAATTTTCAAATGGTAATGATATTGTAATGACAATAAACAGCAAATATTAAGCTTTCGATTATTTGAAAAAACTTGCTGCAGGTAACCCTAAATTTTTTTATACTCCTATAACTTCGAATGTAATATAACAACGTGAAGCAGATGTGATATATTCTTGGCTTTGATACTGGCGAAAGGTTGCCAGCACGAGTCGGTTGTGCTACTTTTGTATCAATAAATGCTTACAGTTAGTGTTCATACCGGAAACATTTATAATGAAAGTAAATAACCTATGTTTCAATTCCCAAAGTTCTGCAAATTTTTCGGATCGCAGCTCAAAACACCAACTTCAGTTACACTGCTGCAGGTACTGAGCATTTTCTTCATTGCTGTTATATGAGATGTTGCTTTCAAAATTCTGTGAAATAAGTAACTGATAACGAATATAATGAACCCGTGTTTTGCTCTCATAAACGTTGAAATTCATGCCAGTGGTAATATCTGAAACTTTCTACCATATGAGCTATAATGCATTCTTGAAAATGTGGCATTTGAAACAGTTTGACCATAATAAGCAGCTCATGTGGTGGAATATGCACTCAAAACCTGCACGATTTTTCTACTTTTCTTCGAACATTAGTGATTCTAGCGGTTCAGGTGCACTAGAATTTTATATTTACAGAGATGGTTTTATATCTTTTCGTGAGGTGTGTGGCTATTAATCAACGCATTTAATGTGACTTTGCGAAGTGTGTTAACCCTAGAATGGTACGGTAAATTTTTGCATGGTTTTAGGTTCATATATTTTACTAATAGGAAGGCAACAATAGTATTATGTACATTTTTTATTTTATCATTTAACATAAAAAGATTACATAGCTTCCAGCCTCATGACAGTCAGGGTGGTCAACTGGCTAATGCACGGTGAAATATATACCGCATGTGAGTAAAAATTACTCATGGTTACCATTCCAGGGTAAATTACCTCTGTATCGGTATTTTTCAGTATAGCATTTCTCAAACCCGGTCAAGCATGTCGTATAGCAAATGCTTGTTGTCCTCTAATCGCTTCATTCGTGACACCATTCTCTTGCTTTAAACTATCCTTTGAGCAATAACATGTTACACAGTTTTTGTTAAATAAATCAGTATGGAAACGATAAATATCATTTGTATTCTGAGTCAGGTCTATTAATAAATAGCTGTGTGGCACCTGAGTAATTGCTTAATATATTCTCACAAGCTCCTTGCAATTTTCAGGATAAATCTATTTATCAAGATGATGAAATTGAATTTTATCACGCGGAGTCTTGAAACATACCCGATATTTACAATTCAATGATATGTCACGGCGAAATTTTCCCTGATGAAATACATTTTGTGTTACCAATATCACGGAAAAATTCCAATGATGTGATCCTTTGGTAAGAAGCTCTCAAACTTGTCTTGAAAATGCATTTAACATCATATCGTAGAAAACTGTAAGTGCTGGGTCATTTACATTATTCACAAACTTTTCTGGAATCGTGCTTAAATATTCTATGTTTTTAAAACCCACATTTGCTGGCACAGCTTGAGTTTTGGCATTACACCAAATAACCTTTTTCATCTGCGGCTGTATCAAAGAGTCATTTTTTAGAAGTGTCTCTATAAAACTCATCTTTCCGCACCCAGATAGTTCGGCAACCATAATTGTAAATGAATGAATAAATTGCACTATTTTTTCTTCGTTAATTTTTAACATAAAAACAAGTAAACGGCTTATATTTATACATTTCAATGCTATGAGTAGAAAACAAATTGTTAACGAGTTACACTGACCAGCTCGTAAAAATTTTAAAAGACGACGTGTCACCATCAGAGGTATTGATGATTTATGGCAAGCGGATTTGGTTGATTTGAGGGCATACTCATCACAGAGCCGAGGCTACAAATTTCTTCTCATAATAAAAGACGCTTATTACTAGTTTTCGAAGAAAATTAGTGCTATATTCGTTTCGCCAAAAATTCATATTTCTATATATATATATATATATATATATATATATATATATATATATATATATATATATATATATATATATATATATATATATATACATATATATATATATTGTCACGGCGTTATAAGTCGTTATAAATCGCGCGCATTTGTATTTGCAGAAAAAAAAACAAATCTCCACCGCCATTCTAAAAAAAAGAGGGCGATGGGGATTGACGAACGGAAGATCCGCGACTGAGTTAACCTAGGTTAGCTACATAATAAAAGATAATTAGGATTAAGTAAGTAAAGCCGCCGTCACAGTTGTTCACTAACCTTATACAATGAGTATGTCGTCAGTTAGTCTGTAGTTAGTAAATTGCAGCAGATAGGATTAGTTTCACCGTCGCATCAACGCAAAAATAACACGAGAAAAACAACACAACAAGATACAAATCCAGCCACTGCTACCGCTTAGCCGCCACGAAAGGAAAAAAACTCTAGCGCACCTGAACCGCTAGAAACACTAATGTTCGAAGAACAGTAGAAGAATCGTGCAGGTTTTGAGTGCATATTCCACCACATGAGCTGCTTATTACGGCCAAACTGTTTCAAATGCCACGTTTTACTTTGGTCTCAAGAATGCATTATAACTCATATGGTAGAAGGTTTCAGATATTACCATTGGCATGGGTTTGAAAGTTTATGAAAGAAAAACACTTGTTAATTATATTCGTTATCAGTTGCTTATTTCACCAAACTTTGAAAGCAGCATCTCATATAACACCAATGAAGAAAATGCTCAGTGCCTGCAGCACTGTAACTGAAGTTGGCGTTTGGGGCTGCGATCCGAAAAATTTGCAGAACTTTGGGAATTGAAACATTGGTTATTTATTTTCATTGTAAATGTTTCCGGTATGAATACTAACTGTAAGCATTTATTGAGACAAAAGTAGCACAACCGACTCGTGCTGGCAACCTTCTGCCAGTATCAAAGCCAAGAATATATCACATCTGCTTCACGTTGTTATATTACATTCGAAGTTATAGGTGTATAAAGAAATTTAGGGTTACCTACAGGAAGTTTTTTTCAAATAATCGAAAGCTTAATATTTGCTGTTTATTGTCACTACAATATCATTACCATTTGAAAATTCTACGATAAAACCGCTTAATAAAGATATTGCAATTCAACACAAAACCAACAATAGCTGGCAACCCTATCGTGGCTTTTCAACCAAATTTGGCCTGAATAATGCTTATAATAGGTTCCGTTAATTGTATGAAATTCGTATTGATTTCATGACTGCACTGGCAGCTATAGGGCAAAAAGTTTTATTTTCCTGAGCGAATTCTCAAAACCAAAGACACCAAAATTACCATGGCTGGCAGCACCAATCGAATTTTTCAACCAAATTTCTATCAAACAGAGTTTAGAGTAAGGTGCAGCTACTGCGTCAATTTCATGAAAATCTGGTTACTAATTCACATTTCATAGGGCAAAAAGCAGTTTTTTTTTCTTTGTAATTTTTCTAGATGGCACCACTGGCACAGAGTTGCCCCCAATTCAAAATCGCTTCTATCAGACCTGGTTCTACTTAAGTTCAATGCATTCTGTAAATTTCAATGGTATCTGATTATTGGTTCGTGAATTCCCGTGAACAGAAGTTTTTGATGCTAAAAATATGGGTTAACTGGGAGAGGGTTACCGTTCTTGTCCGACATGAAATTTCCAAAGTTTTACTTTGAACGTGTAGATAAAGCATAAGATTTGTATACAGATTGGTTTTATTGTAAGAAACGGACATTTTTAGGATATTCGATGATTTGAATGTTTTCACTACCAAATTTTTATTTTTTAAAATTTAAGACACCAAAATTATCATAGCTGGCAGCTCCAACCGAATTTTTCAACCAAATTTCTATTTAACGTGGTTTAAAGTAAGGTCCAGCTACTGTGTGAATTTCGTCAAAATCGAACGATTCAATCAGAATTTACAGGGCTAAAAACAGTTATCTTTTTTAGCGATTTTTTAAGATGGCACCACTGGCACAGAATCGCCTGCATTTCAAAATTACTTCTATCAGACCTGGTCCTAGTTAAGACCAATACATTCTGCAAATTTCAATTAATTCTGCTCATCGGATCGTGAGTTTCCGTGAACAGAAGTTTTTGATGCTAAAAATATAGGTAAATTGGGCAAGGGTTACCAGGCGTGCCCGTTATACCATATCAAATTTTATTTTTTGTCTATGTTGACAAAGCGCGAAATTTACATATGAGTGGCTTTTTTTTGAAGAAACGGCATTTTTTCAAGAGAAACGATAATTTGAAAGTTTTCACTTTCAGTGCTTGCCCTAGCTTCAGAGTTGCCAGTACGCTCATCAAAAGCTGCACAAATTTACAACTAATTAATATCAATATGTTCTGAAAATTTGGTAATGATTGAGCAGCTCTGTCAAAAGTTATCGCAATTTAAAAATTTTCAATTTTTCCCGATCTCTTTTTAGGCACCCAGCGCACACATGGGGTTAAAAAATTCCAAAAAATTATCCGATTCACATGTAAAACACGTTCGAAATTGATTTTAATAACTTTATTTTTGCAAAACTTATTTGTGTACGGAATAATAGGTATAATAAAAATATCACTAAAATGGCCGCCGGCGCCAAAGGGTTTAAGATTTTTAACTTTTTCTGAGACCTGGCACTATTCTGCATATACATCAATGTGTCCTGAAAATTTCAGCTCAATCGGATGGCGCGTTCCTGAGATTTTTTCACTGAAATTTTTTGATGATATATATATATATATATATAGAAATATGAATTTTTGGCCAAAGTGATTTTAATACTAATGTTCTTCTTCGAACATTAGTAAAAACGACCAGCAGTCACGACGCAGCAAAATCTACAATACGGACGGACGTACTAATACGCAGAGCAGCGCATGGATCGACGCGCTCTCACCCAGCAATACCTGACCTCGGTCAATATTTGACCTACATCGGGATGATGTCGAGTGTACACCCGAACGAATCAACAAATTAACTTTGGTTAACCAACTCGAAATAGCTGGTAACCAGCGCGGGATGCGAATGAAGGCGTTATTGACCGCGACACTATCAAACGCGCCTGATTTAACGAACTAATTCGACAAATTCGCGACCGCTCTCCAATGGGCACATGAACGTGATCGGAGGAGCGGATTACACTAGTGAATCACACGAATTCGAAAATCTTGATGTCAGCGGACGAATGTACACTGGAGATGTAGGCTAATTACATACCTGGTGGTTATGGGCTGTCGTGCAGGAACAGGCTGCTATTTTGTATATGACGACTCGACACATGACAATGACTCAAAACATGACAACGTCTCGAAAAGTCACAACAGTCATCTGACAGATTACAGATGACATATGGGGGGAAGTCTGGCTGTCCCAAATGGAGACTTTGGGACAACAAGTGGATCGCACGAGCTCACAGCTGAGTTTAGTGAACTCAACGGATTCGAAAAAAATCCGTTGCCGCCAAAAATCTTCGTGCGCTCCAACAAGGAAAAAGAAGGCCTTTTTGATTTCGACTGGGTGAGTGGACGGATGTTCGTGGCGGGAATCAGCAGAAAATTTGACTCTGACTTTTCTTTCTATATACCCATCATCGTTTGGTCCTGGACGGAGACATTTTCGACGATCAAGCTAAATGACGGCATCGAATCGGGACGATTCGTAGTGCAAAGTGAGCAGAGAAGTTCGAATCGAGCGGCAAGTCAGCGAACCAAGGAGAAGAATTCGAGGAATCGGAAAAGGAAGCAGAGCGGCTGGTTTGAAATCAACGACAGGGGGGCCCCCGCAAGGCAGCAGTGGACGTCGTAGGAATTTATTCAGGTAGTGTGCACACCTTTTTTTTAGTAGATAGTTTTTTTTTGATCAGATATCATAATTGATAGATTGGAATTGGAATTTTTGTAAAGTTTGAAAAATTGAAATTTAGTAGTGATAAGTAGGTCGAAAATTACCGTAAATGTTTTAGCGGCTAAGATACAATATAATCAATAAAGTGTCAAATGATGTCAGATTGCCAAGTGATCGGTTTTTAATATCGTGGCGTGGATTAACTCAGACGGCGGAAATTCAACTATTTCGTTGTTTCTTTTTTTCGTGATCCTTATTTTCTACATCGTAGCGCGTGCCGTCACAACTTCTCGCTTCAGTGCGACGGTAAGTCGGTAGTTTCGGTCCAAATTGAAGCGAGTGGTGCCCACCCACGGCAATTTTCTTCGCGAGCAGAAGCCACCCGAAACTACCGCTCTTTTTATCCCAGTCGGGGAGGAAAGGGTTTGAGGTGTGTTATACGTGTAACGGTAATAAATTGGCGCCCAACGTGGGGCTAACGGTCGTAACGGTACACGGAAAAAATTTTGATTTTCTTTGTTACGCACTCGTATGCTGAACGTGAATTTTGCTTGAGCAGGAAAGAAAGGTTATATTGATAGCTAAATTGGAGTTTTCAGATTTAATTTTACCAGTATTTCATATAAATTTTCATGTATAGGTGGAAATAAACAAAAAAAAGACAAATATTAAGGAAAAAATTTTAATTCACACATAACAACTTGAATTCTGGTGTTACAGTGTGTGGAAGTGAATGGATAAATAAGTAAACGTGTATGAGTAATTGGTACTGAATTCCTGGAGCAGGAGTTCGAGTGTTCGTTGGTTGTTGTTTCAACTCACTGATCGCGGTTTAGGTTGTCAGTGGCTGAGTTAAACTGAGCTGATAGTATTCAGGTGTTCCTGGTTGATAAGGGAAAATTAAATATACCCAGTCCCAAATTGTGGGAATACCGGTAGGAGCAGGAAAATTGAATGAGGGATCTGATATCTTTCAACAGAAAAACATATGTTTCGCAAGATATCTTTGGAAAACTGCGTTTGAAATTGTATACCGTGGCGTAAGATAGAATTTTATTGAATACCGTACGGAAAAAGTAATTTTATCTCTATACAGGATTGAGTTCCGGAAAAAGTGAATGTGGTACTTACAGTGAAGAATAAATTTGAATTGGAGCGAGTGTGAGTGAAGAAATATAAAGGAATTGTTCGAATTTAGCGTGTGTGATAGAATCTCATCAATATCTCTAAGGAGATAGATAAAGTTTGGAGTGATTGAGTGTAGCTACGGGAATTGGTTGGCGAAGAGGCTGAGGACATTTATCCGGTTTTTCAAGGGTGGTATTGTGCTAGTAGGACTCGTCGGAGCTGAAGCACTTTGTGACTGGGCACTTCTGGTGGTTCTTTGGCCGTTTAACTCCCGGGGGAGCATCTTCGAGTTGAAGGCCTAGAAAATTGCGTTTCATAGCTTTTCCTTAGGCAATTTTTATTTTAGCTTTAGTGTAGACCTCCAGGTCAGTGCAGGTCGTAATGAAAATTTTAGTAGATCGGCTGTCCAAAGACGAGCTCGTCTACGAGCTTGCAATCAGAGGGTTTCCGGTAGATACCGTAGATAAGTTGCCGAAGACGCTGAGGGCGACGCTCAGGGCGGAATCAGCTATGGATACTTCCTATGTCGAGACCGATTATCCGTTCGACTTTAGGACGGACTACAGGGAGCTTGAGGCAAAAGCAACAGAATCCGAGGAACTCGTAGAGCGGGTGACGGGCGGCAAAGCGTCGTTGGAATTTTTGAAGGCAAAAGTCAGGACAGAGTTTGGCTTTCGACGATTAGGGAATTTGCAGGCAGTATCGAAGGAACAAAAGGAAGGAGCGAAGGCTTTGCGTAACAGGTTTATATTAGCAATGGGTGCTCTAGTGGAAAAAGTCAAGGAACCCAGTGAGGATGAGGAGGAGCAGTCTGACGCAATTCAGGATGCAGCCACGACACCATCCCCCAAATCTGGAAGTCTGGCAGAAGTAGCCAAATGGGGATTGAAATTTAGCGGTGACTCGTCAGGATCGGTTAATGCTTTCCTAGAGCGCGTAGAAGAGTTGCGACTGGCAAGGGGGCTCACTAAAGCTCAACTGTTTAGAGCAGCGGTAGATCTCTTCGACTCGCGAGCGTTAATTTGGTTCCGAGCCAACCGAGACCTGGTCAGTTGCTGGGACGAGTTGGTGAAGGAGTTGAGAGCGGAGTTCTTGCCATCCGATTATGAGCACCGGCTATGGGAAGAAATTCGGCGGCGAACTCAGGGCGAAAGCGAGTCGATAGGGGTCTATGTAGCTGTCATGGAACGCCTCTTCAGCCGTTTAGAAACCAGCTGCTCGGAGGCCGAAAAACTGCGCCTGTTGCGGAGGAACATAGCTCCGTTTTATCAACAGCAACTGTGCTTGACGTCGGTGACCTCCATTACGGATTTGGTGAAGATGGGCCGGACCCTGGATGCCACTAGGGCATCGGTGGTGGCGTTCATGCCTCCCAACACACGGTCAAGGCGTTGTCTTGAACCAGACCTAGCATATGTTAGCTCTGGAAGTGTGGAACGAGTTTCAGCACTGGCAGAATCGAGTAGGGTTCAGTGCTGGAACTACAGGAAGGAGGGACATATGTCGAGGGATTGTCCAGAGCCTCGTCGCTGTTTTGGATGTGGTCGTTGAGGGGTTATGAGGTCCGCCTGTCCAAATTGCCGGAATCGAAACCAGGGACAGGGATCAGGACCCCGTCCTAATCACAGTTCTTCGGAAAACGAGCGTCGTGCCCACTAGGAGGTCGGGTAGGCACTACGACAAGGCCGCAGCAGGAAGATAGCCAACCGATGGTGGACTTTGCACTGGTGAAAGGGAATCAGGACAGCCGCCCACACTTGAGAGTGGATATAGAGGGCATCGATATGGAAGGGCTGTTGGATTCTGGGGCGAGTCGTACCCTTTTGGGGGGAAAAGGATGGTTACGCCTGGCCAACAAGGGGTTAAGACTGAACCGGGAGAAAGTTGAAGAGGTGCGACTGGCGAATGGTGAAACGTGCTCGGTGGCTGGGGTAGTCCAGTTAAAGTTCACCTTGGTCGGCAGGGTGCATGAGCTAGAAACGTTGGTCATGCCATCCATCCCTCAGGAAGTAATCCTCGGAATTGACTTTTGGCAGCGCTTTGGGGTCGTCCTGGACATGCAGGGACAGCAGTGGACATCAGTTGCATCGGCTGAGGGGGTGCCAGGGAAAGCGCTGCGGAGTCAATCTCGTTTATCAGAACGTGAGTCAGGGATGCTGCAAAGTTTGTTGGGGGAGCAGTTCAGATTAATGGGTGAGGGTCTGGGTTGCGCTAAATTTGTCAAACATACTATAAAGACAACAGCTAGTCCTATCAAACAGAGGTACTATCCTGTCTCCCCAGCAGTGCAGAAACAAATCAACGTTGAGTTGGACGAGATGTTGAAGTTGGGAGTGGTTGAGCCATCGTCAAGCCAGTGGTCGTCACCGATTTTGCTGGTACGCAAGAAGGATGGGTCGTACCGGTTTTGTGTAGACTTCAGAAAGGTAAATGCGGTATCAGAGAAAGACGCTTATCCGCTGCACTATATTTCTACCACATTAAATAAGTTACGCAATGCAAAATACCTTTCGACATTGGATGTTAAGTCAGCTTACTGGCAAGTGCCAATGGCGGAGGATTCTCGGCAATATACAGCTTTCACCGTACCGGGAAGGGGTCTTTTTTACTTCCTGAGAATGCCATTTGGCTTACACAACTCGGGTGCGACGTGGCAACGTCTGATTGATACGGTGTTGGGTCCCGCACTAGGGCCATACGTTTTCACTTACCTCGACGACATTATTGAGGTAACTCAGACATTTGAGCAACATATCGAGATTTTGCGTGAGGTTTTCGGTCGTCTGAGGGAGGCGGGTCTACGTGTGTCTAAGGAAAAATGTCATTTCTGCCGGGCGAAGCTTCGGTATCTGGGATATCTGGTGGACGAAGAGGGCCTCCACGTGGACCCAGAAAAAGTGCAGGCGGTGAGTGACTTCCCGCGACCAACTTCGGTCAAGCAGGTCAGGCAATTTCTGGGTATTATACCTTGTTACCGTAAATTTATACCTAACCATGCGACGTTAGTGGCACCTCTTAACGATCTTTTGAAGAAAGGCAGGAAGTTTGTTTGGACGAAGGAAAGCGAACAGGCGTTTGTTGATTGCCGGACGAAATTTACTACCGCACCAATTTTGGCATGTCCCGATTTCGAACTGCCGTTCAAAGTGCAGACGGATGCATCTGACGTGGGGATTGGGGCGGTTTTGAGCCAGGCACATCCAACAGGGGGGAAGGTAGTGTGATACCTAAGTCGGTCACTATCCAAACTTGAAAGGCAGTATTCGACCACTGAAAAGGAGTGCTTAGGGGTATTGTGGTCTGTTGAGAAACTCCATCCGTACATTGAAGGCACTCGGTTTGTAGTGATTACCGATCACCATTCTTTGGTTTGGCTACATAAGTTGAAAGATCCTACTGGAAGATTGGCGAGGTGGGCTGTTCGTCTCCAACAGTTCGATTTCGAAGTGATACATCGAAAGGGGAAGGACCATCTGGTTCCAGACGCACTCTCACGGGCTGTTGTTAACGTGAACTGCGTTTCTACCAACCCAGAGAAGGATAAGTGGTATGGGAACATGAGGGAGAAGGTACGAGGGAATCCCGACCAATATCCGAAATGGAAAGTTGTTGGAGATGTGCTCTGGAAGCAGGTGGAGGGCCGGTATCCCGAGCTACAGAAAGCCGACAAGTGGAAGAGAGTAGTTCCAGCATCCGAAAGAACAGGGCTTTTGGTTCGGTGCCATGACGAACCCACTGCTGGACACATGGGAATAAAGAAGACCTTGGATCGACTGACACAACATTTCTATATTTATTTCCGGAGCTGCAAAGTCTGTCATTCGGTCAAAGTGGAGCGGAAGTCTCCTATGGGACAGATGGCGTCGAGGAGTGAGGAGGCGATTTCTCCATGGGAGATGATCTTTGTGGATTTAGTGGGGCCCCTACTACGATCTACACGTGGTCATGCCTACATCCTGACAGTGGTGGACTATGCCACCAAGATGCCACTACTCTTTCCCTTGCGGAAGGCAACAGGGGCCGCAGTAGGTCGGTTGCTCGAGGAGCACGTTATATTCCTGTTCGGAGTACCACGGGTCACCGTGTGTGACAACGGAGCACAGTTTCGTTCTAAAGAGCTCGCACGGATCGCAGAGACCAACGGAATTGAATTAAGGTTTACCGCTCTATACCATCCTCAAGCGAATCCGGCAGAACGCGTGAACCAGAACGTTAAGCGCCTCCTTCGAACTAATGTGTCCGAGAACCATCGAGAATGGGACAAGGAACTGTCGAAGATTGGTTGTGCCCTGAGAACCTCAACGCACGAAAATATGAAAGTCACCCCGTACTTTTTGAATTTCGGGAGGGAAATGATCATTCACCCGAGGAGTTCCCAAGGCCCGGAGGCACAAGAAAAGAGAGTCAAACAGGATGACGGGACTGAGAAGGCAATATTGCTGCAGAAAGTTCGTGGAGAAGTTCGCGAGCGTTTGAAGACGGCTGCTCGGGAATCAAAGTCACGATATGATCTGCGGCATCGGGACGCGCAATTTCTGCCGAAGGATCTGGTATGGCGTCGAAATTACGTCCTGTCAGACGCAGCAAAATACTTCTCCGCCAAACTAGCCCCAGAGTATGTAGGGCCGTTCACGGTGAAAAGGAAGGTGTCCGGCTGGACATACGAGCTTGAAGATTCCAACGGGAAAGCTATGGGTGTGTGGCACATCAAAGATCTCAAGCGCTACGTGGTATGAGGTAATGGAGTAGAGTCCTGAAATTATCGTAGGAGACGAAGTATGCTTCAACTAGCAAAAAATAACCCTCCCAGGTATTTTGCTAGGGTACTAATGATTGGTGGTGGAACTGGAACATAAGAAGGGTAGAGTAGTGGTGGCGGTGTAAAAGTATTCAAACTTTAGCATAGGTTGGTGGGGGGTTAGCATAAGTTTCCACGTGTGGTGTAGTAGCCTGGTTGAATTGAGATGGAATAATTAGCGATAGATGGTTGTACAGATTAAGGCTGGTGCTGAGTTAACCGTGAAGCTAAACTCTGACATGTCTCCATTATCTAGTCATTCTTTCGAGTGAAAATTTGGGCAATGGGGAGAAGCAGAGACACTGCTCATTTCTGACAGATACAATGCCAAGAATTTCATTTTTCGATCGTTTCCCTTATTGAAAAGACATTGGCACTGCTCCATGCTCAAATTAGAACACCCAAATGCCACTTTTAGCTTGAAGGAATGAACTGCACAAACTAAACTGGCGTGAAATGATGGGAGACATGTTTCGGTGCTATCTACGTTTTCAACGCGAAAGCGACTTCAAAGCAACTCTTCATGCTAAGTACAGAGTACAACTCTTGCGTATTTTCAAGCTAAATTTCCGCCGAAACAGATTTCACGTGAAATTTTGTATGAAAACGTGGAATCGAACTCAGCACTATGCTTTAGATGGTGGTTTTGTCGTATAGACGAGGTGGTGGTTATCTCGGAATTTAGGGTTTTGAGTTTATGCTTGTACATAAGGGTTAATTTTAGTTAGGTTTGATAAGTGTAAACTTAGATATAAATGAGAGGGTTAGTTTTTTTTAATACTTAAGACATAAAAGAATTGAAAAGAAATTAAATGAAGTTAATGATGAAATTCAATGCATACCATGAGCAAGTGATCGACTCCCTGTAGGTCCTTAGATATATATATATATATATATATATATATATATATATATATATATATATATATATATATATATATATATATTTCCCCTTATCATTCATTTTTCCTCATTATGGCATTTCACTATGATTGTCCTTCATTTTCATTATTTTTCCTTTTTCGTTTCCCATTCGGGCTCGGGTACTTCGTTGATTTCGGGGTTTCACCTTAAATCGAGTTCGATCGGCATTAGCGGTTGATGTAGATAGATGGGTTTCAATCCCAACACCAAAACAATACATAAGTCAGAAGTAAAGCATGTATTTTAAGAAACATAGGTGTAGAGGGGCTCAGAGATAGAGTGTTAGAATGGATGGTTGCGTGAAGAACAAACCAGAATTCAAGGAAAAAAAAAATATAGTTAATTTTTTTTATTTACCAAAGGAGAGAATTAACTTTCAGACAAGATGCGGAATCTATGAACTCGGTCCGGGTGACGGTCGTAGAAAATTATCGAGAATTTGTAAGAAATTCTCTGAAGCGAGGGAGGTGTCACGGCGTTATAAGTCGTTATAAATCGCGCGCATTTGTATTTGAAGAAAAAAAAAATCTCCACCGCCATCCTAAAAAAAAAGAGGGCGATGGAGATTTACGAACGGAAGATCCGCGACTGAGTTAACCTAGGTTAGCTACATAATAAAAGATTATTAGGATTAAGTAAGTAAAGCCGCCGTCACAGTTGTTCACTAACCTTATACAATGAGTATGTCGTCAGTTAGTCTGTAGTTAGTAAATTGCAGCAGATAGGGTTAGTTTCCCCGTCGCATCAACGCAAAAATAACACGAGAAAAACAACACAACAAGATACAAATCCAGCCACTGCTACCGCTTAGCCGCCACGAAAGAAAAAAAACGACCAGCAGTCACGATGCAGCAAAATCTACAATACGGACGGATGTACTAATACGCAGAGCAGCGCATGGATCGACGCGCTCTCACCCAGCAATACCTGAACTCGGTCAATATTTGACCTACATCGGGATGATGTCGAGTGTACACCCGAACGAATCAACAAATTAACTTTGGTTAACCAACTCGAAATAGCTGGTTACCAGCGCGGGATGCGAATGAAGGCGTTATTGACCGCGACACTATCAAACGCGCCTGATTTAACGAACTAATTCGACAAATTCGCGACCGCTCTCCAATGGGCACATGAACGTGATCGGAGGAGCGGATTACGCTAGTGAATCACACGAATTCGAAAATCTTGATGTCAGCGGACGAATGTACACTGGAGATGTAGGCTAATTACATACCTGGTGGTTATGGGCTGTCGTGCAGGAACAGGCTGCTATTTTGTATATGACGACTCGACACATGACAATGACTCAAAACATGACAACGTCTCGAAAAGTCACAACAGTCATCTGACAGATTACAGATGACATATGAGGGGAAGTCTGGCTGTCCCAAATGGAGACTTTGGGACAACAAGTGGATCGCACGAGCTCACAGCTGAGTTTAGTGAACTCAACGGATTCGAAAAAAAATCCGTTGCCGCCAAAAGTCTTCGTGCGCTCCAACAAGGAAAAAGAAGGCCTTTTTGATTTCGACTGGCCACTTCGTGGCGGGAATCAGCAGAAAATTTGACTCTGACTTTTCTTTCTATATACCCATCATCGTTTGGTCCTGGACGGAGACATTTTCGACGATCAAGCTAAACGACGGCATCGAATCGGGACGATTCGTAGTGCAAAGTGAGCAGAGAAGTTCGAATCGAGCGGCTCGAATCGAATTCGAATCGAAAAGGAAGCAGAGCGGCTGGCTTGAAATCAACGACAGGGGGGCCCCCACAAGGCAGCAGTGGACGTCGTAGGAATTTATTCAGGTAGTGTGCACACCTTTTTTTTGTAGATAGTTTTTTTTTTTGATCAGATATCATAATTGATAGATTGGAATTGGAATTTTTGTAAAGTTTGAAAAATTGAAATTTAGTAGTGATAAGTAGGTCGAAAATTACCGTAAATGTTTTAGCGGCTAAGATACAATATAATCAATAAAGTGTGAAATGATGCCAGATTGCTAAGTGATCGGTTTTTAATATCGTGGCGTGGATTAACTCAGACGGCAAAAATTCAACTATTTCGTTGTTTCTTTTTTTCGTGATCCTTATTTTCTACATCGTAGCGCGTGCCGTCAAAACTTCTCGCTTCAGTGCGACGGTAAGTCGGTAGTTTCGGTCCAAATTGAAGCGAGTGGTGCCCACCCACGGCAATTTTCTTCGCGAGCAGAAGCCGCCCGAAACTACCGCCCCTTTTATCCCAGTCGGGGAGGAAAGGGTTTGAGGAGTGTTATACGTGTAACGGTAATATATATATATATATATATATATATATATATATATATATATATATATATATATATATATATATAAATGTATATATATATATATATATATATATATATATATATATATATATATATATATCAGCAAAATGATTAGGGGAGATAATCTCTGAAGTGGCCGATCCGATTTAGCTGAAATTTTCGGAAAACGTAGATATATAGTAATTCAGACATCTTTTACCTTAAACGCTCGTTTTAGTGAATTTTAAAGTTCTCCCATATTTCCAAGCAGTGTAAATTTTTTTAAAAAAAGTATTGGGAATAATAATAATAATAATAATAATAATAGTCTTTTTTTCATGTGCATAAACTTACTGCTATAATAAATTCAAACAAAATCCTCTGAACTTAAATTACGTTTATACCTAACATCAAGAAATGAAAAATTTAAAGAATGAAATAAAATAAGACAGAATCCAACTAACTCGATATTTTATATTTTAAATGGTGCTGAAGAAGATGCAGATGAAATACGAAGCATTCAGTTGCTTTACGCAAGAGTCGAATGCCCGATAATAATATAGAAAAAAAAACATGAATTGTCAATTTATGGTAGGGGACTCATAAATTTAACTAAGATATAAAAGACCGTAGATAGAGAAAAATAGCAAAAATAATATTGGAAAAAAAACATTGAGAACAAATGCAAAGGTTATATTAAGGGATTCAACAGTTTTTCAATGCCCAAGTGATCAATAGAAAAGAGCCAAGATTTGATTTTTTTCGAAAACGTTATCTTTCTGGACTCGCCTCTAATATTTGGTGGCAAAAGGTTAAATAGACGAGGTGCAGCAATGCTGTAAAAGCGACTAAAGTGCGATTTATTGCAAATGGGAACTACCACTAAATTTCTGGTGCTAACCCGTAGATTAGCTTAATCATAAGCTCTTGGTGTTTGATAACCTGAGTTCTCCAAGAAAATTCGTAGAACCTTAAAAAAATACAAATGCCTTAAGGGGTTACCCCCACTTGTAACTTTGAAGTTTTTCGTTTTTTTTTTTGTTGCATTTTTTTAAGTATACCTATCTAAAAATACGTCCTTCAAATTTCAAGTCGATCCAAACATAATTAACCGAGATATGAGCGTTGAAAGAGAAGAAACTGTTGCTTATACAACCGTTACTTATACTTATAAAAGCGTTTTTCTCGAAATGACATCTTTGAAGTCGGTGACCAAAATTACTCGAAAAATACTGAACCGATATTTTTGAAACTTAGCAGGCTTATTTAATACATAAAAATGTAGTGTTTGATCGTTCGATTTTTTTTTCAAATAAAAAATGGCCGTTTTATAGCCAAAAGACGACCATTTTTTTAAGTGAAAATCGAAATATTAACTTTGACTGTCCGCCATTTTGTGAAAAATGGATATTATTTTAAATCCTTTGATCAAACACTAGTTTATACTGTTATTTAACTAAGTCAATCGCTATTTTTTGTTTCAGATTATCCACTTCGACACAATTTTGGTCACCGCAAAAGGTGAAAATTAAAATTCCATTGTTTTGACGGCCATTTGTAATTAAATCATGTAATATTTTTCAATAAAAAAAATACTGAAAGGTGTTCGAAGTATGTACTTTAAGAAAATATAACAGTCGTTTAAAAACATTACGTAGTTTTGTCAAAATAAATTCATGAAAATGACCTATTTTATTGCGCTACAAGTGGGGGTAACCCCTTAATGGAAGTGTACCTAGTGCTTGAAATAGATTAAAACTTGGCGTTCTGCGGTGAACTTTGAAAATAATTCGAACGGCATGTTTTTGTTTTACAATCAATGGTTCCAGCTTATTAAAATGTGTACCTCCCCAGCAGCTTAATCCATATTGTAGTTTAGACAAAAACAGACCGTTGTAAACTAGTTTTAAGACTCAAAAGGGACAATATAGGCTTAACTGATACAATTGTCTTACCACATTATTGAAATATGCTTTCAGATACACGGTGTGATCTCTCCAATTTAATTTGGTGTCAATTAACACTCCCAGATACTTAAAACTATCAACTCTTTCAATATCAAAGCAGTAGGGAGAACAACTCGCATTTTGATCAAAAGAATAAGAAACCTCATCTTCAGCTATCATTGGTGAAAAAAGATATTTTAAGCAGGTTGGGGCGTGGAAAGTCAAATTCAAATCAACACAAACTGATCTCACTAGGTTAAATATCATATATTTTGTCTTGTCACTCAGCCTTAGTTTATGGACACTGAACCAATATCTTAAAATTTCAAGGTCGTGGCTCATTTTGACAAATGTTTCAAAGTAATTGAAACTGGAGTAGGACAAGACAGCGTTATCTGCAAAAGCTGTAATTTTCCCATAAAAGTTTTCAGAAAATAGTGAATTTATAAAAATCAGAAATAATACTGGAGACAGGACCGATCCTTGAGGAACTCCAATATTTAGAGTCGTTGCAGAACTCAAGATGTCATTTATTTTAACTTTCTGCTTACGATCGCAAAGAAAGGAATGAAACCAATCTAAAATATTATCCCTTATTCCTGCACTATAAAGTTTTTGCAGTAGGATGGAATGATCGACCAGATCGAAAGCTTTAGTGATATCTATAAATAATGCTCCGGGAATTTCGGACTCGTTTATTGCATTGTAAATTTCCTGACAGAATTTTAGCAAGGCACCTTCTGCAGATTTTCCTGAGGTAAAACCAAACTGACAGTCGTTAAAAAACTTAATTTTATTTAAAAACGTCACTATCCTGCGTTTAACACCTTTTTCAATAATTTTTGAAATAACAGATAGCAGAGAGATGGGTCTATAGTTGCTTAAACTAGTTTTGTCGCCTTTTTTATGTACCGGTACTACGACCGCCAGTTTTAGTGCGTCTGGGAAAATCCCCCTCTGGATACAAAAATTAAATAAGAAGCACAGAATATCCGAAATTTGAAAAACAATTTGTTTTAAAATTTTTCTGGATATTCTATCATAACAAGATGAAGCTGACGACTTTAGTGACATAATAATTTTGTAGATTTCCAAAGATGAAAAATCCTCCAAAAATAGGCTACTCAACGAGGAGAATTCCCGGCTGGAGAAAACATTAACAGAAGATGGACTTAAAACTTCAGATTTGTCGAAATTGAAATTATTTGCAACAGACGAAAAGTAATCATTAAATAAATTAACAACATCTAGAGGATCAGAAACAATGGAATCATTAACAGTTATGCTGGAGATATTATCTTTTTTGCTTTTACTTAGAATTTCAGTAACGATTTCCCATTCTTTTTTTACATTCCCAAAATTTGAGGCAAGTTTGTTGTTGAAATAATTTGCTTTACAAGCAGCGACATAAAGATTGATTTCGCGACAAATTCTTTTATAATATATTTGAAGCCTTGTATTATGTGGGTATTTTTTAACTTTAGAGCTTAGTAGGTTTTTTTTCTTGATTTTCTTAAAAAGCATAAAATTCATCCACGGCTTTAGTGGTTTAAATTTATTAGAGCGAGTGCTACGGCTGCAATTTGAAATGTGCCGCTCTAGGATGCAAAGAAAGCGGTCAAAAGCAGTAGAGGGATTATCAGCCAAATATACTTCCTCCCATAACTCATGATTTAAAGCTGTTTTCAGAGATTGGAAGTCAATGTTTTGACATGGAATGTAATTATGTCCAACCCGTCCATTTCTGTTACAAGTTAGCTGAATTAAAATTAAACTATGATCCGTAATATGCAGATTATGTACCGCGGACTTGTAAAGGATAGTGCTGTTTTTGTGTAGCCTCAGATAAATATGGTCTAGACAAGATTTTGAAGCATTCAATTCACGAGTGGGTTCAGTAATTAAAGATTCGAAACCGTGGGACGCCAGATTTGAAATTAAGTAGTCAGATTCCGAACTATTCGATAAAGTATTGATATTGAAATCTCCTAGGAGTATCACATTTTTACTGGTTATTGATTCAAAAAAATTTGAAAACTCATCAGTAAAAACACCAGAGCTAAATTTATGAAGTCTGTAGACAAAGATGAAAACATATGTGGAACCAGCAATTACACAGTTTATTTTTCATTTCATTTATTCATTCACCAAACAAGGTACAAATAATTTTATTTATAAAAAAAAAGGACATCGTATTAAAATAAAAAAATGGAAAAGTAAAGTATAGTAAAGGAAAAAGTAAAAACAAACAAGTTAAATAAGTAAAAAACAAACAAATTAAAAAAAAAAAAAAAAAGTAACAAATAAATTAATAAATAGCAATCAATAAATAAACATTGACATAAAAGCTATAGCTTAAGGTTAAGGGTACGGATGGCATGGAAAAGAGAGGACTTGAAGGATGATTTGGAAATCGTAGGGGAATATAAATTGCTTATTCTGTTGAATACTCTGCAGCATCTATTTACTGGCTCATTAGCTCCATATGTGGTCGAATGAGAATATTCTTTTAGGAAACGATTGGACCTGGTGTTCCTCACAGGGATATTTGTCAAAATTTTATTATTCAGGAATTCTACATTAATAGCGCCTCTAATGACGTTGAATGTGAAGCAAGCCGATATCACCATTCTTCTGGAGGCTAGTGTCGATAGGTTTAAATGACCCAGTCGAAACTCATAAGGGGGTAGGCTATTAAAGTCATAAGGGTTGTATAGCTCTCGCAAGGCGAAAAGTAAAAATTGCTTTTGTATTGACTCGAGTCTGTCACTGTGGGTTTCAAAAGCAGGATTCCAGCTAATGCAAGCGTATTCGAGAATAGGACGTACGAGTGAAGTGTATAAAGATCTTGTGACCCACAGACTACGAAATTCTTTGGCTCGTCTTTTGATGAAGCCAAGTTGTTTGTTTGCACGAGAAAGTATTTTATCGTAGTGTAAAGTGAAGCGGAGTTTTTCATCTAAGATAACACCGAGGTCAACAATGTTATCTACTCGAGTTAGCACATTATTACCGAGGAAGTACGTATTGTGTGTGACCGTACATTTTCTGGAAAAACTAATAACCTGGCATTTATTAATGTTGAGAGAGAGCTTGTTTACATTGCACCAATGATCAAGGGAATCAAGTTTGGATTGGAGAAAGAGGGCATCCGATTTGGATTCAATGGTCAGATAAAGTTTGAGGTCGTCTGCATAGAGTAAATGAGGTATGCCTGCTAGGACGTCAGATAGGTCGGAAATAAATATATTGAAGAGAAGTGGACCAAGATGGCTACCTTGGGGTACACCAGAGGTAGCACTAAAGTTTTTCGATAAAAATCCTTGAAATTTTATACATTGTGTTCGATCGCAAAGGAAGGAAGTCAGCCAGCTGAGCAGAGACCCGGTAATACCGAATTTCTGTAGCTTAAGAATTAAGGTAGAATGGTCAACTCTGTCAAATGCCTTACTGAAGTCTGTGTAGACTGCGTCAATTTGGTGACCTTTTTCCATTTTGCATAGAACGTCAGAGATTAGAATTGTCAAATTCGTGGTAGTTGAGCGACCTTTTCTAAAGCCATGTTGTTGCTCGTTCAGACGGGAATCAACTAGCGGAGACAATTTGTCATATACTATCTTTTCGAAAAGTTTTGGAATCGAAGACAAAATGGCAATGCCCCTATAATTTTCAATACAGCGTCGATCACTATTCTTGAATATGGGTGTGACATAAGAAAGCTTCCAACTGGATGGAAAAACTCCTGACGAAAGTGATCTATTAAAAAAAATATGCAAAGGAGTTATAAGCTGCTCTACACACTTGCATAAAAAGATCGGAGGAAGAAGATCGGGCCCAGGACCTTTGTTGCAGTTGAGTTCCAAAATAGTTTTACGAATTTCATCGCGGGAGATTTCTAAATGGTTGACAAAAGCCGTTGGAGTTGAATCGGAGGAAGAAAGGTGTGAGTTTGTTAGGTCTGGTGCACTAAAAACTTTTTGGAAACTATCTGCGAATAGGTCACATATCTCTTTAGGGGATGAAGACGTTGTGTTATTCAGAAACATTGACGATGGATAGCCAGTAGTTTTTCGCTTCACATTAACAAAATCGAAGAATTTTTTCGGGTCACTGACTATATTTTCGCCGGTTCACCTAATGTAAGTATCATAAGCCTCACGAGACTTTGCTGAAAATTGCTTAGCGACTTGATTATACTCTTCCTGAATAGCAGAACTAACGTCAGTATTTTCTCTAATCCGCTTATATAGTTTGTTTCTACGATTTCGCAAATGCCTAAGGTCTTTATCAAGCCATGGCTCAGACAATTTTTTTTTTTTTTTTATCTTTGGTGCATATCTTTCAACGGCGTCAAAAATTTTATTATAAAAAGAGGAAATGGCTGTCTCAAGATCCTGAGTTGAAAGAATATTCGTCCAATCAATAGTATCAAGAACGTGTTTAATGCTTTCATAATCAGCATTACGGAAGTCAAATACAATTGAATTATTGTAAGTTTTTAAGTAGGTGGAATTAGAAGTGGAAAGTTCTACGGACAGTGCTGTATGGTGTATACTGTTGCAAAAAAGATGCTCAGCGTCATTAGTTGGACTAACCACTACTTCGTCATAAGCATTCGTGAAGACTAGATCTAACCAATTTCCATTTTGGTTGGGGATGTGGGAAACCTGCTGTAAATCATTACCATAAAAGGCACTCGCAAGATTGAAATCGTTGGTGTCTACCAGGTTTACGGGGAGAAGGTAAGAGTCATTTTCATTCGGAACAAAGCAAAGATTCGGACGATTGAAATCACCCAAAACTATTATTTTATCTTTTTCGCTAAGTGATGTTGCTAATGAAGATATTGTGTCACAAAAATTGCTGTAGATGGATTCTTCAGATCTAGGGGGGATGTAGACAATAGCGATGTAAATTGAGTTGTTACTAGAGGAGATCCGAACAATTATACATTTAGTGATATTAGATCGCAAGAGGTTAATCTGAGATTGTGAATATCACACTTTAGGTCATTCTTAAAAAATACAGCTACGCCTCCAGCAGAGTACGAATCATTACACGTAGCGGAAAAATTATAGCCAGGGATATGAAAGTCAGATATTTCGGAGTTGTATATCCAAATTTCAGATAAAAAGATTAAATCAGGAATATGATCCAAACTAGCGATATGTGACACAAAAAGATCAAAATTTTTTCGCAAGCTTCTAATGTTTTGATGAATGGCTGAGAAGTTTGCGTTGATATCACCGTATGGGTGCTCAACACAGAGGCAGTTGATAGAGTTAGAGTCAGAAGAGGAAGAAGAACTGGCAGAATCAAATAATGACATAGTAGATGTATATTTAAATGTTTAAAATATCTTGACGACTCCTTATTATAATTGGAGAATCTCCTTCTTTTTTTCTGACTAGAATAGTTGAATTCTTAACCAAAACATGTTTGCATCTGTTTTTTTGTTTTAATAGTTTTGCCTCTCTTAGCAGCGATCTGTTATAGCTAGTTAATAAATCGTTTATATAAACGGGATTGTTTTTATAACTATCACCAAAAATATCAGCCTTTAGTGTTATTTTCTCAGACCGCATATTGTTCATTATCCTATTTTTGGAAGAATACGATGAAAATTTAACACGAAACACTTTCAGCAAATCGGTATGGTTTGTTTTTTTAGCGAAGCAGCTTTGTATTTCATCCGCGCTCACCTCAATTCCAACCCCAACGGTAAAAAGTTTAGAGATGTTATCGTTAACCGTCGAGCCGCGATCAATAGGGATACCAACAATATCAATTGAATTCTTTAACATTTCTTGTTCAAAATAATTAATTTTAGATTCTAAATTACAAACAGTTTTTTTTTCCAAAATATTGTTTTTCTCCTCTACACGGCTTATTTTAGCAAGAGCATCCGAGTTTATTTGCTGCAGCTTCAAAATTTCTTTGAATAAAATTTCCATCGTCACTTCAGCTTGAACATAGGTATTCGATTTCGCCGGCATGCTGCTAATGGATGTATTCGATGTCGACGGCTTTCTGTTAACATATATATTCGAGGTCGACGGCGCGCTGTTAACGGATGTATTCGATGTCGACGGCACACTGCTAACGGATGGACCTGGTCTGGAAGCGATGTTGGTCGAGCAATCAACGGATGCCGAGGCAGCTAGCGGACTCACTGCATTGTCATGAAGCATTGAATGAAAAAACTTGAAAACTAAATATGTTCTTAGCTTGTATATGATAAAGAATTGAAAATTTTGAGCCGTGTGTGGGTGCCAAGTGCCTAAGAGTAGGCAAGCATTTGTTTTCAAATTTTGATTTGTCATTACTTCTGACAAAAACATTGGATCATCGTGAAATTCGCAAACCTTTTGACGTTGGCTAAGATTTAACACACATGGATTTTCAGCAAAGTGCAGGTAATCCTGTAGCTACGGCAGGCTACTGAAAAAAACCCTTAAAATCATTGACCCTCCTCAAAAATATTTGATTTTTGACAAAAAATTCAAATCATTGATAAATTTTGACCTTTGTTCATCATGTCAAATTGAAATTGTTAAAATTCCGATTTGCACAAGAACGCCAACCCATCACCAAACAACATCTATTTACAGCACTCGAAAGTTCTGTTCACGAGAACTGACGACCAGATTATCCAATCATAATAAAATTTACACGACATGTTGGTATTAGCTAGGACCAGGTCTGACAGAAGTGATTTTGAAACGTGGGCAACATTGTGGCAGTGTTGTCATCTTGAAAAATCGCTGAGAAAAGAATCCAGTTTTTTGCCTATAACTTCCGATTCAGCCATCACATTTTGAATAAATTCACGTAGTACTTGGATCTTACTTTATGTAACATTTGGTTGAAAAATTAGAATAGGGCTCTCAGCTATGGTGATTTTTGTTTCCTAGTTATTGGAAATTTGCTCACCAAAATAAAGCCTTTTTCCTTATAACTTCCGGTCCAGTGTAGAAATCAAAACGAAGTTCATGCAGTAAATGGACCTAAATGTGAGGTAAATCTCGTATGAATTTCGTACAAAAATCATGAAAGGGCTGCCAGCTATGACAATTTTTGTATTTTTGTGGAATTTCTTTACTGAGCGATTATGTCATTAGATTTGCAAATGGGAATGATCCTGCAATGAAAATTAACAACAAATATTATCGTTTTCAAAATTGAAAAAGTTTTGAGGGTGGTAAACCTAAAATTT
>OZ022264.1:175241827-175261827 GCA_963978885.1 Nemotelus pantherinus | reverse complement strand
TTTAGCGGTTTTATCGTAGAATTTTCAAATGGTAATGATATTGTAGTGACAATAAACAGCAAATATTAAGCTTTCGATTATTTGAAAAAACTCGCTGCAGGTAACTCTAAATTTCTTTATACTCCTTTAACTTCGAATGTTATATAACAACGTGAAGCAGATGTGATATATTCTTGGCTTTGATACTGGCAGAAGGTTGCCAGCACGAGTCGGTTGTGCTACTTTTGTATCAGTATTCAGTACAGTTAGTATTCATACCGGAAACATTTACAATGAAAATAAATAATCAATGTTGCAATTCGCAAAGTTCTGCAGATTTTTCGGATCGCAGCCCCAAACACCAACTTCAGTTACAGTGCTGCAGGCACTGAGCATTTTCTTCATTGATGTTATATGAGATGCTGCTTTCAAAATTATGTGAAATAAGCAACTGATAACGAATATAATTAACCCGTGTTTTGCTCTCATAAACGTTGAAATTCATGCCAGTGGTAATATCTGAAACCTTCCACCATATGAATTATAATGCATTCTTGAGACCAAAGTAAAACGTGGCATTTGAAACAGTTTGGTCGTAATAAGCAGCACATGTGGTGGAATATGCACTCAAAACCTGCACGATTCTTCTACTGTTCTTCGAACATTAGTGTTTCTAGCGGTTCAGGTGCGCTAGAGTTTTTTCTTTCTTTATTCTTTTGTTTTTGAAGTTTTGCATCTTATCTTGTTTTCTTTCTTTTCTTGTGTTTTGTCTTATATATATATATATATATATATATATATATATATATATATATATATATATATATTTATATATATTTATATATATATGTATATATATATATATATATATATACATATATATATATATATATATATATATATATATATATATATATATATATATATATATATATATATATAAATATATATATATATATATATATATATATATATATATATATATATATATATATATATATATATATATATATATAAGTTTATTCTTTGTCTACTCTCTAATTGGATCTGTTGATTTAGAAAATAATAAATAGATAAATAAATAACATATATTTGATATCATATGTTAGTATCAATTTTTATTTTTCAAATTGCAATTCCCATTATCTTGGTTGGTAACTGTAACTGTAACAATGAAGCTATCAGATGAATACGAAACTCAAAGAAAGAGTGGTTTTGACGTTTTGGCTGCAGAAGTGGCCAAGTTTTGTGAAAAAGAGGTTATTTCATCGTTTTTGTTATAGGAGATGCTGTCATCAAAGTTTGATATGATACACATGTTATAATGAGCGCAAGCAGCAAGTTTTTTACTTTCCTTTATTTTGAAATTCTTTCAAGTGGTAGCCATGGAAATCTTTCCACCCTGTAACCTTTGGAACAGTCAATGGACAAAAGTGGTAGATGATCTTCGATAAAGTTTAGTTCTAGTAACAAGAACGTGTGATAGAACATGCATTCAAAGTTTATACGAGCCCTCTGCTTTTCTTCTAAAACCGAACAGTTTTATTAGTGCAACCCAATAAACATACTATTCATAATTATATAGATACAATGAAATAGAGAAAATAAAGAATAGTTCAATTTATTTCCGTTTAGTTTTTTTTTTTGCTTATTTTGCATCAAATATTAGGCTTCGAATATTGGGTGAATAAATTACTAAATACATGATGTTACCTGAGATTTCTCGAGTTCCTGTACAAGAATTTCTAGTTGAGCTTGAAGTCGCTCACGCTCTAAATTTGAAATTTGTAGATCTTCGCGTAAGTGATCTATATCATTTTGAAGGTCAGTTATATTGTGTTGTGGAGCTTGTTGCTGCATTTGTTTTTGCAAACTTGCCATTTGTAGGAGCTGTTGTTGTAACTGCTTTTCCAAAACCTTTTTAATTACAATATCATTGATTAAAATGAACCCACCAATTAAACTTAAAAAATACTTACTTGAATTCTTTTTTGCTGATCTGCAGCACTAATCTCACTTTTGTCTGCTCTTGCTTTCTCTTGTTCTGCGGCTTTTCGCCACAGATCTATATTTTCATTTTGAGTGTCTACTTCAATCAATTGCTGTTTCATCATGAGGTTTTCTGCTTTAAGTTGTTGTATTTCTTGGGTGCTAAAATGTAGGTTTGATCCATTCTTTAATCGTTTATTTTCATCATTTATTTTATGTAATTCCTTTTCAGCCGTTTCGAGGTCTCTTTGGAAATTCATTAACATATTTTGACTCTTTTCAAGTTGAGAAATCAATTGTTCTCGTTCTAGTTGCATTTTTTTAAATTCTGCTTCCATTTTGGTGATAGATTTTTCTGATTGATTTGATTGTTTTGATGTAGTTTCAATTTTTCTTGTTGTTTGCAGAAGTAATTCTCTTTCAGTTTCTGCCTTTTCTAAGCGCTCCAAAACTCTATTTAACTCAGAAGACATTCTTTCAAATTCAATACGAGTTGCTTCATTTACTTCTTGTTGCTTTGCAAGATGTATTTGTGCCTTTTCTAATTCTTTGGCAAGTCGGCCAGCCTCCAATTCGGTAGCGTTTCGCGATTGAAGCGCTTTTTCCAAACGATCTCGAAGTCTTTCAATTTCCTGTTTGTCAGTACAGCTTCCCATATTTGGACTTGTTGCATTTACGTTCTGTCGGAGTCGCTCATTCTCTTTAAGAAGCTTTTCATGTTTATCGCGCACTTTTTCGTACTCAATATGAGCGCGCTCAAGTTCTACTCGTTGTTTCTCTTGATTTGAAATATGTTTGGATATCTCCGTTTTTGAAAGCTCTAATTGCAATGTTGTTTCATGAAGTTTTGCTTCTAATGTTTGAATTTCTACCTCTTTCTGCTCATATTTTTCTTTGAACTTTTCAATTGCTTCATTCTCATATTGAAACTTGCCTCGAAGTGCTTCAGTATCTGTTAGAGCTTTATCCAATCGTTCCCTCAGTCTTTCAGCTTCTTCTTTGTAACGCTTAGATTCTCTGTTAATTGATTCATTATCTTGAAGTCGCCGCAATTCAGTTTGCGATTTATCATAACGCTCCCGTAGTTTGTCAATTTCAACCACATAACGCAACGTCTCATCTTTGGCTGTGTCCAATGCTGTGTTCATTTTAACTTGCACTGCATGTGCACGATCAAGCTCATAGCCCAAACGTTCTACTTCAACTTGCAGGGCGTCTTTCTCGCTCTGAATTCTGCGCAATTCTACTTGTAACTTATCGAAACGCTCACGTTGATGCTCTAACTCTTCACGAGCTTTTTCTTCAATATCCTTAGAGCGGGCCAATTGCAAAGCTGCACGATCACAGGCTTCTTGCAATCTCGTGCTTTCGTCTTGTAGCTTTCGGAGGTCCTCACGAGCTTTGGCAGCACCTAGGGCAGACCTTTCTGATTCAACTTCGAGTCGAGTTCGATCGGCTTCAGCGGCATCACATCGCGATTGAAGTCTATAAATTTCATTTTGGGCCCGATCATATTTTTCAAGCATCTTTTCAAATTCTTTATTTGAAGTGTCTTTTTCATCAATTAGTTTTTGACTGGCAAATAAAGATTTATCCAGCTTTTCTTTCAAAATGTCGATTTCAGTAAGAGCATCATCAAGTTCCATCTAGAATTATACGTAAACAAATGTGGTTGTGTAAAATTTATAGAACTGGTAAATTATAGGTCAAATAAAAACCATTAGTTAAAAACTCAATCTGCTTTGAATAAAAAAGTTAAATAAAAAGTTACCGAAATTATGTGCTAAATTATTAATTGCTTTTCACATGTTAAAACCTATATTTTACAGTATGTGCGATTCTGGTATGTCAAAATGGAGATGGTGGAGTAACGTTTCAGTATGAAGGTAACCGTAGTTTTTAGTGATCAAAGCTGCCAAGCAGAACGGTTTTTACAAGATCTCATCCGTTTCGCATACTAGAAAGTATCTTGTTAGGGAACTTACTTTATTAATGTATACACTAATGAAAGAGATTTTGTTGTTTTTCAAACGTGGGCCATCCGAAACTTGCAATTTATTTAAAAAAAAATATCGTAATAATATTTATAGTATAAAAAATTCGTATTGTAAATGTAGAGCCAACGTTGGCAAACTTAAAACGGTTTTTATTCCTTACAAAATAAAACTTAATGAAATGATTATTTTGTCCATTTGCGTGAATATTCACACCATATAAAAAATGTTATCATAAACTGCTATTACTATAGTTTTCCAAATTAAAAAAAAAAAATATTCTAGTCTACGCTATATTAGCCCAGTCATTTTAGCAATCAACCTTGGAATGAGAGATAATAAGCTGAATTTTTGTATATACCTTCATTTTGGGGTCCTTAAAGTTGCCTCAAAAGTCTTATAAAATCTCGTGTCTGCGTCGAAAGTTATTCTAGGTCAAAGGTGAGAAAAAACAGTTTTTTTGATTATCTTGGTTTCTATTGCTCTAATGATGTTAACACTGCGGATTGAAATTGTACAGCATAAAATTTGCGACAAATTTTATTTGAAGCATTTTTTCATACGCTCAACCGTTTTTCCAACAGAGGGCGGTAAGCGCGCAGCACACAGCCATATGTACTGTAATACAAGGTCAACCGTGAAACCTTCAATTTTGAATTATTTGTATTATTTATCAGTAAATTCATTGCATTTAATAAAATTTTACACATCTTTAATTTATTTAAATATATATATTTTTCATGTTTTTAATCTATCAATCTTTAATAATTTAAATAACAAAAGTATTCCTTTTCTTCTTCTTCATCGTCATCTTCTGGACGTTTGGGAATTTCTGTATCATTGAGCGTTTTTACAGCGATTCCCAATTCGAGATTGGGAATACACCGTAATTCGTGAGCTTTCTCTGCGTGTTATTGTATTTGTGTGTACACGATAATTCTGTGTACGTACACGTAGATTTTCATTATGGCGGCATCTGACTACTGCTGTTCACTTCGTTCGAGCATGTGCATGGACGCAGCTTTCCGATATGGTGGCTTCTGACCAACGCTGCTTGCTTCGTGTCAGCACGTCCGCGTAGTCAGATTTCCAATATGGCAGATTCTGACTTACCCTATTCACATCGTGCGAGCATGCTCGTGCGGAAGATTTCCCCTAGCGGCTTCTGCTGATTGGTGCTGATTTCGTAAGGGCGTTTCCATACAGAGAAATTCTTTACATGGCGACTTCTGAAAAACGCTGTTCATTTCGCAGGAGTGTGTACAAACGGGCACAATTCTAATATGTCGGCTTCTGGCGATTGCAGTTCACTTGATAGAAGCATATTCATGTAAGGGAATTCCAATGTGGCGGCTTCTGAAATTCACCGTTTACTTCGTTGAAGCGCGTGGAAACAGGGAAATTTGTTTTACTGATGCTTCTGGCGAGTGCTGTTCACTTAGTTGGTGCGTGTCTGGTGAACAGCGATGTCGCCACTTTATGCATGAGCGTAACACGAACCATTTGCGATGATGGTTATGTGGTGTAGACATTTGGCGGCAGCGCTGAACGTTCTGTCTATATTTTAGCGCTTTCGAGATATTCAATGATTTGTATTTTGATGTGTACTGGGAATATATGGAGAGTGCATATTTAAATATTGATTTTAGCATACTTCCACAAAAGATAGGTTTTTGAAATTTTGCAGATTTATGAAATAGAGTATGTAGTTTTTGAGTTCGGTGTTAATTCAAAAATGTAGATAGAAATGCAGATAGAAAATTTGTGCAAATCAGGGCAAAGCGGGTGTTTGACTCAATTTCTGATTGATTATTGTGAGAGCAAATATATTTGGAAGATGCAAGCAAGCACATTTTGATAATTTAAAAATATATGCTTCAAAGTGTTCGCAGAAGCTGAGCAATTTAAAAATGGTGGTATGTTCGCAGGCATACAGCAGATCATTTTATGGTATGATATTTTGTTTCGAAGTCGAGTTCTAGCTTGGCAAGAAGCAATCACACAAAATGATATCTCTCAAATTTATGATAGATTTTAACTACAAATTGAATTGTATGAGAAAAAAACAGTGCGGTTATTCCATTTTTGATAACGTTTCATTCATTTGCACGTTTAATATTTTGTACTTCGTACCTTGTTCTTGTCTGCGTAAATTCAATTAACCATAAATATAAATGGCTGGATTGTAAAACACCAACCACAGTGGCGATATTACTCTCGTTCACGGTAGTTGTAATAAAAAGAAACCAGGTTAAAAATAGGGTTATTTTTAATCCTTCCCTTTTAAGTAATTTTAGAATGTATAGCATATAACATTTTGATTTGAAAGAGTCATCAGGTTAAACAAATAAACAATATGCATGTTTTTTTGCTCCTCTATCCAGCAGAGAATAGAGTATACGCATTGGAAACACTAGTACAGAAATTATATTCCTCATTTGTAGTTCACGTGCTGAACTATAGAATGTGCTGATAGAAAAAAGAAAAGCTCATGAGAAGTTGTTTTTTTCGCTGTGAGGTGGCTTTGGAATTTTCATGGTTATGTTGAATGTTTTGGAAATTAAAAAAAGCCCTCATAATATTTAGAAAGTTAAAAGAAGTAATTTTCTGTTAGTTCTTTTTCTATTTGCAATCGATTGTGGTAGTGTATATTGGTTATTTTCTCCCCTTACTTTGAGCTGTTGTGCGTTACCACAGCTAATACAGAAACCTATGTCAGTCTTAGCGAATGCACTGCTGTTTTATACTTGATCGTTGTTTCGCGGCATAGTTATATTCTGTTTTGTATCGCACTGGCTCATGGTGTTAGGAGACTAGCACAATTTGGCTCAAGTTTATTTACTTGGAATATCAGCATACTTATTTATTTTATTGAACTCAAAATTTATACAAAAGATTCGCAACTCATCGTAATGTATGAAAAAGCGTGTTTGTAAACTAAATATTAAGCTCTTAATTATGAATACCGAACTAAAATTAAAAAATTCACTAATTTTCCGGGGACTAGTGCATTTACCCTATATAGAAACATGTACGGCTTCCATGCCGTCCTCCGGTTTTTATTGTCAAACGACAACAAAAGTCTAGCCATTTTCATAAATTTACACAACCATAATCGCAAATGGTCCATGTACTAACGGCCAGGGTTCACACTTTACTCAATTTGAAGTAGATTTAATTAATTTTTATTTTGAAAATGATAGCTACTTCCCAACTTCAGTTTCTTCGGATTCTACTCCATTTTCGCTTCGAATTGAATCAAAGAGAGTTTTTCTTTTTCATATTTTTTTTCCTGCATCGAGGTTCGACAGCAAATATTTTCTAGTCTAATGCTGTTTCAATGCAAAGAACAACTTACTGCAAATCACTAACGCTAAACGTAACTCAAAAATAATGCTGTTTCGCAAAGAAATGCTGAAGATTGCAAATATAATTATGTTTTGTGTATAAAACTGATATTATGCTTTAATTGATTTTTTTAATAACTTCTAATTTGAGTTTTCGACGTTGCTTTCCGTTATAGTAAAATGATAATGTCCACCTACTTTATATGAAAAACTAAATAATGCTTTACATTAAGTGACCCCAATCGTTGATCTACTTAATTTCTTTCTACTTAAAATATACTTCAATTTATTTTCAGCTTCTACTTCAAATGTTGTTCAAAGTGTGAGCCCTGCTAACGGCAGCATAAAGTACCCAGGAAGCAATTTAGAAAGTGTTTTCTACAAACGATAGTTTATCGACAATCAACAGACATATCCCTCATACGAAACCGAGCTTGTTCGCAAATATATCAGCAAACAATAATTTTCCTTACGATTAGCGACAAATAATAATAATGCATGTCATATGTATGTACCCTATGGCCCATGCAACTCATTAAAAGGCAACATTACCTAGATATTTTTCCTAGATTGTTTATAATGTTACGATGTTTTATGTTCAACTTTGGCAGCCTTTTTTGTTTTATTCTTCCAGTCGTTCAAATTCACTCTACTATGCGTAAATAGTTTTAACTTATTTTCAAATCGCAAAAGCACATTTATTTGAAATCGTTAAAACTATCGATAATAATTCATAAAAGTGTCACTTTTAACGAGTATATAGGTCATATTTACTCGCTTAAACCGCATCTTCTTCAACTCATTAATGAATCGTTACAGGCCGCCTCCATTAGCAATTTCCCATGGCATAGCATTTTGAATTACTAATGGAGGCGGCCTATGGTATGCCTTATTTGATGGCATACCGTAAATGGTAGGCAACATGGTATGACATTTGTTTGGCCATCTGCCTGGCAATATTTTGACAGTTCTTGATTTTCATGCTCCGTTTCCTATAAGAAAATGTAGGGATTCTGAATTCATAGGGATTTTAAGATCTCGTTGAGCAATACAAATAGTCTACAGAATATGAAATTGTGGGAAATAACGAAAAAGTCGAATTTTGATGCGGAATAGTGAAATTATGTACTTATTTTATTTAAAATAGAATGACTTCTATAGCATTCCCCTTTGTACCCTAGCAAATTGCATAATAGTCACATTTTTTTTTTAAATTTCCCCCGCTTATCCAAAAAGTGATTTATCCTGCATGTGAAGTATTCATCAGCAGCAGAATTTCTTCACTTTGCACCTAAAATAACTTCTTAAGAGCATTTAATGCTTAGATACAGCGCGCGTCCTTTCCGCTTAGATGCATTTTCGGAATGATATTGCATTCCGATGTATGCTGTTTGGTGGATGGCCACCAAACTGTTCGACGAAGTGAACAGCGGCCGCTAGAAGCCACGATTTTAGAAATTTCCCTTTTGGACACGCCCTATTGAAAAAAAATCACAATCTATGTGTTTGTAAACCAGATCGCCGCTCAAATTTCTATGGTTACACGAGATCGGGATTTCAAACCGGTTTTAATCCGATATTTGTGTAGCCATATAATTTGATCCGGCACACATACATATGAACGCTTCGTACAAAACCGGTATTCGCAAATCAAGCTCCTGAAGAGCTTCCGTGCACGTACACAGTCTGCGCACACATACATGGAAATCGGGCTAAAGCTCACGAATTACGGTATATTCCCAATCCTGAATTGGGAATCGCTGTAAAAACGCTCATTGTCATCATCTTCGTTGCCTTGAATTGGTGTTTCCAGACCTTCCTGGTTAAAAGCACTCTCTTGCTCACAGTCACTTTGCAATGAAACAGCATTGTGGCAAGCTTGCCTATTACACTGGCCACAAGCTAAAGTGCATTGCAGCCCCGATTTCCTTCATCGGCACCGGGCACCACATCCATTCTTGCAATTACAAAATAGAGTATTCAGTAATTCATCGGAAGCTGGTGGTAATATTGTTGTCATTGGCTCCAGGAACTCAGTTTGTAGCACCCAACCCCATTCCTGGGGTTCTAAATCATGCCCTAACCATTTTTGAACTTGGTAGTAGGCACGGTTCATATGCTGATGGGCCGCTGCACTTGTTGGTGGAAGATTAGATAATTGGACAGGTTTATTAAGTTTTGTGATCGATTGATCGATTTTATCCTCAGATTTTGGAGCATTGTATATCGCTAGTAAGATCCGAATGCCATCATCGTATAATTGTTGGACAGGGCAGTTTTCTTCTGGAAAAACGAGCTAGTTCGTCGAAATTATCAAGTTGTTCAAGTGCTTTTATGAAAGTTTTTTTCCTTTTTTCAATAACGCAGAAGTTGTATCACATTCACTAAATGCATATAAAAATCAAACATGTTTTTTAGAAATGAAAATATAAAAAATAGGTAAAATGCTATTAAATACAATGTATTTACGGATAAATAATACAAATAACTCAAAACTGAAAGTTTCATGGTTGACATTACAGTAGATATGGCATTACATGCATTACAGTAGATATGGTTGAATGCTGTGCGCTTACCGCCCACTATCGGAAAAACGGTTGAGCGCATGAAAAAATTCTTCAAATAAAATTTGTCGCAAATTTTATGCTCTACAATTTCAATCCAATGTGTTAACATCATTAGAGCAATAAAAACCAAGATAATTGCAAAAAACTGTTTTTTCTCACCTTTGACCTTGAATAACTTTTGACGCAGACACGAGATTCTCTGAGACTTTTGAGGCAACTTTGAGGACCCCAAAACGAAGGTATATACAAAAATTCAGCTTATTATCTCTCATTCCGAGGTTGACTCTTGTTTATGCTAAAATGGCTGGGCCATATTTTATGTGACAAATTGATATTATTTATGTTTGAATACATAAGGTCTATTCCTCCACTTTTCAGGTAAAATGTTACTTCTTTCATGAGATTTGTGGGTAAAAAAAAAAATACTTCTGTGTTGGAAGAAATTTGGACAAAAATTATAAAGGCACAAAAAATATTCGGTTTAAAACTTGAAAAACAAGGATAAAAGCAAAAACGGACATCTCGTTGCATTTTGGAACGCATTTGGGATAAGTGGGTGTGTTAACAGACTCTCAACTTTCCACGAATCTGAGTAAGGGAGCATATCTTTGGAGTATAAATGATATAAGAATTGATTAATTTTAAATCTTTAAATTAATACCTATTTTAATTCAACAAACATGATCTCGCAGCTTTTTCACAATAGAGCAAGGATTTTTAATAGAACTAGAAATTTTAGATTGTGGCAGCTCAATCATAAAAATTTAATCAAAAAATTGAACCCAATCTTTATTAGCGTATCCTTTCCGCTTAAAAACGCTCTTCAGTTAATGTGTAATCGTTGACACAAGCTTGCTGCTTATATATATCTATATATAGATATAGATATATATATATATATATATATATATATATATATATATATATATATATATATATATATATATATGCATATATATATATATATATATATATATATATATATATATATATATATATATATATATATATATATATATATTTTGTTGCGAAACCCGAAAGCAGCCGAGCCGCCGTCAGTGCAACATATATTTGTTTAAAGATCTTCCTTCTTTTGCCCGGCGTGCCTTTTCCCCAGCCGACTAGCTCAGCATGGCGTGAGTTTTCGGGCGGAAGAATCTTTACGTGCTATGGCACGCATACGAAACAACAGGTAGAACACTTGTAACATCACAATAAACAACTACAAAGATTCAGGCGAAAGGAAAAGAAAAGTTTCCGTAAGAATCATTATAATTTCTATTTATTCCATATTCGTTATATACATTTTACTCCGAAAATGTATATAAAAAAAAAGAAACAATAATGCAAAGGAATTTTAATAACCTTCAACAGAAGTTGAAACCAAATAGCATAAAAAAAGAATAATAATGAGTATGTGTGTGTTAAATTATACCCAACCCCGGCCGGAACTGGTTTACAATTTTTTTACAGAAGGAAAATCGAATATCCCAAACTTATAATTAATTTACAAAACACGCACCAAAATCATGATAATAAATAACGAACATATATAATGAAAGGTCCAAAATTCCAGTGCAAAATAGGTAATTCATAACGGATAACGGCAATTGTTATTTGTTTAATAAAGTTACTAATACAGGGAAAAGTTCATAGATCAAATTCATCAAAAATCTACCATGTAGGTTTTTATTGAATCAACTCGAATTTTTGATATTACTTAGCTGATGCTGTCCTCTTAATGCAGGTTGTGTGTAGTAACAGGTGTGGCTGGTTCTTACCGCAAATCACGTTCGCCAATAGATTCTCCCCCATTCGCTCCGATTTTCGGATTTTCAAGGTTTTTCCCCAATTCAAAATTTTTTCCCATTCGCCCTATATTCTCACTTCGCAAGGTCTTTACGAATTCGTACTTATCAAAAATATTGCACTTTTCACAAATCTCGCAAATCACGTTCGCCAATAGATTCTCCCCCGTTCGCTCCGATTATCGGATTTTCAAGGTTTTTCCAAAATTCAAAATTTTTTCCCATTCGCCCGATATTCCCACCTCGCAAGGTCTTTACGAATTCGTACTTTTCAAAAATATTGCACTTTTCACAAATCTTTTCGAACTCGTACTTGTTATTGTTACTATGAATATATTCAAATTCAAATTTCAATATTTCACTTTTCAAAAATATTTCACTTTTTCAAAAATATTGCCTTTTTCACAAATCTTTTCGAACTCGTACTTGTTATTGTTACTATGAATATTTTCAAATTCAAATTTCAATATTTCACTTTTCAAAAATATTTCACTTTTTCAAAAATCTCTTCGAACTAGTACTTGTTATTGGTACTATGAATACTTTCAAATTCAAATTTCAATATTTCACTTTTCAAAAATATTTCACTTTTCAAAAATATTGCCTTTTCAAAAATCTTTTCGAACTCCACAGTTTTTTACTTTCAAGAAAAAATTATCTTTCCAATTCCCCCCAAACTTCCATTCCTTTTTAATTCCAACCTCCGAATGCTGCCGCGCCAACTCTCGAGCAATCAGTCTCCCGCTACCGACACGTACCGTTTTTTTCTCGTTCCTCAGTTGGGCGACCAGTCTCTACACAACCAGCAGCAAACATCTCCCGTTTCCGCTGGCCTGATAACGCAGCTGATGCAAGTATTGTTGCAAATCAGCTGCGCTCAGGTCAGCGAACCCGATGCAATGCAGTGATACACGCGACAATCAAATGCATAAGCAAAGCCTATTTTCGAATGCCAATGCTATACATTCGACCGTCGCATGCAGCACTGCATTCGCAAAGTTTGTGGGTGTGTGCGTGGGTGATGGCTGTGGCGAGGCCGTTTCGCAACAGTCGTGGGAACGACCCAGACCCTGAAGTCTCACAGCCGGGCACAATCAAAATGTGTTATCAACGTTTCAATTTCGGACTTTATGCAGAATCAAAAGGTACCGCTCCGACTCCGTCCCGGATGTCTTTTGAGTGAAAAACCCCCAACACCTTATCACTTGCGTCTTCCAATTCGTATGTCACTTGGCCGATTTTTCGCTTAACGATGGCAGGGACAAATCGTGGGGCGAACTTTGCAGCAAAGCGATCTACTACCTTGCTCACAACGAAGTTCCGGACGAAAACTCTTTGACCCAAAGAGAAAATTCGTGGTCTGGCTCGCAGATTGTAATGTTGAGCACTTTTTTTATAGGCTTCGTTCAACTTGTCTTTCACAAGATCTTGCGCCAAACGCTGCCAGTCAACATTTGATTGCAATTGGATTTCTCCGTCTTCAAAAGCCTTAAGACTCCTGAGCAGCGCGTACTCTGAGCCATGCTGAATAGGATGATATCCGAACATGAGGAAGTAAGGCGAAAAGCCAGTCGACTCATGCACTACCTTACGAAAAGCAGAGCACGACTCAGGAAGCTTCTCGTCCCACTTCGCATGAGCGGATCCTATGTAGGCCCTTATTGCATTTAACGTTGACACGTTGGTACGCTCTGCAGCATTCGCTTGCGGAGAATAGACGGGAGTAAAACAGTGATGCACTCCATAGTTTACCAACAATTCTGCCAAAGTCTTGGAAGCAAATTGGACTCCGTTATCTGAATGGAGCCATTCGGGGACCCCAAAAGTTAGGAAAATTTCGCGTTCGAGATATTTTACAACAGCGTCTGCGGTTGCCTTAGCCATAGGCTTGAGCCACACAAATTTAGTGTAGTGATCCAAGACCACAAACAACGGTGTGTTACCCGATGTCGAACGTGGATATGGTCCCATAAAATCCACAAAGAGGCGCTGCATAGGTCGCTCCGTTTCTCGCTGTGATCCCATGAATTGTCTTTGAATGGAATTCGAAGGCTTGATCTGCTTGCAGGTAACGCAATTCTTGATATGTCGCATGACATCTTGCCTCATGCGAGGCCAATAAAAATACCTTTGAAGCAGTTCAATCGTTTTTCGAATTCCACAATGCGACCCACGAGGATCATAATGAGCTCTTGCTATGAGCACCCCTTGCTGACCATCAGGGACCCATAACTTCGTTTGGGGAATATCTGAAATAGAGGCATCGAGCGAACCCAGTGTGATGTATATTTTGTCATTCGACACGTTCAGATTCTGAAACTTTTGGGGGTGTTCCACAATTTGCTCCCTCAAATGCTTATAGGAGGGCTCTTGAAACGCAGCTTCTGGAATAATCACACCCAGATACTCGTGCTCCGGAAGACATTTTCCAATTGAAGCCACCTGATCATCAGAAAAACAGGCTCTTGACAGACACGTTGAGATTACCCTTCCGATGCTCAATGTGAAAATCATACCCCTGCAGCTTCAAGCTCCAGCGAGCCAATCGTCCAGACAGATCCTGTTGTTGCATCAGCCATTTTAGGCTGGCATGATCTGTGATGATAGTGAAGGGCAGCCCCTCGACGTACGCTCTGTACCTCTTAACACTTTGCACCGCAGCTAAGCATTCCAATTCGGTAACACTGTAGTTGCGTTGCGCCGCGTTAAGTTTCAGGGACATATACGCGATGGGATGCTCTCCACCATCAACATCCTTCTGGAACAAGACACTTTCAATACCCAATGCACTAGCGTCACATTGAATATAAAAATGTCTTGTGAAATCTGGATTGGCTAACACCGGAGCGGAAACCAACAGTTTCTTGACTTCATTGAAGGCATTGCTAGCAGCCAAAGACCAGTTGAAAGAACGCTTGCCTTTTAGCAGATCCGTGAGTGAAGCAGTGACGGAAGCAAAATTTGGGATAAAACGTTTGTACCACCCCGCCATGCCCATGAACCGTCTCACGTCTTTTACCGTTCGGGGCTCTGGATATGTCAGAATACCTGACACCTTCTCCGGGTCGGTTCGTAAAATCCCATCACTAACCACGAAGCCAAGGTACTTGATCTTCTTTTGGACAAACTTGCTCTTTTCAACATTGATGGTCAAGTTGGCGTCTCTGAGCCGTCTCGCAACAGTGCTCAAGAGTTCCAAATGCTCATCAAATGTTGAGCTTGTGACGAACAAGTCGTCCAAGTAAACAAATACCTTGTCCTGCAGTTCGTGTGGTATTACTTTGTGCATTAACCGACACATAGTCTGCGGAGCGTTGCACAGACCGAACGGCATAACCGTGAAACGATACAAAGGTCTGCCAGGGACGGTAAAGGCAGTTTTATCACGTGATGCTTCGTCTAATGGAATCTGCCAGAAAGCGTCTTTCAGATCCAAACTAGTGATGAACCGGGTGTCTTGTAGGCGTGCCAGCAGTCCCTCAATGAGAGGTAACGGATATGCATCTTTTAAGGTGACCTCATTCAGACGTCGAGCATCAAGATATAGACGAACCTTGCCAGGCTTCCTCACCAAGGTGACGGGGGAACTCCACGCGCTATGGCATTCCTCTATCACACCCAGTGACAACATACGATCAAGTTCGTCATACATCAGTTTCTGTACAACCGGTGACATGGCATAGTGTCGTTGTTTAATGGGCTGAGCGGAACCCGTGTCGATCTTATGTGACACGAGTTTGGTTTTGCCCAGGCCCTCCCTGTTATATGAAGGAAACTGATGTATGACAAGGTCGAGTCGTTGCTGCTCCTGAGTGGCCAATAGGTGAAAACCAGGGCACGCAGGCTCTGTAAGGGCCTCGACCGAGTGACATTGCGTTGGGGCGATTTTGAAAAGGTCCCAAAAGTCCATACCCAGATAGACAGGGTGGGTTAGAGACGGGACGACCAAAACCGCATCCATTTACTCTGGTCGTTAAATCGCACCAAAGTGCCAACAATATACCTATATATATATATATATATATATATATATATATATATATATATATATATATATATATATATATATATATATATATATATATATATATATATATATATATATATATATATATATATGCATATATATATTTATATATATATATATATATATATATATATATATATATATATATATATATATACGCAAAAACATTATGCAAGATAATCTCTGGCGTCGCCTATCCGATTGAAATTAAACTTTTAGAGAACATAGATGTATATAAGGACTATTGCAGTGACTATTAAATTTGACCATATATTTAAGTTTGTGGCAGTTGCGGGCATTTTAGTGAATATTCAAATATATATATTTATATATCTATATATATATATATAGATATATATATATATACATATATATATTTATATATATATATATATATATATATATATATATATATATATATATCTGTATAGATACAGTGGCTCACAGCTTATTTGACACTGTGCTTCTTTAAAAAATTAAATTGCAATAACTCAAAATATAATAACAATATCAAAAAAATTTGAACACCATTTGAAAGAAAAGTGTTTGTTGTTTATTAAACAAGTTTACATTTGTTACACAGCTGCTGTTTTATATATTAAAACACAAAAAACTAAATGTAATAACACATTTCATGTCACAGCTTATTTGATACAGTTTGATTAAACATTAAAATTGTTGTGAATTATGAGGTTCCCAGTTGATTTCAAGAGTTTGTATGATAGCCCTTAGCCTTAAGCAGAGCCTGGAGCCTACTCGGCATTGAGCCAACGAGTTTTTTTGTGATGTCAGGAGTAATTTTTTGCCATTCCTCTAGCAGTGCTTTCTTCAGGTCTTGTTTATTAGAAATCTTGTGTTTTCTAATGTTGTTATCCAACAGAGTCCACAGATTCTCAATCACGTTCATATCTGGTGACTGTGCCGGCGGAGACATCAAATGAGGGCAATCCCAAATTGGCCAGGACTACTAAATTACCGGCTTATGCTTTGGATCATTGTCTTGGTACAACCGAAATCGGTTGCTAACACCCAGTTTCTCAGTGCTTTGCAGCAAATTGTTTTTGAATACATCAAGGTACCTTGTTTAATCCATTGTTTCCTCAATAAACTTTAAATTTCTGACTCCGGCTGCGGACATGCAGGCCCAAACTATAACATTACCACCACCATGCGTCACAGTAGCCTTGAGGTTTTCCTTGTTTAGCTCAGTGTTTGCCTTGCGCCAGACATATGACATTCCGTCGGAGCCAAAAATGTTAAACTTGGACTCGTCCGCAAAAATAACCGTACTCCAGAACGCACATGGCTTTCCCACATGCTCTTTGGCAAAGGCGAATCGGCTTATTGTATTTTTTTGAGAAATGAATGGCTTCCTACGAGCTACTCACCCGTTGAAATCATGCTCGCGAAGCACTCGTCGGACGGTTTCAGCACTACATGACTTCCTTAATTCACGATGAACCTCAGTCACCAATTTTGGAGCGGAAATTTTTGTGTTTGTTTTAACTTTCCTTACAATGTATCGTAAGTCGGATACGGTGAAAATATTGCTTGGCGCATTTGTCCTCCTATTTTCTACCCGGTTTTCGTGAACGAAGCGCTCAATTATGTGCTGCACTGTAGAGACATTCAAATTTACACTTTCAGCAATTTTTCGAACACTTTGTCCTTTTTTAAAGTGGTTTAATACCAACTCACGCTAATGAATTGCGTTGCGATGACCCATTTTACAACTTTGGCTCATTTTGGCACCTTACAAGATCTTGCTAAAAAATACTTAAACCAATGTCTCAACACAATAAAAAATTCAAGAAACAAAAACAAGACAGATTAACGGCGCGATAAATAGAAGTTTATTCGCATTGAAGTGTCTGTATCAAATAAGCAGTGAGCTGCAATTTTTCTGCGCCAGTGGTATCTCTCTATAACCGGACGCCAATGAATTTTGCTCCAACATTTTTTAATTGCATTGTATTCGTTGAACATGCATCTAGTCAAAAACATTTAAATTTTTTGGACAGGGTTCTATATTTCAAAGTTACAGTGATTTGCATTTTTCAATAGTCACTGTATCAAATAAGCTGTGACCCACACAGTTATATATATATATATATATATATATATATATATATATATATATATATATATATATATATATGTATATATATATATATATATATATATATATATATATATATATATATATATATATATATATATATATATATTTATATATATACATATATATATACATATATATATATATATATATATATATATATATATATATATATATATATATATATATATATATATATTTATATATATATATATATATATATATATATATATATATATATATATATATATATATATATATATATATATATATAGATATATATCTATATATATATATATCTATATATATATATATATATATATATATATATATATAGATAGATAGATAGATATATATATATATATATATATATATATATATATATATATATATATATATATATATATATATATATATACATATATACCACTTTCCAACGGAAATAACTTTAATGCACGCAAACAGCTTGAATGAAGCATTCATTACTAGCAATGCAGATGTAACTTTTGGATAATATTTTGCAGAGAGTTTATTATATGGCCAAGCACAAGGGTTTTGAAGTTTACGATACATATTAGCCTTAGCATCAAAATGGCAATACCGCCCGATCAATACCCCAAATGCCCTCCTTGAAGCTGCCCAGTTTTACATTAGATTCAGATTACTTTATTATATGGGTTTTCCATAGCAATCAGCACATTCTACGTCAACAGGTTGCAGCTAATCGCAGCCGAGCGTAGTTCTAATTGAAAAAGATTCAACTTTGACGCAGTCAAGCATTAGACATTTGTGACGGTAGAGAATTGAATTTCGATTTGAATTGGAATTGAAATTTCAATTACATCGTTCAATAAAAGTTAATTTGGTGAGTGAAATCGTTTGATTAGGATATAAACAACTGCGCTCAACTACTATCTGAAAATTGTCGTCGGGCGTTTGGTATTTCGGCGTGTTGTTTTGTTACCAGACGATTTTGTTTGCTGCGGTAGAACATCTTTGTCAGCCGTAGGCAACGTTCACCGTCACTCAGCCATATTACAGCACTTGTGCATACAGCACTATCACGACAATCGCCATGCCCGCAATTCATGAAATACGCTGAGTGTTTGTCTCATGCACCCAATTCACCACTTTTAGCTCCTAGCAACTTTGTTCGATCCTGAGTGTGAGAAAATAGTTTGCTGGAAAAAAATAAATGTCAACTGTGGAACTTATTGCTGAGACAAACGCCTATATCGCAAGATTGAAAAATCGTTTTATAGTGACTATGTTGGTAAATGTCAAGAGATTTTGGAGAGAAACAGACGTTTTCTTTGTGATTCCCATCACTAATAGAACAGTCCTTATAGACTGCACTCATATATTGAATTTTGGTGCAGGCTCAGAAAATTGGGTTTGGTTCCAAAGTTGGACTTCGTGTATCCACATTCATTGCTTGACATCTCCTCATTTAAGCCCAGTTTGCAATCTCATTGAAGACTTGTGGTCAATTTTTTTATCTTTCACAAACAAGGATGTGAAAAATGTAATCAACTGAATATGACTTTAAAATATGAATAAGGAAAAAACCAGCGCATCAGAGCCAATAGAAAACTGATTTTCGAGGAAAATGTTTTTAAGTGACCACAAAATGTGGAAGGACGTAGCATCATGTCAACCATTTCTTAACCGAAGAAACGAAAACCATTTTTCGACAGCATCTCCTATAACATAAATGATAAAAATGTTCAGTGCTGGCAGCACTTTTCCAACGAAACAGCAGCAAGTCTATCCTTTGAATTGCGTTTTCATCACAGGATTCCATCTAAAATTTTAGTGATTGAGGCTGCCATCTGAAAAATTTTCTAAACTCGAGAAATTTAAACGTTGGTTCTTTATTTTCACTTTCGTTTAAATTTATAATGAAAGTAACTGTTCATGCAATACTAACGAAAATATCTCCTGCTGGTAATCCTGTGTTTGCAGCATAACGAAAAAAAATACCAAATCTGCTTCACTTTAAGTTAAACCCACCCGGTGAATTTCGTTTCGATTGAATGACTGCGGTGGAAGCTAAAGGGGTGAAAAAAGTTTTAAAGCTACCTCTCGCAATTATTTATAATTTTCGAGATATCAAAATTTTTTGTTATTTGTCGTTCCAGGATCGTTCTCCTTTGCGAATTTAGTGACA
>OZ022264.1:175229467-175239127 GCA_963978885.1 Nemotelus pantherinus | reverse complement strand
ATTATATATATATATATATATATATATATATATATATATATATATATATATGTATATATATATATATATATATATATATATATATTTATATATATATATATATACATATATATATATATATATATATATATATATATATATATATATATATATATTTATATATATACCTATCTATATATATATATCTATATATATATATATATATATATATATATATATATATATATATATTTATATATGTACCTATCTATATATATATATATATATATATATATATATATATATATATATATATATATATATATATATATGTATATATATATAATATATATATATATATAAATATATATATATATATATATATATATATATATATAGATATAGATCTATAGATATATATATATATATATATATATATATATATATATATATATATATAGATATTTATATATATATATATATATATATATAGATATATATCTATACATATATATATATATATATATATATATATATATATATATATATATATATATATAGATATATATATATATATATATATATTATATATATATATATATATATATATATATATATATATATATATATTTATATATATATATATATATATATATATATATATATATATATATATATATATATATATATATATATATATAGATATATATATATATGTATATAGATATATAAACCACTTTCCAACGGAAATAACTTTAATGCACGCAAACATCTTGAATGAAGCATTCATTACTAGCAATGCAGATGTAACTTTTGGATAATATTATGCAGAGAGTCCATTATATGGCCATGCACAAGGGTTTTGAAGTTTACGACACATATAAGCCTTAGCATCAAAATGGCAATACCGCCCGATCAATACCCCAAATGCCCTCCTTGAAGCTGCCCAGTTTTACATTCCATAGCAATCAGCACATTCTACGTCAACAGGTTGCAGCTAATCGCAGCCGAGCGTAGATCTAATTGAAAAAGATTCAACTTTGACGCAGTCAAGCAGTAGACATTTGTGACGGTAGAGAATTGAATTTCGATTTGAATTGGAATTGAAATTTCAATTACATCGTTCAATAAAAGTTAATTTGGTGAGTGAAATCGTTTGAATTAGGATATGAACAACTGCGCTCAACTACTATCTGAAAATTGTCGTCGGGCGTTTGGTATTTCGGCGTGTTGTTGTGTTACCAGACGATTTTGTTTGCTGCGGTAGAACATCTTTGTCAGCCGTAAGCAACGTTCACCGTCACTCAGTCATATTACAGCACTTGTGGATAGACTGAACGAAGCAATTGAGATTCTATCACGACAATCGCAATGCCCGCAATTCATGAAATACGCTGAGTGTTTGTCGCATGCACCCAATTCACCACTTTTAGCTCCTAGCAACTTTGTTCGATCCTGAGTGTGAGAAAATAGTTTGCTGGAAAAAATAAATGTCAACTGTGGAACTTATTGCTGAGACAAACGCCTATATCGCAAGATTGAAAAAACGTTTTATAGTGATGGTGGCGAAAAATTGAAAAACTGCTTCGGACAAAGTACTGGTACCGAACAAAGTGTATTGAGTTCAAAAAAGACTATGTTGGTAAATGTCAAGAGATTTTGGCGAGAAACAGACGTTTTCTTTGTTATTCCCATCACTTATAGAACAGTCCTTATAGACTGCACTCATATATTGAATTTTGGTGCAGGCTCAGAAAATTGGGTTTGGTTCCAAAGTTGGACTTCGTGTATCCACATTCATTGTTGACATCTCCTCATTTAAGCCCAGTTTGCAATCTCATTGAAGACTTGTGGTCAATTTTTTTATCTTTCACAAACAAGGATGTTAAAAATGTCATCTAACTGAATATGACTTTAAAATATGAATAAGGAAAAAGCCAGCGCATCAGAGCCAATAGAAAACTGATTTTCGAGTAAAATGTTTTTAAGTGACCACAAAATGTGGAAGGACGTAGCATCATGTCAACCATTTCTTACTCGAACAAACAAAAACCATTTCTCGACAGCATCTCCTATAACATAAATGATGAAAATGTTCAGTGCTGGCAGCACTTTTCTAACGAAACAGCAGCAAGTCTATCATTTGAATTGCGATTTTATCACAGGATTCCATCTAAAATTTTAGTGATTGAGGCTGCCATCTGAAAAATTTTCTAAACTCGAGAAATTTAAACGTTGGTTCTTTATTTTCACTTTCGTTTAAATTTATAATGAAAGTAACTGTTCATGCAATACTAACGAAAATATCTCCTGCTGGTAATCCTGTGTTTGCAGCCTAACGAAAAAAAATAGCAAATCTGCTTCACTTTAAGTTAAACCCACACGGTGAATTTCGTTTCGATTGAATGACTGCGGTGGAAGCTAAAGGGGTGAAAAAAGTTTTAAAGCTACCTCTCGCAATTATTTATAATTTTCGAGATATCAAAATTTTTTGTTATTTGTCGTTCCAGGATCGTTCTCCTTTGCGAATTTAGTGACAAAATCGCTTTGTAAAGAAATTTCAAAAACCTACAAAAATTAACATAGCATTTTTTCACGACATTGTTTTGGAATATGGCTTACAATAAGTTTTGTTTACTTCATGAGTTTCGTTGTAATTTCATGACAGCATCGGAAGTTAAAGGGGAAAAAGTTTTATTTTGCTGAACAAATTTACAAGATTAAGATGACATTAGCTTCCATGGCTGGCAGCTCTTAAATAATTTTTTGTTCAAATTCCAAATTTCATTTGAATTCCAAATTCAAACAAAATCTTGCTTAAAATGGGTTTAAGTGCTGTGTGACCTTCGTAAATTTTGTTAACTGAATGGAAAGCAATTATTTTGAAGTAATTTTTCAATGAAGCAACAAAGCCACAGGGTAACTCGCATTTGAAAATAACTTCTATCGCACCTGGTCCTAGCTAATACCAATATGTCCTGTAAATTTCATAATGTTCTTATTATGCGGTCGTCAGTTCTTGTGAACAGATGCAGAATTTTAAAAATTTTGAATTGAAATGGTGACAAAAAAATTATATAATTTGAATTCTGGGTCAGAGAGGAAAAATTTATCAGGAATGTCAATTATTTGAAGGACTTCTTTTGACGGGTCTGTTATAGCTACGATGTTGCCTACACAGTTTTGAGAGCCTATGTGTGTATAGTCAAAGTCCGCAGCAATACGCTTTGCAAATTTTATGATGATCCAACGTTTGTCAAAAGCAATGACAAATTGCGATTTCAAAAAAACTTTTCGGCTCTAATTTGAGACACTCAGTGCCCTCACATATATATATATATATATATATATATATATATATATATATATATATATATATATATATATATTTATATCTATATATTTAAATATATTTATATATATATATATATATATATATATATATATATATATATATATATATATATTTATATATGTATATATAAATATGAATGAATATGTGACAGCTGTCAAGAGAAGTGGCTAGAGCGTTCTTGTCGGAGTGCAGAATATCAATATTAATTAAGTTAAAAGTGCTATATAAATATCCTCGAAAGTGCTTAACCCTGATTTCATAACCATCGGCTGTGTTTGGCAAGCCTTTTTAATCGTTTCGTCACACAAATTCCGCATTTTACGGCTTTTCAAACAAAACTTTGAATACCTCGGGAATCCCCCAAATTAATAACTGATTGCAACCGTGTAACGCGGTGTTTTTTTTGACGTCAACGGCTTAGCATCAAGAATTCAACTAGGTCATTTGTCTGCGAACATTTTGTCTTGTGTGCGGGCTGTGTTTGTCGCAATTTCAAGTTTTTCATCTTTTCGGGCTACGTAAGTGCACATTCAAAGAAATTTTCATAGAACAGTTACATTTTTCATAATTAAACCCAGTGCGTCACATACCGGGCATTTATATCCCGTCTAACTTTTGCACCTATTATCGATCAACATAGCCCGGTGGTTACAGTGTCGGCTCTTGGATATTCAAATTGCGAGTTCAATTTTGAATCAGTGTGAAATATTTTTGACTGGTGTTAAATATTTTTGTGACTGGTGTGAAATATTTTTTGACTGGTTTTTGACAATTTTTATAAAACTTAAAAAAAAAACAACAACAACAGAAACAAAAAGCTGAGTAATTTCAATTTAACTTAATATCCACACATCCGGACATTTATATCTATTTTTCTTTACGACTCATACGTTAATCAAATTGGATCGGTGGGTACGGTATCGGCTCTCAAATACAGAAATCGCGGGTTCGTATCTCATCAGGGTAGTACATTTTTGACCTGTATTCTTTGATTTTTATATAAAACAAACCCAGTTCTTAATAAATAAAATACATCGACTACCGAAAAGCTGTGCTTTTGTGGGATTAAGCTTACTATATACGACTGTTACCACACATAATCGGTTCGTGTCCGTGATAAAATTTACGTCGTAAATTGCATACTTCTTGGCAGTTCAATGATGAGTTTCAAGTGCAGCCTAGAGAACTGTTTCGCATTCGACAACACCATGAAGTTTGTACATTGCAAAGCATTCTGCAATAGAAAATTACATGGCGCATGTATGGGTGCTCCACGGGATTGGTACCATCCATACTTAGAACGCCATTTCATATGCACTGATTGCCAAAATGTGGACCGGCTGATGAAAAGCATGTACGACAGCATAATCAGTTATATTGGTACATTGAATGCTGAAAAAGACCATCTTATATTGAAACATCAAGCTCAGGCTAGAGCAAACGAAGATATCCTGGCGGACATTTCGCAACATTTCGATGTACTTTCATCTACTCTTTCGAAGACTAACAACAACAACAACAACAATAGCGTTGAAAAGTCTCTTGCCGCACTCGAAGAGAGAATAGATTCTTTGAATGGCAAATTAGATACAATATCTTCAAGTATCCCAACCAATTCTGTCCCAATCAGCTCTCGCCAAGTAACTTTTATAAATATGCTCGAGAATGCTGAGCAAAAATTTTCTTCAATGTTCGATAAGCTAAATTCCTTGCTAAAAAATGCGTTCGTTGAACAAGCACTAAAGTTAAGTAATATAAATAATAAGCTTGAACACTTTGAGCACCAGCGTGAGAATCAATTGGAAGTCTTAAATAATCGGCCATCTATTCACGAACATTCGCTTCTCCATGAACTCTCAATGGCCGATATTAACAGCAACATGCCAAAAGTGACAACAAAAGACATGGCTTCGTCTCCTATCAAAGAGCTAACTTCTACTACTGGTTCATCAAGTAACCAACGCGAATCTTTTATTCCTTCTTGTACGAAGCCAATATATAAATTTGGTACTTATTGGTCGAAAAATGAATGGGACAGTCGCATTGAAAAAATAAAAAAAAATAATGAAAGTTGTCAAGACGAAGGATCACGCTTCCAATTACAAGTTGACACCGACAAAGTAGCGTTCTTCGTCAAAGGAATACCCCCCGCTGCTGGTCAAGGTTGGCTGGATAGATTTCTCGAAGCCGGTTTCCACATCACAGATTATTGTATAACAAAACTACCACAACGGAAACACAACTCGCAGAAACGATATAAAGTGTTGATTCCTTCAAAATATGCCTGGATTTTTACGAGTTTAGACGGAGGTAGCAGCAGCTTTGACTGGAATGGCATTACATTTTCTCCCTGGAAAAATCGAGTCACCAACAATAGGCGTAAGAAAGAAACTAAAACTAATTCTGTAAGAAAAAATTGTATTTGGCATAATGTTCCTATTACCCGCAAATCTCCATCCTTTCAAAATCCTCAAATTCTATCCAACTTGTTGACTATTCCTTCTAAAAAACCCACCCAGTCTACGGTAGTAACAAACAATTTATCGTTGGACGGTACTTTTAACATTGCTTCTACTCGTAAGAACTCATTAATTCCACGTCCTACTGATGCTTCCGTTTCTTCTCAACAAAATGCAAACAATGTTAGCTCCTCTTTATCCTCTAGCCACCTAACTTCTTATGTCGCCTCTACCGAGGCAACTACGAATACTGCCACTATTGACAATTTAATGACAACTGCTTCTCGTCGAAAAGCAGTCAACTCTGTTAGGCATTTGTCCTAACATAACCCCTTCTTTCAATGGACTCAGACTCTTTTACCACAATTGTAGTGGTATGGGAGGCAAATTGAATAAATTATATCTTGACGCAAAATCCTGCCACTTTAATTTACTCGCCTTCACTGAAACTTGGCTATATGACTCTTATAAAAATGAGGAGATCCTTGATAGCAGTTGGACAATTTACAGAAATGATCGCGACTATTCTTCCACAGGTCAATCGCGAGGCGGTGGGGTTTTACTGGCGGTTAGCAACACTATTTCAAGTGAGATTATTGACATCACCCCCAATGTTTTGTTCCAACACCTTGTTATTCGTGTTTCTTTGAATAACAATTTCCTTTACATTAGTTTGGCCTATATCCCACCCAGATCGGACGAATCAGTTTACAACCATTTCTGTGAATTAATATCTTCCATTACAACATCTCTGAATGAAAAAGACAAAATAATATTCCTAGGGGATTTCAATCGTCCCAACTTACGTTTTATCCCCGATGAAAACGACGCATTTCTTCTCCCTGTTAACCTCTCAGATTCCAATGACTTCAACCTTGCGAGTACTTTTTATGGCAACGATTTGCAGCAAGTCTCTCCAACTCCCAACCAAAACGGTCATTGGTTGGATCTTGTATTTACAAACGCCTATGACGAGGTAGTGGTAAGTCCAACTGATGATGCAGAACATCTTTTTTCAAATAGTTTACACCACACTGCACTATCAGTTGAACTTCGCACTTCTGATTCTATTTATTTTAGAGCGTACAATAATTCAATTGTATATGACTTTCTTAATGCTAATTATGAAAGCATTCACCATCACCTTGACTCTATAGATTGGCCGAATACTCTTTCAACGTTAGATCTTGAGGAAGCCATTTCCATTTTTTATAACAATATATTTGACGCCGTTGAAAGATATGTACCTAAGATAAAAAACTCTAGCGCACCTGAACCGCTAGAAAACTAATTTTCGAAGAAATTATCTTTGAGTGACAAAAAAGTGTGGAAAGACGTAATACACTGTTTTTTTTTTTAGAATCATATCAACCATTCCTTATCCAAAGCAACAAAGCTCAACTATAACACATATAATTCAGTGCTAGCAGCACTTTCCGAACGAAGCAGCAATAAGTTTACCATAACAAGCTCATACTCAAATCCACGTATCCTTTGAATTTCGTTCTCTTCGCAGGATTTCATCGAAAGTTTCAGCGGTTAAACGTTGTTTGAGGCTGCCATCCGAAAAATGTTCAAAACTCGAAAAATTTAAAAAAGAATTCCTTATTTTTATTGCAAATGCTTTGCAAATGAGAACGTTGTTTGAAGCATCTGTTGGTGTAATATTTACCGAAATGGCTAATGCTGGTTAGCCTGTGTCAACAGCAAAGCATAATACATACCAAATCTGCTTCACGTTAAGTTAAACCCAACCAGTAAATTTCGTTCCGATTGAATCACTGCGCTGGAAGTTATACGGGTGAAAAGAATTTTAGGGTTACCACCCTCAAAACTTTTCAAATTTTTAAAGCGTTAATATTGGCTGTTGATTTTCATTGCAGGATCACTTCCATTTGCAAATCTAATGACATAATCGCTCAGTAAAGAAATTAAACAAAATTACAAAAATTGTCATAGCTGGCAACCGTTTCATGATTTTGGTACGAAATTTCTACGACATTTGGTTCACATTAAAGTCCATTTACTGCGTGAACTTCGTTCTGATTTCTACACTGGACCGGAAGTTATAGGGAAAAAAGCTTTATTTTGCTGAGCAAATTTGCTAGATTTAGGAGACAAAAATCACCATAGTTGGCAACTCTATTCTAATTTTTCAACCAAATTTTCACCAATTGTTACATAGAGTAAGATCCAAGTATTAGATGAATCTTATCAAAATCTGATGGCTGAATCGGAAGTTATAGGCCAAAAACCTGTTTTTTTTCTCAGTGATTTTTCAAGATGGCACCACTGGCGCAGAGTTGCCCGCATTTCAAAATCACTTCTATCAGACCTGGTCCTAGCTAATACCAACATGTCCTGTAAATTTCACTATGATCGGATAATCCAGTCGTCAGTTCTCGTGAACAGAACTTTCGAGTGCTAAAAATAGAGGTAATTTGGTGATGGGTTGCCGTTCTTGTGCAAATCGGAATTTTAAAAATTTCAATTTGACATGATGGACAAAGGTTAAAATTTATCAGTGATCTGATTTTTTTGTCAAAAATCAAAAAATTTTCAGGAAGGTCAATGATTTGAAGGTTTTTTTTTCAGCAGCCTGCCGTAGCTACAGGGTTACCCGCACTATCTTGAAAATCCAGGTGTGCTTAATCTTAGTCAACATTAATACGCTCTGCAAATTTCACGACGATCCATTGCTTTTCTTAGAAGTAATGACAAATCAAAATTTGAAAAAAAATCCTTGCCTACTTTTAGGCACCCTGCACCCACACGCGGCTCAAAATTTCCAATTCTTTATCATAAACGAGCTTAAAATATAATAAGTTTTCATTCCCAATACTTTTCTTTAACAAAAATTTACACTGCTTGGATATATAGGAGTACCTCAAAATTCACTAAAACGCTCGCCGCCGCCAAAAGGTTTAGAATATCTGAATTTGAGAAAGTCGTGGACCTACCTACTATATACATCTACGTTCTCCGAAAATTTCAGCTCAATCGAATCGGCCACTCCAGAGATTATCTCCCTTAATCATTTTGCTGATATATATATATATATATATATAAAGAAATATGAATTTTCGGCGAAACGAGTTTAATACTATTGTTCTTCGAACATTAGTAAAAAAAGAAGAAACTGTCTGAGCCATGGCTTGATAGGGACCTTAGGCATTTGCGAAATCGAAGGAACAAACTTTATAAGCGGATTAAAAACAATATCGACGTTAGTTCTGCTATTCAGGATGAATATAATGAAACTGCTAAGCAATTTCTGGCAAAGTCTCACGAGGCTTATGACAATTACATTAAGGCAACAGGTGAAAATATAATCCGCGACCCGAAAAAATTTTATGATTTTGTAAATGTGAAGCGAAAAACTACTGATTATCCATCGTCGATGTTCTTTAATGATATCACTTCTTCCTCTCCTAATGAGATTTGTGATTTATTCGCAGATAATTTCCAGAATATTTTTATTGCTCCTGACTCATCAAACTCACATCTCCCTTCCTCTCATTCCACTGCTATAGCTTTTATCAGCCACTTAGAAATTACACGTGACGAAATACGTAAAGCTATTTCGGAACTCGATTGCAACAAAGGTCCAGGGCCAGATCTTCTTCCTCCAACTTTCTTGCGCAAATGTGTAGAGCAGCTTATAACTCCCTTTCATATCTTTTTCAACAGATCACTTTCGTCTGGAGTTTTCCCATCCCGTTGGAAACTTTCATATGTCACACCCATATTCAAAAATGGTGATAGACGCTGTATCGGAAATTATAGAGGTATTGCCATCTTAACTTCTATTCCGAAACTTTTTGAAAAGATTGTCTACGATAAACTTTCTCCACTTGTTGACTCCCG
>OZ022264.1:175199467-175224467 GCA_963978885.1 Nemotelus pantherinus | reverse complement strand
TAATTTTCGAGATATCAAAATTTTTTGTTATTTGTCGTTCCAGGATCGTTCTCCTTTGCGAATTTAGTGACAAAATCGCTTTGTAAAGAAATTTCAAAAACCTACAAAAATTAACATAGCATTTTTTCACGACATTGTTTTGGAATATGGCTTACAATAAGTTTTGTTTACTTCATGAGTTTCGTTGTAATTTCATGACAGCATCGGAAGTTAAAGGGGAAAAAGTTTTATTTTGCTGAACAAATTTACAAGATTAAGATGACATTAGCTTCCATGGCTGGCAGCTCTTAAATAATTTTTTGTTCAAATTCCAAATTTCATTTGAATTCCAAATTCAAACAAAATCTTGCTTAAAATGGGTTTAAGTGCTGTGTGACCTTCGTAAATTTTGTTAACTGAATGGAAAGCAATTATTTTGAAGTAATTTTTCAATGAAGCAACAAAGCCACAGGGTAACTCGCATTTGAAAATAACTTCTATCGCACCTGGTCCTAGCTAATAACAATGTGTCCTGTAAATTTCATAATGTTCTTATTATGCGGTCGTCAGTTCTTGTGAACAGATGCAGAATTTTAAAAATTTTGAATTGACATGGTGACAAAAAAATTATATAATTTGAATTCTGTGTCAGAAAGGAAAAATTTATCAGGAATGTCAATTGTTTGAAGGACTTCTTTTGACGGGTCTGCTATAGCTATGATGCTGCCTACACAGTTTTGAGAGCCTATGTGTGTATAGTCAAAGTCATCAGCAATACGCTTTGCAAATTTTATGATGATCCAACGTTTGTCAAAAGCAATGACAAATTGCGATTCCAAAAAAACCATTCGGCTCTTGTATGAGACAATCAGTGCCCTCTCATATATATATATATATATATATATATATATATATATATATATATATATATATATATATATATATATATATATATATATATATATATATATATATATATATATGTATATATATATATATATATATATATATATATATATATATATATATATATATATATATATATATATATATATATATATATATATATATATATATCAGTGGCGTGGCGTTCATGGAAGCAAGGGAAGCATTGCTTCCCTTACATTTGGCTGACATAAATTTTAAATTGTTTTTTTTTCGAAATCGTGGAATAATCGCGTATAAACATTTATTAAAAAAAAAATTTTCAAATCAAATTGTGAACATCTCACACAGTTGATGTGGTAACGCCACAGAATGAAAATCATGAAAGCACAACAACGGCTTGGAAGCAACATAAAAATTGCATCTACGACCGTTTGTTTGACCCCATACAGACTAGACTGTGACGTCATTAAAAAAAATGTGTTCATACGATCTGTTTGGAAGCAATGAAAATGTTGCGAGCAATGAAAATGTTGCTTCCTAGGGGAAATTATCTTCTCAAGAGAGAGACTCAGAGTCCGCTCTGAATCTCATATTCCTGCGTTCAGAACATATTCCTGCGTTCCCCTCACTAGCAGCAGGGTAAATTGTTATTGCTATCATTTTACTTTGCTTGTAATGATTTTTTGTGAATGAAGAATACTTGCTGTGAGTGAATTTGAATTACGATATGTGACAAGCATTGCCAGAGGCTATGGATTCAATAAGTCGTTATTTTATGTGTTTTATTTATGAGATATATTATGACATTATTTTTTTGTATGTTCTATTTTGTATAGAAACTTTTATGAAGGTGTTTTCAATTGACGAAGGCTTTTAGTTACTTATAGCTTATAGGATTTGATAGTAATAGGTGAAGTTGTAAACTAGAATTTACTTTTAATTGATATTTGAAATATTGAAAGGTTGAAATAGGCATATTCACCATAGCATAGCATTCATCATAGCATATTCACTTGCTCTGTGGGTCAAAATTTTAGAATTCGTCAACTTATTTAAATTTTATTTCATTGGATCTCGGTAATTTGCTGAAAAAAAGGACATCATCAACCAGGACCGATCAAAACCAAATTTGGGAATTGTCTCTATAACAAAGACATATACCTTCTCGGCAGTTTGATCGCAAAATTATTAAATGAAAAACTCGAAACGGATTATCGGTTGTAATATTAAACAAAAATAGTTTTGCTGGTCATGTGTGCTTTTTTCAAGCGATTCAGACATTTGGCGAAATATCGGATTTTGTAATTTAAATAATGTTTAAGCTGTGAACAGGTATGGTACAAATAGCTCCTATTAATTTCCAAGTTTGATTCCGGTGATTTGAAGAATTGCTGAGTAGTCAATATAAATATTCAGTGATATTGCTCACAGTTAGGAGAAATTGAGAAACAATGAAGATTGTAATAAACATTGTGTGTCATTTAGGATGTCAAGAAGAAGCATTACATAGTCATAATGAAAATGTGTATTCTTGCAATAGGGGTAGATCACCTAAAGACAATAAATCTTTTGAAAGTGCGTAACCGATAATTGCCAGCTCATTTGGATCAAGCAAGTGTTTCTTCCGGAACATCAAATTATATTCAAAACGATCTCGTTAGTTGGTTTTCAAAAAAAAAATATTGAAAGATATTTGTAATGAAATTTAGAAAAGCAAATTCATAGCAATAATATTAGAAAAAACAACCGATATATCATATCGATCACAACTTTCAACAACCTTTGGTTATATTACTTCTTCCGGTGCAGTAAAAGAAGCTTTCATAAATCTCACAGATGTTTCTGATAACCAAACTGCGTCCCGTTCATTTAACCTTGTTTTGCATACTGTCCGATAATTTAAAGCCTTGAGGAGCCTCTGTAATATCTGCCAAAATACCTGGATTGCAGGCATGTACAAAAAAAAATGTATAAAAACGCAATATTTATTCATTTCTTCGAACATCGACTAAATTTGATTTTATCTAAATCGTTCAATAGTATACGCGAATGTCGATATTTTCCGAATCTATTACTAGTTTTTCTAGTTTTTCAATAAAGACAATGAGTTTATGTGCTTTGTATTTATTCGTCAAAAAATGCTCCCAAAATTAGTTCCAAAACGTTGGACTTTTAATGGTAGGTTATTTTTAAATTTTTTTGTATAATAATTTGCAATTAAAATAGCTCGTGGAATATATAACTGAAAATGATAGTGCTAATTGAGACGGAGAGATCGTTAATAGTGAGAGTGGGCTTTTTATTTTACTTAAAGATTCTTAGTTTATTACTAATGTTCGAAGAAGAACATTAGTATTAAAATCACTTTGGCCAAAAATTCATATTTCTATATATATATATATATATATATATATATATATATATATATCATCAAAAAATTTCAGTGAAAAAATCTCAGGAACGCGCCATCCGATTGAGTTGAAATTTTCAGGACACATTGGTGTATATGCAGAATAGTGCCAGGTCTCAGAAAAAGTTTAAAATCTTTAACGCTTTGGCGCCGGCGGCCATTTTAGTGATATTTTTATTATACCTATTATTCCGTACACAAATAAGTTTTGCAAAAATAAAGTTAACAAAATAAATTTCGAACGTGTTTTACATGTGAAACGGATAATTTTTTGGAATTTTTTAACCCCATGTGTGCGCTGGGTGCCTAAAAAGAGATCGGGAAAAATTGAAAATTTTTAAATTGCGATAACTTTTGACAAAGCTTATCAATCATTACCAAACTTTCAGAACATATTGGTATTATTTCGTTGTAAATTTGTGTAGCTTTTGATGAGCGTGCTGGCAACTCTGAAGCTAGGGCAAGCACTGAAACAGAAAACTTTCAAATTATCGTTTCTCTTGAAAAAATGCCGTTTCTTCAAAAAAAAGCCACTCATATGTAAATTTCGTGCTTTGTTAACATAGGCAAAAAATAAAATTTGATATGGTATAACGGGCACGCCTGGTAACCCTTGCCCAATTTACCTATATTTTTAGCATCAAAAACTTCTGTTCACGGAAACTCACGATCCGATGAGCAGAATTAATTGAAATTTGCAGAATGTATTGGTCTTAACTAGGACCAGGTCTGATCGAAGTAATTTTGAAATGCAAGCGATTCTGTGCCTGTGGTGCCATCTTGAAAAATCACTAAAAAAGATAACTGTTTTTAGCCCTATAAATTCTGATTGAATCGTTCGATTTTGACGAAATTCACACAGAAGGTGGACCTTACTTTAAACCACGTTTGGTAGAAATTTCGGTTGGAGCTGCCAGCTTTGATAATTTTGGTGTCTTAAATTTTAAAAAATAAAAATTTGGAAGTGAAAACATTCAAATCATCGAATATCCTAAAAATGTCCGTTTCTTACAATAAAACCAGTCTGTATTCAAATCTTATGCTTTATCTAAACGTTCAAAGGTAAACTTTGGAAATCTCATGTCGGACAAGAACGGTAACCCTCTCCCAGTTAACCCATATTTTTAGCATCAAAAACTTCTGTTCACGGGAATTCACGAACCAATAATCAGATACCATTGAAATTCACAGAATGCATTGAACTTAAGTAGAACCAGGTCTGATAGAAGCGATTTTGAATTGGGGGCAACTCTGTGCCAGTGGTGCCATCTTGAAAAATTACAAAGAAAAAAATTGCTTTTTACCCTTTGAAATGTGAATAGTAACCAGATTTTCATGAAATTGACGCAGTAGCTGCACCTTACTCTAAACTCTGTTTGGTAGAAATTTGGTTGAAAAATTCGATTGGTGCTGCCAGCCATGGTAATTTTGGTGTCTATGGTTTTGAGAATTCGCTCAGGAAAATAAAACTTTTTGCCCTATAGCTGCCAGTGCAGTCATGAAATCAATACGAATTTCATACAATTAACGGAACCTATTATAAGCATTATTCAGGCCAAATTTGGTTGAAAAGCCACTATAGGGTTGCCAGCTATTGTTGGTTTTGTGTTTAATTGCAATATCTTTATTAAGCGGTTTTATCGTAGAATTTTCAAATGGTAATGATATTGTAGTGACAATAAACAGCAAATATTAAGCTTTCGATTATTTGAAAAAACTTCCTGTAGGTAACCCTAAATTTCTTTATACACCTATAACTTCGAATGTAATATAACAACGTGAAGCAGATGTGATATATTCTTGGCTTTGATACTGGCAGAAGGTTGCCAGCACGAGTCGGTTGTGCTACTTTTGTCTCAATAAATGCTTACAGTTAGTATTCATACCGGAAACATTTACAATGAAAATAAATAACCAATGTTTCAATTCCCAAAGTTCTGCAAATTTTTCGGATCGCAGCCCCAAACGCCAACTTCATTTACAGTGCTGCAGGCACTGAGCATTTTCTTCATTGGTGTTATATGAGATGCTGCTTTCAAAGTTTGGTGAAATAAGCAACTGATAACGAATATAATTAACAAGTGTTTTTCTTTCATAAACTTTGAAACCCATGCCAATGGTAATATCTGAAACCTTCTACCATATGAGTTATAATGCATTCTTGAGACCAAAGTAAAACGTGGCATTTGAAACAGTTTGGCCGTAATAAGCAGCTCATGTGGTGGAATATGCACTCAAAACCTGCACGATTCTTCTACTGTTCTTTGAACATTAGTGTTTCTAGCGGTTCAGGTGCGCTAGAGTTTTTTTCTGTTTAATGTCTTTTTCTAAAAAACAAAAATAAACAAAAAAAATAATACATACTATTCGATAATAATACATACTATTCCCTGTTAGTAATTCCTGGGTGATTTTATTGAGGAGTTCCATTACACGTAACGAACTTGCGGAAAGCGTAATCAACCATGGATATCAACCAATTGCTTCCCTTCGGTGAATTGTCACGCCACGCCACTGATATATATATATATTTATATATATATATATATATATATATATATATATATATATATATATATATATATATATATATATATATATATATATATATATATATTTATATTTTTTTATATATGTATAAATATAAATACATATATACATATAAATATATATATATATATATATATATATATAAATATATATATATATATATATGTATATATATATATATATATATATATATATATATATATATATATATATATATATATATATATATATATATAAATATATATATAAATATATATATATATATATATATATATATATATATATATATATATATATATATATATATATATATATTTATATATATATATATACAGTGGCTCACAGCTTATTTGATACAGTGACTATTTAAATCACTGTCACTTTGAAATATAGAACCCTATCCAAAAAAATTAAACGTATTTGACTAGATGCATGTTCAACGAATACAATGCAAACAAAAACTGTTCCAGCAACATTCCTCGGCGTCCGGTAAAAGAGAAATACCACTGGCGCAGAAAAATTACAGCTCACAGCTTATTTGATACAGACACTTCAATGCGAATCAACTTCTATTTATCGCGCCGTTAATCTGTCTTGTTTTTGTTTCTTGAATTTTTGATTGTTCTAAGACATTGGCTTAAGTAATTTTTAGCAAGATCTTGTAAGGTAAGTAAATATATTATATATATATATATATATATATATATATATATATATATATATATATATATATATATATATATATATATATATATATATATATATATATATAATAATAATAATAATAATAATGGCTTTATTCAGTATTATGTGAAATTTTGTGTATATTATGTCTAGAGATTGAACAGTATGTCCTTACATCTATGTTGCTATATCTATAAGGAATCCTAAGTATTGTAAGATGGAATGTCTAATGCAAATTTTTGAGATTAAGGAAAAAAAGCTAACAAAACCTTGTAGGTAGTTTTTTTTTTTTATGTATATATACTAAAAGTTTACGTACTAACTTAAACTAACTTATACCTAGCTTATGCAAAGATTATTATGTGTGTTTTTTTTTTGTTTTTAAACATAAGTGTTAGTAAGTGATGAGATGAGTTGGTTGGTGGAGACGCTACATTTTGGAATAAAATTTAATAATCTGTTATCGACTAACAGTGAAACAGGCTTAATGTCGGCCAGCATGTGGAGGAGTGGAGTTGAAAATTTAAAAGGTTTGCTAAGGATTATTTTTAAGCATTTGTTTTGAACTATTTGCAGTTTCTTTTTATGGCACGAAGCACAACTACTCCAGACGGGGGCTGCATAAAGAATTATTGGGTGAATTATTGATTTGAAAAACAGGATTTTGTTATCAATCGAAAGTTTCGAATTTCGGCAGATGAAGGGGTAATTGGCTCGAATACATTTATTAACTTTGGCCACTACTACATCGGTGTGCTCTTTGAAGTTAAGTTTTGCATCCAGGTGAACGCCCAGGTATTTAACCACATGCGTCCAAGACACATTCGCTCCTAAAATGTTCGTATGGGGATTGGGAAGATGTTTTGATGCTCGTCTTTTACTGAAGAATATGGCCTGTGTTTTGGCCGGATTTATCAAAATTTTCCATTTATTGCAGTATTCGCTGATAAGAGCAAGCTGCTGCTGGAGTATGTTGACAATTTCATCAGGGTTGCTTGAGCTGCAATAAATGGCCGTGTCGTCCGCATACATAGCAATTTCACAATTAGAACGGCGTTGTATATCAGCAGTGTATATATTAAAAAGTGTCGGGCTTAGTACTGACCCCTGGGGGACGCCTGCAGGCACGCTATATTTGGTGGACGTAGCACGAGTTTTTACAACGAAAGTTCTAGATTCGAGGAAGGAACCAACTATTTTAGTGACGTAAACAGGAAAGGAGTTTTTCATAAGTTTGAATATAAGCCCTTGGTGCCATACTGAATCAAAGGCCTTTTGAATGTCTAATAGAACTAAGCCGGTTGAGTGCTTAGACAAAAATCCTCTACGGATATGATTGACTACTCTAAAAAGCTGGTGATTAGTGGAGAAGCCAGGCCTGAAGCCGAATTGCCAGTCCGGCAATACCTTGTGTGCGTTTACTGTTTTTAATAGCCTCGTAAGAATTATTTTTTCGAATAGTTTGCTTAGGGACGACAGCAAGCTAATAGGGCGATAGTTTTGAGAATGGTTGGGACTCTTGTCTGGTTTCAAAATAGGAATTACAATTGCGTTTTTCCAATTGTCTGGAAAATAGTCTAATTTCAAGCAGGAGTTGAAGATGAAACATAGTGCTATGATTGCGCAGTTAGGGAGGTTTTTCAACAATATGTTGGGCATTTTATCTTCACCGGGCGATGACTTAGGCTTTAAAGACTTGAGTTGCTTCTTGATTTCGGCGGGAGTGCAAAAATCACAAGGTTTAAAGTCAAAAGAGGGCTCGGGTAAACTACTGACAGTGTTTTGGACAATGGTCTCGGTTTCGGAGTCGCCTAAGTTCTGAGTGATGAAGTGCGCTTTGTGAAAACTTTTGGCCAAGATATCAGCCTTTTCGCTTTCCGCGAATGCCAACAAACCCACTGCATCGTAGAGAGGAGGAATGTGACGAGATTTGTACTTGAGGGCTGTACGCAGCTTCCATAGCTTCTTAGATCCCTTTTCTTGTGAGCCAAGAATGCTGTTCCAGCGTTCGTTTTTCAAGTTTTTCAACGCAATGCGTATCAGCAAATTTAGTTCACTTACATGGCTTTTAATATTCGGGTCACGGGTACGTTGCCATTGACGACGTATCGTGTTTCGATGGGTAATGAGTGCCTGTATTTGGGGCGTAGTAACCGAACATAGGGGCTGGGGCGTGCATTGTGGTGTACATGCGTCTCGGGCTTGTTGAATTTTAGTGAGAAGGTCAGAGATTAGCAGATCTATTTGATCTATAGAGGTGATTTGAGAGAGATCCAAGCTTGAAAGATTTATATCTTCTTGGAGCCTACGACGAAAATATCTCCAGGATGTTTTGGAGTAGAGGAAAAAGGTGTTAGGCTTTAGCGTTACGCTGGAGTTTATGGTAAACTGAACAGGCAAATGGTTGGACGACAGATCATTCACGACTGAAAGCTGCGAGATAGAAATGGGATCATTGCTAAGAACAAGGTCAATTGTAGATGGGTTACCTCTAGGAGGATAACATGTGGGAGAATCGGGGTAATGAATAACTAAGCGTCTTTGTGTGCAGAGATCGTACAGTTTTCGCCCTACTTTGTTGGAGCTTAAGCAATTCCAGTGTTGATGTCTTGCGTTGAAATCACCGCAGAGAATGTACCTCGGAGTAAAGGAAGTGAGCAGCGCCATATCCTCATAAAATAAGCGGGTTTTTTGTAAGTCGACTTTCGTGCCATTAAAATATGCTGCAATATTTGTGATGTCAGGAACTACCAGCTTAACTGCTATGGTTTCTATGACATGTGTATTAAGACTACTAATTTTATTGAAAGTGATACCTTTTTTGATTAAAATTGCAACTCCTCCACCTGTTGCATCTTTCCTGTCATTTCTGACAACATTGTAGTTACTATGTGCAAACTTGTCTCCTTCTTTGAGCCAGGATTCACACAAGAACATAATATCAACATCCTGGTCGATAATAAAGTTAAACGTTTCAGTTATTTTGTTTCTTACGCTTTGTGCGTTCCACGTAACACAATTAATATTATGCTTAAACATAAACAAATTTAAGAGCCACTTCTACCACTACCATAAACTGGTCTTCTCGAGAATTGCAGGAAGAGAGTTTAGTGATGAGCTCTCTTGACATGGAAAGCATCTCTGTAGTTGTAAAGAGAGGGTTTCGAGAGGTATGCGATGATGAAAGGCCAGCGGGGAAGTTCGTATCGCCACGAGTGGCGAACGCTCCAGTGCTGAATAAGCTAGCCCAAGGAACCGATGTAGTGCTCGGATGAGTGGCGGCTGGTCGCTCGTTGCTGTGAGTTAATTGTGGGGCAGGCTGACGTTTATAACGTAGATGCGGGAATTCATCTCTGGACAGCATGTTCGGAGCCGGTTTTGAGTTGGCGCTTGGTATAGAACGTGTGCGGCGTATCGTTCGCTCTTTGATTTGGATGTATTCTGCGCGTTTCGGGCAGCCAGAATCATTTGCTAAGTGCGGAGCCTTACAAAGAGCACAGCTGAGGAGACTCGGATCACTTACAGGGCAGTTGTTCTTGTTGTGATTCCCACCGCAGATTAAACATCTAGCAGGGAGAAAACAATACGAGGTGCCATGCCCATATTGCTGACAATTGCGACATTGTGTCGGTTGGTTATGTTTACGCCGTTGGTGGCTCCATCGGACTTTAATGTGCTCGACTGACTGTATTTTCTGTAACTCCGAAAGTTTAACTGTTCCGCGCTTAAAATATAAAAGATAGGTAGTCTCATCTTTGTAACGACGCTTGTCGACAGGCGGGGTGATTTTTTTAATGTCTTCGCACGGAATCTTGTGTTCATCAAGTGATAGCCGAAATACTAGTATACGGATTTTTGAAAAATAAATTGGTAGAAATAAAGGAAACGAGTTCGACTTTTCATTTTATTGTATAATTTCTACCTAAACGCTGGCCAAACAATTTTTTGTTTGATTATATTTATTCATAGGAGTGTTTGCAGAAAATATGATCTATACATGAAGAACCATTTGAAGTAGCCCAAGTTGCCCCAGTTAAATATTCATTAAAACCAAAGTTCATTAAGGTATCAACATATATATATATATATATATATATATATATATATATATATATATATATATATATATATATATATATATATATATATATATATATATATATATATATATATATATATATATATATATATATATATATATATATATAGCTTGAAGCTTGAGGAAGCTTGAGGAAGCTTGAGTAGCCTAGTGGGTAGAGCACTGGCTTCTTGCGTGTGGGGTCCCTGGTTCGAATCCAGGTTCGGACGAGGGTCCACGCACCAATCTTTGAGTTCACCTAGCTCTGATTAGGTACCTGATTTAAATCGGGGGTAAAGTGAGTCGTGGAACTAATCACTCCACACTCGTATTCACAATGATTAAATAAAATTGTAATGAAGCTCTCTACCAGCTTCAACCCCTAGACCCGTACGAGGGTTGTCGTGGGATTGCTTATATATATATATATATATATATATATATATATATATATATATATATATATATATATATATATATATATATATATATATATATATATGTTTATTAAGCGAACAGATTCTTTTATCTGTCCGCTTAGTAGCCGAATACACAATTCGTCTACTTGGGAATTTGTAGCCGAATACACAATTCGTCTACTTGGGAATTTATAGCCGAATACACAATCCGTCTATGTTTGCAGCTTCTGTACTTCGGTCCAATACCGACGCACAAAGGGGAACCAGAAAGTGAAACACTTGTTTTGCTAGAAAACCCAAATTGCAAGTGACTTTATTTTTACAATCAATTTCTTATATAGCTAATTAATTTAACATATTGGTATAAGTAGCGACAATTGCTGACCATTCATGTTGTGCATTCATGCGTAGGTCAATGACGCGGATCAGCATTTTCTTGTTATTTTCATTATGCGCGGAAAATTGCTGATGCTTGAATCATTGACCCATGCATGCATGATGATAAATACTCGTGCAGCAATTGACACCTTACAGGAAATCAGGTGTGCGGACGTTATTCAACATAATTTACTAAGTGCATGTAAAAAGAAATATGCTTACGCTAGAAGGGCATTTAATTTCGCTCTTTAGTTCAATAGGTGAATAACTTCAAGTTGTTTACGACATATTTGTGATTGCTAATACTTAGTGGCTATAGTAATATTATTGAGGGGTCAGGTGAAAATTGAACATCCTCCCCGGCGTTGATCGATGTCGGTCAACCAGTTATTCGTCTGGATCCACTGAAACCGTAAATGCCTTTGTAGTTGTTGTTCTGGGTCGGGGGATCGGTGAGGACTGCATAACCGTGGGAGTTGGTTGTTGCTTACATTTCCATAGAAGATATATTAGGACGAGCAGCAATCCAAGTATTCCGATGTAGCCCAGCGTGAAATGATGGATATCAGCTGGCCGAAATCCAGTTTGGATAACTTCATTGTTCCGCAATGTCCTCAGGTCTTCCTTTAATTTGGCAAGATGCTTTGCAAAGGATTCTTGAGGATCGACGTTGGTTTTGTTCCAGAGAATGGCTTCGGTGATGTTTCTAGTTGAGACAAGCGAAGTGTGGAAATTGCTGGGGAACAGCTTGTGAGCCTGAATCGTCGCAAATTCTTCTTTCATGACGCAATCTTCACTTAATTCGATGATGCCGGCACCAGTCAGGGTTCTTGATGATACTGTGTTGTCACAAATTATGTTGATTGGAATGGTGGCATTGGCAAAGTAAAGCCAGTGATTTGGGGCTGACAGCTGAATCCATCTTGGTGGGTTCTTCAGCCTTTTGACGATGCATATATCATGTGCCGAGGTGTGGCTGATGAAACTCATCTCGCATTTGCTAATATCCGAGCTTCGTTGGTAGAGTGGATGCATTTGTCTGCATATATAGTTTAGAATGGGCGTCCTTCTGCAAGTTGTTATTTCTTGATCGGAAAGGGGGAAATATTTGCCCCGATTCAGGTTGGTGACAAGATATCTGGTTGAGGCCTGTATCACAAATGCGGTTTCATTCACCAGGGTTGGTACGGGAACAACATGTAGTAGTTCGAAACGTTCATCGATAAACAGTGGTAATTTTAATCGAAAGAGGACTTTGTCCGCCACGATACATCCCTCTATCGACGCGATGCTGTAAAGCTCCAGTAGATTGTCTGGCTTGACTGGCAAATGCAAATGTGGTGGTAGTTCTTCCTTTATCACATGTAGAGCTTGTAACATCTGCTGGCGCGATAGTAGCTGTGGGTTGATTTTGCCGTGGTGCATATCGACAAGCACATTTATGAGCATAGCTTGGATTCGCTGGTATTTGTTAGCAGCTAGTAATAGAGGTATTGCTGCAGAAGAAAACGTTTGTGCGGCTTCCTGATCCCATAACTCTTTGGAGATGCTGTTTAGTCGTGTCATGGTTCGATTCAAAGCTGCGTTCAAATGTTGTAATGTGTGTTTTGTCGATTTTTCCATATTTTCCATTAGATTGGCTGTAGAATCAATAATGGAGGTTTGATTTTTCAACAATTGTAACAAATGTTGGTCGTTCTCATTTGTTCTCAATTTGTTGCCGTTTTCTATCTCCAGCAATAGATGATGAAATTGCATCGAGGTTATGGAGCACGAATGATGGTCGGGCATTTGCTGGCATATATGGAAAAGGCTTTCTGTTCCCTTCCGTATCGCTGCCATTTCGTCCCAGTAGGACGTTAGGTTATAATGCACTATGAGATTCCATTCATTTAGGACTACGTTGACTGGACCCATACTTTCGAAGTAAATACCTGGTGGTGTTTGGAATGGGATTATTTTTACTGGACTCATCGTGACCGGAAGCACCAAACTAGCCCAGAGCAACAAATTTATTGCCGTATTCCCAATTCTTCGATTCTTAGGCCGTAGTGGCTCTGTGGTTAGATCGTTGACTGATGTTAATTCTTCGTTGGCAGCCGCGGTAAGTGATTCTGTTGGTTTATGCTTTGTCGCTCGCGCTGGAGATGTTTCTTCATCAGTATGGCTTTTGTTGCACTCCCCGGCATTTATAGGTAGTGGAGCCAACTTCTGAATCGGTCTTCGCAGCACACCGGTTGCTGTTCGAATATCTGCAACTCTAACTAAACCATCCAGGCCCTTGATTACTTGAGAAATTCTGCCCATTTGCCATTTTAAAGGTGGAAGATTGTCCTCCTTGATTAACACGAACATACCTGGTGTAACATTTTCGCACGTTTGCTTCCATTTGCTTCGCTGTTGGAGTCCCGTAAGATACTCCGATGACCATCTTTGCCAAAACTTTTGTTTGATGTCGTTCATTTGTTTCCAGCGATGTGGCAAGGTTGAACTATTTGGCAGCGCGTGTACGTCTATCGCAGTGGTAAGAGGCTCTCCAATCAAGAAATGGCCAGGAGTCAAGGCTGATATATCGCGGGCATCGTCAGAGAGTGGAGTTATTGGCCTAGAATTCAGGATTGCTTCGATTTCGATCAACACAGTCTCGAGTTCTTCATACGTTAAGGCCGCTGGTGCCACGTTTTTAATTAGAAGATGTTTGGCTGATTTTACAGCAGCCTCCCATAAACCACCAAAATGTGGAGACTTGGGTGGAATAAAGTGGAAATCAATTCCGATTGGTCCAAGAAAACTGGCAATTTTCTGCTGCACCGCTTTTCCATAAATACTGTCCTTCAATTCCATCAATTGATTCTTCGCCCCGACAAAATTGGTAGCATTGTCGCAATACAAGTTGCGGCAGTGTCCTCGTCGTCCCATAAATCTCTTCAGGGCATCAATGAAAGCTTTAGTAGTTAAGTCGGTGACTAGTTCTAGATGTATGGCCTTTGTTGCAAAACAGCAGAAGACGGCCAGGTATGTTTTTTGAGGGCGCTTTCCTCTGATTTTAAAATGAGTCCACAGTGGTCCCGCGAAATCAACGCCAGAATTGACGAACGGTCTTGCCGGTTGGACTCTTGGCGCGGGAAGATTTCCCATAAGTTGACTTAATAATTTCGGCCTTGTTCTAGTGCATCTAACACATTTTTGAATAACAGATCTTGCCGCTGTTTTTCCCTTGATAGGCCAGAATTTTTGCCGAGCGATGGCTAGCAATGCTTGTGGTCCTGCGTGCAGATTTTGTTTATGTATGTCCTCTAGAATTAGCCTCGTTACGTAGTGGCCGTAAGGTAAAATTATGGGATATTTTGTATCATAGGGCAAATCTGATTGTTCTAAACGACCAGCGGATCTCATTAATCCGACATCATCTAGAAAAGGATTCAAGCTGATGAGCGTGTTGTTGCTGGCTAATTGTTTTTTTGCTAGAAGCAGATTTATAGATTCTCGGTATTCGTTGTGTTGCGCCTCCTTTATTATGATACCCAGGGCATCTTGTTGTTCCTCAGCAGTTAGAGTAGCTGAATGAGGGCGCACAGACTGAGCTTTCTGCGAGTTCTTTATGAATCTCAAGACATAAGCTACAATACGCTGCAGTCTTCTCAACGAGTTTCTGTGGTCGATACCAATAAGAGGTGAGGTCTCGTCTTGCATTGTTGCTAGAGCTACCTTTGGGCGTTTTTTTCCTTCTTCCACAGCCACCTTGTGCTGAAACCTTGGCCAAGTTTCTTCCGATCCATGCAGAAACATTGGTCCATAAAACCACATTGCACAATTTTTCAGCTTTTCTGGTGCCATACCACGTGAGACAATATCAGCTGGATTATTTTCGGACTTAACATGCCTCCACTGATCCGGTGTTGATAATTGCTGAATGGCTGATACCCGGTTGGCCACGAAGGTGTTGAAAGATGAGGCCTCCGAATTTAACCAGTTTAGGACAATTTCTGAGTCGGTCCAATAAAAAAATGGTCGCTCCGATATTCTTAAATCCCGTTTAAGTCGATGAGCCAATTCAGCTGCTAGTTTGGCCGCGCATAGTTCTAGTCTAGGAAGCGTAATAGGTTTTAATGGTGCCACCTTAGATTTGGCACATAAAATGTGTACGGTGCGCATGCCATCAGTATGAAAGGCCCGAAGATAAGCAACTGCGCCATAAGCTTTCTCAGAGGCATCCGCGAAAATGTGAACTTGAGTATTTTTCGGTATTTTGCCTCCCGTAACATAGCGAGGTATGGAGATCTGGTTGAGCTCAGCTAAACCTTCGCGGTACCTTAACCACTCTGAATGCAACTCCATAGGCAGTGCTGCATCCCAATCGACCTTTAAGCACCAGAGCCTTTGTAGGAACATTTTGGCTATTACTGTAACTGGGCTCATTAGTCCCAGTGGGTCAAATAAGTGAGCAATGTCAGACAACGCCGTTCTTTTGGTTACTTTGTCCGAGTTATTGCAGAAGCTTCTGATCCTGAACTGATCCACCTTGGGCATCCAGATAAGTCCTAAAGTTTTAATCTGTCCTTCTGGTTCATCTGCTAGATCTAGCGTAAGTGCTTGTTCTTCACTGGGTATATTCTGTAGTAACAGGCTGTGGTTCGCGCACCATTTACGCAACTTAAAGCCAGCAGCATTTAGGATAGTTTGTAGCTGCTCACGCTTTTCGATAGCATCGGAAAGATTGTCAGCTCCAGACATAGCATCGTCCATGTAGAAATCATGTTTTAAGGCAGTAGCACCTGCCGAATGTTGATGAGCGGATTGGTTTGCAAGCTCTTGCAGACATTTTGTAGCCAAATACGGTGCAGTAGTGGTGCCGTATGTTACTGTATTAAGATTGTAATATCTTATTGCTTCACCGGGATTGTCTCGCCATAATATCAATTGATATTTTCTATCTTGTTCGGCCACCATTATTTGCCGATACATTTTCTCGATATCGGCCGTGAAAACGTATCTGGGCAATCTGAATCTCAAAAGAATGGTAAACAGATCATCTTGGATGGTGGGTCCAGTGCACAGGACTTCGTTCAGACTAATGCCAGTAGTAGTCTTAGCAGAGGCATCAAATACTACCCTTAGCTTAGTGGTAGTGCTCTCCGGTTTTAGGACGCAATGATGCGGTAAGAAATAGTGTGGCGATGAAATGTCTGATGGATCAATTCTACTCATATGGCCCAATGATGCATATTCGCTCATGAATTGGCGATATTGGGTGTAAAGGGTAGGATCCTTTTCAAGTCTACGTTCAAGCTGAAAGAACCGACGAAGAGCAATTTCTTTGGAATTGCCGAGTTTTTTTGGGTCTTGTCGAAACGGAAGTTTAACTACAAAACGTCCTTTAGGAGTTCTTTTTGTGTTTTGTGCAAACTCTGACTCACATTTGAGCTCCTGGGTAGTCATATGAGGGCCATTATTTTCTGACTCTTCAAGTTTCCAGAAGCGTTCAATTCGGTCGTTCAAATTTTCTTCATCCAGTTCGGAAATTCCGCATGTAATGCTTGATGGTGTATGTGTTTCCAGTTTGCCTGCTACAACCCATCCAAAGACAGTATTTTGTAGTATTGGACCTCCCTTTCTTAATCGAATCTGTCCAATGGACATCAGTTCGTAGAATACTTCAGCGCCTATAAGCATGTCAATAGGGCCAGGGTGGTCGAAAAGGGGGTCAGCCAGTCGTATATTATGTGGCACGGCTTGTCTAATAGCGGATCCCAAATAGTGCGTAGGTTGTGCGGAAACTATTTGAGGAAGTACTATTGTATCTAAATTCAACGTACAGTTTGTTATTTTTTATTGCACCGCTACCTTCACCTTCTGGTGAGCTTGTTGACATTTTCCTCCTACTCCTCGAATGTTTAATTCTAATTTGTCGGGACGAAGGCCGAGTTTTTTTACTGCCGTTTCTGTTATTATATTTATTTGTGATCCACTGTCTAATACAACTCTGATATCTAGTGCCTCTCCCTTGTAGTCAAGAGCCTGTATGATGGCAGTACTCAAAAGTATCATTGGCCCTCCCGTTGAAGGCTCCGTCGATAGCGTCACCAAATTTTCATCACTTGCCACCGGTAATACTGGTAGTACTGTCGAAAGTGCTCTTTCTTTGTCTACTCTCGGGTTACTGAGAGATTTGTCTGGGGTAACAGCTATGGTTCCTTCGGAGTTGCCTTTATCCAAATGCAATAGCGTATTGTGTCTTTTTGCACATTTTAGGCAACATCGAGAAACACACTGTGATGCTCGATGGCCATCGCGTAAACAGTTCATACATAAACCAAGAAGTCTGACCTTGGCTATTCGCTCTGATATTGACAACCGCTTGAATATTTCGCAATTTGAAATCTTATGATTGCCAATGCAATTCTTGCACCGTATAGTGGCACCATCCTTAGCGGATACTAATGTGGTAGTTTTGCTTGCTATGGACTTGGCGAGACTTATTGGCCGCTTTTCCATGCCACAAGTCTCCAACGCTTGAAAGCGGCGCTCAAGAAAATTCAACAAGGATGTTATGCTTTGCAATTTGCGAGGTGCACTAAGCGATTGCTCGTAGAGGTTGTGGCTAACCTTATCTAGCTTTTTAACTAACAGATGAAGAAGAATCGGATCCCAACTAACTATGTTTAATTGCAGGCTCTTAAGTCCAAGCAAGCATTCGTTTGTTACGTCATGCATTTTCTTTATGGCGGAGGCAGACTCTTGGAGTATTGTTGGTTGAGACATTAACCTATCCATAAACGTAGATACCATTAATCGTTTGTTGTTATACCGATTGTTCAGTAGTTCCCATGCCGCACTGTAATTCTCTTCTGATATGGGCATGTGTTGTATGAGTCGTTCTGGCTCCCCTGTCAGGTTCATTTTTAGATACCACATTTTCTGAGCGTTTCCTAACTGTTGCTCGTGGACCATTTGCTTGAATAAGTCATGGAATGGTTTCCACTTGGAATAATCTCCGTCAAACATAGGTATCGTCAATTGAGGTAGCTTCATCTGAGTCTGAGGGGTGAGCGCCTGAGAGGTATTTGTTTTCAATCTTTCGGCATGGGATGATAACAATATGAGGACGTCTTGAATACGGTCTTCAATACGTTCATAATCTTCGTCGCGATATTCCAAATCAGTTGCAATCGATACTGATTGTCCTATCATTTCATGATGGTGGCGCAATTCGTCCCAATATCGATTAATCACGGCGATTTTAATATCGTAATATTGACTTGGTTGTTCACCTTCATTACTATTGATTCCGTCAATAATATGCTCAACAGCGTGCATCTTTGATCGTTGCTGCCTGATCAGAGTAGCTAGGTCAGTATTCCCTTCAAACGCTGTCCTGAAGGGTAAGGTGGAGTCTTGCAAATCAGCTCGTGCTTCTGCTATGCCTACTTTGGGCTCGGAGCGTAATTGACGTATCGCCTCTTTTGTCTTCAAGTACTCTCTTTCCATAGCCTTGAGATACTTGTTGACGAAGTACGGATGATCTGGGTGAGTGGTTTCGAAAACCCTCAATTCCTGATCCGTTTTAGTAAATGCAGCCCACAATTCCGCCAGGCGCTTGAGTCGATCTTCGAGGTATTCGGGTGTTTTACGACTCAGTGAATCCTTTTTATAGTTGGATATCACTCTTTCCAATTCCTTCCCGATTTCGTCTTGATGCTTAGTAAGCTCTGTGAAATTCGCCATGATATTAGTCTGTGTTATGGCCCAGACTACGCTCTAATTTGACAAACGACGAAAATCTACTTAGTCTGTGTTATGGCCCGGACTAACGCTCTACACCCTTCAAAATGAAAGAAAAGCAGGCAGCCGACTAACTGCCACGGATAATTGATTAAGGGAAATATTTTCCACTCTCAACTTATCCAAAAGAGGCACAAAGTGAAAACACCGAACGAATTCTTCTAAAATTCTGATCTGTACGAAAAAGATCGTGATTCGGTATGAATCACGTCGGGGTCACCAAAATGTTTATTAAGCGAACAGATTCTTTTATCTGTCCGCTTAGTAGCCGAATACACAATTCGTCTACTTGGGAATTTGTAGCCGAATACACAATTCGTCTACTTGGGAATTTATAGCCGAATACACAATCCGTCTATGTTTGCAGCTTCTGTACTTCGGTCCAATACCGACGCACAAAGGGAAACCAGAAAGTGAAACACTTGTTCTGCTAGAAAACCCAAATTGCAAGTGACTTTATTTTTACAATCAATTTCTTATATAGCTAATTAATTTAACATATTGGTATAAGTAGCGACAATTGCTGACCATTCATGTTGTGCATTCATGCGTAGGTCAATGACGCGGATCAGCATTTTCTTGTTATTTTCATTATGCGCGGAAAATTGCTGATGCTTGAATCATTGACCCATGCATGCATGATGATAAATACTCGTGCAGCAATTGACACCTTACAGGAAATCAGGTGTGCGGACGTTATTCAACATAATTTACTAAGTGCATGTAAAAAGAAATATGCTTACGCTAGAAGGGCATTTAATATCGCTCTTTAGTTCAATAGGTGAATAACTTCAAGTTGTTTACGACATATTTGTGATTGCTAATACTTAGTGGCTATAGTAATATTATTGAGGGGTCAGGTGAAAATTGAACAATATATATATATATATATATATATATATATATATATATATATATATATATATATATATATCTATATATATATATATATATATATATATATATATATATATATATATATATATATATATATATATATATATATATATATATATATATATATATATATATATATATATATATATATATATATATATATATATATATATATATATATATATATATATATATATTTGTGTTTACGGAAAATAATGGGTGTCTGTACGGACATGGGTGTCTGATATTGATAAAAGCAATGTTTTTCACATCAATGACGATATCATGGTGACTAAAGAATGCATGCTAAACAAATGCGATGGAGTCTCAGTTTATGTTAAAAGCGATTTGAAATTTAAAAAGTTGAACTATTTTATTACTGACTCTACAAATATTTCACTAGAACTCACTATCACAAATAATGTGAAAATTATTGTCAGCTGTATCTATAGATCACCTAGACTCAATTCAACTAATTTTATACACTCTTTACATGGTTATCTAAGTAGCTTGAGCAAATACAAAAACCATATTGTTTTAGGAGACATCAACATTAATATTTCCGACTACAAACTTTCGCGTCTATGCTCAGACTATGTTGATACCTTAATGAACTTTGGTTTTAATGAATATTTAACTGGGGCAACTTGGGCTACTTCAAATGGTTCTTCATGTATAGATCATATTTTCTGCAAACACTCCTATGAATAAATATAATCAAACAAAAAATTGTTTGGCCAGCGTTTAGGTAGAAATTATACAATAAAATGAAAAGTCGAACTCGTTTCCTTTATTTCTACCAATTTATTTTTCAAAAATCCGTATACTAGTATTTCGGCTATCACTTATAGCCTTCTTCAGCGATGTTTCTTCGACTGAGGAAAATAGTTTCTAATCGTCCTATTTGTAGAAAAATTTTTAAGTCTCCTTAAGCGTTTTCTTTCCGTCTGGGTATTTCCCCCATCCTCGGTAGGTGGGAATCCTTCTTACCTGGCTCGTGGATGAGATGTTAATTATTGTGTTATTAAGATTTTCGGTTGCCCTTGCGGTACATATTCTAATCAATTTGAACAGTGAGGAATATCCGTTTCCCAAATCCCTGTTAAGGAGACACTCCCGTGGAGCCTTGAATATCTCCAAACTTTCCGCTACATCTAGCTTTCTACTATCTCCCACGTTGCTTATCAGTGAGAAGTTTTCCACCGAGATGTTGTGGTCTGCTCCAACCATATGCTCCGCTACTTTAGATTTGAACTCCTTAATGTTTTTCCTCCTTGCTGTTTCTGCTTCCCTCCGATGCTCCTTGAAGCGGGTAAGTGCACTTCGTTTCGTTTGGCCTATATATTTTAGGTCACAATCCCCGCATTGGATCGAGTATATCCCTGCTTTTTCCAATCTTTCTATTGGGTCCTTTGTTGACCCAAGTAGAGTCTTCAGCTGGTTGCTTCTGTTTTGGAATACAACCTCTACGCCCCATTTCTTTAATTTGGGCTTCAAACCCAACGAAATCCGATTATATTCTAACACGACCCTTCTCAGTGGGGGCTTGTCCTCCTTCAGGTTTGTCAAACTTTTAAGTGCCAGGTTCCTCATCCGTTTTCCAATCAGTCCTGTTATCCGTTTGGTGGGGTATCCATTGCTCTCAGCTACTTTAAAAATTTGGGATGTTTCCTTCTTTAATCCCTCGGACGATAACGGTAGGGTCAACATACGATGGATCATGTGGTTGAATGCAGCCATCTTGTGCTGGTACGCATGGTTGGAGTTGTATCTGATGACGCGATTTGTGTCTGTTGGCTTCCTGTACACTTCCAGCTCTAATTGTTTCTCCCTCCTCTTTAGCAATAGATCCAAAAACGGTAGCTGACCATTCGTCTCTATTTCAAAAGAGAAATCAATATTTCCATGCAAACCATTGATGATTTCCACGGTATTTTCTACTTCTTCTCTTTTTACAACCGCGCGCACAACAAATCAAGGTGCTGTCAAAAGACAACGGGAGTCATCTCCCACAGAATTGCTACTCAGGGACCGGCTAAAGCTCCCCAAAAGCGATAATAACTCGCTTATGGCACAATCGTCTAATTATTATCAGCCTCTGGCTGATATTCCCACAGAAAATGATAATCTTTCAACTGACAGCCAATCAAATAACGAAGTAAAGCAGCCTAAGCTACCTCCTATTATTTTAACCAACATGGACAGAGAGTCCACACTTGCTATGCTAGCTACGCTCGGTATAAAAGATTTCAAACTACAGCTGATGAGCACTGGCATAAAATTAATCGTTTCGACACCAGACTCTCACACACAACTGCGTTCACACCTAGCAAACAAGAAAGTTCACTTTTACACGTTTGCTCGTGCAGATGAACGCACGGTAAAATTCTTGCTGCATGGGCTCCACGATATGGATTGTACAACATTGAAAAAATGCCTAGTTGATGAACACAAGATTCTGTGCGAAGACATTAAAAAAATCACCCCGCCTGTCGACAAGCGTCGTTACAAAGATGAGACTACCTATCTTTTATATTTTAAGCGCGGAACAGTTAAACTTTCGGAGTTACAGAAAATACAGTCAGTCGAGCACATTAAAGTCCGATGGAGCCACCAACGGCGTAAACATAACCAACCGACACAATGTCGCAATTGTCAGCAATATGGGCATGGCACCTCGTATTGTTTTCTCCCTGCTAGATGTTTAATTTGCGGTGGGAATCACAACAAGAACAACTGCCCTGTAAGTGATCCGAGTCTCCTCAGCTGTGCTCTTTGTAAAGCTCCGCACTTAGCAAATGATTCTGGCTGCCCGAAACGCGCAGAATACATCCAAATCAAAGAGCGAACGATACGCCGCACACGTTCTATACCAAGCGCCAACTCAAAACCGGCTCCGAACATGCTGTCCAGAGATGAATTCCCGCATCTACATTATAAACGTCAGCCTGCCCCACAATTAACTCACAGCAACGAGCGACCAGCCGCCACTCATCCGAGCACTACATCGGTTCCTTGGGCTAGCTTATTCAGCACTGGAGCGTTCGCCACTCGTGGCGATACGAACTTCCCCGCTGGCCTTTCATCATCGCATACCTCTCGAAACCCTCTCTTTACAACTACAGAGATGCTTTCCATGTCAAGAGAGCTCATCACTAAACTCTCTTCCTGCAATTCTCGAGAAGACCAGTTTATGGTAGTGGTAGAAGTGGCTCTTAAATTTGTTTATGTTTAAGCATAATATTAATTGTGTTACGTGGAACGCACAAAGCGTAAGAAACAAAATAACTGAAACGTTTAACTTTATTATCGACCAGGATGTTGATATTATGTTCTTGTGTGAATCCTGGCTCAAAGAAGGAGACAAGTTTGCACATAGTAACTACAATGTTGTCAGAAATGACAGGAAAGATGCAACAGGTGGAGGAGTTGCAATTTTAATCAAAAAAGGTATCACTTTCAATAAAATTAGTAGTCTTAATACACATGTCATAGAAACCATAGCAGTTAAGCTGGTAGTTCCTGACATCACAAATATTGCAGCATATTTTAATGGCACGAAAGTCGACTTACAAAAAACCCGCTTATTTTATGAGGATATGGCGCTGCTCACTTCCTTTACTCCGAGGTACATTCTCTGCGGTGATTTCAACGCAAGACATCAACACTGGAATTGCTTAAGCTCCAACAAAGTAGGGCGAAAACTGTACGATCTCTGCACACAAAGACGCTTAGTTATTCATTACCCCGATTCTCCCACATGTTATCCTCCTAGAGGTAACCCATCTACAATTGACCTTGTTCTTAGCAATGATCCCATTTCTATCTCGCAGCTTTCAGTCGTGAATGATCTGTCGTCCAACCATTTGCCTGTTCAGTTTACCATAAACTCCAGCGTAACGCTAAAGCCTAACACCTTTTTCCTCTACTCCAAAACATCCTGGAGATATTTTCGTCGTAGGCTCCAAGAAGATATAAATCTTTCAAGCTTGGATCTCTCTCAAATCACCTCTATAGATCAAATAGATCTGCTAATCTCTGACCTTCTCACTAAAATTCAACAAGCCCGAGACGCATGTACACCACAATGCACACCCCAGCCCCTATGTTCGGTTACTACGCCCCAAATACAGGCACTCATTACCCATCGAAACACGATACGTCGTCAATGGCAACGTACCCGTGACCCGAATATTAAAAGCCATGTAAGTGAACTAAATTTGCTGATACGCATTGCGTTGAAAAACTTGAAAAACGAACGCTGGAACAGCATTCTTGGCTCACAAGAAAAGGGATCTAAGAAGCTATGGAAGCTGCGTACAGCCCTCAAGTACAAATCTCGTCACATTCCTCCTCTCTACGATGCAGTGGGTTCGTTGGCATTCGCGGAAAGCGAAAAGGCTGATATCTTGGCCAAAAGTTTTCACAAAGCGCACTTCATCACTCAGAACTTAGGCGACTCCGAAACCGAGACCATTGTCCAAAACACTGTCAGTAGTTTACCCGAGCCCTCTTTTGACTTTAAACCTTGTGATTTTTGCACTCCCGCCGAAATCAAGAAGCAACTCAAGTCTTTAAAGCCTAAGTCATCGCCCGGTGAAGATAAAATGCCCAACATATTGTTGAAAAACCTCCCTAACTGCGCAATCATAGCACTATGTTTCATCTTCAACTCCTGCTTGAAATTAGGCTATTTTCCAGACAATTGGAAAAACGCAATTGTAATTCCTATTTTGAAACCAGACAAGAGTCCCAACCATTCTCAAAACTATCGCCCTATTAGCTTGCTGTCGTCCCTAAGCAAACTATTCGAAAAAATAATTCTTACGAGGCTATTAAAAACAGTAAACGCACACAAGGTATTGCCGGACTGGCAATTCGGCTTCAGGCCTGGCTTCTCCACTAATCACCAGCTTTTTAGAGTAGTCAATCATA
>OZ022264.1:175189467-175194467 GCA_963978885.1 Nemotelus pantherinus | reverse complement strand
ACAAAAAATGTTCCAGCAATATTCCTCGGCGTCCGGTAAAAGAGAAATACCACAGGCGCAGAAAAATTGCAACTCACAGCTTATTTGATACAGACACTTCAATGCGACTAAACTTCTATTTATCGCGCCGTTAATCTGTCTTGTTTTTGTTTCTTGAATTTTGATTGTGTGATTTTTGATTGTGTTACATTGGCTTAAGTAAATTTTAGCAAGATCTTGTAAGGTAAGTAAATATATATATATATATATATCTATATATATATATATATATATATATATATATATATATATATAAATATATATATATATATATATATATATATATATATATATATATATATATATATATTTATATATGTACATATATATATACATATATATATATATATTTTTATGTAAATATATATATATATATATATATATATATATATATATATACATACATACATATATATATATATATATATATATATATATATATATATATATATATATATATATATATATATATATATATATATATATATATAATACATATATATATATATATATTATATATATATATATATATATATATATATATATATATATATATTTATATACATATACATATATATATAATATATATATGTATATATATATATATATATATATATATATATATATATATATATATATATATATATATATATATATATATTAAAAATTATGTGCTTTGTTATTATTAAAAAATGGAAATTATAAACCCTGTGAGGGCACTGAGTGTCTCAAACAAGAGCCGAAAGGTTTTTTTGAAATCGCAATTTGTCATTGCTTTTGACAAACGTTTGATCATCATAAAATTTGCAAAGCGTATTGCTGCTGACTTTGACTATACACACATAGGCTCTCAAAACTGTGTAGGCAACATCGTAGCTATAGCAGACTCGTCAAAAGAAGTCCTTCAAATAACTGACATTCCTGATAAATTTTTCCTCTCTGACCCAGAATTCAAATTATATAATTTTTTTGTCACCATGTCAATTCAAAATATTGAAAATTCTGCATCTGTTCACGAGAACTAACTACCGCATAATAAGAACATTATGAAATTTACAGGACATATTGGTATTAGCTAGGACCAGGTGCGATAAAAATTATTTTCAAATGCGATTTATCCTGTGGCTTTGTTGCTTCATTGAAAAATTACTTCAAAATAATTGCTTTCCATTCAGTTAACAAAATTTACGAAGGTCACACAGCACTTAAACCCATTTTAAGCAAGATTTTGTTTGAATTTGAAATTCAAATGAAATTTGGAATTTGAACAAAAAATTATTTAAGAGCTGCCAGCCATGGAAGCTTATGTCATCTTAATCTTGTAAATTTGTTCAGCAAAATAAAACTTTTCCCCTTTAACTTCCGATGCTGTCATGAAATTACAACGAAACTCATGAAGTTAAGAAAACTTATTGTAAGCCATATTCCAAAACAATGTCGTGAAAAAATGCTATGTTAATTTTTGTAGGTTTTTGAAATTTCTTTACAAAGCGATTTTATCACTAAATTCGCAAAGGAGAACGATCCTGGAACGACAAATAACAAAAAATTTTGATATCTTGAAAATTATAAATAATTGCGAGAGGTAGCTTTAAAACTTTTTTCACCCCTTTAGCTTCCACCGCAGTCATTCAATCGAAACGAAATTCACCGGGTGGGTTTAACTTAAAGTGAAGCAGATTTGGTATCTTTTTTCGTTATGCTGCAAACACAGGATTACCAGAAGGATATATTTTCGTTAGTATTGCATGAACAGTTACTTTCATTATAAATTTAAACGAAAGTGAAAATAAAGAACCAACGTTTAAATTTCTCGAGTTTAGAAAATTTTTCAGATGGCAGCCTCAAACATCGTTTGATCACTAAAATTTAAGATGGAATCCTGTGATGAAAACGCAATTCAAAGGATAGACTTACTGCTGTTTCGTTGGAAAAGTGCTGCCAGCACTGAACATTTTCATCATTTATGTTCTAGGAGATGCTGTCGAGAAATGGTTTTCGTTTCTTCGGTTAAGAAATGGTTGACATGATGCTACGTCCTTCCACATTTTGTGGTCACTTAAAAACATTTTCCTCGAAAATCAGTTTTCTATTGGCTCTGATACGCTGGTTTTTTCCTTATTCATATTTTAAAGTCATATTCAGTTAGATGACATTTTTAACATCCTTGTTCGTGAAAGATAAAAAAATTGACCACAAATCTTCAATGAGATTGCAAACTGGGCTTAAATGAGGAGATGTCAAGCAATGAATGTGGATACACGAAGTCCAACTTTGGAACCAAACCCAATTTTCTGAGCCTGCACCAAAATTCAATATATGAGTGCAGTCTATAAGGACTGTTCTATAAGTGATGGGAATAACAAAGAAAACGTCTGTTTCTCGCCAAAATCTCTTGACATTTACCAACATAGTCTTTTTCGAACTCAATACACTTTGTTCGGTACCAGTACTTTGTCCGAAGCAGTTTTTCAATTTTTCGCCACCATCACTATAAAACGTTTTTTTCAATCTTGCGATATAGGCGTTTGTCTCAGCAATAAGTTCCACAGTTGACATTTATTTTTTCCAGCAAACTATTTTCTCACACTCAGGATCGGACAAAGTTGCTAGGGGCTAAATGTGGCGAATTGGGTGCATGCGACAAACACTCAGCGTATTTCATGAATTGCGGGCATTGCGATTGTCGTGATAGAATCTCAATTGCTTCGTTCAGTCTATCCACAAGTGCTGTAATATGGCTGAGTGACAGTGAACGTTGCCTACGGCTGACAAAGATGTTCTACCGCAGCAAACAAAATCGTCTGGTAACACAACAACACACCAAAATACCAAACGCCCGACGACAATTTTCAGACAGTAGTTGAGCGCAGTTGTTCATATCCTAATTCAAACGATTTCACTCACCAAAATAACTTTTATTGAACGATCGAATTTCAATTCTCTACCGTCACAAATGTCTAGTGCTTGACTGCGTCAAAGTTGAATCTTTTTCAATTAGAACTACGCTCGGCTGCGATTAGCTGCAACCTGTTGACGTAGAATGTGCTGATTGCTATGGAAAACCCATATAATAAAGTAATCTGAATCTAATGTAAAACTGGGCAGCTTCAAGGAGGGCATTTGGGGTATTGATCGGGCGGTATTGCCATTTTGATGCTTAGGCTAATATGTGTTGTAAACTTCAAAACCCTTGTGCATGGCCATATAATGGACTCTCTGCAAAATATTGTCCAAAAGTTACATCTGCACTAGCAGAATGCTTCATTCAAGCTGTTTGCGTGCATTAAAGTTATTTCCGTTGGAAAGTTATTTTTACTAATGTTTGAAGAACAGTAGTATAAAAATCGGTTTGGCTAAAAATTCATATTTCTCTCTTTCTCGCTCTCTCTCTCTCTCGCTCTCTCTCTCTCTCTCTCTATATATATATATATATATATATATATATATATATATATATATATATATATATATATATATATATATATATATATATATATATATATATATATATATATATATATATAGATATATATATATATATATATATATATATATATATATATTTCATCAAAAAATTTTATGGCTATTTCTCGGGAAAGCTCCATCCGATTAAACTGAAATTTTCAGGATGCATTGGTGTGTATGCATAATAATTCCACGTCTCACCAAATATATAATATGTTTAACTCTTTGGCGCTGGCGGCGATTTGAGTGATATTTTTAATAAACCGATTTTTCCGTCCATAGATAATTTTTGCTAAAATTAAGATAACGAAACAAATTTCGAACGTTTTTTAAATGTGAATCGGATAAAGTTTTGGAATTTTTGGTCCACATGGGTGCGCTAGGTGTCTTAAAAGAAAAATTTGAAATATTTTAAATTGCGATAACTTTTGCCAGAGCTATCAAATCATTATGAAATTTTCAATACAAATTAGCATTATTAAGGTTTGAATAAATGTTGCTTTTAATGAGCATAATAGCAACCCTGTAGCAAGAGCAGGCGCTGAAAGTGAAAACCTTCAAATCATCGACTCTCCTCCAAATATAAATCCTGTGTTTTGTCTACATAGCCAAAGTGAAACATTGGAAATTTTCATACGGGCAAGAACGGTAACCCTTCTCCAATTTGCTTATATTTTTAGCATTTACGGGAGCTCACGACGTAAGTAAGTATTGGGCCGGTTGAGCCAGACAGTCATGACGTCACAGGCGCCACAAACCGGTTTTAGGCAATGGGTAATTATTCACGTTAATGATCCTGCATACACACCAATGCACAACATCACATACCTTGTACAAGGTCATTTACCTATTTTCAGACACACACCTGCATACACACCAATGCACAACACCCAAGTGACCTTGTACAAGGTAATTTACTTGTTATCAGACACACACACACACACACAAGATTTTTGCCTTAACCGGGTAGCGGTTAAAGTCCACTGGCGTGAATAAGTGTAACTCTGTGTAATTATTACAAATTTGGTGATTTGGCGTAATTTGACATTTCATAAAAAAGCCAAGAAGAACCTGAAACTTGCCATATTTAGAAATATTTTACAAGTCCCCGAACAAGCACAGTAAAGTTTATAAATTTGCACTTCCAGGCAATCAAATATCTAAAACACAAAATCTTGCTTAAGATATTATGCAGCTAGCAAGCATGCATCGGTGTTTTCATATGTCATATTTAGAATGAAACTAAAACAGATTGGACATAAGTAATACAAAAAAACATTTTGCTACAATGCAAGATGCAATCTTTGAATGAATAGCAAGAAGGTATTATTTAGTTATAGGTTTTCTTGATGTATTCGATCGAGATCGGTGATTTTTAAACCTAGATTCATAAATATCCATTAAAGTTACACTATTCATAAACATTCGTCTTTAAAGAACATAAAAAGCAATGAAACACACTCAAAATCTTTCAATATGATTATAAATCATTA